>CM069906.1:40464495-40662380 GCA_036172215.1 Camellia granthamiana | reverse complement strand
GTAAAAACGATAAACAGAGAATAGGATTACAAAGAAAAGGGAATAAGACTTACGAAGAGCAGATGAGGCAAAGGCAGACGGACGAAAATTGCAAAAAATGTGAGTGAGAGGAAAGATGCGCATTGGCGGTCCAAACGTATCAGATGATCGACGAAATGTGCACCCAAAAGGACTGAAGTTTCAAATCGCAATAAATGCGAGAGACACATGAATGGCGCGGCAAAGTGTAATGATAAACGAAAAGGTGTGCGCCTTCTGACATCCTCTGACGTCTTGGGGAACACGAAGCTGCCTGATCTATGCTAAGCTTTTCGAATTCTAGACCAAACACGCCGATTAACTACCGTCAATAGGGAGTTCGGGGGGCAATTGTGGGAGCCGAATAAATGGCTAAATCGGAAGGGGCATATTTTAGTAGATTGACATTAACCGGCTGCATCCTGCAGACATTAACCGGCTGCATCCTACAAGACTAGGATGAGCCGAATACATTGAGATCGCCGAATATACGGGGAGATGTATGTTGGAATAAACAAAAGCATAATAAGTAAAAAGTGGGCTCTGGACCCGAGGTCCAGAGAATGAGTATAAATACAATAGCTTCAGATTTAGAAAGGTATGTAAGAATCACTTCACTAAGCTTAGTAAACAAGCTTTCTTGAGTATAAGAACTAACTTGCCCGTCGGAGTGCTAACCCCGGCACCCCCCGACCGGAGTGTTCGTCTTTGCAGGTGACTAGCTGAGGATCAAGTGCGTCTCCCAGGATCTGAAGAGTATTTCCAGAACCACTTCTCCACAATTATTAGTAAATTATTAAAGGCATTTTTAATCCAAAATATAATGGTTGAATTAGCGACTACATTAACTATCCTAATATCCAAATATAGTAATCTTTATAAAAAAATAAAAAAAAAATTATTAGAGCAATGCCAGAGAGACGAAATTTTTTTTTTTACTCCACTCGTCCCAAAATAATGGTCTCTTTTGGGAAATCTAACTTTTTTTTTGTAGTACAATTATTGCACTTTAAAAAAATTGATTTTTCAAAATTACCCTTTGATAGTACATTTTTTTTAGGGAATATCAATGTTATAATTGTACTTTTTATGTTGTTAATGAATTTAAAAGAAAGGCGAAATAAGAAATTTATATTATTTTTGTACTTAATTTTTTGAAAATGGACTAATATTTTGGAACAATGAAAAATGAAATAAGGGACTAATATTTTGGAACGGAGGGAGTATCAAATATTCACATGAGTTTAGGTCCCACTCACATGAACATGAGTGCGGGTCTCACATTATGTGAGTGTTTGGTAAATTTTTTGATAGAAAATTTGGAGTCTTTTGTATGATTGAATTTATTATTCATCATTAAACCTGCGATCTCTTTAATACTCTCCGGAATGATTTGGGTATATAAATTGTGTGAACACTAAAATTTGTCAACACAACACAACACAACCATCGATGTGTTGAAGGCAAACATGTTGTAATCCAAGATTATTTAAACTTAAAACATAAAGGAACAATCAAGACCATAGAGGTCCATTTTAAACAAAAGCTCTTACTTCGTCTTTCTTTCTCTCTCCTCTCTTTTTTATTTTTTAGCTATAAATATTCAGAGATTTAGGGGATTAATTGTTTATTTGTTTATTTGTTTCTTTGATTTTATTTTTAATTTTTGGCAGAGTGAAGATGGTGATGTGATTGACTGCGTCGACGTTTACAAACAACCTGCATTTGGTCATCCACTTATCAAGGTTAGAGGGTTTTTATTTTTTATTTTTTTATTGTCATATACTTTTCAACACATTTATATATATAATTCTACATATTAGTTTTCCATTCTTTTGCTGGGCTTGTTTGGACTTTTTCACAATTAATTGTTCGAATATCACATGTCAAAAATGGCTCGAACTTAATTCTGAACTTGGTAATTCAAGTGTTTTTCTTTTTTGCTATTATATTTAAGGATGTTGGAGATGCTAGAGGCATCAAGATAAGTGTTGGATTTTTTATGAACATACATTTGTTCCCCTTTTTTATGAATTAATTTTATTTTGCAAAGAACTAAAACTAATGAATTTGAAATAATGTAAAAATGAAAATATGTGGGCCAAAATGTGCAATAGAATTATTTCCCTCCGCTTCCTAATTTTTTTATTCCATTGGAACAAGATGGAACCTAGCTCATCTCCAATTGGAATGAAAATGGATGACTCTCAACCCAAGCTTATTCAGAATTGGCATAAAAATGGAGGACTCTCAAAATCATGACCTTCATCAAACTTTTCCATCTCACTGGCAAGGAGGACAACATTACTACCCCTTTGGGCAAGCACCAGGTGCTCATGAGGTACAATTTGAACTTAATCTAAACTTAATGCCTATCTGACGTTTACTCAAAATACAAAATATTTAGCAAAATTTTGTGCATTAATTTATCTTTTGTTTCATTTTAGTATGCTGTAGACACCCCATTTTTGACCGTCCTTGAGACTTGGACGTCACCGTTTGAACACTCGGTGATCATCCTTGTTTGTGTTCGTCTTGAGTTCCCGGAGGTCTCGGTCATGTGCCTTGCCTCAAGACCTCTCGACTTGACTGTTTTGTGTTTGGTTTTGCACCAAACACTTGTGTTTTGCTTTTGAGGGGTAGGGAATGGCTGGTTGGCCATCCCCACACCTCACCGGCCATGGCTTGAGGCCACCGGCCATTGCTTTGTTGCCAACGGCCAAATGTTTGGCTGGCTGGCATTCTTTTTGGTCGGTCGACCATGTATTTGGTCAATTTGGCATTTTTGGCTAGCCGACCACTGTGCATCTGCTTTTGCAGATATTTTTTATGCCAGCTGTGTTAGCTGGCATACACTTTGCCCCCCCTCCATACACGTGTATGGAGGGATTTCACTCTTTCTTAGCTTGTTTTGTAAGCTTTGCAAGAGTGATCCTCTATAAAGGGAGGGCCTCTCCTCCCTCCTCCAGGGTTACAAAAAAGCTCCAGAGGTCTAGTTTTAGGGTTAGCATAGTGTATCTATTCTATCTCTATATCTTCCTCTCTTTGTGTATATGTGTGTGTTTGTCCTTACCTTTGTGCACAAATACCTAGTGTTACACTATACCTTTAGTTGCTGAGGCATTAGAGGGTTGTTCTTGGAGTTCTTGGGTGGATTCAAGCTTGAGGAAGCTGCTGGAGCATTGTTCTTGAAGAAAGTCTTCAAGGGTAAGAACCTTGCCCTTTATTCCCCATTCTTGCATAGGCTTTTAGCCATCTTTGCTTGCTGTTTTAAGCTTAGTATATAACATATAAAAGTTCTGTTTTTACTTGCTTAAAATAGTTGTTTAAGGTTGTTTTGGTGTTTGGGGTTGTTTGACCCCTCTTAGGCCTTGTTTGGCCCCCATTTTGTGCTATTTTGGTGAGCTCCGGGACCACCTTGTTTGGGCCTCTGCACCACTGAAATCTTGAGGGATTTCAGTGGTGAGGATGGTGGTTTGAGGTCCTAAGAAGGAGAGGGCCATCCCCTCTCCTTGTTGTCTTCAAAATATGTCATTTTTGCCTCATGTGTGAGCACCATTCTTGAGTTCATGTTGGCCATGTCTTAAGTGTTATTTGTGCTTATTTTGCCATGATATAGCACTGTTTTTACTTGGTTTAGACACACCATATTTGTTTTGCATACTTGTCTTGTAATGCCATGAATTGCCTTAACATGTGCCTAGCATTTAGACTATCATGCTTACTTGTTTTGGCTTAGCTTTGTGAAGCTTTTATGCATGTTTTAGTATGCTTGAGGTCTATTTTTGGTTGCTCGGGTCATCCATGCTTTGCTTTGTATAGCTACCATGCAATTTCCCTTGTGAGCCTTGAGTGTTGACCCCTCTAGCATGCTTTACTTGCTTTGTTCCAGTGGTTTGGAACCACTTACCATGTCATTTCAGTCCATATAGCATGCTTGTATACTTGCATTTATGGCTCTTTTGATGTTTCAAAAGGTTTGTGTGTTATGCTCCATGATTGGTTCATTTTGCATGCCTTTAGATTTAGGCCATTTAGATGCCATCTAGGCATGCCCTTGACCTTGTTTTGGCCTGCCTTGGGGTGGTTTTGAGTCCCCTTGGCCCTTTGAGGCTTGGTTGACATGGCCATGGTTTAAGCCCCTTGGCTTGCCTTGAGTTTTGGACATTATTGCATGCTATGCTTGTCTTGTTAAGTTGGTTTGGCACCCTTTTCTAACATGATTTTCAGAGCGTTATATGCATGCTATTTGCCCTTGTTTATCCTTTTAAGTGTGCTTAAAAGTTGCTTCTTTATGCCTAAGTGTTGGACCATGTTTGCATGCATGTTTGTATGTGTTTTGGCCCTCATTTTCTTGGCATTTGGCCACTGATTTTGGCATGCTTGAGAGCTACCCATGTTAGTGCAAGTCCATCCCACCATGTTATTGCATGCATGCCTTGCATATTGTCGCATGCTTGCTCCATTTTACCTTGTGTCGCATGCCATGTGTAATTGCATCTTGTTGCATTGCTTGAGCTACATGACATGTTGTTGCATGATTAGCTTGTAATACATTTGGCATGTATTCCCTCTTTTTAGCCACTTAACATGTTGTTACATGTTTGTGTGTTGTCCATGTTGCATGTTTGCATTGCTTGCCTTGATGTTCATAGTGCATACTTAGCTCGTATGCCTCGGTTGCATTGCATCTTGCACGCATGCCTTGCCTCTTGAATCACCATGATAGAGGTTGGATATTTATTTGTTTGTTCGGTTTGCATTATATTTGAAATCAAAATGCACAACTTGGCCTCTTTGGCCATCACGCATTGGAATGCGCGATTGGTGGTCCGACGGCCGAGTACTAAACTCCTTTGAGTCATGAATATGATAAGGAGTGTGGTCGGTGCAAACATTGCTTGAAATGCATTGCCATGCCATGTTTTGCGCTCTGCTGCTGTCAAAACAGGTTTCTGCAGGCATACATGGTCGGCCGTCCATCTCTACTGCCGACCGACCAAACCATTTTTGCTGAGAGCTATACAAATGGTCGATGACCACTCCCCTATGGCCGGTGACCATTCCTCATGGCCGGTGGCATCCCCCAATGTTCAGAGAGTGTACCTTGGGACTTTTTCAGTCTTCAGAGGAGGAAAACAGTGAAAACAGAGGCAACTTGTGCATGGTGTGGATTTTCGAGCGGAGCCGAGCATACGTGCATTGGGCCCTCTTCCCGAGGCTGTTTTATCACCTTATTAACTTAGTTAATTTGCTTAACTAGTTAATTGGTTTGTAACTATTTAATTAGCTTGTTAGTTGATTAAATTGTATTATTCTTTTGGTCCCTCCAAGCGAGGGTGAATTTGTAATAAGTGTGGGTGCGTGCGTGCGTGCATGTCTTCCAACCCCCACTTCTTTCTCCCTTTTACTTACCTGCTTTTGATGGTTAGTATTAGGGCATATTCAATTTAGCATACCTTATGCTATGCATGCGTGCATCCATTCATTTGTATTGCATGCACCGGGCTCGGCGCATCATACTAATTGCGTAGTATTTCAAATCTAACTTGAATACATGTTATTTGTTGCATTCCGCATGCCATCCTAGGATTAGCCGAGCCTATTCTAGTGACATTCTGTATGCGATGCATTAGCCACTTAACATGGACTTGGATCATGCATTGATTGCTAACAAGTTCTTTGTTTTGGCTCGGAGTACTCGGTAAGCTTTTTATGCTTTAGCATCTTGCATGAGTGTGAACGTTAACATGACAGCATACTTACCATGTGGCTATATGCTTATGTGATATAAACTGCCTGAATGCCTGTGGGTGAAGGTTGGATTGCTTGAGTTGGAACAACTCGTTGAAATCCGTGTTTTAGCCTACTTGCGAGTAGCAAATTTCAAACTGTCTTTCAAATGAGCGGATATGCAATGCTTTGTTCTAAATTAGGCAATCTAGTTTATACTTTTGTGTTGTGCGCATCACATAGTAAGATTAGCTAATTAACTGGAATAAGAACGCATAATGTTTTCAAAACTAGATATCATGGTTAGTAGAGGCCGATCTTTGATCGGGCGAGCGGGGGTGCTCATAGCTGACCTTCCCCAATCGTACTTAAGTTCCCGAGCTGAGGCAACTTTGGTGATGACGGACACGTGGCCTTAGGCAAACGAGTCAGGGTTTCCTAAATTCCCCCTTAAAAAATATTTAGGTGGCGACTCTGTATCTGGCAAAGCAGTCCATGTTTGGCACTTCTTTCAAAAAAATCTGTTTTCCAAAACGATTTGCCGGATTTGGACTCTTTGGTGATTTATCAATCTCGCATTGCACTTTGCGAGATCAGATTAAGAACCGACACAAATCGAGTCCGAACTGTAGCATGAGGCCCACGAGGGCGCGTCTACAGTATGCCTTTGTTACTGAAACTGGTAGTACCTACTATGGAGCACACGGATCATTTAACGTGTGGAATCCTAAGACGGAGGCTAATGAATTTAGTTTATCTCAAATTTGGGTTATGTCTGACATGACAACCTTGAATGCTATTGAAGCTGGATGGATGGTAAATGTTAACTTGTTTGGGAGGCCTTAATTGATACATTATCAATGACCTATTGTATGTTGAGTCACTACATATATAGTTATGGCATCCTTATGTAGACAATCAGACATGGTTCTTTATATTTTGGACAGTAAGTTTCCTTAATTTTCTAATCCTCTATTGATTATTTAAAACTTATGATATTAATCACAGCATATAACAAATTTTAACCCACATTTGATTCTCATGTTGGTAGTGATGGCACATTAATGCAACCTTACTTTACGTTCATGTGGCAAATAGGGACATAACTATCAAAGCACAGGATGTTATGATCTTAGTTGCCCCGGTTTCGTACAGACAAATCATAAGATTGGCATTGGTTGCACCATTAAACCTGTTTCCACCTACAACGGACAGACATTTGACATATCTATACTGATATACAATGTATATATATATGTGCTACAATCTATTTAACCAACAACTTGTAAACCTTAAATATGACTCAAATTATTTTCTTGGAAACACTAGAAGAACATGCGGTTTTATTTTAGTTTTGGATTTTTATTTTTATTTATATTTATTTATTTATTTTTATTCTTTTGATAACTTAGTATCAGTCCCACTAGACCAACTAATTCCGGAGATCAATCCATCATCCACGGGTGAGGGGGCCGACGAAGACAAAATTCTATATGGACTAGTCCCAAAAAAATTATTTGCACTTATAGGAGGTTTTGAACCTAAGACTTTGAAAAAAACACACCCCCGTCCCAAGTTTTGACCACTAGGTCAACTCCTTAGACTTTTTTTGAACAAATTATACCTATTATTTATGTAGTTTGCCTTGTGTCAATTTTAACCATGATTATTACAACAATTTTATTCTTGAATTTTTTACATTATGTCAATTTGGTCTAATTTATTATATCCCTTTAAATTGAAATCTGGGAACAAAATAGTTTATTCAATCTTCTCATTATGATTGAGAGGTTGGTGTCCAATTGGAAATAGTCTATTTCCTTTTGAATGAACCATTTGTTCTTGATTTATGTCCAATTTCTAATAGATGTTATCAATTGGACTAAAATGACACTACATGATCAAATTGACACAACATAAATTACAAAAATCATAGGTATAATTTTTCTAGTCCTTTGCAAAAAAATTATATGGTAAATTACATTTTTTATACTAAAATTTTCATCTAATTTCATTTTAGTACCTCATCTTTTAATTTAAACAATTAATGGTCCTCTTGACACTTACAATGTCAAATTTGTTTGAAAAATGCTCACGTCAGGACACCGTGTTTGCCATCTGCTATTCTTGAGCGGTTTGCCAGAGGCTGCGTGCCATAGGGCTTACCGGTTACGGGCTCTGCCAGTATGGGAACACAAACCCCGGTTGTCACCGGGGCACCCTTTTGACCATTCGACCTAGTGCATGTTCGGAATCCGTAGTGACCATTCCAAGCTAGGACATGTTACTACCCGATTATAGGTTGTTTGAAACCACTGCGTGCGTAGTGAAACCCTAGTTCCTGACAAAATAGGACAGGGAAACCCTACCCCAACATAGGGGTGTTTTGGCTCTTGCTTGTTTGTTATGTGCTTTTTGAGTTAACCTCTACAGGGAATGCATATATCAGTTTACAAGTCTGAGTATCAGGCCTGAGGGCATCAGTATCGGAATTTGAGAATCAGTTATATCTGCGGATATCAGATTCAGTTTCAGGGCAGTGATTTTGGGGAACAATGATCAGTAGTAGAGTACAGTTATTCAGCTATGCTTGTGTCTGTTCTGATTGGGCCGAAATGCTGCGTGTTTTCTCTTTCAGTTCAGAGAGTTAGTACAGAATAGCCAGTGGTCTCCTTTGCTGAGGCAAGACAGACATCTAATTCGTCATCTCCATTCAGTTTAAGAGGACTTATGATGACCCAAAGTTCGGAGGAAATTGTGGTTATAGCAGCCGCATTAGACCAAGGAATCATCTTACAGAATGAAACCAATGTTGATGTGCCGCATCCGCCCAGGTCGCCTGCCGCGCGCCCGATCTGGGAACCCCAATTGTATCAGGCTCGTGAGCCCACCACGTTCGAGTTAATGGGAATGATTGGCGACCTGCAAAGGTCTGTGGCTGATCTTGCCTATGGGATGTCGGCTCCGCCACCAGCCATATCGTATGTCGAGAATTTTGTACCACAAGAGCCCTCGCTACTGGGACGAATTGTGATCGAGCTCAGCCAACCTGAGGTTACCCCGAGCTATAGCAATGACGTGTCAGCAACAACCGGGTTTTGCTCTGATGTAGCAACCCAAACCCTCGATCAAGCTGAGGCCAGAGGTAAGAATAAAGTGGGAACAGATGCTGATCCCGTTGAACAACTGCTGTGGGCAGTCGAGGCTTTGAAAGCCGGGGGGATGAATAAGCAGCAGGTATTCACAGTGGTGGCTAAAACTGTGGATGATGCTTTCCCCGCTCCAACCGAGGGGAATTCCAGCCAGACAGAAAATCGGGATAGGCCCCGTCATGCCAGAACAGTTCCCTCCAATCCCAACTCTGCACCGAGAAAGGATCAGAAAGTCAAGGCGGCACCTGCCGATCCTTTTGCCAGTGCGTTCGGCAAAAGTTAGCAAACTTCAAAGTATCTGCCCCGAGGGCGCAGAGTCTTCCACGCACTCTACATGCCTTTGTCTAAGGCACTCCAGATCCTTGCCGAAAGGGGGCACCTTAAACCCCTTGAGCCTCGGCCTCTCCCGAAGAATCTCCCTCCCTTACATGATGCTGCCTTGTACTGCTTGTACCACCAGCAAACCGGTCACAGCACCGATGGTTGTTTCCGCCTTCGCCACGAAGTGCAAGATTTGATCGACAATGAGGTCATCCTCCCACCCACCTTAGCAAAGTTTGTCACTGCTGAGTTGTTAGATTTTGAGGATACTGCAAGTATGTGATCAAGGGTTGGACCACCTGCGGGCGGCGCTCGGTGTATTTCAGATGTGGCGTCTGGCACGCACTTTCTTTTTGAGCATCTGTGAATGCTATTTTTGTAGTTTCTGACTTGGGTGTTAGGTCAGTTCGGTGGTCTTGTTTTCAGTCTGTCTCATTGTTTGAGTTAGTCTTTTGCTTAAAGGTCTGTCTTGTTATGCCGAGTCAGTCCCATTGTATAGAATGTCAGGTGATTCTGGGGTTGTTGCCTCGAACACCGTTTTTGTTTTGTGATTCCCCCTTTTGTTTTCTTTTGAGTTTGTCTCTGTTGTGGAGCCAGTTGCAACCGGAGGTTTTGAATGAAACAGCTGCGGCTATCATGTTTCCGTGCCTATTGCTACTTTGAGCCTGTTGTGCCAACAAGTTTAGAATGAAGCGGCAGCGCATTTTACCTGCTCTTTTGTGCCTATAAGTCATTGTATTGACCTAAGTTTTTCAAAACTTTTCGAACAATGTGATGAAAACGAAGAGGAAGGAATTCCTCGGGTTTTGCAAAATTTGACCAAGTGAGAGAAAGAGAGGCGTGCTAAGCCTTTAATGAATAAAATCATGCTTGTTAGTGTGAGTACTGAGAAGGACCCTGGCTTGATCCAGATTGGTTCCACACTATCTTCAGCGTCAGCGATTTGTCGCTTTCTTAAAAAGTTTCCAAAACAAAATGTTTTGCGCAGTCCTACGAAGACCTGTGTGGAATCGCTCTTGAGATTGTGCAGCTTAGGATCGCTCTCAGCCTCGAGACTTGAGCCCTTGCTTTCGAACCTTGGACCTTGGTTTCAGACTGTTCAACGATCAACCGCGACGTAAGGCCTGTGTGGCCAGAATTGAAGTAGCCCTCGAACAAGAGGCACCAAAGTCAGATCAAGAAGATCAGATGTCGCCAAAAGAAGCTTGCAAAGCTAAATCAGAAGCACCCCTCAAACTAGGGGCAAAAATGCCCGATGTGCTTGAAGAGCCGAAGATGGATCCTTCTGCAAATCAATACAACAGCCATTCTCCTGGATTCAGATGACTTCAGGATCTCAAAACCATTTGGCATGGACAAAGCTACACTTTTACCCTTGAGAGGCTTGCTGTGCCGAAAACCCGGAAGGGCGACCCAGGCAAAAGTTAGGGCAAGAAAAAAATACAAAAAAAAAAAAGAAAAGAAAAAAAAAAGAAAAAAATGCAAAAGAAAAGAGAAAAAATGCAGAGATTGAAAAAAAAAGAAAAAAGAAAAAGATAAAAAGAATTGAAAAGGAAAGAAAAACATAGCTCGCAAGGTTGAAAACCCAGAAGGGCGACCTTAGCAAAAGTTAGAGCGTGGTGAGGGTTAATACACGAGTGTACCTTAACCGGAACTACGTAAGGCTTGATTCCTATGTTTGGGATACGTAGGCAACTTCATCTTGAAGTCCAGCCACAAACACTTCCAAATCGAGTGTGTCCATGTAATGGTTTTGATCATCCTTGCCTTCTCTGAATCCGATAGATCGGTTTTGACAACCGGAACTACGTAAGGCTTGATTCCCATGTTTGGGATACGTAGGCAACTTCATCTTGAAGTCCAGCCACCAACACTTTCAAAGTGACTGTGTCCATATATTGGTTTTGACCATCTTCGTCTTCTCTGTATTCGAGAGTTCGGTTGTGATCATCACTAATGAGAACTATTCACAGTATGCCGCGGCGCTATCCAGACAAGGGGCAACTTTCCGTTGCCATGAGTCGCCATTCAAACCAGAGGCAACTTTTCGTTGCCGTGCAGTGCCATCCAGACAAGGGGCAATTTTCCATTGCCTCCGATCCGAGGTTGTACATCTCAAGAGTGGGTTCCATGCTCGTTGAGCAGTGGCCGTTTGCAAAAATAGTTCTTGAAAATTTTTACTGAGGTTGACTAATTTCTCGAAAATTATTTCATTTTCCGAAATTGGACCTTTTCTTGGACCCCAAAAAGGGAAAATTTTCAGTGCTCATAGCCTGACTTGCATGATTTTGAATCAGAAAATCGAACAAGTGTGTTAATCTAACTCTCATTTTGGTCAAAATTGTTTTGGTAGAAAACAAAAACAAAAATGGTCAAAATGATGAATTAGGGGCGCAGTTGAGTCAGGTGTTCTGTCTTTTCCCCGTCATCACGATACTTGCCAGAAGGGCACTCTACCTGCCAACAAAGGGCATAATTGAGGTTAACAACAAAAGGCTGAAAGCTCTCATCACCCTCCAAGCAGCGAGGTCTCAAACCAAGTGCGAAGCACGAATCGGAATGGATTAAGATACTCCATTCCCTTAGCTGGGCCATTGACTAAACGTCCTCAGAGGAAATAGCTGTAAGCTAACAGTGTTGGGCATGAACCCACAACGTCTTGTTTATCCATCAACCACCCAGGGGTGGGATACAAAATGAGAGATTAAAGAATAGAGAGATGTAAGTTGAGAGAAAAGTGAGCAAAAGGGTTTGGAGTGAAAAACCGAGCCTGAGGGCCGAGTGATGTAAGAATCACAAACGAGAAGAGGGTGGGCAAAGATACCCGAAGAAACTAGCTCCTCGTGATTTGGGAGGTCTTTTGTCTTTGTAACACGTCTGTGTGTCGTGTCTTTTGCTTTGTTTGTCTCGATTCTTGTTTGGAATCGTATCCGAGCGTGTCTCGTTGTGTTTAGGTTGTTTACCTTTTGTTTTTCCGTTGTTGAGTCGTTTTCGCTGTGTTCAGTCGTAGGCTCAATACCTGGTTGAAAACCCTTTTCTAAAATCATTTTATGTGCTCAGAGTACTGTGCTATTCTCCACATTTATGCGAAGCATGATTTGGTTCTTTTATAAAACCGCAGGGTCCACCCCCGATAAAGTGTGAACAGAAAAACCTGGACCTATCTGAAGCTTTTGGGTTCCGGATTGTGAAGCAAGAAATTTTGGAGCATCTGAGTGTACTTCAACTTCTACAAGTTCAGAATGAACCGCGTATTCAAAATGAGCAATATGCTGTTGTGGACCATGAGTTCAGAATGAGCAGAGTTCAGAATCAGTTGTGAGCCGTGTGGGCTGTATGCAGATTAAACCAAGCACTGTGTTACGAGCCGAGAGTTCAGAATGAGCAGTGTGTTGTATGAGCTGTGTGCAGATTGAACCAAGTGTTGTGTTATGGATTGTGTGTTCAAAATGAGCAGTGGTTTGTTTGAGTATTTTTGCTGTTGGCCGGTTCATTATCTGGTTATTACAATCCAAGTGTTTGATTTTCAGACAGGAGATCGATCTCATTTACATTGAAGTACAATATGATGCGAAGTATGAAATGTACAAATGTGACACTTTTTCAGATAAAAAGTTCGTTTCATTTCATCATTTTTCAAGTACATAGTTTTGGAGAAAACAAAAACCTGCCAGTAGCAGTACAAAGTACTCAAACTACTAGCTAAAAAGGAAAATGACTAAAACAAAACAAAAAGAAGAAAAGCAACAAAAGTCTAGATCAATGATAACTGACCTCAGGCCCGTGAGTCTGTCCTCGTCCTCTTCCTGGATGAAGGTCCAGGAGCATCATCATCGTCGGCACCATCGTCTGAGCCCGAGCCCGAGTCATCTCCAGTCTCCTCCTCGGACGACTTTGCCTTCGACTCCGCCTCTATCTCTGACTCCGCCTCTGTCTCCGCCTCGGACTTGTCATCATCGGGAACTGGTGCCCGAGAGCTACTCCCAACATGAGTACGCCCCGCTTTGGTGCGGGGATATACTGTGCCTCCTCGCCCTCCTCCCTGAGCCAAAATAAAAGGCCCAGCTGGAGCACCTCCTGCAGCAGGAATCTGGAATGGAGGCTGAAAAGCGCAAATGGCAAACGCATCAGTATGCTAAGCAAACTAGTGTATGAATGTCATGAGCAGTGTATGAGTACAGTGTATGAATGTCATGAGCAGTGTATCGGTATAGGATGCAGTGACTGAGTGCAGTGTATGAATGCCGTGAGTAATGCTGTGAACAGTCTGTGGGATGCAGTGTATCAAATGCCGTGAGGGCCGTGTATCAAGTGTTGCGTTAATAGTGCGATGCATCAGATTGTGTAAAGTTTGAGATTGCGGTTGAAGGAACTTACCAGAATGCCATAGATGGTCAATAGATCGAGGCTCCGCTGGAGCATCCCCATCACAGAGGCGGTTAACTCCAGGGACTGGCGAGTGTACTCGGAGGAAGCCTGCAAAAAGTGTTAGAAACATCAGTATTCTGTGGAATATCAAATGAAGTGAAATGAAATGACAGTGCAAGATGTAAAATGCAGTAGTACATACTGGAGGCAAGTCGTAGAATCCGACTAGCTCGTGATCATCCGGAGGGGGAGCGATGGGGATCTGGTAAGTCTCCCCACCCTGCCCTCAGCATGTCATCATCATGGGCAGTACTGGCCAACTAGCCCCCCGTCCTCTCCGGGTCCCACTCTTGCCGCGGACTCGAGCCATCCTCGATGCTCCTACTTCTGCTCCTGCCCTAGCCGCCGGTGCCGCGGGCCTCTCTCGCTCAACTCGACGGCCACTGCTCAAAGGCCGCATGATATAGGTCCGGACGTACTCTGTGTAGTCGCCCTCGCCCCGGAAGCCCTCCGCATCCCAGCCGATCTTGTAATCAGCCATCTCTTTGAGAGTGTACCTCTCGGTATGCCTCATATGAGTAGAAGGTGGCCGCGGAACTGCCTGCTCTGGCATGCCTAGCGTCTGCTGCAAGAAGCGCTCTCCCAAGTACCAGGCATGGCAGACGGGGCCCTCCAGTAAGACTCTGAATCGGGCCGTGTCTCGGGCACCAGCATACCGATCCCGTACCGCGATGAGCAAGGAGGCCCATGGCTGCCAGGTGATCTGCAAACAAAATATATTTCGTTATCTATTGCTATTGAAAATGCAATGCAATGCAAAGCGAAGCTTAAATGAACTGCAAGTTCTAAAATACCTCTGCGGTGGTGATGGTATCGAAATAGCGGCGGAAGAATATGAAAGACTCCCGAGGCCTCCGCTCGCACCTCACGTCGAAGCGGTGGGAGAATGGGATCATAGGGGGCATCTCCTCCTCTGGCATTAGGGCAAGCCTCGGGAAGTAGGCGTATACCCACAACTATAGTATGACAAAACAGATATCAGTATACTTATCAGATAAAGCAGTATGCAGATAAAGCAAAAAGTGGTATGTGCAGTGTATTGTGCAGTGTACAGAATACAGAGAATGTAAAGCAGAAATGAAAAACAGAAGAAGAAGACATACCTCTCAAGCCCGCCAGTAGCCTCCGAGCAGCTGTCCGCTGAGGTAAGAGGATGAGCTCATATAGCCATAGAGTGTGGCCAAGCCTGCGCCACCCTAGTCGTAGCCACGGATCCTGGTCACGTCAACCAGTGTGCTCAGCAGGTAAAGGGGCACGGTGTTTGCCCGGTCGGCGAAGAGAGTGGTCCCTAGCAGGAACATCAAGAAGCCGCGAGCATACTGCTCCTTCTCCTCCTAAGTGGTCGGTGCCTGAATCTGAAAATGAGCCTCGAACCAAGAATATTGCACGAATCCCGGACGATCAAGAGGTGGTAGGACGCCAAACAGGTGCATCTGGGCAGCCTCCCACTCATCCATGTCTGTGTCAAAGAGGATCGGATCACCCCCTACCCCGATGCCAGTGAGCATCTGTAGACACCCCATTTTTGACCGTCCTCAAGACTTGGACGTCACCGCTTGAACACTCGGTGATTATCCATGTTTGTGTTCGTTTGGAATTCCCGGAGTTCTCGGCTACGCGCGCCTTACCTCAGGACCTCCGAACTCGACCGTTTTGTGTCTGGTTTTGCACCAAACACCTGTTTTTTGCCCTAGAGGGGCAGGGAATGTTTTGTGAGGCATCCCCACACACCACCGGCTCTGGCTAGAGGCCACCGGCTGGCTGGTGTTGCCACCGGCACAATATTGTGCCGGTCGGCACTCTTTTGTGCCGGTCGGCACTTGTTTTGGCAAAATGACCATTTTGCCCTGCCGACTCTTATACAGTTGTTTTCTGAGATATTTTCAGACAGCTGTATGCCTTTTGTTTCCCCTCCATACACGTGTATGGAGGGATGAGCCTTTGTTTTGGCTTAGCTTGTAAGTCTTGGTTGCCTATAAGAGAACTCTTGCTCTCTTGGCTCAAGGGTTAGAAAAATTGGAGGGTTAGAGAGAAGAGACAGAGGAGAGGCTCTGGTTTTAGGTTAGAAATACTATATCTATCCTATCTCTCTTTTCCTTGCTCATTTTATACACTAGGTGCTTTAGTCCATACTTTCACACACAAGCACCTAGTGTTTCACCTTCCCTAGGTCTTTGAGGGTCCAGAGGTTTGTTCTTGGTGCTTTGGAGTTGGATTCAAGCAAAGGAAGGCAACAACACCAACATTGTTGAAGAGGTCTTCAAAGGTAACAAAACTACCCCTTTTTACCCCATTCTTGCACCTTGTTTTTACCTAGTTTAGAACTGTTTTTGTGCTTAGTGATTAACACATAAAAGTTCTATTTTTTAACCCTCTTCATTGTTTATTAAGAGTGTTTTGTGGTTTGAGCAAGTTTGACCACCCTTAGGCCTTGAAAAGGCCTCATTTTTGTGCTATTTTGTTGAGATCCGAGACTTTGGTGTTAGGATCTCTTCACCACTGAAATCTTGAGGGATTTCAGTGATGAAGATGATGCCTTAGAGTCTCAAGAAGGAGGGGGCCACCCCCTCTCCTTGATGTCCTTGAAAAGGGCAAGTTTTGACCTTCAAAGGAGCACCATGTTTGGTTGTTTGTTGAGCATGTTTGGTTTGTTTTTCATGCTTATTTTCCATGATATAACATGTTTCTAAGTTAGTTTTAGCATTCTTTGCATGCCTTGCATAGTTGCTTTGTAATGCCTTAATAGTCCCTTAACATGCCTAGGTTGTGTGCCTCTATTTCGAGCATGTTTTAGGCTTAGATTCATGAAGCTTGTATGCTTATTTTGCCATGCTTTAGGTCTGTCCTAAGTTGTTTTGGTCAATCTTGGCATGCATTATATAGCCCCTTTGCATTTTAGGCTTGCTAGCCTTGAGCATGAATATGTAGCATGCCTTGTTTGCATCATTTCAATGGTTTGAGACCATTTGCCATGTTATTTCAGTCCCTTTGGTGTGCTTGTATGCTTGCCTTAGTGACCTCTTTAATGCTTCAAAAGCATGTGTTGTATGCCTCATGTTTTGGCCATGTTACATGCCTTTGATTTCAAGCCTCTTAGATGCCATCTAAGTGGTCTTTTGGGCTTAGTTTTATGTGTTAAAACTCTGTTTTTTAATTGGTTAAGTGTTACCATGTGTGGTTGTAATAAGTGTGGTTCAATGCCTCATTGGTTTGCCTTAAGTACTTGGGCCACTTGTTGCATGCTTAGCCTACTTTGTTGCTTGGTTTAGCATCATATTTTGCATGATTTTCAGAGCTTTCTATGCATGCTAATTGTCCATGTTTAACTCATTTCAAGTGTGCTTGAATGTTGTCTTGTTTATGCCTAAGTGTTGGATTATGTATGCTTGCATGTGTACATGAATTGCATGTATCTTAGTCTTCACTTCTATAGCATTTTGGCCACTGATTTTAGGCCCATTTGAGTTGCCTAAGTCATGTATAAGATCATCATTTAATTGGTTTGCATGCTTGTCTTGAATGCTCGCTTGAACCTTTCGCATAAGTATGTTGCATAGTCCATGTTACATGCCTAGTTGACATGCTTAGGGTTACATTTGCATTGTGCATGTTTGGCCTCTTGAAGTGAAATATGATGGAGGTTTAACACCCTTGTTTGCTTGTTTGCATTGCATGCATTTGAAATCAAATTTGCACTCTTGGTTCTTTGGACCATCATGCATGGAAATGCGTGATTGGTGGTCCGGGAATCAAGGCACATGCCCCCCCTTGAGTCACTAACATGATAGGGAGTGTGTTTGGTGCATAAATGGCTTGAATTGTATTGCCATGCATGTTGCTGTCCTCTGCTGCTGTGAGTTACAGGTTCTGCAGGCATTCAGTGTCGGCCGGCAGTATTTAGTGCCGACCGGCAGTGTACCAGTAGCCGATAGCTTCATTTTGTGCCGATGGCTTCTTTACTCAGCCGGTGGTGTTCTACCCCAACCGGTGGTAATCTCCAGTGCTCTGAGGAGTAGTCCTGAGACTTTGGCGGCCTTCAGAGGAGGATAACAGGGAAAACAGAGGCACACTTGCATGACAGTGCGATCTCGAGCCAGTCCCGAGCGCGTGCTGCATTGGGCCCTCATCCCGAGGCGATTTACTGTTTAATTAGATTAATTAATTTATTTGGTTAATTTAGTTAATTTGTAATAATTAATTAGCTTGCGTAGTTAATTAGTTATTCGGTTTTGTATATTCTTTTGGTCCCTCCGAGCGAGGGCGTATCTGTAATAAGTGTGTGTGAGTGGATGTATGTCTTCCAATCCCCACTTCTTTCTTCCCTTTCATTTACCTGCTTACGATGGTAGATTAGGGCACAGTTAAATTAGCATATCTTATGCAATGCATGCGTGCATTCATGCATTTGTTTACATGCACCGGGCTCGGTACATCATACAAACTGCATCGTATTTTCGATTTCCAAATTGAATACGTGCTACTCGCGCATTTTATATGCCATGTTTAGGGTTAGCCGAGCCTACTCTAGATTGCATCTATGCTTGTGTTGCATTAGCCATTTAACATGAACTAGGTCATGCATGTTTTGCTAACTAGTTTATTATTTTGGCACGGAGTACGATGTAAGTATTTTTGCTTTAGCATACCACATGCGTGTGAATGCTAACATGACAGTATGCTTACCATGCGGCTAAATGCTTATGTGATATTACTGTTTGAATGCCTGTGGGTGAAGGTTGGATTGCTTGAGTTGGAACAACTCATTGAAATCCGTATTTTAGCCTACTTGCGAGTAGCAAAATCTAACACGTTTTTCGAGACAAAACGGATATGCAATGTTTATTTCCAAGTTAGGCAATCTAGTCTATACTTTTGTGTTGTACGCATCACATAGTAATTCTAGGCTAATAATTGGAATAAGAACGCATAAAGTTTTCAAAAACGGATATCATGGTTAGTAGAGGCCGGTCTTCGAACCGGGCGAGAGGGGGTGCTCATAGATGACCTTCCCCAATCGTACCCAAGCTCCCGAGCCAAGTCACTTTGGTGATGACGGACACGTGGCCTTCGGCACCGAGTCAGGGTTTCCTAAATTTCCCATTTTAAAATATTTAGGTGGCGACTCTGTAATCTGGCAAAGCAGTCCATGTTTGGCACTACTTTTCAAAAATCTGTTTTCTTTCTCAAAACGATTTGCCAGAGGTGGACTCTTTGGTTCAGATTTGGAACCGCAATCCAAACAAAAACGGAGGAGTCCGAACTGTAGCGCGAGGTCCCTCGCGGACGTGTTACAGCATCGAGAAGTCATAGGGAGTCATCGTCATGTCTCCCGTGGTAGCGAAGTGGAAGGAATCGGTGGTGTCCCACCACCTCTCCACCAGAGCGGCAAGAAGAGGGGTAACTGTAGACACCCCATGTTTGACCGTCTGGGTGAGGGGGCCGACGAAGACAAAATTCTATATGGACTAGTCCCAAAAAAATTATTTGCACTTATAGGAGGTTTTGAACCTAAGACTTTGAAAAAAACACACCCCCGTCCCAAGTTTTGACCACTAGGTCAACTCCTTAGACTTTTTTTGAACAAATTATACCTATTATTTATGTAGTTTGACTTGTGTCAATTTTAACCATGATTATTACAACAATTTTATTCTTGAATTTTTTACATTATGTCAATTTGGTCTAATTTATTATATCCCTTTAAATTGAAATCTGGGAACAAAATAGTTTATTCAATCTTCTCATTATGATTGAGAGGTTGGTGTCCAATTGGAAATAGTCTATTGCCTTTTGAATGAACCATTTGTTCTTGATTTATGTCCAATTTCTAACAGATGTTATCAATTGGACTAAAATGACACTACATGATCAAATTGACCCAACATAAATTACAAAAATCATAGGTATAATTTTTCTAGTCCTTTACAAAAAAATTATATGGTAAATTACATTTTTTATACTAAAATTTTCATCTAATTTCATTTTAGTACCTCATCTTTTAATTTAAACAATTAATGGTCCTCTTGACACTTACAATGTCAAATTTGTATGAAAAATGCTCACGTCAGGACACCGTGTTTGCCATCTGCTATTCCTGAGCGGTTTGCCAGAGGCTGCGTGCCATAAGGCTTATCGATTACGGGCTCTGCCAGTATGGGAACACAAACCCCGGTTGTCACCGGGGCACCCTTTTGACCATTCGACCTAGTGCATGTTCGGAATCCATAGTGACCATTCCAAGCTAGGACAGGTTACTACCCGATTATAGGTTGTTTAAAACCGCTGCGTGCGTAGTGAAACCCTAGTTCCTGACAAAATAGGACAGGGAAACCCTACCCCAACATAGGTTAACAAGATCCAAGCCCATGAAAGTAAGAATACAAAGTATGACAATAGATGAAGAAATATAGAGAAATAACAAGGAGATCTAGACAATGGCAATCTGATCAACAGATAACAGGATTCATAAGAACAGGAAACCATAACCCGGCCTCCGACTATTACAAGCAATTTATGTCTTACTATTCCATACATACAATCTACAATCATAATTTCTATGTGACATGGATATAGAACATGTATATCAAAATATAGTATCCAAGTTCATACAAAGTAGATGCTCCTCAGGCGTATATCAAAATAAAAGAGGGCATTCCCTCTCATAACAAAGGTCACAACCATATAAAATACTGGGCATGTGGCCTGAACAAAATATAACAAAAGTGTGCCCTTACTCATCATCCATATATACATGCATTACTGGGAAGGTGGCCCACCATCCAAACTTAAAAATAATTAACAACAAAGGAGTGGACAAAAGTCTAGTATAGAGATTTTTGGCATAAATTATATGAATAAGGCAATGAATGTGATAATTTTTTATTTTATTTTTTTGATCGGCAGAGAAAAAATTTCATTAAAAACATGAAATTTAAAAGTTCAAGCAAAAAAAAAAAATGTATTGAGAGAGATTCGAAAAGTACAAACTCTCCTACTACTGCTACTCGTATCCTTACAACCAACCCCTTGGCTCACGATTTTATATTTGAAAAAAAAAAAACACAAAGAAAAAATTACAAACCAAACTCTTGAGCCCCACACCCAAACCGCTGAAACAAACCCAGCTTGTCACCCGTGCCTGTTACCAAGAGTGCCCCACGCTTGTTTCCATGAAAGTTAAACAAAATTGCGTTGATCCCATTTAGCTTCCCACATATGCACTCAACCAATAAACACCCAAATTCAACATCCAACCTTTATGACTGAACATCAAGGACACTTCTACCAAACACTTTGTATCTCCCACAGTTAATCCTCTTCCAAACAGCTTCCTTGGATGTTCCTCACTCCAACATCAAAAAGCCCCCACTTTGCCGATCAAAAAGCTAACCGCTATAGAAATAAACGGATTTCACCCCTCAAACTTGCACTTGCACTTGCACTCGCACAAGAGCACCCGAATGAAGATCCTAAACCAAAGTGGATTTTTTACCCCTCTAACTCCCACTTACAAAGAAGTGCCCGAATGAAGATCGTAAGTGAAACCAACCCATCTATGTTCGAAGCACCTTCCATGACCGAAAGGCCAATGGCCTAAAAAACACCCAAAACCGAAAACCATGGATTTGAGGAAGAAAAAATTCCTATGGCACCATAACCCACCCCT
The DNA here is from genome assembly GCA_036172215.1 of Camellia granthamiana. Lineage (NCBI taxonomy): Eukaryota > Viridiplantae > Streptophyta > Magnoliopsida > Ericales > Theaceae > Camellia > Camellia granthamiana. The sequence continues at coordinate 40,641,062 of CM069906.1, read as the reverse complement.
CTTTCACCTGTTGAACAACTCCACTGCTCTGGTGTGATCGTTGAAGACCTACGCTTCCTCAAGCAGCTACAAAGAGAAAACCACCGCCAACTCCTCTCTTGTAATGACCACCCACCAAGACTTCCATGACTGAGGAAGAACAACTCATACTCGAGCACCAACACCCACTGAATGGAGACCCAACAAGCTTTGGGACCGCCAGATATGATAGATCTGATACCACCCAAGGAACACCCAACCAAAAGCCCCGAGGAACGCCTGTGAACAAGTATCCAACCCGAAAACTAAAGAACGAAACGACATCCTAAGAAAATCTAGAGATTAGATCTGAAAAAGAGATGGTGGTAAATAAAAGGAGGCTCAAGTTTATTAGGGGAAATGACTAGAACACACACAAGAAAAAGCTAGGCCAGCTGACCACTATGGCCAAAGGTAGCTAAGCAAGCTACCTCATACCTTAATGGGACTTGTAGCTCTCTAAGGCAAGCAACTTGCCCTTCTCTGGTTACTAGTCCCAAGGCATTGCTCTTAGTAGGAGGACATCTTATTCAAGAACCAATTCTACTCAAAAAGAAGTTGTTTACACCTGTCCCAGCATTCCAAGATTCGGTATTTCCCTTTTGTCCAGTGTTCTAGGCTTGGGATCCGAAGGTGGGATTTGAAAGTACCGTTCTAGGGGCATTCCTCTTGTAGTCTCGACCCCTTTAGTGGAATAAATAGAAGTGGTTTAGAGCACCGAATATACTAGCCAGCGATGTGGCCCAGGGTGGAGGCTTTTTAGAAAGAAAATTTTTTTATATGAGAGAGAGAGAGAGAGAGAGAGAGAACTAGTAGCCACAATGAATGTGACCATGATACGATATTCGAAAAAAGCATTTTGTAAGGTAATTCTCAAATGGGCATCTCGTACATTTTTTGTAAGTTCTTATAAGTTACATTGGTCCCTTTCGAGGGGTTTGTATCGGTTCTTGTGCAGATTTGTGGTTGTTTAACAATCTGCCGTAAGTACCAGCAAAAAAAAAAAAACATTTTATTTTTTATTTTGTATACTACTCAAACAGTGCTTCCTGTGCATGAGCTATAAGTTCTTACAAGTTATATTGGTCTATCCCGAGATGTTTGTGCCAAATGACAAATTGAAAAACCTAAGTTATTCGTGATTTGAAACAAATTTAATTTCAGCAATTCCCAAACACACAAAATTAACAATCTAAATCATCTAGCACGTACGAAAATGATTTTGATTGTTGTTTCACAATTAACAAATTGACACAAAAGATTTTAACGTGGAAAAAATCACAATTGGAGCACTTCCAACTGTTATATATATATAACAAAATTACTAGCTGAAAGCCGCTAATCAATCCACTATGAAGATAATGAAAATACACAAGAGAACTAACAATTACCAAACATGCTCAAGAATTGCCTTTCGCTTCTTGTGTCTCTTTCAACACGCCTTTGTCTCAGAATTGATTAGCCTGGTATTGAATCCACAACATCCAAGTGAATCCACGACGATAAGCCGCTTTGAACTCCTTTAAAGCCTCCAAGCTCCAATCTTCTGGATCCACCTATCAAACGCTCTTGAAAAGTAAAATCGAAACAATCCCCTCTTGATTTGAGCAATCAAATTCATGTGATGCGACTAATCTCACGAAAGCATCAAGGGAAACCAAGGGTAAGAACTCCAGAAACAAACACAAACTCTCAAGTTTTAGATCTGGAAGTTGTAACCCTAGAATCTACAACTTGCGTAGCTTTATATGAAACAGGGTCGTGAAGACTGCTCGAGCGAAGAAATAGTCACTTGAGCGGTGTGTCTTAGATGTAGAGAAACCATAAATGCCTTTGCTTAAGTGATGGGAAGTTCGCTCAAGCAAAGAATGAGATCTCTCAGTACTTTTGCAGGCATGTCTGAACTATTGAGAGATAAGCTTCTTCGCTCAAGCCACCAATTCTGCGATTGAGCAGTCCAAGTAAAAACAGGACACTAAAATACAACTAAAACGTTCTTTGTTCAGGGAATTGATAACACAAAGGCACCTAGCAATCTTCCCTTTTGTAAATTCCCGAAACAAAACAAATTCTAACATTAATTCCTAACAAACATATGCACTAGACACAAACACTCCCTAAACAAACACCATGTGAAGTGAACCACCCGCAAGAAGTATAGAATCGCACAAACACGTCTAGATGATAGATGATGATAGATGATTAACTGTAACAATCCTGATCCGTAATTAGCTACTAATCCGTAATTAAGGATGCTAATTAAGTAGGTAAAGTAAATTATGTGTTTATTATATATTTGGCATGATCTTTGGCTTTCTATCTGTTACTTGTGGAAATATCTGTCTAGGATTCTACTTGAATATGAAAATTGAAAGCCTTATCGGCATTCAAAAATCGGAATTAGTTACATTAATATGTTATTTGGAATTTTTAGAATCATTTGGCAAATTTTATTAAAAATTGATTCAGATCGATTAATTAAGTTGTGTTTGGATGGACCAAATGCTCTAATTAATGGATTAATACATCACAAGTATATAAGTTGCCTCATAAGCTCATTTGTGCTTAACAAACTTGATCCAAGTGGGAAAATCTGAGAATTTATTCTAGAGTGAGAGTGAGACTCCATTTTAGAGAGAGAAAGTGTAGATTCAAAGTAGAAGTTAAGGATTTTGCTAGAGTAGCTCAAGTTTGGCAAGGATCTTGTGTAATTGAAGGCTTTTGGTGAGCATCTAATCCATAATTCATGAAGAATTTGTGTTATAAAGATGCATTCATGGAGTTGTTATCATCATTTGCATATATTTCTAATGAGTTTATCAAGAAAATGAAGAATTGGCTCATAATTCTTACATGCATGGAAGTAAGAGTGTTACATCATCATTTTGAATATAAGCCTTATTATCATGTTGAGTTGAGACCATGAAATTAACATGCATGCATACTAGATCAAGCTTTGAAAGAAAATTCCATGTTTGATGAGTTTTGTAAAGAAGTTTTCATGCATGTTGGGTTTTGCCATATCAAGTTTAATTTTGATCCTTCATGTAGAAATTATAGATAATTGGCTCATGCATGTTTGAATCATCACTTAATGCCTTTTAAATCATGTTTTGAGAAAGAGTTTTGTATATATGTTGAAGTCTAGAAGCTCAATTTTTCTATGAATATGGACTTTGAGGGAAAGAGTTTATAAAACTTACATACATGGAAGTTTGAACTCAATTTTGGCTAAATCCACGAGTTTTGAGCTAAGGGTTTGTAAATGATTATATATTTGTGATTTAGAAAACTTTTCCAAGTGTTTTGAACAAGCCATCCACGAATTTGCCATTAAATTTGCATTTGGAAGCTCAAAGCCCTGTTTTGGAAACCCATAATTTTTGAAGGTCGCTCGAGCGAGGGAATTGCCACTCGAGCGGACATTTCGTGCATCCAGTAGTTTTGCAGGCTATTACAGCCCGCTCGAGCGACCACTTGGACGCTCGAGCGAACCTTTGGCATATTGTTGATCCGTTCGAGCGTGGAAGTTGTAGCTCGAGCATAGATTGAGACCAACCAGTACTTTCTCCAAGTTTGCAGATCGCTCGAGCAAAGGAAGTCTCGCTCGAGCGACCCCTCTCATGTTTGCATGTCCGCTTGAGCAAGGAAAGTTACGCTCGAGCGGGGACCTTATTTTCAGAAAATTTACCAGTGTTTCAATTCATGTTTTGGCATCCTCCTTGCATCTTAGGCATTCCTAAGCCTTAATTAAGCCATAGTGATGAGGTTTTGGAATAGAAACACACTAAGAAAAGAATGTACTAAGTTAAGAGATTACAAAAGTGTGTTTGGAACAATGTGTTAAGCAAGAAACCTATGTAATGAGAAAGTTAAGCCGTGTTGGCCATGTGTATGTGTAATGATATGATATGTTTGCGTTATGTACCTTGTGGTTGTAGGTCAAGACTTGAGGATCGATTGACTGTTTTCGGGAACCACTGTGAGTAACGTTATTGTAAAGATACGTTCATATGAATTATGTTCCAAATGAAATATGATAAGTTACAATTTCTGAAATGATATCTATTTTCGTGAACGAATGTCCCATGTTTGAAAACTATTATGGCATCCATAGATAGTCCCAAGTCATGGAGGACGACATGTTAATGCGGGTCCATGACATACATGTGATTACGAGATCTCGTTAGCCACTTCATTGTGGTGCTAGGTGTTTAATCGGTATCCGGAACCGATTACTCTAGTCGGAAGACGATATGTGATGTGTTTTATGGGATGTACCATTATTATGTTTAGATATGAGAATGATTATGTTACGATCTGTTTTACGCTTATGACATGTTTAGAATTCGTTCACTAACTCCTTTACCTTAATGTTATTCGCTGGGCTATAGCTCACTGTGTGTATATATATGTATAGGTGAGCATTCTGGAGATCAAGCTTGAAGGCTTTATCTGGATCTGTGTTTTATCGTTAGCCAGCCATCATGCCTCACGTAGAGATTCCAGAAGTGTCATATGTTATGAGTTCTAGTTGCTTATATATATCAGACCTTGTTGTTTTTGTGGGTTGTACTTAAGATGTTATTTTGTGTGTGGGTATAATGTATGAATGACTATTGGATACATATATAAAGTTTTAAATATTCTGTTTCATATAAGTCTACACAGCTCAATGGACAACTATATTTTTGTATTTGCTTCCGCTAGCCCCTTAATTTTGTTAATCAGCTCAGAGGCCTTCGGTAATCCAAGGATTACTGGCCGGCTACGATGCTAAACCTATAGGGGCGGGTTTGGGTCGTGACATTAACATTAGCCTAGTAAGCATAAAATCAATAATAAACCACAATCATAATCATGTTATCATCATGCTCCCCGTTTTGGACTGTGAGAGACAAAGTGGTTAAACCTGTGGAGAAGTGGTTTGGAAATACTTTTTGGATCCAATGTGGCGCTCGAGATTCTCAGCTAGTCACCTGAAAAAGAATGAACACTCTGGTCGGGAGTGCCGGAATTAGCACTCCGACGGATAAGTCAGTGTATACTTTCTTGGTTGCTTATTTCTTAAGTTAAACTTACTTGTTCTCACATACCTTTCTTTGGCTGATGCTCCTCTATTTATATTTTTCTTTTGGGCCTCAAGATCGGGCCCACTCGTAATCCATTGCACGTTTATGTATTTGGCCTTAGTTTGACTTGTTCCTCGGCCGATTAGTATATTCGGCTTTGGGATCATCCAGGATGAAGTCCAGTACAAATTCCATCTGTGGCTGTCCTCATACTTTTATTCGGCTTTATTGCCTCCATAATTTCTAGCTTCCACAATTGCCCCCCAAACATCCTATTAACGCCAGTTAGTCGGCATGTTTGGTTTTGAACTTGAAAAGTTAAGAAAGGAACTGTGGTTAACCTCATTCCAACGCATGTTAGAACACGCTTCTTAGGCATCATTACATCTTCCTGCCTCTTTGTACGCTTCCTTCATTTAATGCGATTTGAAACCATCTTGTCCCTTCGAGTGTAAGTTTTTTGAATACTTCGTGACCTCTGCAACTTCCTCCTGTCTTTCACTGTCTCTTCTGCTTTTTGTAAGTTCTCTTCTTCTTCATTTCGAATCCCATTTCCTTGTTTATTTTTGGTTTCGCATAATCCTTAGGTTGGTTAGGATGGCAAAACACTTGAAAGAACTCCTTTCACCGGAATGAATTTCTGATTTTCGACGCCATTTCTCCATCCCCGACGACGTCCATCTGTCACTCATGGCAGACAGCACCACTGATATGGAGAGGACTGATGAAAGTATAATCATCTTTCCTCTCTTATCAATTGCTGAGGGCGGAGTCCGTTTTTCCCTTCACCCATTCTTAAGGGTCGTCCTTCGATATTGGGGTCTGATCCCTTCCCAGCCTAACGTAAATTTCTTCGGAATCATAATGGGGATTATAGAGTTGAACCGGCACCTTAGGATTAACCTTGGTATACCTGCAATTCAGCATTGCTATGCCTTAGCCAAATCTACTGGTCGGCTGGGACGCTATTTTCTCAGGGCCAAGGATACCGATCATCACTCAGTGACTATGCTTGCCAGCTCTGGCAAGCATGTTGATGATGTAATGGTTGTTGTCCGAGGCAATTAGGAATTCGGCGAAGAAGAAGATCACCTAGATCTCGTGCCAAGACGAAAAGTTGAACCAGGTGGCCGTATAGCTCATTTTTTATTTTTTACTATTTTGTATTTATTCAGCCTCCCTTCTATGTATTTACCATTTTGTTTATGCGGGAAGCGATTTGAAGAAAGTTTTGGTCTCAGCCGACGATGCCGTACTTGCGAAAATTAAAACCGCGCTCTAGTTCTTTGGCCTTGCAAATCTTCAGAAGTAAGGCAGGGCGGCCCACATACTTTTAAGATACGAGCCGACCTACTCCACATTTTCGGCTGTAGATAACATTCCGATTCCGAGGGGTGAGCAATAGCTTACGGCGGTTATTTTTTCAAACTTCAAGAATCTGAGGCAAATTGGTCTTGAAGCTTCAGATTCGGAACCAACGGCTGAGCAAGTAGCCGAAGTTGCTGAGCAGTTGGATCAACCCTCAGACAATTCTGAAAGACTAGAGTTTGACATGGCACTGAATTCGGCTTTTGAGGAAGCCAACGTCAACCCTCCATCAACTTCGAGCCGACCGGACGTCTCCATCAAAGATATTTTCACTGACTTAGGGAACCTACCCGGCTCATATCCTGATAACATAGCTGGTGAGTCGTTTACTCAATTGGCCAAGAAGAAGAATGCCGAGAGGATAGCTACACGCAAGAAAGCCGAAGTCGAATGATCTCAGCTTCCACTCTCTCCACCTGAAGTTAGGACTGAGTCTACACTACCTGCTCCTGTTGAGGAGACAGCTCATGCTGATACGGCCGAAACTAAGCTTCTTGTCGGTCAACCAGAGGCCCAGGTGTCGAAGCAACGGGAGGAAAAGCGTTCGGCTGAGACCGAAGATTACTCGAAAAACTGGTTGATAAATGACTACGCATAGAAGAATCGGACCTTATTTTTCCGTTTACAATACAACCCAGGATAAAGAACGTGCCAATTGTTTCCGATGCATTAGCTACGAAAGATGCTGCAGTGGCCTTGAGCTTGGCCTCCTCAGTTTTGTTGCCGGTTGACAGGGCGACCTTTCGGGGAGAGCCTGATCTGTTGACCATAGCACTAGCCGCTCAATCGGCGATATTGGTATGTGTCTTAATCCTTAGGTGATATGCAAAAGTTTTTGATGCAGAATCAACTTATTGGTTCATTGGTTTATAGGCGGCGGGGAGGATAGCCGAGATTGGTCATCGCCAACATGATGCAATTGAGCATATCGGCTTTTTGAGAGTTAAAGTAGAAGTTGAAAAGAAAAATGCAGCAGACGCCTCTCGCCGAGCGATGGAAGAAAAAGCGAGGGCCGATGCCGAAGCTGACAAGGCCAAGAATTTTGATCAATTGAGATTGGTCGCTGAAGAAAGAGCGAACGCAAGGGAATAAGCGCTCAAATTAGCCAACGAGAGGATATCCAAGCTGGAGGCTGACTTGGAAGATTTAAAGAAGGCAAAGGAAGAAGCCGAATCCGAGACATCCAAGGCCTTCCAAGCCAGCAAGGACGTAGCCTTAGAGAGCTATGTTGAGAAAGTGCCTAAGTTAGAAAACTGGGGCTTCAAACGCGGCTGACTCAAAGCCTTAGCTGCTACTAACGTGATATCGGAATAGCCGACTCCGTATGAGTAGGTAGACGTTGAGCCGCTAGAGTCTGACCCTGAAAATTGACCTAGGCTCAGTGATTTTTGTTTTGTTTTGGTATCCGAATGTATGTAGGTTTTGTTAGATTTTGACTATACTTTGGTTAGAAGTTTTAAGGTAGCTTTCATGTGTAAATTGACTTCTGTTTGTACTCAATTTATGAATGAAAATTGCCTTTGCTTTTCAACTTATTGAATGTGCGTGTTAACAGCCGAGTAAAATGTAAAATCATGAAATAAGTTTTAACGAGACTATTAAATTAATTCGGCGCTAAATTACTTAATCGGCAGAAAGGATTGATTAATTTGCCCTTGCCCCAGCGGATTGGTGTGGCCAACGATTATCGGCCATTCATGAATTGGCTGGGGTAGCCTATCTTTTCGGCACAAAGGATTGATGTTAGGCCAAATAGATTAATTAATCTCCCTTTGCCCCAGCTGATTGGAGAGCGTGGTCAACGATTATCGGCCATTCATGAATTGGCTGTGGTAGCCTCTCTGTTCGGCACAAAGCATTGATGTTACGCCGAATAGATTAATTAATCTGCCCTTACCCCAGCAGATTGGTGAGCGTGGCCAAGGATTATTGGCCATTCATGAATTGGCTCGGGCAGCCTATCTTTTGGGCACAAAGGATTGATGTTTGGCCGAATAGATTAATTAATCTACCCTTGCCCCAGTGGATTAGTGAACGTGGCCAATGATAATTGGCCATTTATGAATTGGCTGGGGCAGCCTCTCTATTCGGCACAAAGGATTGATGTTAGGCCGAATAGATTAATTAATCTGCCTTTGCCCCAACGAATTAGTGAGCATGGTCAATGATTATTAGCCATTCATGAATTGGCTGGGGCAGCCTCTCTGTTCGGCACAAAGCACTGATGTTAGGCCAAATAGATTAATTAATCTGCCCTTGCCACAACGGATTAGTGAACGTGGCCCCCGATTATCAGCTATATATGAATTGGCTGGGACAACATTGAAGAGATTGCTTTGAGAGTAGTGCACCCGCAGGTAATAAAAGAGGTGGTTACTTCGTGCGCGTAGGTCCCATTAGCGCGTTTGAACTCAACTCAAACCAGTCTATTGAAGAAGGTTAGATAAGTGTGAATGTCAAGCAGACTATTCTTCAACATCAGAGGGGAAGGTAGGACATTGACTGAGCTAGACGCAGCGATGAATCGAGGTGGGGGACCTTCACAAATGGGGAGTAGGATGTCTGGGGAGCAGAAGAGGCGTCTCTCTCCACGTTGTCGAAGTAGGTCACCTAGGAGGGAGAAGCGACAGCAGGGGAGCTCCCCTCATCGCGAAGTGAGGCCAGTGGGCCACCGCGGCCGTTGAGTTTTTTGGTTTTTATCAGGAACAAACCGATGACGGAAGCAGATTCGATCGTCCAAGATCCAAGCGTGGCAGTTGAATTTGCATGACAGATTTTTCCTCCTGAAGTCCAGCAGTCGATGATTGGTCAATCGAATTTCGAAGTGTTTCAAGAGGGCATTCACGGAGCGGTGAAAGGACTATTGTAACAAGCCCGCAGGGGACCTCGCTACAGCTCGGACTCGATTTGTGTCACGGTTCTTAATCTTGAACCAAAGAGTCCAAATCCGGCAAATCGTTTTGAGAAAACAGATTTTTGAAAGAATTGCCAAACATGGACTGCTTTGCCAGATACAGAGTCGCCACCTAAATATTTTATTTTTGGGAAATTTAGGAAACCTTGACTCGTTGCCTAAGGCCACGTGTCCGTCATCACCAAAGTTGCCTCGGCTCGGGAACTTGGGTACGATTGGGGAAGGTCACTTCGTGAGCACCCCCGCTCGCCCGATCAAAGATCGGCCTCTACTAACCATGATATCGAGTTTTGAAAACATTATGCGTTCTTATTCCGGTTCTTAGCCTAGGATTACTATGTGATGCGCACAGCATACAAGTATAGACTGGATCGCCTAAATTGGAACAAAACATTTCCTGTTTGTTTTTTAAAGATGGTTTGCTACTCGCAAGTAGGCTTAAAATGCAAATTTTGCCACCCTCAGGTGGGCTTAGAAAAGGTGGTTTTGCCACTATCTAGTGGACTTAAAACTCAAAGTCAATGATTTGTTCCAATGCAAATAACCCAACCTTCACCCACAGGCATTCAGGCAGATATATCACATAAGCACATAGCCTCATGGTAAGCATGCTATCATGGCAGTCACTCACACACATGCAAGGATGCTAAAGCATAAAACTCACCGAGTACTCCAAGCCAAAACAGAAGCTAATTAAAAATCCATGCATGATCCTAAATATATAGAAGTGCCTAATGCAACACATGCAATAATGCAACTAAGATAGGCTCGGCTATTCTAAATATGGCATGTGAAATGCTACTGCTAACAAGTATTCAACTTGGAATTGAAATACAATGCAGTTAGTATGATGCGCCGAGCCCGATGCATGCAAAACAGATGAATGAATGCAAACATGCTATCATACTGTATGCTAATTGAAACATGCCCTAATCTAACCATTATAAGCTGGTAAATAAAAGGAAAGAAAGACGTGGGGTTGAAAGACATTCATCACACTCACGCACACTTATTACAACATTGCCCTCGCGCAGAGGGTCCGAATAAATAATACAGTCCCGAATAAATTATTACAGTCCGAATAAATACAAAATCCTAATTAATTAACAAATTCAACTAGGAAAGCTGTAAACTAGCATGCAAGCTAGGGACTGCCTCGACTCTGCTCCGGATGATGCATGTTTTGAGTTGCCTTGCGCGGAAATCCATTGCGATGCCCCGATTAGCCTCTGTTTGCAATTGTTCTTGGAATGCGTGCCAAGCTCCGGAAGGCTGCTGATTCTTGATTTGCTGCAACAAAGAGCAAGAAAGGGGCATGGCAATGTATTTTCATATATGTATGCATGCCTCGATCCTCGTGCCACCAATTACGCATCTCGATGCATGATGGCCGATGAGTCGAATTGCACGACTCAATATGAAATGAATGCACATATAAACACAACAAGACCGAGACTCCATCATGGATGATCCGTAGTGTCGGTGACTGGGAATTGAGACACGTTCCGTCACTTGAAGTACAAAACGTCCCTCGTTTCCCGTGCTCGGGCTAACTCCTATCCCAAGCACAATGCAATATGCATGACATGCATGAATGCGACTGATATACATCCTAGCATACACAATGCTATGAAATGAAATGGCATACACAATGCATAATGGACTTACACCAACACAAGTGGACCTCAGCCACACTCACATAGGAGGCCAATAGATGAAAATGAGACACTCGAGATGCGTGCACACATGCACGCAAACCGAGGACCGAGGACCGATCCTAAGGCACGAACGCCACTCTACCAAAGCACGGCAATGCATGGAATATGGAATACTAGCATGCAAATTTCAGTACCAAAATGTGATGCAAAACAGCCCCGAAACATGGAAACATGGCACCCGATGCATGAGATGAGACTCGAAACTCGAAACTAGGCGCATGGAATGACTTATAGCTATACAAAGCATGCATTATTTGAACATGAAGTATGAAGAAAGAATCAAGAGAGTCCCAAAGCAAGCATATTTCCAGTTTTAAGCAAGGCCAAAAGGTGAACACAAGTAGGGCTAAGCTAACATGCAAAAATGGTCTCGAAAGAGAGATAAAGAAGCAAGTAACAGCTGCTGGCCCTAAATGGCAAAGAGCCCTTCAACAAAGTTGAAGAAGAGCTCAAAATGAAGCACTTTACAGTTTATACCAAGCCATGAAAATAAATACAAGCAGGCTTAAAACATTATGCAAGAAAAAGGCGAAAAGAGGGACAAAGAAGCAAGTGATGGCTGTTGGCCTCAAACAAAGGAGGGCCTTTCAACAATGTTGAAGAGGGGCCCAAAACATGATATTTTACAGTTTATAACCAAGCCCAAAACAGTGCACAAGCAAGCTTAAAATACTATACAAAATAAGGCATAAAAGAGAGTTTTAACACAAAGAGGAAAAAGGAAGCCTCAAACAGTGAAAGAACCTTGATCAAACATGAAGAGTGGGTCAAAATATGATTATTTGCAGTTCAGACTAGAGCCCAAAAATACAAGAACAAGGGGCTAACAAAGCATGCAAGAATAGGGCCAAAAGAGAGATAAAGAGGCAAGTGACAGATGGAAGCCTCGAACAGTGAAGAGCCCTTCAACAATGTTGAAGAGAGGCTAAAAAAAATAACTTTACAGTTTATAACCAAGCTCAAAACAGTTTAGAAATAAGCCTAAAATACTATGCAAAAATAGGCCTAAAAGAGGGTTTAAACACAAAGGGTAAGAAGGAAGCCTCAAACAGGGAAAGGCCCTTAATCAAACATGAAAAGGAGGTAAAAATATGACTATTTCCAGTTAGGGTCGGAGCCCAAAAATGTAAGCACAATGAGCTAGAATATAGATCAAAATAATGCACAAAAGATGGCAAATGGGACTCACCCTTGTAGAACCAATCTTTAGCAACATTTGGACTAAGTTTGGGAGCTTTTAACCTCTGGAAGACAGCCTCAAGCTGCTGGAATGGATGTTGGAGGTATTGTGCTATGGCTTGTAGAGTAAATGGTGTAGGAAGCTTAAGGTTTTGAAGTGTGGAAGAGAGGGAGAGGGAGAGTCAATGCAAGAGGCTTAGACCAATTTTTTGTAACCCTTAAAACTGAAGGGGAGGGGCTGGTTTTATAGGCAAAGGAGTGGAAAAAAAGGGGAGGAAATGGAATTCAAATTTCCCCGCAAAAAGTTGGCCCCCCGGATACAAAATCTGGGGGGAAACAGAGGGTACATTTGAAAGGAACAGGGGGTGGGGACTATGGCCGGCTGCTTTTCTAGGGTTTAGGTGGCTGGCCGGCCTTCCCCATGGCCGGCCGGCCAAGGGTCAAAAGGATCAATAAAGATTAATGGCCGGCCATGCCAAAAAGAGGGCCTCCCATGTGTGCACAACACAACCATGTGGTAAAAAATCTGAGAAAGTGAACCAGGAGAGAGAAAAGGCCACTTTTCAAAGGGGTTCAAAAGGTTCAAGTGCAATTACTGGCTGGCCAACGAATATTGGTGGCCTCCCAGATGTGTACAACACAAATATGGGGTTTAGGTTTAAAGAAAATGGCCCAAGGGTGGTCAGCATTGGCTTTGAAGTGAGAAAAAACGGGCGACGGAGGACGATGAAGGAATAAAACTGGTTGTCGGAACAATTACTGGCCTCCTACCCCTCTACGACCTTTCTAACAATGAAAATGAGGCCTCCACCAAAAATGAACCAAAACCAATGCAAAATGAAGGTTCGGGGGCCAAAACGCGCAGCCCGGGGTCCCGAAAACTGACTATTAGACACCGGAAGGGGTGTTCGACCACGAAGTTGGTCTCTCGGACCACAGTGTCCCTCAAAAGGGAGTAAATAAGATGCATGCCAAAAATCGGAGCAAACGGAGATGGTTAAGCGGTCCCGAACTGAGGCACACGGCCAACGGCTCCGAAAAATCGGAAACTGGACTCCAAACGGGCAAAATGGCCTACGACCATGAAACGTAGCCTACGGCCACTGAGAGATGGTCTATGAGACCTCTCCCTCCCTTCTGGAAGAGAAACAGAGAAAACCGAGCCTGGTTCGCAAACCGAGGCAAAGCATGAAAGAGTCCGGAAGTCCGGAGGCAAGGCTCGCAGCTGAGACTTTGAAACCTCTGAACGAGCACGATATGCAACATCACCAAGCGCTCAATCGGTGACGTCTGAGTCTTAAGGTCGGTCAAAAATGGGGTGTCTACAGTTGCCCCTCTTTGACAGAACTCGAAAGTCATAAGCGACGGGAGTGAATGTCAAAGCCCAGAGATGACCCATTTTTGACAAGGCCGAAGACTTAGACAAACAGGTGAGATAAACAGAGATGTGCCCGCAGGCGTGCCCGCAGGCAGGGGGCAAAAATGTAAAATGGTATGCACAAGGCCAGATATGACTTGATGATCATGCAAATGCAGCGAGCTGTAATGAAGCAAGTATTCACAAATAGATGCAACATTTTAAGCGAATGCTAGGCAAGCAAGTAAACTCGAACCAAACTATACCTCATGCAGAAAGGATGTAAGAAAATTATGGAATCTTCACGAACATTTGCGATAGATACACAAAGGTGAATGAAGTGTGTGATTGATGCACGAAGCGAGCGTGTGTGATAGATACACAAAGCGAACGTGTGATAGATACACAAAGTGAAGTGAGTGTGATGGATACACTATATGAAGCAAAGTGTGATGGATACACTAGGTGAGTGTGTGATAGATACACAAAGCGAACGTGTGATAGATACACAAAGTGAAGCGAGTGTGATGGATACACTAAAGGTGAACACAAAGTGTAATAGATGCACTTAGTGAACAAGTATGATTGATATACTGAAGGTGAACACGAAGTGTGATAGATGCACTTGGTGAACAAGTATGATAGATATACTGAAGGTGAACACGAAGTGTGATAGATGCACTTGGTGAACAAGTATGATAGGTATACTGAAGGTGAACATGAAGTGTGATAGATGCACTTAGTGAACAAGTATGATGGATATAGTAAAGGTGAACACGAAATGTGATAGATGCACTTAGTGAACAAAGTATGATTGATATACTAAACGGTGAACACGAAGTGTGATAGATGCACTTAGTGAACAAAGTGTGATTGATACACTAAAAGCGAACACAAAGTGTGATAGATGCACTAAGTGAACAAGTGTGATGGATACACTAAAAGTGAACACAAAGTGTGATAGATGCACTATGTGAACAGAGTATGATAGATATACTGAAGGTGAACACGAAGTGTGATAGATGCACTTAGTGAACAAGTATGATTGATATACTAAAGGTGAACACAAAGTGTGATAGATGCACTATGTGAACAGAGTGTGATTGATACACTAAAGGCGAACACAAAGTGTGATAGATGCACCATGTGAACAGAGTATGATAGATATACTGAATGAATGAAGTGTGATTGATACACTAACTAAATGAAGTGTGATTGATACACTAAAGTGAATATATGCGTGATAGATACACAAAAGGATAATGTGTGTGATAGATACACAGAATGAATGAAGTGTGATTGATACACTAAAGTGAAGAGAGTGTGATTGATACACAAAATGAGAATGTGTGATAGATACAAAGCGAGTGTGTGTGATTGATACACAATATGCATAGTGTGATAGATACAAAGCGAGTGTGTGTGATTGATACACAATATGAACAAAGTGTGATCGATACACTGAATGAATGATCTTAAACGGAACTTCTTTGAATGAACCGTACATACAATATCGTGCATGACTGAGAAAGAAACTTAATAGGTACAATGCATTACAATGCATGATGCTTACGGAAAGCAATAAATGGATAAAGCGGCGCTTTAGAAAGCACCTCATGAGGTGAGTGGCGGTGAACCGCTCTTCCCCGACGGGGATCTCCCCTTGTGCTCTTCGAACACTTACCTTCAACTCACAGTACAAAGGCTTTGGAATGTTGACAAGGGTTCTACACGTAGAACACTTTGGATGCTGCCTTTCTTCCTGATCAAATTCACAACTTTCCCTATTCTCCAACGGGGTGACAGACTAGGTTGGTTCAGTATCCAGAATTGAGGTGCATACACGTTATCTCAACCTATGGGGCTTCCATACAGATTTCAAGCCGAGGGCACGCCTCTGGGTATTTAAACCAGACTTTAGTCTCGGAAATCCCGAACCTTTGCGTTCTAGGCAACAGCCATTCGAACTCTAGTTTCCACCGTCGCAGTTGGTCTCCTAGGAACTCATTGCAAACACGGCCAAGATGTCCCTGGCACGAAACGGTACTCGAGGAGAACACTTCTGACCGCCATTCTGGCTTGAGGCAGACTTGATCTTGAGCTTGAGGTAGAGGCACACTCATACTTCGGAGCATTGGCAAGACCTGAAGAGGTACACACGGGATGCAATCTCGGAACTTACTGAAATTGGAACAAACTCACATGCCCGACATTTTCCCCTTTTGCTTTTACTTTGCAGTCCGGAACCATTATAGCTTCTGATAGGTCCTGGTTCTACTGTTCTCTCATGATCTGGGTTGAACCCTGCGGTTTTGTGAAAGAACAAATTCTGTTTTGCACAAATGTGGAGAACGACACGGCACTCGGAGCACAAAATGATTTTATTTTTGAAATTGAGAGATGAGTTTTCGACCAGGTATTGAGCCTACGACTGAACACAGCAAAACGACTCAACAAGGAAATAAAAGGCACACAACCTAGACACATCGAGTAACACTCGAAACGACTCAAAACAAGAATCGAGATAAAACAAAAAGACACGACACTCAGACGTGCACAGGGAGCCTGTTTCACCGGGTAGTGTTTCCCACCCTTTCTCATTTGTGATTCTCACATCACTCTGGCACTCAATCTCTTGTTTTCTGAAAAAGCCCTTTTCTCACTTTTTCTCTCATCGCACATCTCTCTATTCTTCAATCTCTCATTTTTCAATCCCTCTCCTGGGTGGTTGATGGATAAACAGGAAGTTGCAGGCTCTTGCCCCTAGCATGCTGCTAGATTCTCTTTCTTCCGTTCACAGCTAGTGAATTCCCCCCATAGAAGGGTTGCGCTACAACTGGGTGTGTAGCAAATCCGCAGCTAACATCGGTTGATGATACTTTGCTGGGGAGTTTGGACGTGATAAGATCTGTCCAGATGATGGAGTGGAATATCTTGCCCCATTCCAGTTCGTGCTTCGTACTTGGCTTGATACCTCATTGCTTGGAGGATGTGAGAGCTTTCTGCCCTTTTGCTGTTAGCTTCAGTTGTGCCCTCTTCTGGCCGGTAGAGTGTCTTTCTTGGCAAGTATGGTGCCCTTTCTGGCAAGTATGTTGACAATGGGGAAAAGACAGAACACCTGACTTAACTGTGCCCCTAGTTCATCATTTCGACCATTTTTCTATTTTTGGCTTTCTACTAAAACAATTTTGACCAAAAATGAGAGTTAGATTAACATGCTTGTTCAATTTTCTGATTTAAAATCATGCAAGTCAGGCTATGAGCACTGAAAATTTTCCTTTTTTTGGTCCAGGAAAAAGGTCCAGTTTTGGAAAAAATGGAATAATTTTTGAGAGAAAATCAGTCAACCTCAGTAAAAATTCTCAAAAACTGTTTTTGCAATCGACCACTGCTCAACGAGCATAGACCCCACTCTCGAGATGCACAACCTCAGATTCGAAGGAAAATTGTCCCTTGCTTGAAGAGAGCTGCATGGCAACGAAAAGTTGCCCCTTGTTTGAATGGCACCACGCATTGAATGCAACGGAAAGTTGCCCCTTGTTTGGATAGCACCGCGGCGCATTGTGGGTAGTCCTCAAAGTGACGAACACAACCAAATTCTCGGATACAGAGAAGGCGAAGATGATCAAAACCATTACATGGGCGTAATCAAATTGAAGTGTTTTACGGCTGGACTTCAGGATGAAGTTGCCTACGTATCCCAAAGATGGGAATCAAGCCTTACGTAGTTCGAGGTTAAGGTACACTCGGGTATTAACCTCTTCTTTTTAGGCTCTAACTTTTGCCAAGGCGCCCGTTGCGGGTTTTCGATCTTGCGAGCTATATTCTTCAATTCTTTTTCATTTCTTTTCTTCTTTTTTCCATCTTTTTTTTTTTTTCTCTTTTCTTCTTTTTTTTTTCTTTTTTTGCTTTTCTTCTTTTTCTCTTTTCTTCTTTTTTTCTTTTTTGCTTTTTGTATATATCTTCTCTTGCTCTAACTTTTGCCTAGGTCGCCCTTTTCGGGTTTTCGGCCCAGCGAGCCTCTCAAAGGGTAAAAGTGTAACAAGTCCATGCCAAATGGTTTTAGGATCTCAAAGCCATCCGTATCCAAGAGAGTGGCTGTTTTATCGATTTGCAGAAGGATCCATCTTCGGCTCTTCGAGCACATCGGACATTTTCGCCCCTAGTTCGAGGGGTGTTTATGTTCTAGCTTCGCAAGCTTCTTCTGATGAGGTCTGATCTTCTTGATCTGACTTTGGTGCCTCTTGTTCGAGGGCTGTTTCAAATCTAGCCACACAGGCCTCATATCGCGGTTGACGGTTGAACACTCTAAATCCAAGTTCAAGGTTTGAAAGCAAGGGCTCAAGTCTCGAGGCTGAGAGCGATCCTAAGCTGTACAATCTCAAGAGCGATTCCACACAGGTCTTCGTAGGACCGCACAAAACATTTTGTTTTTGAAAATTTTTAAGAAAGCGACAAATTGTTCGCGCCGAAGATAGTGTGAAACCAGTCTGGATCAAGCCAGGGTCCTTCTCAGTACTCACGCTAACAAGCATGATTTCATTCATTAAGGGCTTAGCACGGCTCTCTTTCTCTCATTTGATCAAAGTTTTGCAAATCCCGAGGAATTCCTTCCTCTTCGTTTTCACCGCAGTGTTCAAAAGGTTTTGAAAAACTTAGGTCATTACAATGACTTCAAGGCACAGAAAAGACAGAGTCCTTAGTCAAATACTGTCATCTCCTTCAGAACTTCCGGCATAACTGGCACAAGGCAAAAGCAAACGTGGGAGCATAAAAATCACTGCTGTTTCATTCAAAATCTGCTAGCACAACTGGCTCCCTGGCAGAAACAGACTCGAAACAAAATGAAAAGACAAACGCAAAACAAAATGGTGACGCCCGAGGTAACATCCCTGGAATCACCCAACTCCAATGCAACAGGACTAACTCGATATAACAAGACAGACCCGAAACAAAAAGACTGACTCAAAACGGACTCAAAACAACAAGACTGACCTAATACCCAAGTCAGAAAGCAAAAAAACCAGCGTTCTCAAATGCTCAAAACAGTGCGTGCCATACGCCATATCTGGAGTAAATCGAGTGCCATCCGCAGGTGGTTCATCCCCCGATCACATAGTCACATTATCCCCCACAAGTTCACTGGTCGAGCGCCGATAGACTTTGCTGGACTGGCGCGGGGATGACCCTGTTGTCAAACAGATCTTGTACATCATGACGCAGACGAAAGCAACTGTCAGTGTCATGACCGGTTTGTTGATGGTACGCACAGTACCTAGTATGGTCATGCTTTGGAGGGAGAGGATCAGGTAAAGGCCGTTGTTCCAATGGTTTCCGATGTCCTTTCCGGATTAAGGCCTCTAGAGCCTTTGACAAAGGCATATAAAGTGGGGTGAAAACCCTCTTGACTCGGGGTGGATATTTGGCTGTCTGTGAGCTACTTCCGGACGCACCGGTGAATGGGGTAGCTTTTTTGATGTGGTGGTGGTGACCATGCCCACTTCAAAAGATCTTTCAGCTGCATCACCACTGGTGGTCGCATTCGAACTGCGGGAAAACGCCCGCCTAGGCTGCTCCTTCTCCTGGTCAATGAGGCCTTGCTTCATGGCATCCTCGATCTGTACTCCCATCTCATGCAAATCTGAAAAGGTAGGGAAAGGGAGTACGATCATTTTCTGCATTAGCTTGGGCTGGAGGTTGCGCACAACCATCCGTATTTGATCCTTATCCGTTGGCCTAATGGTCATCATTGAGGCTTTGGCCCTCCAGCGGGCCACGAATTCTGATAAGCTCTCCTTAGGCTCCTGCCTCGTCGTCTCAAGATCACGGGTCGTAATCTCGATTTGGGTATTGTATGAATATTGTGCGACGAAGGCCTCGGCCATCTCCTCCCAGCTTCGTTTCACTGAATCCTCCAATTTGGCGTACCAGATGGCCGCAATACCCGACAGGGTCCTACCAAAAAGGGAGAGCTTCTGTAATCTTGTCAAGCCCATCGGGCGCAGAACATCTGAAAACAAACTCAGGTGGACCATGGGATTTCCTGACCCGTCAAAACGATCGATGTGAGGCATTTTGAACCTGTCTAGCAGTGCCACAGCTGCGTCGGTGTACCTGTCCTCAATGTCCGGGATAGACTTTACCCCCTGGGATTTTTTGAACAACTTTTCAAGCTTGCTCAACTTCAACGCTGTAGGGTCGACCTCGAACTCGAAGGGAGAGTCTGGTAGATTGGTAGGTGTTTTGGACAGCTGGGGTAAAATTGGGAGCGGAGCCGGCCCTACCGGAATGTTCGCACCTTCCTGGACATTGGGTGTTTCCCCGGGTGTCTGAACCCCTGGTGGTGGTGGAGCTTGATGCGAAGCAGATGCTCCGTTCTGCTGTTGCAACCTAGTGATGAGCTCGGCTTGTTGAGCCATGATTGCAGCCTGCTGCTTGGAAAATTCCGCCTGGCGGACAGCGTCTTGCTGCATGAGTTTCATACTTTCTTGCATCTGGCGCATCATTGCCTCCATCCCTGACGTGTTCTGCTGATCCATCTGACTGACTAGTACCTATCCCTGCAGTAGAAACTGAGACCTCAGCCTGACTGTTCACTGGTGGGGTGGATAAGGGTCACTGATCTGGTAACTGCTGAACCGGTGATTTGTGCCTGACTGGCCCTTTTACCCTGCCTCTGGCAAAGGAACACTAATTGCCCTTGTACTGAATCTCTGACCTATCAGCACAAGTTCGATGAACCTCGGGGGATATCGGAGCCTTCTGAAGCTATGGTTCCAGGACTACCTAGCAAAAGAGAAAACAGACAGCACCTCAGCTCAACTTCACCAAAACAGATACGAGTGTAGCAGGATGACTGTGCCCTCTACTGAATTCTGGCCCCAAAATTCAGTCTCAAATCTGATACCCTCAGGTAAACTGAATCCCAAAATACTGAACTGGTGCCCGCAGGCCTGATGCCCAAACTTGTAAACTGATACATGCATTCCTGTAGAGACGCACTCTAAAAGCACATAGCAGATAAGTGAGAGCGAAAACACCCCTATGTTGGGGTAGGGTTTCCCTGTTCTATTTTGTCAGGAGCTAGGGTTTCGCTACGCACGCAGCGGTTTCAAACAACCTAAATCGAGTAAGCAACCTGTCCTAGTTTGGAATGGTCACTATGGATCCGAATATGCACTAGGTCGAATGGTCAAAAAGGGTGCCCCGGTAAAATCGGGGTTTGTGTTCCCATACTGGCAGAGCCCACAACCGGTCAGCCTTATGGTCATGCCTTGACAAGACAAGCCTCCGGCAAACCGTTCAGGAATAGCAGATGGCAAACACGGTGTCCTAGGCGCACCAATGCAAATACAATGCAAAGAAACACATAGGTGTAAACAAAACAAGATATCATGAGTTCGAGTCAAGTTCTCTAAATCCCCAGCAGAGTCGCCAGAAACTGTAACAAGCCCACGGGGGACCTCGCTACAGCTCGGACTCGATTTGTGTCACGGTTCTTAATCTTGAACCAAAGAGTCCAAATCCGGCAAATCATTTTGAGAAAACAGATTTTTGAAAGAATTGCCAAACATGGACTGCTTTGCCAGATACAGAGTCGCCACCTAAATATTTTATTTTTGGAAAATTTAGGAAACCCTGACTCGTTGCCTAAGGCCACGTGTCCGTCATCACCAAAGTTGCCTCGGCTCGGGAACTTGGGTACGATTGGGGAAGGTCACTTCGTGAGCACCCCCGCTCGCCTGATCAAAGATCAGCCTCTACTAACTATGATATCGAGTTTTGAAAACATTATGCGTTCTTATTCTGGTTATTAGCCTAGGATTACTATGTGATGCGCACAGCATACAAGTATAGACTGGATCGCCTAAATTGGAACAAAACATTTCCTGTTTGTTTTTTAAAGATGGTTTGCTACTCGCAAGTAGGCTTAAAATGCGGATTTTGCCACCCTCAGGTGGGCTTAGAAAAGATGGTTTTGCCACTATCTAGTGGGCTTAAAACTCACAGTCAATGATTTGTTCTAATCCAAATAACCCAACCTTCACCCACAGGCATTTAGGCAGATATATCACATAAGCACATAGCCTCATGGTAAGCATGCTATCATGGCAGTCACTCACACACATGCAAGGATGCTAAAGCATAAAACTCACCGAGTACTCCAAGCCAAAACAGAAGCTAATTAAAAATCCATGCATGATCCTAAATATATAGAAGTGCCTAATGCAACACATGCAATAATGCAACTAAGATAGGCTCGGCTATTCTAAATATGGCATGTGAAATGCTACAGCTAACAAGTATTCAACTTGGAATTGAAATACAATGCAGTTAGTATGATGCGCCGAGCCCGATGCATGCAAAACAGATGAATGAATGCAAACATGCTATCATACTGTATGCTAATTGAAACATGCCCTAATCTAACCATCATAAGCTGGTAAATAAAAGGAAAGAAAGACGTGGGGTTGGAAGACATTCATCACACTCACGCACACTTATTACAACATTGCCCTCGCGCAGAGGGTCCGAATAAATAATACAGTCCCGAATAAATTATTACAGTCCGAATAAATACAAAATCCTAATTAATTAACAAATTCAACTAGGAAAGCTGTAAACTAGCATACAAGCTAGGGACTGCCTCGACTCTGCTCCGGATGATGGATGATGCATGTTTTGAGTTGCCTTGTGCGGAAATCCATTGCGATGCCCCGATTAGTCTCTGTTTGCAATTGTTCTTGGAATGCGTGCCAAGCTCCGGAAGGCTGCTGATTCTTGATTTGCTGCAATAGAGAGCAAGAAAGGGGCATGGCAATGTATTTTCACATATGTATGCATGCCTCGATCCTCGTGCCGCCAATTATGCATCTTGATGCATGATGGCCGAGGAGTCGAATTGCACGACTCAATATGAAATGAATGCACATATAAACACAACAAGACCGAGACTCCATCATGGATGATCCGGAGTGTTGGTGACTGGGAATTGAGACACGTTCCGTCACTCGAAGTACGAAACGTCCCTCGTTTCCCGTGCTCGGGCTAACTCCTATCCCAAGCACAATGCAATATGCATGACATGCATGAATGCGACTGATATACATCCTAGCATACACAATGCTATGAAATGAAATGGCATACACAATGCATAATGGACTTACACCAACACAAGTGGACCTCAGCCACACTCACATAGGAGGCCAATAGATGAAAATGAGACACTCGAGATGCGTGCACACATGCACGCAAACCGAGGACCGATCCTAAGGCACGAACGCCACTCTACCAAAGCACGGCAAGGCATGGAATATGGCATACTAGCATGCAAATTTCAGTACCAAAATGTGATGCAAAACAGCCCCGAAACATGGAAACATGGCACCCGATGCATGAGATGAGACTCGAAACTCGAAACTAGGCGCATGGAATGACTTATAGCTATACAAAGCATGCATTATTTGAACATGAAGTATGCAGACAGAATCAAGAGAGTCCCAAAGCAAGCATATTTCCAGTTTTAAGCAAGGCCAAAAGGTGAACACAAGTAGGGCTAAGCTAACATGCAAAAATGGCCTCGAAAGAGAGATAAAGAAGCAAGTAACAGATGCTGGCCCTAAATGGCAAAGATCCCTTCAACAAAGTTGAAGAGGAGCTCAAAATGAAGCACTTTACAGTTTACACCAAGCCACAAAAATAAATACAAGCAGGCTTAAAACATTATGCAAGAAAAAGGCGAAAAGAGGGACAAAGAAGCAAGTGATGGCTGTTGGCCTCAAACAGAGGAGGGCCTTTCAACAATGTTTAAGAGGGACCCAAAACATGATATTTTACAGTTTATGACCAAGCCCAAAACAGTGCACAAGCAAGCTTAAAATACTATACAAAATAAGGCATAAAAGAGAGTTTTAACACAAAGAGGAAAAAGGAAGCCTCAAACAGTGAAAGAAAATTGATCAAACATGAAGAGTGGGTCAAAATATGACTATTTACAGTTTGGACCAGAGCCCAAAAATACAAGAACAAGGGGCTAACAAAGCATGCAAGAATAGGGCCAAAAGAGAGATAAAGAGGCAAGTGACAGATGGAAGCCTCTAACAATGAAGAGCCCTTCAACAATGTCGAAGAGGGGCTCAAAAAAAACAACTTTACAGTTTATAACCAAGCTCAAAACAGTTTAGAAATAAGCCTAAAATACTATGCAAAAATAGTCCTAAAAGAGGGTTTAAACACAAAGGGTAAGAAGGAAGTCTCAAACAGGGAAAGGCCCTTAATCAAACATGAAAAGGAGATAAAAATATGACTATTTCCAGTTAGGGTCAGAGCCCAAAAATGTAAGCACAAGGAGCTAGAATATAGATCAAAATAATGCACAAAAGAGGGCAAATGGGACTCACCCTTGTAGAACCAATCTTTAGCAACCTTTGGACCGAGTTTGGGAGCTTTTAACCTCTGGAAGACAGCCTCAAGCTGCTGGAATGGATGTTGGAGGTATTGTTGCTATGGCTTGTAGAGTGAAGGGTGTAGGAAGCTTAAGGTTTTGAAGTGTGGAAGAGAGGGAGAGGGAGAGTCAATGCAAGAGGCTTAGACCAATTTTTTGTAACCCTTAAAACTGAAGGTGAGGGGCTGGTTTTATAGGCAAAGGAGTGGAAAAAAAGGGGGGGAAATGGAATTCAAAATTTCCCCACAAAAAGTTGGCCCCCCGGATACAAAATCTGGGGGGAAATAGAGGGTACATTTGAAAGGAACAGGGGGTGGGGATTATGGCCGGTTGCTTTTCTAGGTTTAGGTAGCCGGCCGGCCTTCCCCATGGCCGGCCGGCCAAGGGTCAAAAGGGTCAATGAAGATTAATGGCCGGCCATGCCAAAAAGAGGGCCTCCCATGTGTGCACAACACAACCATGTGGTCAAAAATTGGAGAAAGTGAACCAGGAGAGAGAAAAGGCCACTTTTCAAAGGGGTTCAAAAGGTTCAAGTGCAATTACTGGCCGGCCACCAAATATTGGTGGCCTCCCAGATGTGTACAACACAAATATGGGTTTTAGGTTTAAAGAAAATGGCCCAAGGGTGGTCAACATTGGCTTTGAAGTGAGAAAAAAGGGGCAACGGAGGGCGATGAAGGAATAAAATTGGTTGTCGGAACAGTTACTGGCCTCCTACCCCTCTACGACTCTTTCTAACAATGAAAATGAGGCCTCCACCAAAAATGAACCAAACCGATGCAAAATGAAGGTTCGGGGGCCAAAACGCGCAGCCCGGGGCCCCGAAAATTGACTATTAGACACCGGAAGGGGTGTTCGACCACGAAGTTGGTCTCTCGGACCACAGTGTCCCTCAAAAGGGAGTAAATAAGATGCATGCCAAAAACTGGAGCAAACGGAGATGGTTAAGCGGTCCCGAACCGAGGCACACGGCCAACGGCTCCGAAAAACCGAAAACCGGACTCCAAACGGGCAAAATGGCCTACGACCACGAAACGTAGCCTACGACCATTGAGAGATGGTCTACGAGACCTCTCCCTCCCTTCTGGAAGAGAAACAGAGAAAACCGAGCCTGGTTCGCAAACCGAGGCAAAGCATGAAAGAGTCCGGGAGTCCGGAGGCAAGGCTCGCAGCCGAGACTTTGAAACCTCTGAACGAGCACGATATGCAACATCACCAAGCGCTCAATCGGTGACGTCTGAGTCTTAAGGTCGGTCAAAAATGGGGTGTCTACAACTATACACCGCCTATGAGATCGGCATGCGCCTTCGTGCCGCGTAGTGGGAGATCGAACAGAAAGATGAACGTATTTGTAATTTAGAAGCTCACACTGAGAAAGCCGAGCGGGAGTTAAGAAAAGTCAAAACCGCCGAGACTCAGTCGGCCGGCCGAGCTAACCCGATTGTGGAGGAAAGAGTGACCCAACGGCTTATAAGTCACGCAAATGCCGATCGTGATACGATAAGCGTCTTTGCAATAGAGGCTACAAAGACTAGGGCTTATGAACAAGGCTTCCATGAGGGCCAAAGAGTTGGGATAGCGAAGATAAAGGAAAATCTTGTCGATGAGGTCTGTTGATGCGATAATCGTGGATTTAAGCATGGATGGGTCAAGGCTCTCCATGCCGTAAAGGCTTTTCGGGCAGCAGGTGTTGACTCGGCGTCACCGATATCAGCGTCATCATTTTCCCTTCGTGACTTTTGAAGTCGAGAAGAGTGATGATGAGGGTGATGCCGAACAAAACTGAATGTATTGTACCGCTTTAAAATAAATTGGAAGCGAACAATGTACTCTCGATTAGTTTAATGAAACTAATGAAACATATTATTTTAAATGTTTGCATGTTATTTCAGTCTATGTTTATAGATTCAACTATAATCATCTCCCATTTTATGTCAACTGTGTTTATGCGTGTTAATCACAATATTCATGAAGAGGACTTCGAATTCGGATGCTCTTCCATGCTAACCACGCTTTCTACGAAGGGCGTTTCGAATTCGGAGGCTCATTCGGCCCAAACGTGTCCTACACGGATGGGGCTCCGAATTCAGAGGCTTTTATCTTGGCCAATCGTGATATCCACGAAGGGCGCTCCGAATTCGGAGGCTTATTCGGCCCAAACGTGTCATTCACAGATGGGGCTCTGAATTCGGAGGCTTTTAACTTGGCCAATCGTGACATTCACGAAGGGCGCTTCGAATCTGGAGGCTTATTCAGCACAAACGTGTCATTTGCAGATGGGGCTCTGAATTCGAAGGCTTTTTACTTGATCAATCATGATATCCACGAAGGGCACTCCGAATCCAGAGGCTTTTTATCTTAGCCAATCGTGACATCCACGAAGGGCGCTCCAAATTCGGAGGCTTATTCGGCCCAAACGTGTCATTCACGGATGGGGCTCCGAATTCGGAGGCTTTTAATCTTGGCCAATCGTGATATCCACGAAGGGCGCTCCGAATTCGGAGGCTTATTCGGCCCAAACGTGTCATTCACGGATGGGGCTCCGAATTCGAAAACTTTTTATTTTAGCCAATCGTGATATCCATGAAGGGCGCTCCGAATCCGGAGGCTTATTCGGCCCAAACATGTCATTCACGGATGGGGCTCCGAATTCGGAGGCTTTTTACTTCGAACTAAAATTCCATATAGTGAGATAAGAAGTCTTGCATTATAAAAGTGAAAGTTGTACACGGCGAACACTCAAAACAAGTCATCATGCCCTACATGTCGGGTTAATGATAAAATTTACGCAAATGCGTGGAATTCCAAGGACGTGGCAGACTTCTCCCAGACATGTCTTTGAGCCAATATACCCCTGTTCCCACGATTGAATCGATCTGATAGGGGTCGTCCCAGTTAGGACCCAGTTTTTTGTCAACCGGATTCTTGGTAGCCGGAAGTACTTTCTTGAGGACCAATTCTCCTGGTGTATAGCGGCATAGCTGAACACGTTGATTATATAACTTAGCAAGCTGTTGCTGGTACTGTGCCATGGACGCAAGGGCACGGTCTCGTCGTTTTTCGATCAGAGTCAAATCCAAGGCTAACATCATGTCATTTCAGCCCATATCAAAAACTTTCGATTTCAAGGTTGGGAGGCCGATCTCCAGGGGGATGATTGCTTGGGTTCCAAAGTATAAAGCAAACGGCGTTTCCCCAGTGGATCGTCTCGGCGTAGTTCGATGAGCCCACAACACATTTGGCAATTCTTCGACTAATCTGCCTTTAGCTTTCTCCAGCCTCTTCTTGATGCAGTCCAAGATGGCTTTTTTGGAGGCTTCGGCTTGACCATTGCTCTATGGATAAGCCGGCGTGGAGAAATAAGGCCGAATACCATATGTGCTGCACAGTTCCCGGTAGACGCCACAATCAAACTGGGTGCCATTGTCTGAAATAAGTGCTCTTGGCATGCCGAATCATGTTATGATATTTCTCCATACAAAACGCTTAACATCAGCATCTTGAATGTGTGTTAATGCCTCCGCTTCGACCTATTTTGTGAAGTAATCTGTCGCGACAATAAAAAATCGCTTGTTGCTCAGGGCACGAGGTAATGGTCTGACGATGTCAAGTCCCCATTGGGCGAAACGACCAAGGACTGGTGATAGAGTTTAACTCTTCAGTAGGCAAATGGGTTAAAGGGGAAAACTTCTGGCACTGTTCATATTTCTTAACGTAACACTCGGCATCAGCTCTCATTGTCGGCCAATAATACCCTTGTGTCACAGTTCGATGAGCCAAAGAGCGCCCGCCGGAATAGGCATCACAACTACCTTCATGTATTTCAGTCAGGAGTTCTTCGACTTTATCCCGATGAACGCATTCTAGATATGGACCAGAAAGGGATTTTTTGTAGAGCTTTCCTTGCGGATCCAAGTAATAACGCAGGGCTTTGTTTCGTAGTTTGTGTGCTTCTTTCTTTTCCGCCGGGAGCTGTTCAGAAGATAGGAATGCAGTGATAGGGTCCATCCAACTTGGACCTGATTCTATGACATTCATTTCAATTGACTTTGAGGGGGCAATGCTCGGCTTAGGGATGAATCCTACTTCAATTGTCCTTTTGATTTCTGAGTTGATGGCGGAGGCTAGGCAGGCCAGGGCATCTGCATGTGTGTTTTGATCCCGGGTTATTTGATTTAGTTCATGATGGTCGAATTTTGCTAGCAAAGAATTCGCCGTTTTCATGTAAGCTGGCATACGGTCATTTTTGGCTGCGTATTCCCCTTTCAACTGGTTGATGACTAGCTTTGAATCGTAGAAGATAAGTAGACGCTGAACACCAAGGAGATGTGCATTTCGTAAGCCAGTTAACAATGCTTCGTATTCGGCCTCATTGTTCGATGCATCGAAGCCCAGTTTGACAGCCTACTCGATTATTGCCCCGTCGGGAGCCATGATCACTACGCCCACCCCACTGCCACATTGGTTGGACAATCTATCACAATACAACTACCAAATGTCCCCAACATAAATTCTCCAGTTCGGCTTAGGTTGAATTTGATCAGACTTAAAGTCGGCGAGGCCTCCAGTGAATTCGGCTACAAAGTCGGCGAGCACTTGCCCCTTGATTGAGGTCCTAGGCAGAAATTGAATATCGTACTGGCCGAGTTCGAGAGCTCACTTTGAAACACGCCCTGATGCTTCTGCATTACGAAGTACTGACCGGAGGGGGTAGTCGGTTAGTACCCCAATGGTATGCCCCTAAAAGTAATGCATCAGTTTTCTTGCTACCATGACGAGAGCAAGGACAAGTTTTTCCAACGGAAGGTAACGTGTTTCGGCATCAACCATTGCTTTGCTCACATAATAAACTGGCCGCTGCTCCCCAAGTTCTTTCTTTAACAGTATGGCACTGGCGGCCCGATCGGAAACTACCAGATACAAAATGAGCGGATCACCTGCCGAAGGTATTGTCAAGAGCGGAACTGATCGGAGGTAAGTCTTCAAACCGTTCAAAGCGACTTCACACTCAGAGGTCCATTCAAAAGCTTTACCCTGCCGTAGGGTATAAAAGAATTGTCGGCAGTGATCTATGGAACGACTGATGAACCTGTTGAGTGCGGCGGCCATCCCCATCAACGTTTGAACCTCCTTGACCGATTGAGGAGAGCCGAGTTCCAGAATTGCTGTGATTTGCCTCGGGTTGGCTTCGATTCCGCGGTGGTTAACAATGTAGCCAAGGAATTTGCCGGATCCAATCCCAAATGCACATTTGGAAGCATTCAGCTTCATTTTGTACTTGCATAGAATGCCGAACGTCTCTTATAGATCAGCTATATGAGTTTGCTCTTCTTTGGACTTGACCACCATATCGTCAATGTACACTTCCATAGTACGACCGAGTTGCTCCTTGAACATGGCAGTGACTAGTCTTTGGTAAGTTGTCCCTCCATTCTTCAGCCTTAAAGGCATAACCTTATAGCAATAGGTTCCTCTTGGGGTGAGGAATGCAGTTTTGTCTCGGTCCTCCGAATGCATGACAATTTGATGGTAGCCTCTATAGGCATCTAGGAAGCTCATATGTTGATGATGTCCCGTGGAATCTTCGAGTTGGTCTATTCTGGGAAGGGAAAAGCAATCTTTGGGACAAGCTTTGTTTAAGTCCGTGAAGTCCACACAAACACACCAAGTCCCATTTTTCTTCTTTATAACCACAGTATTCGACAGCCATGTAGGGTAGGTCACTTCCCGGATTGCCCTGGCATTAAGCAACCGGTCAACTTCTTCAACAACGACAGCAGTGTGTTTTGCGGCTGACCACTGGCTTTTATGAATAATCGGCTTACATTTGGGGTCAACGTTTAAATGGTCTTGAGAAACAGATGGATCTACCCTCGGCATCTCATATGGTGTCCACGCAAATACATCAAGGTTGCCGAGTACGAAGGAAAATAACTGCTGCCTGTCAACTTTATTCAAGGAAGCGTCGACCATGAAGAACCTGTCAAGATTCCCATCAATTTCAACTCGATCCAAGGCTTTGGTTGCCCTTTCGTTTGGGAGCCGCCCAACATCGTTGAGGCTCTTTTGATCTGGCACCTCAATAGAATTCACTTCTAGCTCTCGTGGTGTCTTTACGGCAAGAAGATAACATGCTTGTGCCGATTTCTGGGAGCCACGGATTTGTTCAATGTCGTGTTCAGTCGAGAAGCGAAGTAGTCGATGATAGGTACTTGGCACGGCCTGCATGGTATGTAGCCAAGTTCGTCCCATGATCAGATTATACGGTGAAGGAAGCTTGACAACAAAAAAGTCCATATCCACTGATCGGGAGCCCGCTCAAACTCGTAGCGTGATTTTGCCCAATGGATATTCTGGATTGGCGTTGAAGCCGAATAATGGATAATGAGCTGGAGATAGGTCCGACTCAGTGAACTCGAGTTTGATGACGGTCTTGTAGTACATAACTTCCGAAGTACTCCCCTAGTCAATGAGAATGCGTTCAACGGTGAATCGGTTTACACGTAGTTCGATGACCAAGGGATCAATGTGGGGGAGTGTTACGCCGATCAAATCAAAATCGTCGAAAGTAATACTCAGAGCTTCATGGGGCCGTTTAGCTGGTGTGATTTTCTTTTGGCGGTCAGGATGCGACTGAATTGTATGTACCGCGGATGCCGTCGACAGGCTGTATATTATATGGATTACGCCGAATGGGGGGTGAATCCTGTCGTAAAGCAACTGTTTTGGTTGAATTGTTCTTTCGGACGTGTTACTTAAGCCAACCGTCTTGTACCAACTCAAGATGATCCTTCAAGGCAAAACAACTATCGGTATCATGTCCATGGTCTTTGTGATATTCGCACTGTCTATCCCGTCTCCTCGTGTCGGGAGGTCCCCCCATCTTGGGTGGCCATTTGAAGAACGGAAAATGTTGAATTTTAGACATAATCGTGCTGATTGGCTCCGACAACTTCGTATATTTCTTATCCATACACTTGATGAGCCTGCTATCCACTTGAAGTTGTTCATTAGCCTGTTGTGAACATTAGTCATTTGATCGGCGCGAATCTCGTCTTTTGTCTCGTTTAGTTCGATTTCGCTGTGACGCCCCGAATCTACAATATTGGTTGCAGTCAAGGGAGAGTCACTAATGAGTCCTATGGTCAATAACCAAGTAAGATCCCAGATCGCCGGAGGAGTCAAATTAGCCTCCCTTCTAAGTCCGGCTTTCTTAGGCAGCGCACTACCCTTTTGACAGATCTTACCAGGTATTGACACAAGGTCACATAAGCAACGATAAGGTGTATACATATATATAGAGAGAGAGAGAGCATAAGTGCAACCACGAATATCCTTAATTTCAAAAGCTTGTTCCATAATATTACATCCCAAAAAGAAAATTTAAATCTTCATATGAGCCTTACAAAATATCAAAAGGAAATTTCTAACTTTCCTAAGATAGCCAACAATCTTCGAAGGTTTCAGGCTCGTCGTCTCCAGCTATAAGTTCCTCTTCGGCACCTGGCATGACACGCCGTGAGCTTTGAATACCCAGTAAACACACACACACCTCACTTCTTTTTCCCTAGTCCAATACACAATCACAAATATAACATCAAGTAGTAAAGCATGATACTCAACGAAATAAATAAATAAAGGGTTACAAGTTAGATATTAGTAAACTAGAAATCCCCCAAAGAGATTTCATCCTCCCAACCACAAGAATCGGATGCAGATTATTCGGTATGCCCCCTCTTTTGCTGTTTTGTTACAGAACTAACCTCGAATGCCTACCAACAGTTATATACCGCGTAGTGCCAACCGCGGGGCCTCAAAAGAGTCGGTAGTAATGGGCCTTGCCCAAATCCCTCCTCACACCAAACCACCTAGGGTCCGAATACAACCGCTCCGTTAAAGGGTTCCGAAAACCACTTGCGCAAGACTTTAACTTCCAAATAGGGAACGCATCCCAACAATCCATACATCACACATTATCATCCTTTCATTACTCAAGTGATCGAAAACCCAATATCCTCCCAATTAAGTTTTCCGTTGAATTAAATGTTTTAAATCAAGGTTAGACCAACTTAACAAGATAATAATACCCACATAAGCATGCATCAGTAAGATGAAGGAGATAAAGAACATAACCATAACACATATAATATCATGCCAAGATATGATCACAAGCTAATAAGCATTTTCAGAAACACAAGGGCATAAAATATCCATGCATAACAAAATTTCCAGATTCAATATCACACAAGAATTAGAATAAAAAGGGCTATTTCAGATTTTTCACCGGACGTGGCCTTCCTATGGTTCGTAGAGAATTTAATCTAGTTCCCAAAACATATTTCGGAAATGGGATAGCTTTTCTAGATTTTAAGTTATTTAGAAAACACTCCAGCGCTGTCCAGATTCATCGACCGTTACGAAAATTTGATTTTCTTGAAAACAGCTCATAGTTTTTCAATGAAACCATTTTTATTTGAAAGCTAACTCCTTGAGGAAAATTTTGACATAAAATAGAGGTCCAGAATAATTTTCTACATTTTTCTAGAAATTTTGAAAGTTGGCTGCGAAAACAGATTCTAAGGCACAATACCCAAAACAAGAAGATTTGTGAAAAAAGAGATCCACTACGGGAAAATTTTCATTTCTTTTGTGATGTAAACATGCTAACTAACATATATTAAACTCAGAAAATTTTCTTGAAGGTGTGCCTTTGGAAAGTTTGAGAGATTGGTATGAAAAAGATGGTTTTGTACCGAAATGAGGGAAAATACAAGAGAGGTAGAATCAAGGCTCAACTCTTACCATTTTTAACACAAGTAACTCATCAATAATGCATCTAAAAACATTATTTAGAACCCTTAGGAACATGTATTTGAATAAAGGAAAATGAAAGAGAAGGTTGTGTTGTGGCTTACTTGCTAAGCTTTGAACAATGATGGCTCTCCTCTTCCTTCCTCTTCCTCTCAAGACTTCTCTCTTGCTCTCCTTCCTCTCCTCTAGGCTGAATGTGTGTGTGAGTGTGTTGTTTGTGTTTGCCAAGCTAGGGGGTGGTGGTATTTATAGGCAAATTTTGGTGAAAAAGACATAAAGGCCCACTAGTTGGAATTGGATGGAAAAGTTAGGATTTACTTGGAGTCTAATGGAATAGGAGTGATTAGGGAGCTTAATCATGGAATTAGACAACATCTAGTTGGTCCCTAGTTGAAATGAAACTAGTATTGGAAACAAAACCCTAGGTTTAGGGGTACTAGGTGTTAGGGTTTCTAGAAGACCATGATTACAATTCTTGAAAATAGGCTCCTCACATCTTCCTAGGGTGGTTGGACATTGGGAAGGGTGATGGAGCTATTTTTTTATTCAATTTAGGTACTAGGGACACATCTCCCAATGTATATATATATAGATCTCAATTTGATTGATGGTACCTATAGTATAAAGTACATGTACTAGTTTTTGGGGTAATTCTTGAATTTAAATAAAGAGTGAAAGCTTGGAATTAAACTCATGTATTGGAACCTTACTTATGTAGAATTAATTTAAATTAGGCTAAGGAACCTAATTCAGCTAGGATATTCCTGTTTCGATAAAAAAATAAAATAAAATAAATGCTAACCGACAAGATTCGAAATAATTCAAGGAACTGAGGGGCTTTAAGAAAATAATTCAAACATTAGGATTTTTAAGGAGAATACATTTTTCAGGGGCTTTACATTCATGGTTCAGGGCTCCGTGATGGTATAGAATTTATCGACTGAACGATCTCAGATGGGGCCGTCTTGTTAGCCTTGTGCCCGGCTTTAACCCGTAGGGCATCATCCTCCACTTTGCAGTATTCCTCAGCTTTCTTCATTAACGACCAGACTGTTTTGGGGGCCCTTCTGGTCAAGGAACTGCGGAGGGTACTATCAGGATGCAACCTCATTTTAAAGGCGGTGATTGCCATGGAGTCATTGCAGGCATCATCTACGAGATTAAAGCATTCCCAATAGCGCGCCGAATATGCACGTAAGGTCTCCCTTGGTTGGATTTGCATTGCCTAGAGAGAATCGGCTTGCTTCGGCTGGACCTCATTGGTGATGAACCTTGCCCTAAAGGATTTTTGGAGTTGATGGAAGCTTTTAATTGATGTCGGTTCCAATTTATAATACCATCTGACGGCCAATCGTCCCAAACTGCTCGGAAATATTCGGCACATGAGGGCCTCGTCGTCTGCGTGCAGCGTCATGGCTTGCTTCTAATGACGAATGTGATAAGTGGGATCTGATTTTCTGTCGTATAGTGTGAACGATGGAGCTTTGAACTTTTTGGGTAGTACTGCCCTTGCGATCCGTCACATAAAGGGGTCATGTTGGTCCTCTTCGTCTGAATCATTTCTTCTTCTTTTATTCCGTGCACGCGGACTCCCTTCGGAAGAACTGGAGACTTCGACTCGCCCCTTCTTTTTGGGTTCTGGGGATGAGGAGTCAGAATCACTGCCACTATCTTGTCTCTGAACTCGAGGTCATCGACCATCCTTTCTCAGAGGTTGTCCTAGATCTTGGTGCGCGGCCTGTTGGGATTTTGCCACATCCAAGGCTAAACCCTGTCGAAGGCGCTCGTTCTTAGCCAACATGTTTTCCAACCTTTGTTTGTTTTTCTTCGTCTGATCCATAATCGCTTGCATTGTCTCGTGTGCTGATGTCGAGGGTGAGGTCTGGGCAACTGTGTCGAAGTTCAATGTCCGTCATGCGGCAATGTTCTCTGGCCCAAGCATGTTGATTGGAGTGGTATCAACTCATGGCGTAAGGTCGTCAGCGACTACCGGAGGATCTTCTGTCATGCCCGCCATGGATGTGCTAGAGTATTCCCATAGACGGCGTCAATTGTGGAGAAGTGGTTTGGAAATACTCTTTGGATCCAATGGGACGCTCGAGATTCTCAGCTAGTCACCTGAAAAAGAATGAACACTCCGGTTAGGGGTGCCGGAATTAGCACTCCGACGGATAAGTCAGTGTATACTCTCTTGGTTGCTTATATCTTAAGTTAAACTTACTTGTTCTCATATACCTTTCTTTGGCTGATGCTCCCCTATTTATATTTTTCTTTTGGCCCTCAGGATCGGGCCCACCCTTAATCCATTGCACGTTTATGTATTCGGCCTTAGTTTGACTTGTTCCTCAGCCGATTAATATATTCGGCTCTGGGATCATCCGGGATGAAGTCAAGTACAAATTCCATTCGTGGCTGTCCTCGTACTTTTATTCGGCTTTATTGCCCCCATAATTTTCGGCTCCCATAAAACCAAAAAAAAATAAAAAAAAAAATATGCCCAATATGCCAAAAAAACATGTCCAACATAGGTAATAAACAAAAAAAATATGTCCAAAATATCCAAAAGCTAGAAAATACAAATAGAAAACCTATCCATGTGATAGAAGAATGAAAGAAATCACTAATATGGTGGAGGAGGAGGTGGATCATGATGCATTTGAAGACATGAAAGTATCTGGGCTAGTTGAAGAGAGGACTGGTCTACCGAATGCTTAGTACGGCCAGTGGAGGCCTCTAAGGAAGTGAGACGGCCATCAAAAGCATCCACCAGTGTATTGAGCCGATCAAGGTGCTGGATTATAGTCTGCTCAAATCTTAGAAGCTGGCCTCGAATGGTCTGAGGGCGGACATCCTGTTCGTCATCACCAGTAATTGAAACATCAAATTCAGCTTCACTCGCCAAATGTTTCTTACCTACATCAGAAGGACCTGCCCTCGAAGACTCCCCCTCGACATGAGCCTGACTTTGAGAGACAATCTTATTGGTGACTGGTTTGACAGGAAAAGAAAATTCATCGTTGGAAGAAGAGAACACATCAAAAGAGAAAAAGATACGGTTTATGAGACACCCATAGGGAAAACGCAAAGACTTTTTACCCTCAAACACCAAAATCATTTTTTGGACAATCACACTAGCAAGATCAATTGGAAAACAACGATCAATGCAATACAGAACATACCCTTGATCATGAGAGATGTTGGAACTGTGGGTAGTAACATGAATATTGGCACGACAATGATAAATAGAAGGTGAAAACAAAAAGGAAGTTAGTTTTGCTTGATGAGGGCCAATTCTAGGGTGTCCCATAGATTTCAATGGCAACCAAATTAAAATCAGCATTACGAGAAGCAAGAAATGGAAGTGACAGTTAGTAACAGGAGAAATACCAAGGAAAAACTAAACTAACGCCTCAGCGATTTTGATTTCTTTTGATGGGACCCAGGTTTTGAGGGAAGGGTCGTATTAATTGATAGAGTGAATGTTACAGTAAAATTCACAGACCCAACTAGGATTTTGTTGACCCGAAAATCGAAGAACACGATCACCTCCCAAAGCATCAAACATAGGACTTAGGAATAGACTCAAACGTGTCTGGTTGGATATCTCTCTCAAGGTGGACAGTTCTAGAATCCCTAAAAAAAATTTCTTTCTTGTTGGACTGGAATTTTTTAGTATTATAAGATGGATGAGAAACAGTAGCCTTTCTCCATTTGGAAGATTCAGCCATGACTTAAACACTAAAAGACAAGGAGAATCCCACTAACAAGAGTAACACAGATTCAAGGACAACCCAAAATTCAAAGACCAAAACCACCCACCAAAGGCACAACCATAAATCCCGAAACAAAACCAAAGAAACCCAAATCAATCCCAAGTGCAAACAATAAGGAACCACCACCATTAGTAACCAATAAGAAGAAACAAAAAATTAATCAATTAACAATAGGACATAATCTCATAGATTGATCAAAATAAAGCCTAAAAACCTAGAAGAAAAGCAAAAGTAAGATAAAATAAAATGAAATAAAAATTAAAAATTAAAAAAATTAAAACCTAGCAGCCCTAGATGAAACCTAGCAGTGCAATGAAAATCAAAGGATAAAGTAGAAAACTAAGATGAAAGAAAACCCCGGATAGTGGAGAGAGATAAGAAACATGAGAATAACATTAAAAAAAAAATCAAAATAAAGTAGAAAAAATAGATGATCATTACCAATGAGTGATGAAAATCACTTAATGTGGCTCGAAACTACTCCAAATCGAGGAGAGAAGACACAAAGAGAGCAAAAGGGTGAAATTTCCCTAGTAGGAGAGAGCACGGAGAGGTTTTGGGGAAAAGTGAAACTGAAAGGACGGTCGATAGGCTTTAAAACTGCACAGACTGCTCGAGCGACCACTTCATCGCTCGAGCAAACTTACTAACGCGTGTGGCCATCACTCGAGACAAGACTCCAACGCTCAAGTGCATAAAAGACTCTCTCAGAAGTTCAGACACTCTGTAAAAAAAATTAGATGATACCATTCATTGCTCAAGTGCAAGAAACACGGCTCAAGTAGTGTCAAAACTCAAGGAATGTTCTCAAAGTCTTGAAACACAATCCCTGAACATCCAAAAACACTTATAAAACAAACTATCACCTGAAACTAAAATATATGAGTACCATTGCAATAATGTGAGACTAAGATGAGATAATTCACACATCATGAAACCTTCAAACTTGCAAGATAGATAATTATGAACGTGAGATCATCAGAAAGTGAGGTAAGAATGTATAAATGGACATAGGTAGCACATGAATGCACAACTCAAAGAAGAACATGATAGCTCACAAAGATAGTGCGTGTGTGTGTGTGTGCGCGCACGCGCGCGTGTGTGCAGTCCTTGAATGTCCACAATTGCTAAAGTTAATCCTAGTTGTGATCGGATGGCTAGACCTCTGGCAAAAGAATATGTACGAAACTGAGAAAAGTCAAACCACTAGAGATCAAGGGGTATTTTTTGAGTAAACGTTCCCCTTCAGTTAATAAATGATTTGATTTGATTTGATTTTTCTTTATTTCTTTAACTCACTCGCGGGCAGCTTTCTCACTTAAGAGTTTGAAACCTAGCCAGAGATGCATGGATAAAATAAAGATAGCCTGGTTGTTGACTCTGAGGTAGCATTTTCCTCATGCCTTGACTACAATGAACTAAACGGAAAGTCGTGGAAGTGCAAAAAGATGGTAGGTGGTTAAGAGACTCAATATCACCCAAGATATGCTAGTATAGGTCAATTTCTCTAGAAATGTACAAGACACAATGCTAACAGTCCATAGCAAAATTTGATCACTTGTGCGGATACCCCTGCAATTAATTAACTAAAGGATGTATACAAAATGAGATCATGAAATCAATGAGCATGTACATTCAAAATGAGTTATAAGCAAACACATATGAAACCTTGCATGCAGCATGAGAGAAGCTCTATTAAATCTATTACAAAGAAGACACGTATCAGTGACAATGAGATTATAACATCCAAACACACAGAATGCCAATCAACATCCACTCATGCAACAAGTCACACTTTAGTCAATGAGCACTACTCCCAATGTATTTCTATGGAACTCAAAGCTAAGAAGATCAAGGGGTTTTGTGAAAATGTCTGCACTTTGATGCTCAATGGATACATGTTCAAGAACAACAAGGCTCTCCTCAACTAACTCTTGAATAAAATGGTGACAAATGTCAATATGTTTAGTGCAAGAGTGTTAGACTAGATTCTGAGAAATATTGATGGCACTAGTGTTGTCATAGAAAATAGTAAGTGTGTACTGGTCTATCGAATAGTCATAAAGCATTTGCTTCATCCAAATCATTTGAGCATAATAACGCCTTGCAACAAAGTACTCTGCATCGGTGGTTGAAAGAGAGATGGCATTTTACTTTTTGCTATGCCATGCAACCAAGTTATTTCCTAGGTAAAAACAACCTCTAGATGTACTTTTGTGATCATCAACACACCCTACCCAATTGGCATCAGAATAGCCAGTAATATTGGCCGTGGAGTCAAAAGAGAACCAAATCCATCCCATGCGCCAAAGTCCCACTCACATACTTGACAATACGCTTAATGACTAGAAGATGACACTCTTTTGGACAAGCTTGATAACGGGGCACAAACACCAACATTAAAGGCAATATCAGGCTTACTGGCGGGGAGATACAAAAGCCTCCCTATCATACTCCTATAGAGGGTAGGATCAACGTTAGTGATAGAGGGATCTTTAGAAAAATAAAGGCTCGTGCTAATGGAGGTCCATGAGTGTTTGGCAGACTCTTGATTTAACTTAGACACAAGGTTCTTAGCATACTTAGTTTGAGACACAAACATACCCAATGAAAATTGCTTAATTTGTAGCCCTAAAATGCATAACAATTTCCCATCATGCTCATTTAAAACTCATGTGTCATGCAATTGAAGAAATATTTAACAAGAGATTTAGATGTGAATCTAAACACAATATCATCAACATAAATTAGAGCAACAAAGTTATGCAACTTAGTATATTTCACGAATAAGGTCTTATCCACACTACACCTTTGAAAGTCAACGTTAAGAAGAAAGGTAGTCAGCCTATCATACCAAGTCGAGAGGCTTGTTTCACCTCATAAAGTGCCTTGTCTAACTTGTCGACATAATTTGGAAACTTAGGATTCTCGAAACCCTTTGGCTACTCAACATAGGCTTCCTCCTTCAAGTACCCATTCAAAAATGCAAGTTTCACATCCATTTGAAACAACTAAAAACCAAGAAAGAGTAATATACAAATAGATTAGAGACGTGCAACAGGAGCAAACGTCTCATCATAGTCAACACCCTCTACTTGCGTATAGCCTTCAGCAATTAACCTAGCTTTATTCCTAACCACTGTACCATTCTCATCAGATTTATTCTTAAAGATCCACTTCGTACCTATCACATTCACATCTCTGGGTCTAGGAACAAGAGTCCAAACTTTGTTACGTTCAAATTGACCTAATTTTTCATGCATAGCATTTACCCAGCTATCATCTAGCAAGGCCTTTTTTACATTCTTAGGTTCAATTAAAGAAATATAGCACACATGTGATAGCTCCTCCCGAAGTTACTTTCGGGTTTTCATTCGATATGTGACAGTCCCTATCACTTGTTGTAT
Organism: Camellia granthamiana; assembly: GCA_036172215.1. Classification (NCBI taxonomy): domain Eukaryota; kingdom Viridiplantae; phylum Streptophyta; class Magnoliopsida; order Ericales; family Theaceae; genus Camellia; species Camellia granthamiana. Next base: position 40,601,001 of record CM069906.1, on the reverse strand, counting down.
ATAATGATTCAGCTTCACCCTTGCCGATGGCTTCAAGACTGGAGTGGCAATAGTGGTATCTCCTTGTGCACTATTTGAACTTACGCTTGCCATGGAAATTGGTACTTGTTCGCCTTCTTAAGCTTTGCCTTGAACTTTTTCTTAACTTTGTGGTGCCATGTAATAACCCGACCCTCATGTTTGTTTTTGGTATATTTTCGCTTTTTTATTAGTGTATTTGGAACCTCCCTATTTTATCTTGGGGTATTGATTGCGGTGGTAATATGATGGTAGAGTAAGATTGGATCAAAAACTTTAATTTGAATAATTTGTCTATGACCAGCCGTCACTCTTTTGCCCTTTTCTTTTTCCACACTTTGAATTTCGATGTGAGGTTAGCACCATTGGAAAGCTTATTTCTGGGGCTTCAATTTGGACACAAGAACGACCTAAAACGGAGTCCGGATGGGGGAGTTATACCTGTTCAAAGTTTTGAAATCTGTGCTGAAAACAGGTACGCTCGAGCGGGAATTCCTCCGCTCGAGCGGGAATTACGGGACAGCAGCTTCAAAAACGAGATTTTGAGATCATTTCTTATATTTTCCTCCCCTCTCTTGATTCCTTTTGCCCTAGTTCCGAAAACCCTAGGGTTTTGATCCCAAATACTTCCATTTCCCTTAGGTTTGAGCAAGATCTTCCACCAAGAAGTGAAGAAGGCAAGAAGATGACCATTTCTAACCGATTGGAATTTCGGGATTTTGGTGGTTTCGTCTCAAAGTTTTGCTCCTTGTTTGGTTCTTGAGGTAGGGATCCTTGTCCTCTTTCAATACTTGCATTCATGGATGGGTTTGTGGTATTTTGAGTATATAAATACAAAATCTATTGTTTTGTGCATATTGTGTCAAACTTGAGGTTTGGGGATTTAGAGTTTAGAATGTTGGGAATGCAATTGCTTGGTTTAAGTGATGGATTATGAACTTTAGACTTGTAATCAATGAGAAAATTGGAACAAGAAGTAATGGTTTGGGAAATTTGGCTTTTTCTTGAAATCCTTTATTTTCTTGAAAACCCTAGGTTGATTTATGAGGTTAAGCAAAGAGTTTACCCAAATTGAAAGTAAAATCATGGAATTAAGATATTGAATTTGATATATGCAAATTTATTTGAAGTTTGAAAATGTTTGGGAATTTTATTAAAAATTAGCGAATGAACCTTGTTTTGGGCATTGGAAATCATATTAAAATGTGAAATGAAATTGGGAGAAAAGGTTTTGTTGATGATGTGGATGATATTAATTTGGCTATGGAATCTTGAAATGAGATCAAAGATTTACCCCGAATTATGTTAAATTATACTCGGTAGTGTTGAATTGAATCATGTTGAATTGTGTTGAGAATGTTGAGTTTTGTTGAATGATGAGGAAATGTTTGGGTTTTGGTGCAAACACTAGAAATTTAAAGGGTTTTGGGGAACATGGAAATGTTCATAAAAATCCTTTCTTTCTTTGAATAGAAGATGATGGGTGTAACTTCCATAATGTGTTTTGTAAGACTAGTAATCCTTTATATGTATATATTGAGTTGGAAAAATAGGTTTGAAAACTTCATGCTGCAAAATATTGTTTGCTCTGTTTTATGTGCTTAACCCTCTGGTATTTCTGGAATTTGTGTTTGATGCCCTTAATGGACAAGTTGTGTACATGTGTAGGGCATAACCCGAGAAGGACAAGCACTCCGTTATAGCACTGTGAGTAGTAGTACGCTTTACTACAGATAATGATTGTCTTAGCATTCTGTTGATGGTAATTATGCAAATGTTCTTAATGGTAACACATGAATGTTCTTATGTTTAATGCATGAATGTTCTTAATGTTAATGCATGAAAAGTTAATGACAACATGTTATAAGGGCTTAAGGCCATATGTTTCAAGGGCCATGTGCCACAAGTTTCAAGTATGTTTCAAGGGCCTAGTGCCACATGTTTTAAGGGCCTTGTGCCATCATGTTTCAAGGGCTTAACGCCAATTTACAAGGGCATTTTTAATGCCAATTTACAAGGGCTTAACGCCAATTTACAAGGGCATTTTTAATGCCAATTTACAAGGGCTTAACGCCAATTTACAAGGGCATTTTTAATGCCAATTTACAAGGGCTTAACGCCAACTTTCAAGGGCATTTTTAATGCCAATTTACAAGGGCTTAACGCCAACTTTCAAGGGCATTTTTAATGCCAATTTACAAGGGCTTAACGGCAATTTACAAGGGCATTCTTAATGCCAATTTTCAAGGGCTTTATGCCACCTTCCAAGGGCTTTATGCCAATGTTTAAGGGCTTATGCCGCACCATTCAAGGGCTTTAAGCCAACCATTATGTTCAAGCTGATATATTTCAAGAAAGAGCCTATAAAGTGAAACAGACTCAGACAAATCATGTGGACTTTGCATTGTATGCTTAAGTATATGTTTTAAAGTTTGAGAAGCATATGTTTTAAAGATTGATAAGTATATGTTTTAATGTTTGGTAAACATATGTTTTAAAGATTGATAGGTATATGTTTTGAAGCTTAGTAAGTATATGTGTTGAAACTTGGTAAGTATCCAAGGGCCTTGTGCCACTATGTTAATGGGCTTCATGCCACCATGATTAAGGGTTTGTGCCACATTATACAAGGATAATAATCCAAAACATTATATCCAAGCCAATATGTTTCATGATAAGATCTAAGTCTATAATGAATAAGAACGGATTCAGATTCGTATTGTGACTGCTGCATTAATATACGAAAGTGCATGTTTGAAGCTTTGAATACCAGGTTGGAACTTTACTTGGCATTGTAGAATTGCAGAAATTGTATGGTCCGCTCGAGCGGAGACCCATTTTCAGGAACATTCAAAAAGTTGCATTTAGTTCGTATGTCTATCTTCACTTATTTCCAAAGCATGTCAGACACAATTTATGGTTCAATAAATATTGAGAAGTTACGAATCCATGTATACTTCTATTATACAATATTTCAAGTTAAGCAGTATTTTATTTATGTATTACTATTCACTGAGCTTGGCTCACCCTCTGTATGTCTGTTCCTGTAGGTAACCAACCAGGAGGTCAGTCTTAACCCAGGACGTTCGTTCCCTTTTGTCAGCCTCAGCCTTTATGAGTCCAGGCACTAAGCGAGATCACTCAGTTTTATGAAGCCTTGTTAATACATTGTCTTGTTTTTTTTATATTACTCATTTAAGGTTAAATGTCCATGACTTCAAGGTTTTTGTATATGCCCAATCTTAGGGCGGGGGCTGTATATATATATCTATATGACTGATGCTCACAATATAATTTTGGCCTGTGACTGGTTATTATAATGTATATATTGCATGTGATCCTGGCATATTAGGAGTAGCTCAATGGGATTTGTTATTATGTTAAATTTTAATGCTTCCGCCAAGGCCCCATATATTACGTATAACAGGTTAAGTGTCCGTTTTCTGAAGTGGTCATGCCCAAACTTCTAGGGGCGGGTTTGGGGCGTGACAGGTGGTATCAGAGCATGAGTTGCTATCCCACACACGATCCATTGAGCTTTAGGATGTCTAGAAAAGACTTAGGCATCATGCATGACATCCTTAATACATATGGAGAAATTGATAGCAACGGTACTGGTGCATGTATATAGCTAACCGTAATGGTTATTGTTTGTGTCGGTTGTACATTCCTTGTGGATATTGTGATTGATTGCTATGCAGAACATGGTAAGACCTGCAGATGAGATTAAATCAATCAAGTTGCGCAGCGGAAGCGTGGTAAGGATTCGAGCTAGTCGGTAAGACAATTTATATGCAATGATTAGATGAAATGTGAGTTATCATGGGAATAATGATAATATGAATGGGCTTTTAGTATCTGCTTAAGTGACTTGATTAAATTCTTCCTAAGATCAAAGGAAATGCTATATGTATGATACTCTTAGTTATGTTTTCCTTGCCATAACCATGTCGAGATTCGTGATTTTAAGAATTTATTGTATTTGAATATTCCATAAGATGTGTTTTGTGTAAGGATTGAAATTGTGTTAAGTACGACCGATGCTAAGAAAAAGTCAGGCATGTAGTGACCCCCTTAAAGTTGTGAAAAGGATCAAGTAATTGTGACTTTGTTTCTTTAATAAATAAGTTATACTGACGAGTTAGTTAATGATCTTAAAAGAGTATGTAAGTAATATGATTTTGTGAATTAGGGAAGGAGTAGTGTTTGTGTGTAACTGGAATTTGATTATGGGAATCTAGAACCATAATTCTGTCTGTACTTTGCCCTCTGTAATCTATAATCTGCAACCTGCAATCTGAAATTTGTAATCTGTTTTGTTTACGTTACACCTGTAATTTGTAATCGGGATTTCTTATAAGAAATGGTCGGAGAATATGAAGAGCCCCACCTATCTTATATGTTTGCGTATATAACACCTATAAAGGGGTAGTTAAGGACTACCGTGAAACCAAATTAAATGAGTGGGATCTGATAATTTGCTGCCAGAACGAAAACCCTACCTATGGGTATTAATGATTGAGAAATCATCTCTGTAGTATATTTCTGTGAATATATGTAAAGGTTGGATATTGCAATTTGATCCTTTATTGCTTATTGGAAGACCATAATGTAAATTATTCTGTACGACACTGGGCATTTCGACAGAAACAAATAGTTATGAGGGGATAATCCATAATGATGAAGGGCTAGCGATACGTACGGGGTATCCACTTCCTCTTGCATGTTATACAAATTTGTACAGTACGCACTACATGATTAAAGCACTTTATCGTTATACTGTTGAATTTCTAGATCTTATGGAACCCTAATGGATGTGATTATAGTATATTTACTGGAATTATGACCCTATAAATGGACTTAACAAGACTTACGTATGTGGAATATTGAAATGATTAAAGGAGAGGCCAAATTAAGAAGAATGTTTCTTATGCAATACATTTTATTATTGTTGACAAAGAATACTAACATTTTATGCAAGATATCTATAGTGATTCATGACGAACCAAGGGAACGTATAAGCACTATGAAATCATGGTATCCACTCATTGAATTTGTAAATGTGCTTATCTCTCATTAGTAATTATCAGGAACGCCTTGTGAAATTTAAGTTAACTATGTTGACTCATGTGAATGATGTAACGGCTACTAGTAGTACTCTGCTAAGTACAAGTTAAATATGGTAACAAATATGAACGAACAAACAAAGGTGTATGCCTCTATATGCTATTACTAGATCAAGTGAACTACGCTATTCCTTAACAAATAATTAGCTAAGACCACGGATTTACCTGCTAAGTATTATGATAAACAACGGATTGACTTATGGATGGCTCAATCCAAAGACAAAATTAAATATCGGTGACCTTGTCATGTAAACCACATTATGATGTAACCTGTTCTGTCTTGGCTAAGTGTCCTGTAATGACATGCTATAACAAGAAATGTTCTGTGTTCTAATATGTTACGTTTTGAAGTAAAGAACAGTTGGCCGTATATGTAAAGTATTCATGATATCCGTAGCACACGACCCTTACCCGGAGGTAATAATATCGTGTTTTCAAGTATGTTACAAGCTTAAGAATGAAACAAGTTTACGTATGTTACCAGTTTATGTATGTACATGTTCAAGTATGTTACAAGTTTACAATGTTAGGGGATTCCTTTATGGAACAAAAAAAAAAAAAGAATACTTATTATTGATTTGCTAGCACTATTACAATGGCAAGTATAAGCAAGTATGATAGTTACCTTATATGCTTTTATTGCTCATATTCAAACTTAGGATATTCTGATTAAGTGTCTCTCATGGCGTACTTATAGGAAATTGTAAAAGTGTATGATGCTAAGTTATAATATTATTGTAACTGTTAGATTTGGACTATGGTTCTCCTTGCATTACGGTATTTCTTTCCATTATTCTGACTTTGCCCAAATTCGTATATGTGGTTTTTGGGTCCATATAACATTACGAATTTGATATGTTTACGGAAATAGAGAGTACTAAGAACCAATGTGAAGCTAGTGACTATATGCTTACGCAGCTTATCATGCCTATTGGAATGATGCATACCTTGTTAGATGGACGGAACCTTGTGGATGGCTTTGGTATTTAATTTCATGATGCATTATATGATATGAATCTAATTACATAGTTGATTTTTGTGATGATGATAGACCCTACCTACTGAGGATGTTATGTCTTACATATTCTGCAATGGACTCGTGTAATCTTATCTTCCTTATCGCAATAAGTGTGGGATTACCCTGTGAATTGTTCGAACCAGAGTATGCCAATATTTATGAAAGAATTGAACAATAATGTGAGACTGAGATTTCTACTTTTTCATGTGGTAAAACAAGTTTGGAGGACCAAACTTATTTAAGGGGGGGAGAGTGTAATAACCCGACCCTCATGTTTGTTTTTGGTATATTTTCGCTTTTTTATTAGTGTATTTGGAACCTCCCTATTTTATCTTGGGGTATTGATTGCGGTGGTAATATGATGGTAGAGTAAGATTGGATCAAAAACTTTAATTTGAATAATTTGTCTATGACCAGCCGTCACTCTTTTGCCCTTTTCTTTTTCCACACTTTGAATTTCGATGTGAGGTTAGCACCATTGGAAAGCTTATTTCTGGGGCTTCAATTTGGACACAAGAACGACCTAAAACGGAGTCCGGATGGGGGAGTTATACCTGTTCAAAGTTTTGAAATCTGTGCTGAAAACAGGTACGCTCGAGCGGGAATTCCTCCGCTCGAGCGGGAATTACGGGACAGCAGCTTCAAAAACGAGATTTTGAGATCATTTCTTATATTTTCCTCCCCTCTCTTGATTCCTTTTGCCCTAGTTCCGAAAACCCTAGGGTTTTGATCCCAAATACTTCCATTTCCCTTAGGTTTGAGCAAGATCTTCCACCAAGAAGTGAAGAAGGCAAGAAGATGACCATTTCTAACCGATTGGAATTTCGGGATTTTGGTGGTTTCGTCTCAAAGTTTTGCTCCTTGTTTGGTTCTTGAGGTAGGGATCCTTGTCCTCTTTCAATACTTGCATTCATGGATGGGTTTGTGGTATTTTGAGTATATAAATACAAAATCTATTGTTTTGTGCATATTGTGTCAAACTTGAGGTTTGGGGATTTAGAGTTTAGAATGTTGGGAATGCAATTGCTTGGTTTAAGTGATGGATTATGAACTTTAGACTTGTAATCAATGAGAAAATTGGAACAAGAAGTAATGGTTTGGGAAATTTGGCTTTTTCTTGAAATCCTTTATTTTCTTGAAAACCCTAGGTTGATTTATGAGGTTAAGCAAAGAGTTTACCCAAATTGAAAGTAAAATCATGGAATTAAGATATTGAATTTGATATATGCAAATTTATTTGAAGTTTGAAAATGTTTGGGAATTTTATTAAAAATTAGCGAATGAACCTTGTTTTGGGCATTGGAAATCATATTAAAATGTGAAATGAAATTGGGAGAAAAGGTTTTGTTGATGATGTGGATGATATTAATTTGGCTATGGAATCTTGAAATGAGATCAAAGATTTACCCCGAATTATGTTAAATTATACTCGGTAGTGTTGAATTGAATCATGTTGAATTGTGTTGAGAATGTTGAGTTTTGTTGAATGATGAGGAAATGTTTGGGTTTTGGTGCAAACACTAGAAATTTAAAGGGTTTTGGGGAACATGGAAATGTTCATAAAAATCCTTTCTTTCTTTGAATAGAAGATGATGGGTGTAACTTCCATAATGTGTTTTGTAAGACTAGTAATCCTTTATATGTATATATTGAGTTGGAAAAATAGGTTTGAAAACTTCATGCTGCAAAATATTGTTTGCTCTGTTTTATGTGCTTAACCCTCTGGTATTTCTGGAATTTGTGTTTGATGCCCTTAATGGACAAGTTGTGTACATGTGTAGGGCATAACCCGAGAAGGACAAGCACTCCGTTATAGCACTGTGAGTAGTAGTACGCTTTACTACAGATAATGATTGTCTTAGCATTCTGTTGATGGTAATTATGCAAATGTTCTTAATGGTAACACATGAATGTTCTTATGTTTAATGCATGAATGTTCTTAATGTTAATGCATGAAAAGTTAATGACAACATGTTATAAGGGCTTAAGGCCATATGTTTCAAGGGCCATGTGCCACAAGTTTCAAGTATGTTTCAAGGGCCTAGTGCCACATGTTTTAAGGGCCTTGTGCCATCATGTTTCAAGGGCTTAACGCCAATTTACAAGGGCATTTTTAATGCCAATTTACAAGGGCTTAACGCCAATTTACAAGGGCATTTTTAATGCCAATTTACAAGGGCTTAACGCCAATTTACAAGGGCATTTTTAATGCCAATTTACAAGGGCTTAACGCCAACTTTCAAGGGCATTTTTAATGCCAATTTACAAGGGCTTAACGCCAACTTTCAAGGGCATTTTTAATGCCAATTTACAAGGGCTTAACGGCAATTTACAAGGGCATTCTTAATGCCAATTTTCAAGGGCTTTATGCCACCTTCCAAGGGCTTTATGCCAATGTTTAAGGGCTTATGCCGCACCATTCAAGGGCTTTAAGCCAACCATTATGTTCAAGCTGATATATTTCAAGAAAGAGCCTATAAAGTGAAACAGACTCAGACAAATCATGTGGACTTTGCATTGTATGCTTAAGTATATGTTTTAAAGTTTGAGAAGCATATGTTTTAAAGATTGATAAGTATATGTTTTAATGTTTGGTAAACATATGTTTTAAAGATTGATAGGTATATGTTTTGAAGCTTAGTAAGTATATGTGTTGAAACTTGGTAAGTATCCAAGGGCCTTGTGCCACTATGTTAATGGGCTTCATGCCACCATGATTAAGGGTTTGTGCCACATTATACAAGGATAATAATCCAAAACATTATATCCAAGCCAATATGTTTCATGATAAGATCTAAGTCTATAATGAATAAGAACGGATTCAGATTCGTATTGTGACTGCTGCATTAATATACGAAAGTGCATGTTTGAAGCTTTGAATACCAGGTTGGAACTTTACTTGGCATTGTAGAATTGCAGAAATTGTATGGTCCGCTCGAGCGGAGACCCATTTTCAGGAACATTCAAAAAGTTGCATTTAGTTCGTATGTCTATCTTCACTTATTTCCAAAGCATGTCAGACACAATTTATGGTTCAATAAATATTGAGAAGTTACGAATCCATGTATACTTCTATTATACAATATTTCAAGTTAAGCAGTATTTTATTTATGTATTACTATTCACTGAGCTTGGCTCACCCTCTGTATGTCTGTTCCTGTAGGTAACCAACCAGGAGGTCAGTCTTAACCCAGGACGTTCGTTCCCTTTTGTCAGCCTCAGCCTTTATGAGTCCAGGCACTAAGCGAGATCACTCAGTTTTATGAAGCCTTGTTAATACATTGTCTTGTTTTTTTTATATTACTCATTTAAGGTTAAATGTCCATGACTTCAAGGTTTTTGTATATGCCCAATCTTAGGGCGGGGGCTGTATATATATATATATCTATATGACTGATGCTCACAATATAATTTTGGCCTGTGACTGGTTATTATAATGTATATATTGCATGTGATCCTGGCATATTAGGAGTAGCTCAATGGGATTTGTTATTATGTTAAATTTTAATGCTTCCGCCAAGGCCCCATATATTACGTATAACAGGTTAAGTGTCCGCTTTCTGAAGTGGTCATGCCCAAACTTCTAGGGGCGGGTTTGGGGCGTGACATGCCATGTCGGAAGCTTGAGGACCGCCATCTTCTTCCTCATGTAGAGACGCTATTGGAGAACCTATGTCATCTACAACCACATTGATAGATTCCATTATGGATAAAGTACGAAGATTATAGACTCAAAAGGGTCTACTAGAGGTTGAATACCCTCGAAAATTACCTTAATCACTATAGGTGTCAAAATTTCCCAAGGGCTCTCTATCTTTGAAAATATAACACTTACTCTCAAAAGTTTTGAAGTATTTCACATTAGGTTTCGACCCTTTCCACAATTCATATGGAGTTTGTAAGGTGTCGGGCCTTAAATACATATGATTCATCGCATAGACTGCTGCATTTAAGGCTTCAACCCAAAACTTAGGAGAAACTTTCTTACTAAGGAGCATGACCCTAGCAATCGTTGGAACCACCCAGTTTTTCCTCTCAATAGCTCCATTTTGTTGTGGGGTGATAGGAGCTGAAAATTCATGCTTAATGCCATATATATCACAAAACTCTAAAAACGAGCTATTCTCAAATTCATGACCATGATCGGTTCGGATTCTTATGATACGCCCAATAGAAACACCATGTTCATTTTGGATTCTTAGGACTAAGGAGTTGAAAGCATCAAACATATCAGATTTTTTTCTTAAAAAATGTACCCATGTGAACCGAGAATAATCATCAATAGTTAAAAAAATATATCTTTTACCTCTAATACTTTCAGTATGAGTGGGTCCTATAAGATCCATATGAACCAACTCAAAGAGACACTTGGTTGTTACGCTATTCATCTTCTTGTGAGGGGCTCAAGTTTGCTTTCCCAATTGACATGACCTGCACACTTGGTTCAAAGACTAACCCATTTTAGGCACTCCTCGCACTATCTCCTTATTGGCTATCTTAGTTAAATCTTTGAAGTTGATATGACCTAACCATTGATGCCATAAGTCTAGATTGCTTATGATGGCCGAATGACATGTGAGATCATTAGTAGTGACAATCCCATAGCAATTATCAGATGTGCGAATGACGGTATTTCCCTTTTTTGTCCAAAGTATCACGTTTATCTTTTTGAAAACAATACCTGAGTCACACATTTGATTGATGCTCAAAAGATTAGCTTTAAGGCTGTCAACAAGCAATACACTATCGAATTTAGAAAGACTAAGAGCACTTATAGAATCCTTACCAATGACTCTAGAGGTGCTGCCATCTCCAAATGTAATAATTCCTCCTTTATATTTCTCAAGAGATGTGAAATAGGATTTGTCACCGTACATGTGACGAGAACACCCACTATCAAGATACTACATGTCCGAGTCACGGGCTTTATAAGCGGTGTGAACAACAAAACAAGACAAGTCATTCTTTTTCACCAACAGTTTTTTAGTCTTAACAGTGGAGGGACTATCATGATTCATGGAAGATGTCTTAATAGCTCATTCCTCTCGGTCTCATAGTTCAAGAGTTTTGCACAAAGAGCTTGTCTATCATTTGAACATCTAGTGAAACAACTAAAGCATTGAGGTTAACAGTGCCGGATGTTTATGAAGATAACTCTGCTATTTCATGGAATTGCAGAAGATCAACCCATGCATCTTTGGCATTCTCGCAATGAGAAATACATTGTCGCTCTCCTGCAGAAAGTGCTTCTCGAATAGTTTTCAGAACTCACTCACTACTCTCCATGTTAGCTTTTTCATTAGCACTCCACTTCTCAATCGGCTTGGCGACCTTTTCATTGGTAATAGGCTCAATCACAATTGTGCGCCAACCTTCAGGATTCCAAGCTCTAAGATACACCCTTATTCTACACTTCCAAAAAAAATAACTACTCCCATCAAAGGTAGGAGCACGATGCAGATTAGCTCCACGAGCAAACTCAACTAGCCTAGGAGTTGGTTGAGGGAAGCTAGAGTAGAATGCCATAAAAGTACCATCCCCATCTTCACTAGATTCAGCTTCATCAGCTTCTTGCTTTGACCTGCTTTCATCATCCGATGTCACTGTGTAAACTTTCTTTCTGTTCTTCGTGAAAGGACACTCAAGAGCAATATGCCCAAACCTTGACATTCATAACACTTAACTCCTTATACTCTTATTATCTTATTTTTTGGTATTGGAACAACTTTAAGTCTATCATTACCCTTATCCTTTGAACTAGTGTCCTTGAAATTAGGCTTCTTTTTCTTTAATTTTTTTTTTTGGAATTGTTTGGTAAACAAAGCTATCATTTCGGAATCTAGATGAATTTCCACATCAGGATTCTTACCAAAGCCATCCTTTATTTTTGTTTTTTCTTTGAAACCAGATGTGTCTCATAAGTTTGTTAGTTTTCAACCAACTGATCAAGCTTAAGATTCTCAACATTCTGAACATTCTCTATAGCTGTCACTTTTGATTGAAACCTATTGAGTAATGACCTTAGAATTTCTCCAACAACTCGAGATTTAGGGATTTTTTCACTGAGTGTGAAACAAGAATTCACAATGTCACTGAGTTTAGCATAAAAATCATCAAACGTCTCATTCTCACACATAAAAAGAGTTTCAAAAGCGGAGGAAAGGCATTGAAGTTTTGATCATTTGACAAAATTAGTACTCTCGTCAATTATTTCAAGAATGTCCCAAGCCTCTTTTGCTACCTCACAAGTGCAAATACGTTGGAACTCTTTCGGAGTGATGGAGCAAAAGATAGAATTATGTGTTTTCTTGTTCCAACTAGAGTTTTGATAGTCAATTATATCTCATTTATCAATTGGTTTGGGAATGTCAATACCATCAATGGTCACCATAGGTTCACTCCATCCATAGATGACAGAATGCCAAACTTTCTCATCAATAGATTTTTAAAATGCTCTCATACGAGCTCTCCTATATGAGTAGTTTGTTCCATCAAGTAAAGGAGATCTACGAGTCGAGTTACCTTCGCAAATTGAATCCATTAACACAAATCACACTCATATAGCTTTTTTAAAACAAAGAACAAGTGACCCGCTCTGATATCAATTGAAAAACCTAAGTAATTCATGATTCGAAACAGATTTAATTCCAGAAATTCCCAAACACACAAAACTAACAATCTAAATCATCTACGACATACGAAAGTAATTTAGATTGTTGTTGCACAAATAATAAATGGACACAAAAGATTTTAACATAGAAAAAAACCACAGTTAGAGAACCTCCATTTGTGATATAAAAAAAATATAGGCTAAAAGCCATTAATCAATCAACTATAAAGATAATGAAAATACACAAGAGTACTAACAATCACCCAACATTAGGGGTGGGCGCGGGTCAATTGCGGCCATGGAACCTCCAATCCGCCATCCGCCCGCCAGATTGGCGGATTGAAGAAAATCAATCCGCATCCGTTCGCCAATCCGGCGGATGTGGATTGAGTGAATTGGCGGTTTGGCGGATGGATACGAATCGGTTTGGCAGTTTAAAATTTTATAAATTTTCAACATAATTCAACTTGTGCACTTCCTCAAAAAAAGAAGAAGAAAGTATTACAATCAATGACTTAAAAAAATATTATAATTACTGCATGCCTCATCCACATACTACAATCGCAGCATGCCTATCCACATAAAGTATTACACTCTGTGGTTCTTAAATATAAAAAAAAAATTCAAACCACAAAAATCATGAACAGAGCAGTAGTAGAGATTGTATGTCTCTGTATTGTTACATCTATATCTGTTTTTGAAAACAAAAACCAACCAGCATATATTATATTTTCTATTTATTATTTTTAGAGATAGATTTAAAAACCAAAAAATATAGATAAATAATACGTTTATTTTTTTCAATTCAAAAAAGATATTCAAGTTGAAAACTTTTTTTCAACAGAATATTTAAACTCTTTTTTAATTGAAAACACAAACAGAATATTTAAACAAACTGAAAACAACAAGTCTTATAAATTACTAGGGGTGCTCGTGGTTTGGCGGTTCGGTTGTGGTCAAAGGAATCTCAAATCTGCCATCCGTTCGCCAGATTGGCGGATTGGAGAAAATCAATCCACAACCATCCACTCGTCGTCATGCATCCATCCAAAATGTTGTGGATCGGTATATCCACTGCTCACCCCTACCCAACATGCTCAAGAATTACTTTTTGCCTATTGTGCCTCTTTGAACACACCTTTATCTCGGAATTGATTAGCCCAGTGTCGAATCCACAACACCCAAGTCGAATCCACGACAATGAGCCGCTTTGAACTCTTTTAAAGCCTCTAAGCGCCAATCTTTGGAATCAATCGATCAAATGCTCTTGAAAAGTATAATTGAAACAACCCCCTTGATTCAATCAATCAAATTCATGTGATCTGACCAATCACACAAAGACATCAAGGGAAACATAGGATAAGAACTCCAAAAGTAAACACAAACTCTCAAGTTTTAGATCTAGAAGTCGTAACCCTAAAATCTGTAACTTGCGTAGCTTTATATGAAACAAGGCTGCGAAGATTGCTTGAGCGAAGGAATGATCAGTCGAGCAGTGTGTCTTAGATGCAGAGAAACCATAAGTGCCTTCACTCGAGCGATGGAAAGTTCGCTCGAGCGAAGAATGAGATCTCTCAATACATTTGCAAGCATGTTTAAACTACTGAGAGATGAGCTTTTTCGCTCGAGCCACCAATTTTGGTCCAAGTAAAAACAAAACACTAAAATACAATCGAAACGTGTTTGTTCGCAGAATTGAAAACACAAAGGGACCTAACAGCAAGCATTTTTATGGTTGTTTTACGATTGGTCGTTCAATGGTCAATTTTCAAGCCTAAAATTTTTAAAAATCGATTTTCTAATCTAATTCTCAAATGATGCATCCTTTGTATGTTCCATAAGTTTCTACAAGTTATATTGGTCACTTCTAAGGTGTTCGTGCTAGTTCTCTTGCACATTCATGACTGTTTAAAATTTAGTCCCTTTATTGGTCATTTTTCAAGCTTAAGTAAGGAAACAAAAGCATTTTTGAGGCTAATTCAGAAATGGTGCTTCCCGTGCATGTGTCGTAACTTTCTACAAGTTATATTGGTCCCTCCTAAATTGTTTATGTCAGTTCTCGTACACATTCATGGTTGTTTCACAATATAGCCCTCCAATGAATTTTGTAAGATTAAGTATGGAAAAAAATATTTGTTTAGACTAATTCACAAATGGTGCATCTTGTGCTTGTGTCAAAAGTTCTTACAAGTTACATTGGTCTCTCCCAAAGTGTTCGTGTTAGTTCCCGTTCACATTCGTGGCTGTTTGACAATATATCCCTCTAACGGACTTTTTTCAAGATTAAGTATGGGAAAAAAAATAATTTCAAGGCTGATTCGCAAATGGTGCATCCCGCTCATTTGCCATAAGTTCATAAAACTTATATTGGTCCCTCCCAGGTGTTTTTGTTTGTTCTTGTACAAATTGTGGTTTTGTGATAATTTAGCCTTCTGACGGCCTTTTTTGAAGCTTAAGTATGGAGAAAAAAGCAATTTTTTAGCCTAATTCATAATTTTTACATCCTATGCATGTGCCACAAGTTTCTACAACTAATTTGGCCTAATTCATAATTTTTTTAGCCTAATTTTTAAATATGCGATAGAGACGGTGGTTAGAACTTATCAAAGATTATGATCTGCAAATCCACTACCACCTCGGCAAAACTAATATAGTTACAGATGCTCTTAGGAGAAAAGTTATGGGGAATTTGGGGAGTTTGCTCATAGGGCAAAAGGAGTTGCTACTTGACTTGGAAAGCATGGACATGGAAATTGTATTACGTGATCAAGGTGTAGTGTTAGCAGCAATGTCAGCACAACTGATAATAATTGAAGAAATCAAACAAAGGCAAATGGAAGTTGACTTCCTGAAGCAAATTTGTGATGAAATGGAAACAGGGCAAAGGCCTAGGTTCACCCTTGAAAATTCAGTGTTGAAATTTAAAGATAGGTTGTGTGTCCCAAATGTTCCAGAAATTAAACGGAGGATTATGGAGGGAGCGCATAAGTCTAAATTTGCATTGCACCCCGGTAATACCAAAATGTACCAAGATTTGAAGCAAAATTTTTGGTGGCCAAGTATGAAGAAGGAAATTATAGGGTTTGTTTTGAAATGTTTACAATGTCAACAAGTGAAGGCAGAACACCAAAGACCAACCGGTATACTTCAACCTCTCCTAATCTCGGAGTGGAAGTGGGAACATATAACGATGGATTTTATTGTTGGCCTACCCCGAACACCCCGAGGTATGAATTCCTACCTATGAAAACTCAATATAACGCGGATACATTTGCTACTGTGTGTATGAATGAAATTGTCTGATTACATGGTGTTCCAGTTTCAATTGTATCCAATAGATATCCGAAATTTGTCTCTAGATTTTGGAAGAGTTTACAGGATACTATGGGAACAGAGTCGAAATTCAGTACGACATTTTACCCCCAAACTGATGGTCAATCAGAGAGAACAATACAAACATTGGAGGATATGCTTCGGATGTGTGTCTTGGACTTCCAGGGGAGTTGGGAAACTTATCTATCGGTGGCAAAGTTTGCATACAATAATAGTTTCCACTTGAGCATAGGAATGGCACCATATGAAGCTTTATACGGGAGGAAATGTCGCTCTCCAGTGTGTTGGATTAAAGTCGGCGATAGATCATTGTTTGGGCATGAACTTGTACAATTGACGACGGTAAAATCATTCAACAAAGGTTGAAAACTGCCCAAAGTAGGCAAAAGAGTTATGCGGATCACCGACGAAAGGATTTGGAATTTGAGGTTGTAATTATGTTTTTGTTAAAGTCACACCGATGAAAGGACAAACAAGATTTGGCAAGAAAGGAAAATTAGCACCCCAATATGTAGGTTCGTTTCAAATTCTGGAAAGAGTGGGTCCAGTGGCTTATTGTGTTGCTCTTCCACCGAGTATGGAGCAAATACATAACGTGTTTCATGTATCAATGTTACGAGGTTATCTCTAAGATCCGTCCCATGTCATAGACTATCGTCAGATTGCTTTGGATGACAACTTGATCTATGAAGAGAAATCGATTCAAATTTTTGATTGACAAGTGAAACAGCTACAGAACAAGACAATTCCAATGGTGAAAGTTGAATGGCAGGAACACTACAGGAAAGAAGCCACTTGGGAGAGAGAAGAGGAAATGAAATAGCGGTATCTAGAGTTATTTGCAACTTGAGATAAAATAAGTTTTAAGGACCAAACTTTTTAAAGGGGGGAAGGGTGTAATAACCCAACTCTTTCATATGCTTCATATGCTTTAATTCCCTCATTTTATGCGTGATTATATGTGTGCTTATGTGTTTGATATGAAATTCCGTGTTTGATATGAAATTACATGTTTATGAATTTGTATCCATTGGTTATGAGAAAATCTGTTGAAATTACGACCTTTGGACTACAAATTGAAAACCTTGGAGACGCGATAAACCGAAATTGACTTTACAGTTATGATTAGCATGATTTTTAGAACATAATATGAAGTTTTGTAAAAATTTGATTCGTATTGAATTAATTAGATTTATTTAAGCTAAACTCTTAAGTAAGCTTAAACTTAGGCTTAATGACCTAAGCCTTGTTAGATATCATGTATATACATAAGCCTTAGGAGACTTAGATTCATCAAACCACCAAAAAATATCGCCTAGAGAGAGAGAGAGAGAGAGAAGAAGAAGAAGAGTATTCAACCTAAGCTTGGAGATTGGAAAAATTAAAAGAGTAACTCAAAGATTGGTTCAAGGTAAGTGTTAATCAACTCAAAGACTTGACATATCTCTTCAATTGCTAGGAGTTAAGACCTAAGATGAAGCTTTTGCACTCATAAAACTTAGGGTTTTGAGTTATGATCTTGCTTGAACATATCTCATGAAATTGAGCATGGAAGCTTAGGATTTGGTTAAGTGAAGGGTAGATTATTCTATTTTGGGCTTATGTTGGGTTAGATCATGAGGAATTGTTTCCTATTCTTGTCTCTTTTCATGCTTTGAGCTCATGAATATATGTATATATATGAACATATGAAGAAAATGAGGGAATCATAGAAATTAGAGCTCTATATGTCAACTTAAAGGAAGTTTGATCTAATTGAGCTTGCGTTTCATGCTTAATATGTTCATATATCATGGTTATGAAGTGAATTTGCTTGAATTAAGCCTTAGAAATACATTTGGAAAGCTTGAATTTGTTGGATCTTTGAATTGCTCAAACAGAGCCCAGAACCGCACGTGCGGGGCTCACAGCCGCACGTGCGGAAAATAGGGGAAACAAGTCGAGCATTCTGAAATAAAAGCATGTGTGGCCCACACGTGTGGCACACCTTTCCTCACGTGTGGTGAGAGTCTTCTGCACTTGCGGGAAACAAGGAAAAAATCTACATCTTTTTGTACATCTTTTCGACCTTTTGAATTTGTTAATGTATATGTTTAAGCCCTCCAAAATGCTTAAAAATGAATATAAAACGGACGAAACAGAGAAATAATTAAAGAGAATAAGCTAAGAAAAGATGAATTGCTTATCAAGTTGTGTGTGTGCGCCATGTGTAGGTCACTCGCCGGAAGGGACCATTGCACGACTAAATCACTGTGAGTAATAGTAGTGTAACAACATGTTCTGATTTATGTATTTTGGATTGATAATGGCATACTCTATATAATTGTGTTTTGATTGAAATGATTAAGCATTGGATTACAATGATATATGAAATGGACCCAAGGTCGTTCTGTTTCTGTTATGTATGATGGGCTCGAGGCCGTTATGTTTGATATGGATTGTTTATGACTCATGGCCCTAAGGCTGAGGGAGATGGAGACATGTCGATGTTCCATCTACCCTATAATGTTCAGAACAACTGTTGATATGTTGGGCCTAAGGCCGTTTAGTATTATGTTGGGCCCAAGGTTATTCTGTATTATGTTGGGCCCAAGGTCGTTCCGTATTATGTTGGGCTCAAGGCCATTCCATCTTATATTGGGCCTAAGGTCATTCCGTCTTATGTTGGGCCCAAGGCTGTTCCGTCTTATGTGGGCTCGAGGCCGTTCTGGAATATTATTATGGATAAGACATGTATATGTTGTACATTTATTCTTCAAGACATATGCTCATTCTTATGAACCTTCCTACATTATTATTACTCACTGTGCCTTGCTCATTTTGTATTTATATATATTTGTGTACGTGATCATCTCGAAGGCCAGCCCTAAGTCAACTTCAAGAACTTTTGATGGACCTGTTGTAGACACCCCATTTTTGACCGGCCGCAAGACTCAGACGCTTGGTTCAATGCACTCAATGATGAAAGTTGGATTATGAATTCGCAGCGATTCAGAATCAATCATGCTTCCGATATAACCTCACATCTTTTTACATTTACCTTGTTTGAACCTATAAGTTTCATTTTTGGACCATTTCCTACCCCGAACTGAGTTTGAACCAAAAAAACAGGGGAGGCCATTAAGGCCCAGCCATGCATCAGTGATGGCCAGACGTGGCTATGAATGGCCGGCTGGCCTTCAATGGCGACAAACATTATTTTGGGCGGAAGGCCGCCAGCTGTCCATTTTTGAAGATATTTATCACCTTTTGAGTGTGAATTCTATAAAACCGAAGCTCTGGGATTGTTTGAGGGTTGAACAAAATTCTAGAAGTGATATATACACCTTGAGAGCTCTTGACTCCTCCTCCTTCCATTGCAAGACATCTTTGAGCTAACCTAGCTTGCTTACACCACCTATATACATCATATACAACCTTGTCTTACCACCCAAAAGCCTTGGTTGTTCTTGGAGAAGTGTAATTCAAGCTTGAGAATGCATTGAAACCAAGTTTGAAGCATCTATAACAAGCTTACTTCTTGAAAGGTATAAGCTTGTCTTGTCTTCTCTTCTCTTGCTTTCGTTTCTATCATTTACTTCATATTTCTTGCTGTTTTGGATTGTTTTGAGCTTGTTTGAAGTGTTTGGAGTTGGGTTTGAAAGGCTACCAAATGGGTAGAGAGAGCTTGCTCTTTCTATACCTTTATTTATAACTCAAACCATCTCCTTTTCACTCTTTTCCTTTGATATTAACACTGATTTTTAGAGGTTTGAAAAGGCTAAAAACCATGTTTTGAAGCTTCAAAAGTGGATGGGTTAGCCACCCCTCCTTATCCTTGTTTACTAGTCTTAATTCTCATCATTATTGTCTAGCTTTTCAACTCCTTTTCATGCATGTTTTACCCTGATTTTCATGTATTTAAGGCTGTTTGGAGGTTGTCTAGGTCTTTTCAATTGGTTCATGCCTTGTTTAATACACTCATGGTCTCATTAAGTTGGCATACTTCTTGTTTGATATGCTTTCTTTGTTCAGTTTCCATGTTTGGAGCCTAAGCTTACTAATCAATCAATCATTCCATATCTTTCATTCTTGAGAATGGTTTCAACCAATTGAGGTTGTTCAATGCATGTAAAGGAGACCTACACTTAATGGCTTAATCTCTTCGGAGATTCATCATCAACAGTGTAGTCTCCTTCTCATGCCTTAGAAGGACCTCTTGTTTGATATCACTTCTTGTTTAGAGTACTTTAACATCACATTTGGACAAAGGGACTAATGAATGGCAATGACTAAAACAATTGCTTTAAAACTTGGATCAACACACTTAAAGAAAATGGCTTAATAGCTTGAACTTGGCCGGACGTTATGCCAAGTTTCTTGTGTCAAGGGTCATCAAGCATCAATTCATGGTGCTTTTTATGTCCTTGAAGCATCTCAACTTCCTTTTTTGAGTTCATTGCATGACAAAAAGGGAGAGGTGGTCCATTTGCATTACATTCATTAACTTTTGTCCAAAATGATATCCGAGATCATCAAGCGATCATATTGCTCATTGATGGTTTTGGAGTCAATCCCAACCTTCTCTTGAGGCTTTCCTATGACAGAGAAGGAAGGAAGGATAGACAGAGCTTGAAAATGCTCTATCTGCACTAATTTCACCTCAGAGCACAGAAACAGAGTTTTGCACCAAATCAGTGCACGGCCGGCCCTCTGTAGGCCTGGCCGGCCCTCAGTAATACACGGCCGGCCCTTGTTGTGTGGCCAGCAGTGCAATTTTGCAAAAACAGAGGTAGTGGCTGAAGGTGAAACGGAGATGGCTTGGGCAGACAGAGTAGCTTTCAAGCGATGCACATGCAACCTCCATCCATCTTCCTTGGTGCTCATATCGAACATGTTTGATCATTTAATTGTTTCATTAGCATAATGAATTGAGTTGTAATATTTAATTAGTCTAATTAGTTGTAGCTAATTATTCGGTGTTGTAGTATTTAATTAGCTTAGCCTAGTTAATTTCTTTTAATTAATTAGCTTAGATAGTTAGTTAATTAGTTTAGCTATTTATTCAAGTTTTGCAATAATTAGTTTAATTAGCTTAGCTTAGCTTAATTAGT
Organism: Camellia granthamiana; assembly: GCA_036172215.1. Taxonomy (NCBI): domain Eukaryota; kingdom Viridiplantae; phylum Streptophyta; class Magnoliopsida; order Ericales; family Theaceae; genus Camellia; species Camellia granthamiana. Next base: position 40,579,803 of record CM069906.1, on the reverse strand, counting down.
TAGCTAGCTTATTCATTCGGACTCTCCTTCATGAGAGCGTAATGTAATAATGTGTATGTTTTCCAATCCCACGTCTTTCTCCCTTTTTATTTAATCGCTTTTGATGGTTAGATTAGGAACATGTTTCAATTAGCATACCTTATGCTTGCATCCATTCATTTTGTATTGCATGCACCGAGGCTCGCTGCATCATTCAAATTGCATTTTCATTTCAATACCTTCTTTGAATACGTGTTTAACTGCATGTTATCAAAATCGATCCATATGCCATATTAGTAGCCGAGCCTATTAATTGCATTCTTCGCATGCGTTGCATTAGATATTTAACATAGTTAGGAATCATGCATATTTTTTCTAACTCATATCTTCTTAGCTTGGAGTACTAGGTGTAGGCACCCTATTTTTGACCGTCCTCAAGACTTGGATGTTCTTGCAGGTACATCCAGCAGCAAGTTTGATTGCTCGTCGAGTATTCGACTTTCGTGACGGAATTCTCCAGGTTTGATCCTTCTAGACCCTATTTCCATTCTGTCTCATAGCTGGACCATGTGTTGGTCTTTGCATAATGTTTCTTTTAATGGTCTGCCGGCCATCATTGAGGGCTGTCGGCTATGGGCTTTGCCCTACCGGCCATTGATAGGCCCTGCCGACCAATAATGAGGCCTTGCCGACCACCACTGATGGTCGGCCGGCCACCAATGCTTCAGTAGATATTTTTGCAGATATTTTGACAGCTGTTTGCACAGATTAGCTCATCTGCATGCACATGGATGGCTGGATTTGTTTGAGGGCTTCTTGTATCTCCTATATATAGAGCTCATCTATATGCATGTAAAGTGTTACAAAGTTTGAGCTGAGCAAGAATTCTCTCTCTCTCTCTCTAGAATACTCTCTCTCTCTCTATATTTTGTGCTTGAAAATGATCTTTCTCTACATATTTGCACTAGCACCCTTAGCCAAACACCTTCACCTTAGAGTTGAGGTTCTTGGTGGCCTTGTTTGAGCTCCTTGGAGTGGTTTTGGCTCAGAAGTTTGGCTGTTTTCTTGTTGTTTTAGTGCTGTGCTTTAGGGGTAAGGATTTCACCCTTTTAAGCTTTGTTTTACTTCATTGCTTGGCCACTTTTGTATGCTACTTTAAAGCTGGTTTTAGCCTCTAAAAATTTCTATTTTTAAGGTCTTAAAATGTTGGTTTAAGCCTTGTGTGGTTAGGGGATGGTTTCCTCCCTTGGCTCTTTTGCTTGAAAAGCCTTTTGAGCCAACTCCTTAAGCTTTTGAAACACCCTTTGTTTGGCCTTTCTACCACTGAAACTCAGAGGTTTTTTAGTGGCAGAAACTTGGTTTTGAGGTCCAAAATAGGAGGGTGGCCTCCCCTCCTTGTATCTTGGTTGCATGTATAGATGGCCTAATTGTTTAGCATGTTTTTCTACCATCTCTTGACTTGATCTCAGCATGTTTTTGTGACTTTCTTGACATGTCATAGCTCTGTTTTTGGCTGGTTGAGTCATTTGATGCTCGCTTCTTACACTTGTAGTGCAATCTTGCTCACTAGCCTTGCATGCCTAATGAATTAGCTTGTTATTCTAGCATGTGTTGGCTCCACTCCAGCATATTTTTGGTCTTTCTTTGGCATGCTTTGGCTCTATTTTGGGTGGTCTTGGTCATAAATGCTTTGCTTTGTATAGCTATAGTGTAAATAGCCTTTACTAGCTTTGTGTTTTAAGGCCCCTAACATGCTTTGCTTGAGTTATTTGCATGATATAGCATCATTTTACATGTGATTTCAGAACATATACCTCTGTCACACTCTCACATATTTCACTCTTTCATTACTTTTGAGAGTTGTGCCTTGTGCCTTGTTTATGAGCCAATACATGAGCATGATTTTCTTGCTTTTCATGCTACTATCTCAACACATTTTAGCCCCTATTTTGGCATGCTTGAGGTCTGTCTAGGGCTGGTTTGGCCATTTGCATTTGATATTGCATGCTTCTAGTGTAAAGCTCTTCACTAGCCTTAATGCTTAAGTTTCCTAACATGTTGTACATGAGTTTAAAGTCTTGTGTTTCATGCCATTTCAGTATTGAAATTCTGCCACCTACCTCATTTCTGCACTTTTGATTTGGTTTGAGGGATGGTTAGTCTTAAAGGTGTGCTTAAGCCATGGGATTGAGGCTTATGCTCAAATGGCTTTAACTCTCTTTTGAGGGTTCCTCCTAGTCAAAGGCATGGTCTCTCTCATGTCTTAAGTCATCTTTTTGATTGACCTTCCTCTCATTAGAGGACTTTCACATTGGACAAACCAATTAAAGAATGGCTTGGTAACTTAAAATGTGTAAACAAGAATTGACTCAAGTAAAACATGCCAAGATAGCATGTTGCATTTGCATTGCATTGTGTTCAATCGGACATTATATTGAACACAAAGTAGATTGGTCCATTTCATACTCAAAGTGATGAAAATGAGCCAATCTCCTTTGTCTCCATTGCCTTTGAGTATCCATGATAAGGTAGTGGTCCTAGAGTCTTGCTTTTTGTGCATTTATTAAATGTGTACAAGTTGGATCCTTGGCCATCATGCATTGAAAATGCTTGATTGGTGGTTTTGGATCCAATAGTGCGACTCCTTTGATGATTTGAGATAATAAGGAGTGGCATAGTACAAACATGTCCCTGGAAAAACCTCTATTTTTCTCTATCTTGTGCTCTGTTGCAGTTTGGTGTCACAGCACACCAGTGGTTGGCAGTGCTTCATCAATGGCCAGCAATGCTTCATCCTTGGCCGGCAATGCACATCCTTGGCTGGCAGAGGGCTGGCAGCAGCTTCTCATGGTCGACAGGCCACTGGTGAATTCCTTAGCATGGAATTGGTAAGGTTTAGTAGCAAGTTCTTGGAGACACCCTGCAAATAGAGCCTCTCAAGAGTGAACCAGAAGGTGTTTCGAGGCGGAAACTGAGGCATGCATGTTCAACTTCTTCAACTTGCTGAGGCGGCGTAGTTTAAGTATCTTGCATGATTAGTTGATTGTTTTAATTAATTAGTATGTTAATTAGTTAAGTGTTGTAATAATTAGTAAGTAGTTTACTAGTTATTCAATTTGTTGTGTAATAATTAGTCTAATTAGTTTAATTAGATTAGTCAGCCTAGCTTAGCTTAGATTAGCTTAGCTTATTTATTTAGACCCTCCTTCGCGAGGGCGCACTGTTGTAATAAGGGTGCATGTGTGTGCGCATGTCTTCCAACCCCACTTCTTTCTCTCTTTTATTTAACCGCTTACGATGGTTAGATTAGGGCACGTTTTGATTAGCATGCCTTATGCTTGCATGTATTGCATCATTCATTTGTCTTGCATGCACCGAGCTCGGCGCATTATTCAAACTGCATTGTATTTCAATACACTTCTTTGAATACGTGTTTATCGCATGTTGTTCAAGTTGAATCAAATGCCATCTTAGATAGCCGAGCCTATTTAGTTGCATTATTGCACGCGTTGCATTAGGCACTTAACATAGTTAGGATCATGCGTTGTTTCTAACTAGTTTTCTATTTTGGCTTGGAGTACACTGTAAGTGTTTACGCTCTAGCATCCTTGCATGAGTGTGAGTGTTGCCATGATAGCATGCTTGCCATGAGGCTATTTGCTTAAATGATTAACTGCATGAATGCCTGTGGATGAAAGCTTTGTTGCTTGAATTGGGACAATTCATCAAATGTATATTTTAAGCCCACTTTGCGAAGTGGCAAATCATCATGTTTAAGCCCACTTGAGGGTGACAAATCCGCGCTTTAGCCCACCGTGAGGGTGGCATTTTCAAACCATTTTCGAAAAACAAACATGAATTGTTTTGTTCCAATTCTTGCAATTTAGTCTATACTTGTATGCGTGCGCATCACATAGTAAAGTTAGATTAATAACTGGAATAAGAGCACATGTGTTTATGAAACAACATATCATGTTTAGTAGAGGCCGATCTTTGATCGGGCGAGCAGGGGTGCTCATTTCAGGACCTTTCCCTCTCGTACCCAAGTTCCCGAGCCGAGGCAACTTTGGTGATGACAGACACGTGGCCTTAGGCACGAGTCAGGGTTTCCTAAATTTCCCAACACAAAACATTTAGGTGGCGACTCTGTAATCTGGGAAAGCAGTCCATGTTTGGCACTTTTTCATTCAAAATTAATTTTCCAAAACCAATTGCCAGATTTGGACTCTTTGGTGTTTATCAGTCTCAAATTGCACTTTGTGAGATTAGATTCAGAACCGTGACAGGAGTCCGAACTGTAGGAAGACCAATTCGCGCCTTCTCCAAAAGGGGGGTGCGTGAAGAAAGTCGGGTGTACACTAGGTGAGTTTTTAGTGCTTTAGCATATTTGCATGATTGTGAATGTTGCCATGTCTAGCATGCTTACTATGAGGCTAACTGCTTATTTGTTTAAACTACTTGAATGCCTGTGGATGAAAGCTTGTTGCTTGAATTGGAACGATTCAACGAATGTATGTTTAAGCCCACTATGTCTAATGGAAAATTCACAACTTGAAGCCCACTTTGTTGAGTGGCAAATTCACAAACTTTAAGCCCACTTGAGGTGGAAAAATCAAACCCTTTTCACAAAAAAAACATAAAATTGAATTGTTCCAACTTGAGCAAACTAGTCTATACTTACTTGTGCACATCACATAGGAATGCTAGCCTAATAACCGGAACAAGAGCACATAATGTTGATAAAAAAAATCATATCATGATTAGTAGAGGTCGATCTTTGATCGGTCGAGCGGGGATGCTCAATTCATGACTTTCCCCTCTCGTACCTAAGTTCCCTAGCCGAGGCAACTTTGGTGATGACGGACACGTGGCCTTTGGCACGAGTCATGGGTTTCCTAAATTTTTCCAAAATAAAATATTTAGGTGGTGGCTCTGTATCTGGCAAAGCAGTCCAATTTTGGCATTTTTGATTCAAAAATCGACTTTTTCAAAAGATTTGCCAGATTTGGAGTTTTTGGTGTTTATCAATTTCACATTGCACTTGTGAGGTTAGATTCAGAACTGCGGGAATCCGAACTGTAGGGCTTTCTTTCAAACCTCCGAATGGGGGCACGAAAAAGTCGAGCTACACCTGTTTTGTTAAGCCTCCAAAGTTGGATCCTTTTGCCTTTTTTTTTTTTTTTTTTTTGAGGAGTTCCTTTGATGCCACATTTTTGTTAAGTCTTTGGTGGCTTTTATTGAACACTTGGTCAATATGTAATTTTTGGGCATTTAACTCTTTGTATATAGCTACATGACTTGGACTTGTATTTATATGAACTGTGTATGTGAACTCTCTATATGTGACTTGACGCTTAAAATCCTAACATATAAGCACTGCTCAATGGATGTCTTGTTATTTTATTTGCTTCCGCTCAAACCCCGTTATGATAAACTCTTGGTAATTTTTTCTGAGGCCATCAGTAATCAAGAGGTTACTGGCCGGTCATGATCCAAACTTTTAGGGGCGGGTTTGGGTCGTGATAGAGATAGTAGGTGGTGCCACTCTTGGATTTCCAACCGCACATGGTATAACAATATTGGATGTTGGTAAGGGTCATCCTCGTGTTATGTCGGCAACATAGCTCGGTAATTCCATTGATGATTCAGAATGTGTTTATGGCTAATTGCATGGGGTTTAGACGATAAAAGTGCGTCATTTCTCGAAATAAGATGTTAAGGAGGAATGTAATTCCACCCTATACTATATATACTACGAGAAATGTAGTTATCCCAGGCATGATGGAGTTTTTCTCACTTGCTAGACGTATCCGGACGTCAGCTGGGATGTTGAATTCTCAGCGAAAGATTTTGATTTTGGCAGGGGTATCAACTCGACATCTATGCATACCTATGATGTGTTCTTGGAGTTCTTGATGGTTATATTCAGCCTAGGGTTTGGAAAATTTTGGGAGTCCTAAGTGCTAGGATTGAAAGTTTGGAAAATCTCGAGTTTTATGACTAAAACGTAGATTCAAATCTAGAATGTGAAAAAATAGAGGTAAATATGCAGGAAATTCGAACAAAACTAGAAAAATGAGGAATGATAAAGATCAATGAAAAACAGGTTCGAGAAACTTGAAAACTGAAACTGAAACTAAGGGTTCGGGGGACTTACAGATCGGTAATGCGGAAATGGACGCCAGATTTGAGTTCATCAGAGAAAAATGAAGCTTTTGATCGGAGCAGAAAATCATTTCAGTCACTAGACACAGCGAATGGAGTAATTGCAATGGTGGAGATTCGAAGGAGCAACAATGGAGGTTAAAGAGAGAAAGTTTGAGAAAAGAGAAAGTCAGGAATCCGAAAAGTGGGAAGATGAAGGGGTGGGAGAGGAGTTTTGGTGAAAGAGATGGCGACAAATGAAAGCATTTTAAATTTCTTGGGAAACGTGTAATAGTTGACGTCAGGTCAAGCGATGTGTGTCAGTGAAAGGATGTGTTGGGAACCAATAAGGAGTTGACACGTCATTGTTGTAGGTATAACGGTTGAGGTTGTTTTGAGATGACAACTTTCGAATTTTGGAGTTCTTGAAATAGTGAGTCATGATCTCGGCTAGCAGTGTGATCTTAGTTGGCATGATGAACTAGGACAAGAAGAGGCATCTGGGTTCTATGTTTTTTGTAACTTCTTGTTTCTTGGAAGTCGGCGAGTCATGATCTCAGTTGGAAAAGCATCTCCCAACATTTTGTTTAGTAGACATGTTGGGAGGTTTGACAATATAGGTTTGATCACCTTAGTATGGCTGAGGTAAAACCTAGTGGGCAGTTGTGGGGATATAATTTTGGGTTGTCCATGTGGCCTAGGTTATTGGTTGAGGTGCTACGTGGGTTGTTTAGGATTGCCAAGGTATGATGTGATCATACCGGAATCCGAGATGTTAGAATAGATGACAAGACTCCTAGATGATATCACACTACTTGTTTGGGTAAGGTTAGACTCTTGTGAGAGTTGATCTTAATCTAAATTGGAAGAGTCCTAGAGAAGTGATATCCTGTAAAGTATAGAGTCCTATGAAGTAAGACTTCTAAGGAAAAGTGGGCACTATTAGTTATATAAAGAGGGTGCCCCCATGGGTTTAAGGTACGTTCTAAGTTAGTGTGTTATTTTGAGCCAATATCTTTGAGAGATAGTTGATTGACTTGATCATCGGAGTACCTCCGGGTAGACGAGCCACCAGTCTTGTGGTCTTCTTATGTGCAGGTGTTGGACTTATTTATTCTTACGCATGCTCTACGGTTTAGTTCCCAAGATCTTGACGAAGAGATTAAATTTGATTATGAGGTTAAAACTTAACACCTACAGTTTTCATGACAACAATTAAACCAAACGTGACTATCAATAAAACTGTAGAGAAATTAAAGAAACATACAAAAATCAATGATCAATAGCAATGGCATTGTTTTTTCCAGCATGCTTTGTCCCTACACCTCCCAACCAGTCTTGGATGAGTTTCATCTGCTCCAATGAGAAAGCGGGCTAGGGTCGGGTTTTCTCTCCTCATCCACCTCTATCTCTCTCGCCCTCAATTATATTTGTTAAATATATTTATATATAAAATTTAAATTTCTTACATAGAATAAAATATTACCCTTATAAACTCATTTTCACATTTTTATTTATCATTTTACATCTTTTAATCTCATCACTTACAATTTCTTATATGTAACCATATCATCTTCCATTTTATTAATACCACCATTCAAAAAGGTTATAAAATTAGCCAATTGTTGTCTAGCTCTTGCCTCGACCTTGTTAACTCGCCGATTTGTCCCACCCCCAATATGATTAAAGATAGAGGTAGGACACCACAATACTTTTCTCTTTCCACCCTGCCCCGTCCCCGTTGTCACCCCTAAGGATTAGGTAATATGTATGAAAGCAATACCTTTTTCTTTTCATTCTATTTGTTTGATATGAGATTTTTTACTAACTTGCTTTCTTTTCTTCCCGTTTATTTTAGGAAGAAATTCGATACAGTGGGACAGATAAAAAAAATTAGAAAAACATATGGGGTACAAGTAATTTTGTGATGGGGTGCAAGTGAAAGGTTGTGGGGATATAAATGTGACTTGCACTCCTCCATGTTTGTGTTAAAAAATTAAATAAAAAAAAAAAAAAAATTCTAGAGATTCCAAAAGTTTTACCAAAATTTCTACCAAATGTCTCATATGAATGTGGGACCCACACTATGTGGATTCTAAATGGATCTCACACTCATATAAGACATTTGGTAAAAATTTTAGTAGAACTTTTAGGATTTCTGACATTATTCAAAAAAAAAATTCTCCCACTAGGATGTATTCCCTTTTATTTTATTTTTTACACACAAATACTAGTATAAATCATTTATAATTTTTTGTCATCTTATGCACGGTTGGTTGAATAAAAATTAATTTGAACATTATTATTAGTAAATTATTAAAAGCACTTGTAATCCAAAATATAATGGTTGAATTATCGACTACATTAACTATCTTAATATCCAAATACAGTAATCTTTATAAAAAAATAAAAATAAAAATTATTAGAGCAATGCCAGAGAGTCAAAAAAAAAAAAATTACTCCATTCGTCCCAAAATAACGGTCCCTTTTGGGGAATTTAACTTTTTTTTGTCGTACAATTATTGCACTTTAAAAAAACTGATTTTTCAAAATTACCCTTTGATAGTACATTTTTTTGGGAGAATATCAATGTTATAACTGTACTTTTTATGTTGTTAATGAATTTAAAAGAAGGGCAAAATAAGAAATTTATATTATTTTTGTACCATTAGTTGCACCATAAAACCTGTTTCCACCTACAACGGAAAGACATTCGCCATATCTATACTAATATACAAGGTATATATATATGCTACAATCTATTTAACTAACAACTTATAAACCTTAAATACGACTCAAGTTATTTTCTTGGAAACACTAGAAGAACATGCGGTTTTCTTTTAGTTTTGGATTTTTATTTTTATTTATTTATTTTTTGATAACTTAGTATCAGTCCCACTAGACCAACAAATTCAAAAGATCAATCCATCATCCATGGGTGAGGGGGCCAGCCAAGACAAAACTCTATATGGACTAGTTCCAAAAAAATTATTTGCATTTACAGGAGGTTTTGAATCTAAGACTCTGGAAGAAACACACCACCGATCCCAAGCTTTGACCACTAGGTCAACTCCTTAGACTTTTCTTGAACAAATTATACCTACTGTTTATGTAGTTTGTCTGGTGTCAATTTCAGTCATGATTATTACAACAATTTTATCCTTGAAATTTTTACATTACGTCAATTTGGTCTAATTGATTATACCCTTTAAAAATTAAATTGAAATCTAGGAACAAAATAGTTCATTCTATTTTCTCATTATGATTAAGAGGTTGGCGTCCAATTAGAAATAGTCTATTTCCTTTTAAATGAACCATTTGTTCTTGATTTATGTCCAATTTCTAATACATGTTATCAATTAGACTAAAATGACACTACACGATCAAATTGACACAAGATAAATTACAAAAATCATAGGTATAATTTTTCCAGCTCTTTACAAAAAATTATATGGTAAATTACATTTTTTACACTAAAATTTTCATCTAATTTCATTTTAGTACCTCATCTTTTAATTTAAACAATTAATGTTCAAACTTTAACTTATGTTTCAATGTGGTCCTCTTGACACTTACAATTACAAATTTGTATGAAAAGTGCTCAGTTCAGTACATTTTACAAATATTCACTAAAAAAAATTAAGGTTTTGGGGATCAAAATTTAGAGACAAAATTATTTTTAGGGACTAAATATTTTTGTTCTGAAAAATGTCATTATATTTTTAGCAACGAAAATTAGACATTAGTGATGAATTATTATCTATTTGGGACCAATTTTTTTGTCTAAAAAAAAAAAATCATTTCGAGACCAAATTATTGTCCCTAAAAGTATATTTATTAGTGACATTTTCAAAATTGTCACTAAAAGCCTTATTTTTTACTTTTCGGGACGACTTTTTAGCGACTATCCTCACGATCATAGAAATTGATCCCTAAATGTCTTTTGCAACAAAATTATTACTTTTAGAAACCAAAACATTTGTTCTCTAAAATTCTTATATGTTGTAGTGATTAAAAGAAAAAATCCATATGACAAATTACACGTACATCCATAAACTTTCACTCAAATTTTACTTTGGTTCTGAATTTTTAACTTAAATCAAATTTCAAATGAAGGAGTAATAGGAGGATCCCATTGAAACACAGGTTGAAATCAGATGATTTAATTGTTACAATTAGAAAATGTGGGATAAAAGTGAAATTTGGCTGAAAGTTCAAGGTTGAAAAATGTAGTTTACCAAAAAAATATATGAAAAATAAACAAAAAGGGGTGCAAAGATCTATACCATTTTCAAAAATATATAAGTTTTTTCAATGAATTATGGTGTCGCTCAAGGTCAAAAATTCATTGTCATACGTTTCGAGCAACGAGAGCAATTTTGTTGTTTCCTTGTAGTGCTTTGCTTAGTTTAAAATATTCAAAACTAATTTTTCATAATGGAATAAGTCCATCTAAACTAGCTGATTCTCCAATAGTAATGAAAAATGTATTAGGACAACAACACTGGAAATTGGTGGCTTCAGGTGAAAAATGTATTAGGACAACAACACTGGAAATTGGTGGCTTTAGGTGCAAGATGTGGTATTTGGTTACTGGGCTGGTTCCATCTTCACAGTCATAATTTCTATGTGACATGGATATAGAACATGTATATCAAAATATAGTATCCAAGTTTTTACAAAGTAGATGCTTCTCGGGCGTATATCAAAATAAAAGAGGGCATTCCCTCTCATAACAAAGGTCACAACCATATAAAACATTGGGCATGTGGCCTGAACAAAATATAGCAAAAGAGTGCCCTTACTCATCATCCATATATACATGCATTACTGGGCAGGTGGCCCACCATCGAAACTTAAACTTAAACATAATTAACAACAAAGGAGTGAACAAAAGTCTAGTATAGAGATTTGTGGCATAAATTATATGAATAAGGCAATGAATGTGATCATTTGTTTATTTATTTATTTTTTATTGGCGAAGAAAAAATTTCATTAAAAATATGAAATTTAAAGGTACAAGAAAAAAAATGATGCATTGAGAGAGATTCGAAAAGTAGAAACTCTCCTACTACTGCTATACGCATCCATACAACCAACCCCTCGACCTCACAATTTTATATTTTAAAAAAAAAGAACAAAAAAAGAATTACAAACCAAACTCTTGAGCTCCACACCCAAACCACTGAAACAAACCCAGCTTGTCACCTGCGCCTGCCCTCTTTGTCGATCAAAAACGCCAACCACCATAGAAATAAACGGATTTCACCACTCAAACTCCCACTTGCACAGGAGCACCTGAATGAAGATCTAAACTAAAGTGGATCTTTCACCCCTCTAACTCCCACTCACAAAGGAGCATCGAATGAAGATCCTAAGTTAAACCAACCCATCCATGTTCGAAGCACCATCCATGACCGAAAGGCCCATGGCCAAAAAAACACCCTAAACCGAAAACCAGGGATCTAAGGAAGAAAAAAATTCCTATGGCACCATAACCCACCCCTCTTTCACCTATTAAACAACTCCACCTATTGAACAACTCCACTGCTCTGGAGCGACCATTGAAGACCTACACTTCCCCAAGCACCTACAAAGAGAAAACCACCGCCAACTCCTCCCTTGTAACAACCACTTACCAAGACTTCCATGACTGAGGAAGAACAACTCACTAGATATGATAGATTTGATACCACCCATGGAACATCCAGCCAAAAGCCCCGCAGAACGCCCGTGAACAAGCACCCAACCTGAAAACTAAAGAACCAAACAACATCCTAAGCAAATCTAGCTATTAGATCTAAAAAGGACATGGTAGAAAATAAAATGGGGGCTCAAGTTTATTAGGAGAAATGAGTAGAACACACACAAGAAAAAGGCAGGCCAGCTGACCACCATAGCCAAAGGCAGTGGCCGGCCAGCCGGTGATGAAGCCCAGGGTGGAGGCTTTTTAGAAAGAGAAAATTTTATTTGTGGGAGGGGGGGAGAGAGAGAGAGAGAGAGAGAGAGAGAGAGAGAGAGAGAGAGAGAGAACTAGTAGCCGCAATGAATGTGATCATGATGCAATATTTAAAAAAAGCATTTTGTAGGCTAATTCTCAAATGGGGCATCTCATGCATTTTCTGTAAGTTCCTATGAGTTACATTGGTCCCTTTCAAGGGGTTTGTATCGGTTCTTGTGCATATTTGTGGTTGTTTAACAATTTAAAAAAAAAGCATTTTTTTGTATAATACACAAACAGTGTTTCCTGAGCTATAAGTTCTTACAAGTTATATTAGTCTCTCCTGAGGTATTTGTGCCAAATCACGAATTGAAAAACCTAAGTGATTCGTGATTTGAAACAGATTTAATTGCAGCAATTCCCAAACACACAAAATAACAATCTAAATCATCTAGCACGTACAAAAGTGATTTAGATTGTTGTTTCACAATTAACAAATCGACATAAAAGATTTCAACGTGAAAAAAATCACAGTTGGAGAACCTCTAATTGTGATAAAAAAAAAAAGTCACAGGATAAAAGCCAGTAATCAATCCACTATGATGATAATAAAAATACACAAGAGAACTAACAATTATCCAACATGCTCAAGAATTGTCTTCCGTCTCTCGTGTCTCTTTCAACACGTCTTCGTCTCGGAATTGATTAGCCCAGTGTTGAATCCACAACACCCAAGTTGAATCTACAATGATGAGCCGCTTTGAACTTCTTCAAAGCATCCAAGCTCCAATCTTCTGAATCCACCGATCAAACGCTCTTGAAAAGTAGAATCGAAGCAACCTCCCTTGATTTAAGCAATCAAATTTATGTGATGCGACTAATCTCACAAAAACATCAAGAGAAACAAAAGGTAAAAACTCCAGAAGCAAACACAAACTCTCAAGTTTTAGATCTAGAAATCGTAACCCTAAAATCTACAACTTGCGCAACTTTATATGAAATAGGGCCGCGAAGACCGCTCGAGCGAAGGAATGATTGCTCGAGCTATGTGTCTTAGATGTAGATAAACCGTAAGTCCCTTCGCTCGAGCGATAGAAAGTTCTCTTGAGCAAATAATGAGATCTCTCAGTAATTTTGCAGGCATGTCTGAACTACTGAGAGATATGCTTCTTCGCTCGAGCCACCAATTCTGCGTTTGTGCAATCCAAGTAAAAACTGGACACTAAAATACAACTAAAGTGTGCTTTGTTCACGGAAGTGACAACATAGAGGGACCTAACAATCTCTCCCTTTGTAAATTCCCGGAAAAAACAACATTAATTCCTAACAAACACGTGCACTAGACACAAACACTCCCTAACCACTCTAAACACCGTGCAAAGAGAACCACATACAAGAAATATAGAATCACACAAATACTGGATGATAGATGATTAACAGTAGCATAGTAAGCATAAAATCAGTAATAAACCACAATCACAATCATGCTATCATCTTGCTCTCCTTTTTGGACTGAGAGAGACAAAATGGTTAAACCAAAAAAAAAAAAAAAAAAAAAAAACCATCGAATAAGCCCAATATACCAAAAGCATGTCCAACATAGCTAATAAACAGAAAAAAAATATGTCCAAAATATCCAAAAGCTAGAAAATACAAATAGAAAACCTGTCCATGAGATAGAAGAATGAAAAAAATCACTGATATGGTGGAGGAGAAGGTGGATCCTGCTGCATCTGAAGACATGAATGTATCTAGGCTAGCTGAACAGCGGACTGGTCCACCAAATGCTTAATATGGCTAGCGGATGCCTTCAATAAAGTGAGACGGTCATCAAAAGCATCCACCCGTGCATCAAGCCGATCAAGGTGCTAGATCATAGTCTGCTCAAATCTCAGAAGCTGGCCTCGAATGGTCTGAGGATGGACATCCTGCTTGTAATCACTAGTAACTGCAGTATCAAACTCGGCTTCCTCTACCAATTGTTTCTCACCTACATCAGAAGGACCTGCCCCCGAAGACTCCCCCTTGACATGAGCCTGACTTTAAGAGATAATCTTTTTGGTGACTGGTTTGATAGGATAAGAAAATTCATCATCGGAAGAAGATGAGACATCAAAAGAGGAAAAAATGTGGTTTATGAGACATCCATAGGAAAAACCTAAAGACTTTTTACCCTCAAACACCAAAATCATTTTTTGGACAATCATACTAGCAAGATCAATTAGAAGACAATGTTTAATGCAAAACATACTCTTGATCATTAGAGATGTTGGAACTGTGGGTGGTAACATGAATATTGGCACATCAATGATATTCAGAAGGTAGAAACGAAAAAGAAGTTCATTTTGCTTGATGAAGGCCAATTCTGGAGTGTCCCACAGATTTCAATGGCAACCAAATTAAAATTAGCATTATGAGAAGCAAGAAATGGAAGTGACAGTTAGTAACAGGAGGAATACTAAGGAAAGATAGAACTAAAGCCTCAATGATTTTGATTTCTTTTGATCAGATCTAGGTTTTGAGGGAAGGGTCGTATTCATTGATGGAGTGAATATTACAATAAAATTCACAGACCCAACTAAGATTTTGTTGACTCGAAAATTGAAGAATGCGATCATCTCCCAAACCATCGAACACAGGACAAATAGGAATAGACTCAAATATGTCTGGTTGGACATCTCTCTCAAGGTGGACAATTCTAGAGTCATAGAAATCCCAAAACATGTTTGCTTTCTCGTTGGACTGGAAGTTTTCAGTATTATAAGATAGGCGAGAAACAGTAGCCTTTCTCCATTTGAAAGATTCAGCCATGACTTAAACACTAAAAGACACGAAAAATCCCACCAACAAGAGTAACACAGACCCAAGGATAACCCGAAATACAAAGACTGAAACCACCCACCAATGGCACAACCATAAATCCCCAAACAAAACCAAAGAAACCTAAATCAACCCCAAGTGCAAACAATAAGGAACCACCACCATTAGTAACCAATAAGAAGAAAACAAAAAATTAATCAATTAACAATAGGACATAATCATACAGATTGATCAAAATAAAGCCCAAAAACCTAGAAGAAAATAGAAAATAAGATAAAATAAAATGAAATAAAATTGAAAAAAAAAAAAAACCTAGCAGCCCTAGATGAAACCTAGCAGTGCAATGAAAATCAAAGAATAAAACACAAAATTAAGTTGAAAAAAACCCTAGATTGTGGAGAGAGATAAGAAACATGAGAATAACATAAAAAAATAAAAATAAAGTAGAAAAAAGAGAAGATCATTATCAATGAGTGATGAAAATCACTTAATGTGGGTTGAAACTACTCGAAATCGAGGAGAGAAGACATGAAGAGAGCAAAAGGGGTGAAATCGCCCTAGGATGAGAGAGCACGAAGAGGTTTTAGGGAAGAGTGAAACTGAAAGGACGGTCGACAGGCTTTAAAACTGCACAGACTGCTTGAGCGACCACTTCATCACTCGAGCGAACTTACTAAAGCGCGTGGCCATCACTTGAGACATAACTCCACTGCTCGAGCGCATAAAAGACTCTCTCAGATGTTCAGACACTCTACAAAAACTAGATGATGCCATTCACCGCTCGAGCACAAGAAACATGGCTCAAGCTGTGTCAAAACTCAAGGAATGTTCTCAAAGTCTTGAAACATAACACCTGAACATCCAAAAACACTTATAAAACAAAGTATCACCTGAAACTGAAAGATATGAGTGCCATTGCAATAATGTGAGACTAAGATGAGATAATCCATACATTATGAAACCTTCAAACTTGCAAGATAGACAATTATGAACGTGAGATCATTAGTAAGCGAGGTAAGAATGTATAAATGGACATAGGCAGCACATGAATGCAAGGCTCAAAGAAGAACATGATAGCTCACAAAGATTGTGTGTGTGTGTGTGTGTGTGCGTGCGCAGTTCTTGAAAATGTCCACAATCGCTAAAGTTAATCCTAGCTGTGATCAGATGGCTAGACCTCCAGCAAAAGAATATGTACAAAATTGAGAAAAGCCAAACCGCTAGGGATCAAAGGGTATTTGTTGAGTAAACGCTCCCCCTCAGTCAATAAATGATTTGATTTGACTTTTCTTTATTTCTTTTGCTCACTCACTGGCAACTTTCACGCTTAAGAGTATGGAAACCTAACTAGAGACGTATGTATAGAATAAAGATAGCCTGGTTGGTGACTCTGAGGTAGCATTTTCCACATGCCTTGACTACAATGAACCAAGGGAAAAGTCGTGGAAGTGCAAAAAGATGGTAGGTGGTTAGGAGACTCAACATCACCCAAGATATGCTAGTATAGGTCAATTTCTCTAGAAATGTACAAGACACACTGCTAGAAGTCCATAGAAAAATTTGATCACATATACAGATGCCCCTACAATTGATTAACTTAAGGATGTGTACAGAATGAGATCATGAAATCGATGAGCATGTACATTTAAAATGAGCTATACGCAAACACATATGAAAATTTGCACGCAACATTAGAGATGCTCTAGTAAATCAATTGCAAAGAAGACATGTATCAATGACAATGAGATTATAACATCCAAACACACAGAATACCAATCAACCCACATCCACTTATGTAACAAGTCACACTCTAGTCAATGAGCACTACTCGTAAT
Organism: Camellia granthamiana; assembly: GCA_036172215.1. Classification (NCBI taxonomy): domain Eukaryota; kingdom Viridiplantae; phylum Streptophyta; class Magnoliopsida; order Ericales; family Theaceae; genus Camellia; species Camellia granthamiana. The sequence goes on along the minus strand of CM069906.1, from coordinate 40,563,084 downwards.
GTCTTTCTAAAGAACTCAAACTTAAGAAGATCAAGTGATTTTGTGAAAATGTCTGCTCTTTGATGCTCAATGGATACGTGTTCAAGAACAACAAGGCCCTCCTCAACTAACTCTCGAATAAAATGGTGACAAATGTCAATATGTTTAGTGCAAGAGTGTTAGACTGGATTTCGAGACAAATTGATGGCACTAGTGTTGTCACAGAAAATAGTTAGTGTGTGTTGGTCTATCCTATAGTTAGGAAGCATTTGCTTTATCCAAATCATTTGAGCACAATAACTCTCTGCATCAATGTACTCTACCTCAGTGGTTGAAAGAGAGATGGCATTTTACTTTTTCTATGCCATGCAACCAAGTTATTTCTGAGGTAAAAACAACCTCTGGATGTGCTTTTGTGATCATCAGCGCACCCTACCCAATCGGCATCAAAATAGCTAGTAATATTGACGTGGTGTCGGAAGAGAACCAAATACATCCGATGCCCTCAAGTCCCACTCACATACTTGACAATACGCTTGATGGCTAGAAGGTGAGACTCTTTTGGACAAGCTTGATAACAGGCACAAACACCAACACTAAAGGCAATATCAGGCCAACTAGTGATGAGATAAAAAAGACTCCCTATCATACTCCTATAGAGGGTAGGATCAACGTCAGTGCCAGAGGGATCTTTAGACAAATGAAGGCTCATGGTAATGGGGGTCCTTGTGTGTTTGGCAGACTCTAGACCGAACTTAGACACATTCTTAGTATACTTAGTTTGAGGCCCAAACATACCTGATGGCAATTACTTAATTTGGAGCCCCAAAAAAAATGACAAACTCATGTATCATGCAATTTTAGAAATATTTAACAAGAGATTTAGATGTGGATCTAAACACAATATCATCAACATAAATCTGAACAACCAGGATATGGGACTTAGTATGGTTCACAAATAAGGTCTTATCCACACTACCCCTTTGAAAGTCATTGTCAAGAAGAAAGGTAGTCCGCCTATCATACCAAGCCGAAAGGCTTGTTTCAACTCGTAAAGTGCCTTGTCTAACTTGTACACATGATTTGGAAACTTAGGATCCTCGAAACCCTTTGGTTGCTCAACACAGGCTTCCTCCTTTAAGTACCCAGTCAAAAATGCACTTTTCACATCCATATGAAACAACTGAAAACCAAGAAAGAGTAATATACGAATATATTCAAGATGTGTAACACGGGCAAATTTCTCATCATAGTCAACACGCTCTACTTGCATATAGACTTGAGAAACTAACCTAGCTTTATTCCAAACCACTGTACCATTCTTATCAGATTTATTCTTAAAGATCCACTTGGTACCTATCACATTCACATCTCTAGGTCTAGGAACAAGAGTCCAAACTTTGTTACGTTCAAATTGACCTAATTTTTCATGCATAGCATTTATCCAGCTATCATCTAGAAAGGCCTCTTTTACATTCTTAGGATCAATTAAAGAAACATAACACACATGTTATAGCTCCTCTCGAAGTTGCTTTTGGGTTTTCATTCGATCTGTGATAGTCCCTATCACTTGTTGTATGGAATGATTCAGCTTCACCCTTGCCGATGGCTTCACGACTGGAGTGGCAATGGTGGTATCTCCTTGTGCACTATTTGAACTTAGGCTTGCGATGGAAATTGGTGCTTGTTCTCCTTCTTAAGCTTTGCCTTGAACTTCTTCTTGACTTTGTGGTACCATGTCAGAAGCTTGAGAACCGCCATCTTCTTCCTCATGTAGAGACGCTATTGGAGAACCTATGTCATCTACAACCACATTGATAGATTTCATTATAGATAAAGTACGACGATTATAGACTCAAAAGGGTTTACTAGTGGTTGAATGCCCTAGAAAAGTACATTCATCACTACGGGAGTTAAATTTGCTCAAAGGCTCTCTATCTTTGAAAATGTAACACTTACTCCCAACAGTTTTGAAGTATTTTACATTAGGCTTGAACCCTTTCTACAATTCATATGGAGTTTGTAAGGTGTCGGGCCTTAAATACATACGATTCACTACATAGACTACTGTATTTAAGGCTTCAACCCAAAACTTAGGAGGAACTTTCTTACTAAGGAGCATGATCCTAGCCATCTCTTGAATCACCTGGTTCTTCCTTTCAATAACTCTATTTTGTTGTGGGGTGATAGGAGCTGAAAATTCATGCTTAATGCCATGTATATCACAAAAATCTGAAAACATGCTATTCTCAAAGTCACGACTATGATCAGTTCGGATTCTTATGATACACCCAATAGAAACACCATGTTCATTTTGGATTCTCCGGACTAAGGACTTGAAAGCATCAAACATATCAGATTTTTCTCTTAAAAAATGTACCCATGTGAATCGAGAATAATCATCAATAGTTAAAAAAATATATCTTTTACCTCCAATACTTTCAGTATGAGTGGGTCCTATAAGATCCATATGAACCAGCTCAAGAGGACACTTGGTTGTTAAGCTATTCACCTTCTTGTGAGGGGCTCGAGTTTGCTTCCCCAATTGACATGACTTGCACACTTGGTTCAAAGACTTACCCATTTTGGGCACTCCTCGCACTATCTCTTTATTGGCTATCTTGGATAAATCTTTGAAGTTAATGTGACCTAACCGTTGATGCCATAAGTCTAGATTGCTTATGATGGCAGAATGACATGTGAGATTGTTACTAGTGACAATCCCATAATAATTATCAGATGTGTGAATGACGGTATTTCCCTTTTTGTCCAAAATATCACATTTACCTTTTTGAAAACAATACCTCATGATGTGAGTCACACATTTGATTGATGCTCAAAAGATTAGCTTTAAGGCTTTCAACAAGCAATACATTATCCAATTTAGAAAGACCGAGAACACTTATAGAATCCTTACCAATGACTCTAGAGGGTTGCCATCTCCAAATGTAATAATTTCTCCATCATATTTCTCAAGAGATGTAAAGTAGGATTTGTCACAGGACATGTGACAAGAACACCTACTATCAATATACCACACGTACGAGTCACGTGCTTTATAAGCGATGTGAACAACAAAACAAGACAAGTCACTCTTTCTCACCCACAGTTTTTTAGCCTTAATAGAAGAGGGACTATCATGATTCTTGGAAGATGTCTTAGCATTGTGAACACCATTATGAACCATGGTATTCTTCCTTGACATGTAGGGTTGTCTCCTAACCGATGAGGTATTAGAGTTTCTTCTATCCTTTGGAGACACGCTACCAAATAACTAAAAACAATAAGGACGAATATGGCCTTACCTACCACAATGATGACAAATAAAAATAGGTTTTACCTTTCTTTCATTGATCATGCCACCTTCAGGTTAATGGAGAGACTTATCATCCTGTTACACCTTCAGCTTTCCCTTTCCTTGAGTCCTTTTGTCATGAGATCTGGAAGCATTCCCTTTTTGTAGTGTATCATTACCATAGCCAATCCCACTTTTGTCAAAGCCCATCTGTTGAGACCTAATGATATCTTCTAGTGTCTTTAACCCCTTGTTCTAAAGGTCATTTGTAGCTCTGGCACTTTTAAGTTCTTCGTCTTTTTGGCTGACCAGCTTTTCCAAGGCAACTTAAGACATCTTGAGAGTTTCAATCTTTTCTTCAGAATTAATAAATCGACACAAAATATTTTAACGTAGAAAAAACCACAGTTAGAGAACCTCCATTTGTGATTTAAAAAATAATAATTTACAGGCTAAAAGCCACTAATCAATCTACTATGAAGATAATGAAAATACACAAGAGTACTAACAATTGCCCAACATGCTCAGGAATTGCTTTCCGCCTCTTGTCTCTTTCAACACGCCTTTGTCTCGGAATTGATTACCCAGAGTTGAATCCACAAAGATGAGCCACTTTGAACTCCTTCGAAGCCTCCAAGCTCCAATCTTCAGAATCCATCGATCAAACACTCTTGAAAAGTATAATCGAAACAACCCCCTTGATTTAAGCAATCAAATTCATGTGACCAATCTCACAAAAACATCAAGGGAAACAAAGGGTAAGAACTCCAAAAGTACACACAAACTCTTAAGCTTTAGATCTAGAAGTCATAGCCCTAAAATCTACAACTTGCGCAGCTTTATATGAAACAGGGCTGCGAAGATCACTTGAGTAAATAAATGGTCACTCGAGCGATGTGTCTTAGATGCAGAGAAACCATAAGTGCCTTCGTTTGAGTGATGGAAAGTTCACTCGAGCGAAGAATGAGATCTCTCAGTACTTTTGCAGGCATCTCTAAACTATTGAGAGATGAGCTTCTTCGCTCGAGCTGCCAATTCTGCGCTCGAGTGGTCTAAGTAAAAGCAGAACACTAAAATACAATTGAAACGTGTTTGTTCGCGGAATTGACAGCACAAAGGGAGCTAACAATGAGCATTTTCATCGTTGTTTTATGATTTTCCATTCGATGGTCAATTTTCAAGTCTAAGATATTTAAAAATCGATTTTCTAAATCTAATTCATAAACAATGCATCCTTTGTATGTTCCGTAAGTTGCTATAAGTTATACTGGACTCCTAAGTTGTTTGTGCTAGTTCTCTTGCACATTCATGACTGTTTAAAATTTTTCTCCCTTTATTGGCCATTTTTCAAACTTAAGTAAGGAAACAAAAGCATTTTGTAGGCTAATTCAAAAATGGTGCTTCCCGTGCATATGTCATAACTTTCTACAAGTTATATTGGTCCCTCCTAAAGTGTTTATGTCAGTTCTCGTACACATTCATGGTTGTTTGACAATATATCCCTCCAACAAATTTTTTAAGATTATGTATGGAAAAAAATATTTTTTTAGACTAATTCTCAAATGGTGTATCTTGTGCATGTGTCATAAGTTCTTACAAGTTAGGAACCATTGAAGAAGATCCTAGTCAACGAAGGAAATGAAGAACAATTCTTTCTTCTCAGCTCCGATTTGGCTGAGGAGGAAGAAAGAGAATTGTAAGCCTTCCTTAGAGAAAACATAGAGATGTTTGCTTGCACGCCCTACAGTGTGTCAAGTATCAACATTGAGGTAACCTATCATCAGTTGAATGTGGAGAGGTCAACAAAGCCAATAATCCAAAAAATAAGAAAATGCACCATGATTCATGTGGAAGTGGCAGAAGAAGAGGTAGAGAAACTGCTAGAAGCACAAGTAATCAGAGAAGTCTATCACCTAATGTGGCTCTCCAACACAGTGGTGGTCAAAAAGAAGAATGGTAAGTGGGGGGTCTGTGTGGACTTCACAAGTTTGAGTAAGGCTTGTCCAGAAGACTGTTTCCCATTACCAAAGATAGACCAACTTGTTAATGCCACCTCGAGACATGGCAAAATGAGTTTTTGGATGCATACCGAGGTTATCATCAGATCACCATGTATGAACCATACTATGAGAAGACTGCCTTTATAACTCCAAAGAATTTATATAGCTACAAGGTGATGCATTTTGGACTGAAGAACGTAGGAGCAACATATCAGAGAATGGTAACCAAGATGCTCAAGCATCTGATCAGGAAGACAATGGACATCTACATTGATGACATGGTTATGAAAAGTAAAGAGCCCATAGATCACTTAGCCGACTTCAAGCAGGTGTTTATGATCTTGAAGGCATTTCAGCTTTGGTTGAATACTTCCAAATGTGCTTTTAGAGTCAGATCAAGTAAGTTTTTAGGTTACTTGGTCACTAGAAGAGGGATAGAAGCTAGCCCTGACCAGATTAAGACAATCTTTAATTTGGAAAGTCTGGCAAATGCAAAGGATGTACAAGTTTTGACTTGCACGACAGTGGCATTAAACAGGTTCATCAGCCGAAGTTTTGATAAGTGCAAACCCTTCTCCAATCTGTTGAAAAAGGCCACTGATTTCAAATGGATCGAGGCTTGTGAAGTAGTATTGGCCAACCTAAAGAGGTAATTTTCTTCTCTTCCTTTGTTGATAACACTAGTACCTGGGGAGGAGTTGTTCTTGTACCTAGTTATGTCAAACGACGTAATTAGTGAAATGGTGTTTTGAGAAGAAAAAGGAGAACGTAAGGCCGTTTACTTTATCAGTAACAGCCTAGTTAGTGCAAAGACGAGGTATTTGCCATTAGAGAAGTTAACACTTGCATTGGTGGTAGCGGAAAAGAAACTGAACCATTATTTCCAAGCCCACCCAATCGTAGCGTTAACAGAACATCCTCTGAAGTCCCTCTTACAACATGGGGACTTGTCGGGACGAATAGCATGATGGGCTGTCATTCTAGGTCAGTATGACATAGAAAACAAACCAAGGATAGAAGGGACACGTTTTGGCCGATTTTGTTATTGAGTTTACTTCAAATTTGATTTTGGGGCCCAAACAGATGACCCTCAGACTAGAGGGGATAGTAGAACCAGAAGATATACAGGCTGTGGTCCAGTCTCCCAAGCCTGTTGAGGAGATTGTAACCCAAAAAAAGAAATTTGAGAAGTTGAAGCCTTGTAACATATATATTAGTGAATCTTTTCGTGTGATAACCAAGTTGCATAACATATTCATGCATTCATTCAGGATAGGAAATTCTTATGTTTCATTTGCATTATGCATATGATTTGGTTTCTATGGAAGAAGTTGAAATTTGTTGAGTATAAGTAGGAGATTTAAGAAGTTTTGGAGAATTTGAATATGAAACCTTAAGATAGAAAACTAGGCAAGTAATGAGAAGTAGGGAAATTATTTGAATTGGAATATTGAAAGCCTAGATGACTTAGAAAACCTTAAGTAAGGAGCTTATTGACCTTAGTCTAATGAATATAGCCCAATGGTTAATCAAAAATTAAGTAGGATTAGTAAAAGTTAAACAATAGCTTAAGCCTAAGTAAAGTTAATTAGACTAACAAAGATTAGGATTTAAACATGGTTAATTAGAACTAAACCTAGTTAATTAGCTTAATGAGGTAATTAGTGAATTAATCTAATTTGATCCTACATATAGAGAAGGTTGGAGAAAGATGGAGAAGGTTAGAGAGTTTGTGTTCTTGAGGAGCTAGGAAGAAAGCAAGGAGAAACCAAGAGGGAGCCAAGGAGAAATTCATAAAAAAAACTTGAAATCAAGCCTAGAAATCCAAAGAAAATCATTCATAAGTAAGAAATCCATCCCTCTTCCATATTTTGTTATCATAACCTAGCTAGAAATTCATATGAAATAAGTTTTGGAAAGATTCAGATAAAAGAAAATAAGAAAGTTAGAACCTAAGAAGGGATTTGAAGATTTGTTTGAAAAACAATGTTTTGAATTGGTTTTATTTTAGATTTAAGCTATATAAGGTTTGTTCATGAGCCTACACTATTTCTTTATGCTTGAAAGCCTTCAAACCTTGTCCTAGATAATGCAAAGTGAAAAAATAAAGAGAAGTTTGAAAGAGATATGAGAATTGAATTAAATCTTATCTTTTGGTTGTTTTGATCTCAAAACCATGTACACAAATGCGTTTCTATTGGTTTTCCATCATGTTTTCATGCATTGGGATGTTATATAACATATTTTGGCACTTTAAAGTGAAGAAAATGGGAATAAGTAGCCAAGAACAACCAAGAACAACACCTGCTCAAACTTCCTGCACATAAGGCTGCAAGAACTACACACGTGCGGTAACCCTTCCTAGAAACCATTTTTGGGACTAAAATAACCGTAGGTGCATCCTGTACGTGCAGCCAGGGTTCTACACATGCGGCCCAGGACCCCGCACGTGCGGAATTCCGAGCATTTGCTCGTTTCATTTTCTTGTCGATTCCTTTGACCCTCGGGCACCCTTATGCATGTTCTGAACCAAATCAAAAGTTGAACACAATTAGAGACCAATCTAAATCATGTCTAATTAGGAAAGAAAAAGCTAAGTTAAAATAGTTTAATTGTTAAACCATTGCTTTATCGATATTTGTATTCTTATGTATAAGCCAAGATCGGTAAAGTGTAAAACCAAGCACAAGCCATCTGTGAGTAATATTATTGTAACGTTATGTTCAAAAATTTGTTTGGAAAACTTGATGATATGCTATGGATTATGAAAACTTTATTTTAATTTTGAATGAACGAATATCATGTATTTTGTTTAAAAGTATCAATGGCATCCCTAGATAGTCCCAGCCATTGGGGGGATAGTCTAAAAGTACCATGGCTATGTTTGAGCTCCACCGCCACCGAAGTGTGGATTGTCTGATTGTGCCAGAGTCGATTATTCCATTAAGAGGCTCTAATGGATGTATCGAGTATCATGCTCTGTTTATAAGAAAATTTTATGAATGTTGAATGCCTTTGTAAATGCTATATGAAGTGATTCTTTATTAATGAACTTGGAATTTGTTCAATCACCACTTTACTTTGATATTATTCACCGGGCTTGGTTCATGCTTATATATATATGTAGATGTCCAAGATGAGGAGTGTTGATAGAGGTCTTGGACCCGTTTCAAGGAGTCTTTTCTTTTATTTTCTTCTTTTGTTACTTTTGTCTTCCAAATGAGTCTTTTCTTTTCTTTTCTTCTTTTGTTACTTTTGCCTTTTTGGAAGACAAGTTTTGGTGAGTTTTTGTACAAATCACAAGTTTTTGTACTTATGGATGTAAATAAGCTTCTCTTTTGTCTATGTATATGATGTGAATTATTCAAAAGATAAGTAATAAAAATTGTATATTCATTTTATATTACCTATGCACTAGTCTATGGACCTAATAGATTAATGATGAAAGCTTCATTGTCAAGCCCTAATATATATCTCAGTCCCTTCATGGATTTTCAGGCTAGGCCTTTGGTAATCAGGGATTACTAGCTAATCACCTCACTATCCTATAGGAGCAAAATAGGGTCATGATTTGGCTATTTGTCGATGGAAGTTTCAACCGACAAGGAGTGAAGGTAGGAGTTGTTCAAACTGCACTAGATGGACAGATGATTGAATAGTTGATTAAGTTGGGGTTCAAGGCCAACAATGACGCAGAATACGAGGCATTGATTGTAGGTTTGAGGTTAGCAACAGTAGTTGAAGCTGATGATGTGATAGTCTACTGTGACTCCCAGCTCATCGTCAATCGAGCGATGGACAAGTATGATGCTCGAGATGAGAGAATGTCAGCCTACATAGAAAAGGTCATTCAACTATTGGAACAATTCAGAAGTTATCATCTCCAGCAAGTGTGCTGAGAAGACAATAGCCACCCCGACGCGTTGGCTAACCTATGAAGACAGACAATCCTAGAACCATTATGATTGACTATTTGTCAGCCCATGTTTTGAGCCCTCGATTGTTGAGTATGAAGCAATGTGTTAAGCTCGGTCCCAGTTGGATAAACTTCCTTGTAACCTTGATAAGATATGGCAGACTACCCGAAGACAAGAAGGAAGCACACAAGTTAAGGTTCAGGTCGACAAGGTTCTGTTTGTCAACTAAAGGCCATCTTTACATAAGGTTCTTTATAGGACCACTATTGCAATGTGTGCATCCTTTTCAAGTCGAAGACTTCTTGTATGAAATACAGGAAGGAGTATGTGAACGCCATGCCAGGGGCAGATCATTGGCCCATAGAGCAATCACATAAGTGTATTGATGGCCCTACATGTAGAAGAACGCTGAGGCCTATGTGAGAAAGTATGAGAAGTGTCAGAGGTTTACACCTTTGATACATTAGCTTGCCGAAGACCTAAATTGAGTGTTCAGTCCCTAACCTTTTGCCCAATGGGGCATGTATCTAGTTGGACAATTGTCACAATCAACTGGCTAGAGGAAGTTTCTTCTAGTCACAACCAATTACTTTATGAAGTGGATAGAGGCTGAACCTTTAACCAAAATCAGTGATATGGATGTTAAGAACTTCATCTAGAGGAACATCAAGTTGAACAAGACCTTTTGCACCAATTACAAGATCAAGAACTACTATTCAATACCGAGTTTTCGTCAGAGCAGTGACCAAGCTGAAGCATTGAACAAGAGCATCTTAGACGAAATCAAGAATAAATTGGAAATAAAAAAAGGTAAGTAGGTAGAAGAGTTACCTAATGTACTATGGACATATTGAACTACGCTGAGAAGATCAACTAGAGAGACCTCTTTTGCTATGGCTTACAACGCAAAAGCAGTGATACCTCTAGAGATTGGCTTTCTTGGATTAAGAACACAAGTCGTGGAGAATGGGCAAAATTAGGCATTCTAAGCCCGAGATCTTGATTTGATTAAAGAAAGAAGAGACAAAGCAGCACTTCAGCTGGGGGTGTATTAGCCGGGATTTGCTAGAGCTTACAACAAAAAGGTTAATCCTAAAGAATTCAAAGTAGGAGACCTCATGCTAATGAAAGTTATCAACAACAAGAAGGATCCTGGGGAGGGCAAACTTGGCGCAAACTGGGAAGGACTATATAAGATTACCTCGGTTGACAGTGTAGGAGCATATTGGCTAGAAGATTGTGATGGCAAGTAGTAGCTAAGACCTTGGAACACCAGCAACTTAAAGCTTTCTATCGTTAGTAGTTTACTTTTTGATGTAACATAGAAGTTTTTAGCCAATGCTTTCATTAATAAAAGTTTAGTTCGATTTGTTTGTTACAAACTGTTGTTGATAGGATTCTGATATGTAACTTGTATAGAGAGTTAGGATAAACTTAGGCCGATGTGGTGTTTCAATGAGAAACCAGACGTTTAACTTAGACTTACCAAGAAGGTAGAGTGGAACTAAGTTAAAGGGATATTTCAACGAAAAACATGACGAAATTAATTGAGATTCTACTAGGGGCAGTTGTGTTAGTCTGCCGACCCAGTTAGTTAGGAATATGCAAAGTCGAGGTAACGAGTAGCAAGGAAATTGGTAGACTAAGGTTAAGCCTTAAAGTGTTTTGTTGCTAAACTGATGACCTTGGTCAAGGATACCAAGATCTGGAAGACCTAGGCATGAGCAAATTGTTGGTTCAATAATGTGAAAATAAGTTGAGCTCACATTCACGTTAGGGGGCAAATAGTCGAGATAAGTAAATGGAAATTTGAGTTAGTGATTTGAATGTAGCACTTGGTAAAATTTTTAAATTTTTTTTATGTAGATATTCAAGTTATCCAAGATGACAAATCGTGTAATCCAAGATAATCACTCTATTCGAGATGATATTGGATCAAGGATGCTACACATAGAAGAAAGTTCTGAAGACATGAAAGTAAACAAGACATGCAACAAGCAAAAGCAAAGCTTGGAATCAATACTTAGACAAAATAGAAACTTGCATTTACAGAAAGAAGCTTTTGATTACACTAGTGGGCACATCGGCCAGTTAACAGAAGTCATTGTTCAGAGATGAAAGTATTAAAAAGGAAAAAAAAATTCTGAGTCTAAGCTTCTGGCTGAGTTTCAGTTTGATCCTTGGATTGAGCAGTAGTAGATAGGAGGGCCTCAGTGGTCTTGATAGTAGAGATGTTGGCTCAGTATTGATGGCAATCTCCTTGTTTATTTCCTTGAGGATCTTCTTAATAGTCTTCTCGGCTTTGTTGGTGGCAGAAGAAGTGCTCTTGCTAATCTCGTCATCATCTCCTGCGAGGTCAAGGATGTCATCGCTTAGAGTTAGGGACTCCGCATCTGTAGGAGTGTTTTCCACTTTTTCTTTTTCACCTCCACCTTCTAAGTCATCTGTCTCTTCAGCTTGTCTTCGGTTGGTGGAGGGGGGAAAGACAGAGAAAGTTTTGATAGATCCCAGAGTAGCGAGTCCTCGGGGACTACAGTAACTCTCAAGGCAGCAACCCATCTGAGAGCATAGCCTTTGTTGTAGGCAATGTTGACTTGCTCCTTGTATTTGTCTTGAACGGAGTCCTGCCCCTCCTTATTAGCCTTGGCATCAACCTCCTTGATTTCTTGGGCCTTGGTTGCCAGAGCCTCAACCAACTTCTTCTCGGCCATGACAGCTCTCTCCTCAGCAGCCTTAGCAACGACTTCGGCTTTCTGGGCTTTGGTCTTGGCGGTAATGACTATTGTCTGTTGTTTTTCATGCTTATTCTCTAACTCATTAAGTTGATAAAGATATTCTACCGACTTCTAAGTTTACTTGGTCAGATTTTTCTTTATTATCTCGATTTTAGGCCAAAGGAATAAGCGTGTTGGACAGACTACGAAGGAAAGAGATTAGTAAGTATAAATAAAATGCTCTAAGTGTTAAGTAAAAGACACAAGTTAAGGAGCTTACTAGTACATAGTATTGCATCATTCGAGCGAAGTGCTCATACTCATTGTAGTCACTGATTGAATCTATGTCAGATGACAATAGTAACCCAGTAGTGAGAGCGGTAACAACTTTAGGATTCGTGGAGGCATTGTCTCTGACTTTAAGTAGTCGATCACCGACGTGGATCTTGAGGAACTAGGTGTCATTAGGAGTGACATCACTTGATTTGCCCAGCCTAATAGACCTCAAGCATTTACCACTAGGAGCTTTGGCTAATCCTGAAGATGATTTTTTTTTAGCAGCCATCTAAGAGATAGGCATGATGTCTTCTAGATCTTTGACCTCAGAGGTCGGTGCTTTTGTTTGTTTGGCCTTTGCCTTGGTCTTCTTGATTCTTTTGGGTTTTTAGACTAATAGATGAGATGAAGTGGACTGGATTGTGATGATGCTTGGGATGTCATCTAGGAGGTCTTCGACAATGGAAGCTCGGGGAGCCATTTCGTCGGCAGTAGCAATGATGGTTACACTGTGGATGATTTTTAAAAGGGCAATAAGAGGGTTGTATGTCGGCAATTATTTTCCTCGACGCTTCTTACTTTTGGTTCTAGATGCTGGATTCCCACTTTTTTAGTATCTTCGTTGGCATGGGGCAGCTAGAACGTGTTGAGAGGGTGCCAAGGTGGATGGTTGGTTAGCTGAGTCAAAGATGAGGCCTTGATCTGGACAGGCGGAAGACCTCAAGGTAGTTGCTGATAGCAAAGTTTGACCACTTGATAGAATGCTAGGGAGCCGAGATTGGTGGATGGCAATGTAATTGAGCAAGAGAGGAGCCTTTCGTTGTTAGAGAGGTAGATCTAGGAGGTGATTAACATCAACTCTTTTAACTAGGCTTTATGGATTGACTTGTTGGGTTGAGGAACTTTTGCAAAACAGAGAGAGACAAATTAGAAAATTGACTAAGTGTAAGATGTTGTCATATTGGCACTTAGGGAATATAGGATCCAAGGCTAGGGTAGTTACTCTCGTGATCTCCTAAGATACCTCGGTGCAAAGGATACAGGTGAAGGTTGTAATTTGGAGCAAACTCCTAGTTATCCGATATGATCAGGTAGTCTTCTCCAGCACCCTTATTGGAATCTTGAAAGCCGACTATCATTTTGTAGATTGTGGATCTGGGTTTGAGAATGTAATAACCCGACTCTTTCATATGATTTAATTCCCTCATTCTATGCGTTATTATATGTGTGCTTATGTGTTTGATGTGAAATTCCATGTTTTAATGTGTGAATTACATGTTTATAAATTTGTATCTGTCGGTTTTGAGAAAATTTGTTGAAATTATGACCTTTGGAGTGCAAATTGAAAGCCTTAGAGGCGCGGTAAACCGAAATTGACTTTACAGTTATGAATATTACTCACTAAGCCTTGCTTACTCTGGATTTATATATATTTATGTAGGTGATCAGTTCAGAGGCCAGCCCTAGGTCAATTTCAGGAACTTTTGATAGACATGTTTTGTTAAGCCTCCAAAGTTAGAGCCTTTTGTCTTTTTTTAAGGAGTTCCTTTGATGCCACATTTTTGATAAGTCTTTGGTGGCTTTTATTGAACACTTGGTCAATATGTAATTTTTGGGCTTCAAACTCTTTGTATATAGCTACATGAGTTGGACTTGTATATATATGAATTGTGTATGTGAACTGTCTATATGTGACTTGATGTTTAAAATCTTGGCATGTAAGCACTGCTCAATGGACGTTCTGTTATTTTATTTGCTTCCACTCAGGCCTTGATATGATAAATTCTTGGTAATTTTGTTTGAGGCCGTAAGTAATGAAGAGGTTACTAGGTTACTGGCCGGTCATGATCCAAACTTTTAGGGGTAGGTTTGGGTCGTGACAGTTGGTATCAGAGCACGAGTTAATTCCTCACACAGGGGTCCATTTGAGCTTTAAGGAGTCAAGAAAAGACTTAGGCTGCATGGATGATCTTTTTCTATGATGTGCATACAATATGAAAGATGATATAATGATTTGTCAATGTATGCAATGAACATTGTCAATGTGTACTTGTGTATCTTTTCTGTGTGTATTATAATCCACTGATATATAGATCATAGTGAGGACAAGGAAGGATGATTCGGAGGAGTCCACCTCCGCGCGGCTAGATAGGTTGGAAAGGCTGATAATGGATATGGTAGAAACTATGAGACATCAGCAATAACAACAGCAACCACCACTGCCACCAATGCCTATACCACCACCAATGGTGGAAGACCATCAAGCTGAGGACTGGAAAATTGTACTTATGAAAGAGTTTAAGAAGATGAAGGCACCATTGTTTAAAGGGGGAATTGATCTGATAAAACTAGAGGCATGGATACTGGGAATCGAGAAATTATTTGAGGTCTTCTCTTGTATTGAGGCGTAGAAAGTACAACTTGCCGCTGTAGACATCCCCGAACGTCCCGGGGGGAAACCCCGTTCTGTTCATTTCGGCTCACTACAGTTCGGACTCAAATTGTCACGGTTCTTAATCTAATCTCGCAAAGTGCAATGCGAGATTGATAAATCACCAAAGAGTCCAAATCCGGCAAATTGTTTTGAAAATAGATTTTTAGAAAGAAGTGCCAAACATGGACTGCTTTTCCAGATACAGAGTCGCCACCTAAATATTTTATTTTGGAGAAATTTAGGAAACCCTGACTCGTTTGCCTAAGGCCACGTGTCCGTCATCACCAAAGTTGCCTCGGCTCGGGAACTTGGGTACGATTGGGGAAGGTCAGCTATGAGCACCCCCGCTCGCCCGATCAAAGATCGGCCTTTACTAACCATGATATCGATTTTTGAAAACATTATGTGCTCTTATTCTGGTTTATTAGCCTAGAATTACTACGTGATGTGCACAACAAAACAAGTATAGACTGGATTGCCTAAGTTGGAACAAAGCATCGTATATCCGTTTGTTTCGAAAAATGGATTGAAGTTTGCTACTCGCAAGTAGGCTAAAACACGGGTTTCGACGAATTATTCCAACTCAAGCAACCCAACCTTCACCCACAGGCATTCAGGCAGTTATATCACATAAGCATATAGCCTCATGGTAAGCATGCTATCATGGCAATCACTCACACGCATGCAAGGATGCTAAAGCATAAACACTTACCAAGTACTCCGAGCCAAAACAAAAACTAGTTAGTAATCAATGCATGATCCTAGTTCATGTTAAGATGGCTAATGCAACACATGCAAAATGCAACTAAGATAGGCTCGGCTATTCTAAGAATGGCATATGAGATGCTATAGCTAACACGTGTTCAACTTGGAATTGGAATACAATGCAGTTAGTATGATGCGCCGAGCCTGGTACATGCAATACAGATGAATGATGCAAACATGCAAGCATAAGTATGCTAATTGAAACATGCCCTAATTAACCAGCATAAGCTGGTAAATAAAAGGGAGAAAGATGTGGGGTTGGAAGACATACATCACACACACGCCCACTTATTACAATTGTGCCCTTGCTCAGAGGGTCCGAATAAATAATACAATCCAAATAAATGATTAACTGCTCTAGCTAATTAAATATTACAAAACCCTAATTAATCAACAAATTAACTAGGAAAGCAAATAAATTAGCATGCAAGCTAAATGGACCGCCTCAGCTCTGTTCCGAGTGATGAAAGATGCATGCATGCTCGAGCCGCCTCGTCGGGAAATTCCTCGCGATGCCCCGATTCGTCTTTGTTTGCAATTGATCCCGGAATGCTATACAAAACTCCAGAAGGTTGTTGACCAGTTTTTGCTGTCGGTTTCCGGTTTGCTGCAATAGAGAGCAAGAAAGGGGCATGGCAAAATATTTTCACATATGTATGCACGACTACTCTCCCTGTCATTGCACATGCTCCAGGGAGTGTAGACCTCGATCCTCGTGCCACCAATCATGCATCTCGATGCATGATGGCCGAGGAGTTGAATTGCACGACTCAATATGAAATGAATGCACATATAAATACAACAAGGCCTAAACTCTATCATGGGTAATCCGGAGTGTCGGCGACCGGAAATTGAGACAGATTTCCCCACTTTGAGTACGAAACGCCCCTCGTTTCCCGTGTTTGGACTAACCCTACTCCAAACACAATGCAATGAGATGGCATACACAATGCGACTAACATGTAACCCTAAATGCAATGCAACCTAATCATGCTGGCATGCGAGGGATGATATGCACACATGCAACCTAGCATACGCAATGCTATGGACTAAAATGGCATACACAATGCACATGAGCTATATGGCATACACAATGCACACATACGAAGATGGACATACACAAAGGCATAATCAAAGCATACACAATGCGATGGTCAAACATGCAACAACATGAACCAAATGGCATACACAATGCAAGGTAGACTTAAACCAATATGAGTGGACCTCAGCCACACTCAAATCAGTGGCCATATGATGAAAATGAGACAACCGAAATACATGCAAACATGCACGAATGCAAAGAATCGATCCTAAGGCACAACATGCAACTCTAACAAAGCATGGCAAAGGATGAAATATGGCATAGAATGGCACATGATCCAGCTTTGAAATATGATGCACAATGGTCCCGAATCATGCAAACACTTCACACAATGCATGCTAGATGGCCCGAATACCGAAACTAGTGAAGTGCGTTACACTAGAGGTACACAAAGCAATGCACAAATGGCAAAACCAACCCCAAACAGACCTTAGACAGGTCCAAGATAGTGGGAAATTGGTCTAAAACGATGGCTCGGAATGCATTCAAATGAAGCCCATGTAATGGTCGGTAAATGAGGCATACAAGCCCGACTCTCTAATGCACTTAAAGAGTGGAAATCATGGGAATATGACATGCATATAAGCTCTGAAATATGATATGCAATGGCCCCAAAACATGAAAACACCTCAGTATATACATGCGATGGACCTCAAAACTCAAAGTTAAGCATGGATATTGAACTACAGGCATGCAAAACAAGCATCATTCGACCATGAGACCCAAAAACAGAGCTAAGGCAGTCCAAAACATGCACAAAATCAGTTTAAGGCAAGGCCAAAATATGCTAGGAAAGGCGGCCAAAACATCATGCAAAACAAGCTAGTGAACCATGACTTACACTACAACTATATGAAGCATGTGAAGGACTACCAAACTAGCCAAAAACAGAAATATGGCATGCCAAAATATGACCAAAAACCCACTGGAACTCAGTCAACACATGCTAGAATGAGGTGCTCCTTTGAAAGGCTATGCAAGGGGTTACTCTACACATGCAAGATGGACATTCAATATGACAAAACCACCTCTGAAAAGAGGTTATGAAGACCCTAAAACTCACTGAGAAGGGCCTGAAATGAGGCTAGGAAGCATGCAAGTAAAGGCTCCTTTGAAAGGCCATGAAGAGGGTTACTCTACACATGCAAGAGGGACACCTAATATGGCAAAAACAGCTCTGGACAGAGCTCATGCAGGTCCTAAAACTCATCAAAAATGGCCTAAAACATGGCTTGGAAACATGCAAATAGGGGCTCCTTTGAAAGGCCATGAAGAGGGTTACTTTACACATGCAAGAGGGACACCTAATATGGCAAAAACAGCTCTGGACAGAGCTCATGCAGGTCCTAAAACTCATCAAAAATGGCCTGAAACATGGCTTGGAAACATGCAAATAGGGGCTCCTTTGTAAGGCCAAGAAAGCTAATAAACATGACAAGGGGTGAGAGGGTCACCCCTTTCTGATTTTGATGCTCAAAACAACATGCTAGCCACTGAAAATCCACTAGATTTCAGTGGCTAAAAGGCCAAACAAAGCACAATACAAAGGCCTTAGTGCATGGCTCAAAACAAGATGAAAACAAGCATGCAAGGGGGTAGATGACCCCCAACGGAAAAATGACCTTAAACAAACTTGTTAAGAAGCTCAAAATAAGACTTTTTTTTTAGTTTATGCCAAAGCCCAAATATGCTTGCAAATATGCTTGCAAATATAGCTAAGATATGAAGCAAAATAAGGACCAAAAGGGGGATAAGAGAGTTACCCTTGTAGCCAAGAAAGACAGCAGCTTCTAGACCAAGAAAGTGGCTTCTCAACCTCTAAAAATAAGCTCCAAGGTGCTTAGATGGACGATGGAGAGGTTAGGCTAAAAGGTGTAGTGCAAAGGGGCCAAGAACCTAGCACTTTTGGGACCAAAATAGAGAGATGTATGGAGATAGGTGTATGTATGCCTTGGTTAAAAAATCTGAACCTTTTCTAATGAGGGAGAGGCTCTCTCTTATAGAAGAACAAAGGTCCAAGCTTCTCTTAGAAGCTTGGAGCAAAGGGTCAAGCTTCTTAAGGAAGCTAAAGCAAAAAGGGTCAAGCTTCTTGAGGAAGCTAGATCAAAGGGGTCAAGCTTCCTCAAGGAGCTAAGAAAGGTTCAAGCTTCTTGGAGAAGCTAGGCAAAGGTTCAAAAGGGTCAAGCCTCCCCTAAGAAGCTAAACCAAAGGTTCAAAAGGGTCAAGCCTCCCATAAGAAGCTAAACCAAAGGTTCAGAAGGTTCAAGCCTCCCCAAGAAAAGGTCTCGGCTAGAAAAAATGGCCGACTGATCAAAACAATGGCCGACCGACCAAAAACAATGCTGACTGGCCAACACCTTTGGCCGGTAGCAAGAAAATAGGGCCGGTGGCCTCAGGCCATGGCCGGTGAGGTGTGGGGATGGCCAACAAGCCATTCCCTGCCCTTAGAAGCAATCACACAAGTGTTTGGTCTACAACCAAGCACAAAACAAACAAGTCGAGAGGTCTCGAGGCAAGGCGCGTGGTCAAAACCTCCGAGAACTCAAGATGAACACGAACATGGATAATCATCGAGTGTTCAAACGATGACATCCAAGTCTTGAGGACGGTCAAAAATGGGGTGTCTACAGCCGCCTTTACTCTCGAAGATGAAGCACGGAGATGGTGGATGCTCACTAGAAATGAACATCAAGGATTCAACTAGGCTCGATTTTCGGAGCTTTCTATGATAAGTATTTCCCACAGTGTATGAGAGATAAGAAAGTGACAGAGTTTGAGACTTTGAGGCAAGGAAACAAGACCATAGCAGAATATGAAGTGCAATTTGCAGAACTAGCCTATTTCGCACCACACATGGTGGATACGAATTACAAGAAATCAAGAAAGTTTAAGGGAGGACTTTGGAACGCCATTCTAGATTGGATCACATGGTGGATACGAATTACAAGAAATCAAGAAAGTTTGAGGGAGGACTTTGGAATGCCATTCTAGATTGGATAAATGTGTTAAAATTGCCTACATATGTCGATGTGTTAGAAAGGGTGATAATGGCTAAGGGTAATATAGCTGCTCAAAATTGAATTTCCGTGTGGAAAGGGAAGAGATAGAGTACGCAAGTGCAAAGGGGATCAGTGGCACCCCAGAATAAGAAACTGAATTTGGGGACCTCTAGTACTTCTGCCTTTACTTGTGACTCGGAACCAGTTTGTCCAGAATGTAGGAAGAGACACCGCGGGACTTGTTGTTGGGTAACTGGGGCATGCTTCAAGTGTGGAAAGACGGGTCATTTAGTGAGAGATTTCCCTTAGAGAGACCGACAAAATGGGAATAGAACCACCACAAGTTCAGCCGGCTCAACTCCAGCTCCAACAACAAAGACTGCTGCCAAATCTATTGGTACCAGAAATGATGTAAGGCAATGAAGGGTTTTTGCCTTCGTCCCTAGTGATGTGCAGAATACGGAGGCTATGGTATCAGGTACATTCTCTATTTATGGTCACCCTGCTCATGTGTTGTTTGATTCGGGTTCCACCCATTCATTAGTGTCGAAAACATTTGCTAGTCATTTGAATAGACCTATGGAACCATTGCATTATGTGTTGTGTGTCTTCACCATCAGGGGGCTCTATGTTATGTACGCCTATTTATCTTGCATGTGAGATCTTGATTGGGGAGGTTCAGTTATATGCTAATTTGTTGCCTCTTGATCTGGATTATTTTGATATAATATTGGTGATGGATTGGCTAAGCAAAATACCACGCGACTATTGATTGTACGTCTAAGCAAGTTATTTTTTGACCTCCAGGACAATCCAAATTTATTTTTATAGGGCATGGGGTAATTCCTCCACCTTACTTGATCTCAGCTATGAAAGCGTGTAAGTTATTGCAAAAGGGTTGTCAGGAGTATTTGTGTAGTATTTTCAATAGACCACCAGCGGATGTGTGTGTTGATAATATTCTGATTGTCCGTGAATTCCCAGATGTCTTTCTGGAAGAGTTTCGAGGGGAGCTAGTGGACCGTGAAATTGAATTTGCAATTGATATAGTGCCGTGAACTCAACCCATTTCAAAAACTCCTTATAGAATGTCACCAATTGAAATAAAAGAATTGAAGGTACAGTTGTAAGACCTGCTTGATAAAGGGTTCATAAACCCGAGTACCTTTCCTTGGGGCGCACTAGTTCTTTTTGTAAAGAAGAAAGATGGGACACTTCGGTTATGTGTTGACTACCAGGAGCTCAATAAAATAACGGTAAAGAATAAGTATCCCTTGCCTAGAATCAATGATTTATTTGATCAACTACAAGGTGCGCTAGTCTTTTCAAAAATAGATTTGAGATCCGGGTATCATCAATTAAAGGTAAAAGCCGAGGATATTGAGAAGACTGCTTTTCGAACCAGATACAGCCAGTATGAATTTCTAGTTATGCCATTCAGGGTTACTAATGCATCGGCGGCCTTCATGGATTTGATGAACTGTGTTTTTAAACCGTACTTGGATGAATTTGTGGTTGTGTTCATTAATGACATACTCATTTATTCGAATAGTATTGAAGCTCATGAGAACATTTTACGATTAATTCTTCAAACACAGAGAGAGAAGAAACTATATGTGAAATTAAAGAAATGTGAGTTTTGGTTACATGAAGTGGTGTTTTTGGGACATGTAATTAATAAGGAGGGTGTTTCTGTCGATCCACACAAGATAGAAGCCATTGTGAATTGGCTAACTCCTATGAATGTCACAGAGGTGCATAGCTTTTTAGGTTTAGCAGGATACTACCGGAGATTTGTTAAAGACTTTTCCAAAATTACAGTACCGCTTACCCAATTGACCCAAAAAGGTGTCCCGTTTGAGTGGACATAACAAAGAGAATCTACCTTTCAGGAAATGAAGACAAGGTCAACTACAACACCAATTCTTGCTTTACTGACCAGTACGGAGGGGTTCGTGATTTACAGTGACGCCTCTTACAAACGATTGGAATGTGTACTCATGCAAAATAGATGGGTCATTACATATGCTTCTCGTCAACTCAAGTCGCATGAAAAGAATTATCCTACACATGACTTGGAACTAGCTGCAATGGTATTTGCTTTGAAGATATGGTGACATTATTTGTATGGTACAACATGTGAGGTCTACACCGACCATAAAAGTCTAAAGTACTTCTTTACCCAAAAGGAGTTATATATGCAACAGAGACGGTGGTTAGAACTTATCAAAGATTATGACTCACAAATCCACTACCATCCCGGCAAAACTAATACAGTTGCAGATGCTCTTAGCAGAAAAGTTATGGGGAATTTGGCAAGTTTTCTCATAGGGCAAAAAGAGTTGCTACTTGACTTGGAAAGCATGGACATAGAAATTGTATTATGTGATCAAGGCGTAGTGTTAGCGGTAATGTCAGTACAATCGGTAATAGTTGAAGAAACAAAACAAAGGCAAATGGAAGATGACTTCCTGAAGAAAATTTGTGATGAAATGGAAACAAGGCCAAGGCCTGGGTTCACCCTTGAAATTCAGTGTTGAAATTTAAAGATAGGCTGTGTGTCCCAAATGTTCCAGAAATTAAAAGGAGGATTATAGAGGAAGCATATAAGTGTAACTAGACTTTCTTCGCGCCCTCCTTCAGAGAGCTCAAATTGGTCCTACAGTTCGGACTCCTATCACGGTTTTGAATCTAGTCTCACAAAGTGCAATGTGAGACTGATAAACACCAAAGAGTCCAATCTAGCAAATCATTTTGGAAAATCAGATTTTAAATCAAATTATGCCAAAATTGGACTGCTTTGCCAGATTACAGAGTCGCCACCTAAATATTTTATTTTTGGGAAATTTAGGAAACCCTGACTCGTGTCAAAGGCCTCGTGTCCATCATCACCAAAGTTGCCTCATCTCGGGAACTTGGGTACAAGAGGGAAAGATCTTGAAATGAGCACCCCCGCTCGCTCGATCAAAGGATCAGCCTCTACTAAACATGATATGTTATTTTATAAAGACATGCGTTCTTATTCCGATTATTAGCTAACTTTGCTATGTGACACACACAAGCAAGTATAGACTAAATTACAAGAATTGGAACGAATTCGACTTATGTTTGTTTTCAAAAATGGTTTGAAAATGCCACCCTCAAGTGGGCTAAAGCGTGGATTTGCCACCAAACAAGGTGGGCTTAAAACATGATTTCCCACTTCGCAAAGTAGGCTTTAAAACTCACATTTATCGAATTGTTCCAATTCAAACAACAAAGCCTTCATCTACAGGCATTTATGCAGTTTAACATTTAAGCAAATGGCCTCATGGTAAGCATGCGAAACATGGCATTATGGCAATTATACTCATGCAATATGCTAAAGCACAAAACTTACTGAGTACTCCAAGCCAAAACAACAACTAGTTAGAAATAATGCATGATCCTAACTATACAAGATGCCTAAAGCAACACATGCAATAATGTAATAAATAAGCTCGGCTATCTAAGATGGCATATGAATGCAACAATTTGATAACATATGGTTAAACACATATTCAAATAAGTATTGAAACGACAATGCAGTTTGAATGATGCGCCGAGGCTCAATGCATGCAAGACAAATGAATGATGCAATCATGCAAGCATAGGTATGCTAATTGAAAATGACCCCTAATCTAACCATCGAAAGTGGGTAAATAAAAAGGAGAAAGACGTGGGGTTGGAAAACATGCACACACACACGCACACTTATTACAACATTACGCCCTCTGTAGACGTCCCCGAACGTCCTGGGAGAAGATCCCGTTTTGTTCATTTGGGCTCACTACAGTTCGGACTCAATGTGTCACGGTTCTGAATCTAGTCCCGCAAAAGTGTAATACGAGACCGATAAATCACCAAAGAGCCCAAATCTGGCAAATCATTTTGGAAAACAGATTTTTAGAAAGAAGTGCCAAACATGGACTGCTTTGCCAGATACAGAGTCGCCACCTAAATATTTTATTTTTGGAGAAATTTAGGAAACCCTGACTCGTTGCCTAAGGCCACGTGTCCGTCATCCCCAAAGTTACCTCGGCTCGGAAACTTGGGTACGATTGGGGAAGGTCAGTTATGAGCACCCCCGCTCGCCCGATCAAAGATCGGCCACTACAAAACATGATATCTTGTTTTTGAAAACACATGTGCTCTTATTCCGGTTATTAGCCTAAAAATACTATGTGATACACGCAGCAAAAAAGTATAGACTGGATCGCCTGGATTGGAACAAAACATTTCATGTTTGTTTATTTGAAAATGGTTTGATGGTGCTACCCGCAAGTAGGCTAAGACGTGGATTTTTGCCACCCTCGAGTGGGCTTAAAACTCGCATTTGATGAATTTTTCCAATTCAAGTAATCCAACTTTCACCCACAGGCATTCAGGCAGTTTATATCACATAAGCTGTTAGCCTCATGGCAAGCATGCTTTCATGACAGTCAATAACACACATGCAGTATGCTAAAGCGTAAACACTCACAGTGTACTCCGAGCCAAAACAGAAACTAGTTAGTAATCAATGCATGATCCTAGTTCATGTTAAAATGGCTAATGCATCACATACAAAATGCGACTAGGACAGGCTCGGCTAATCTAAGGATGGCATGTGAAATGCGACAACTCGATACACGTATTCAAGTTGGAATTGAAATACTATGCGGTTAGTATGATGCGCCGAGCCCGGTGCACGCAATACAGATGAATGGATGCATGCATGCGAGCATAAAGTATGCTAATCAAAACATGACCTAGAACTAACCATCGGAAGCGGTTAAGCAAAAGGGAGAAAGAAGTGGGGGTTGAAAGACATGCATCACACGCACGGACACTTATTACAAAATTAGCCCTCTCGGCGGAGGGTCCGAAAGAATAATACAAATCAACTAATTAACTAACACTAGCTAATTAATTATTACACAACACTTAACTAATTAAACAAATTAATTAAGCTACTAAAGTAGTAAATCAGCCTCGGGAAGAGGGACAAATGCATGCGTGCTCGGCTTCGCTCGGAAATCCATCGCCATGTCACATGTTGCCTCTGTTTACACTGCTTTGCACCTCTGAGGACTGCACAAGTCCCAAAGTTACTTCTGAACTACTCCCTGAGGGTTGTGGGAGGTCACCGACCAAAAGGTGAGGCCACCGGCCATGGGGAACTAGTCATCGACCATTTGTAGCAATCTCAGCTAACAATGAATGGCCGGTCGGCACTGAAGATGGTCGACCGACCATCTATTCCTGCAGAATCCTGTTTTGCATGCAGCAGAGGACAAACAGAGCATGGCAATGCATTTTCAAAGCAATGTTTGCACCACCATCCTCCTTATCATGTTTGAGACTCAAATGAGTATGGTTCTCGACCCTCAGGCCATCAATCACGCATTTCAATGCATGATGGCCCAAGGAACCAAGTGTGCATTTTAATGTCAAATGAAATGCACACAAAACACATGAAAGTGCCCCAACCTCTATCATGGTTTATCAAGAGGCAAGAGATGTATGCATAATGCTATGCAACCTAAGCATGCAAGCACGCTAGTGCAACACAAGCATGCAGGCAACAATGTTATACAAGGCAATTAGCATATAACAATATGCAAAGACAAGCATGCAAACAAGCATGTGACTTCATTCAATCATGTGACAACATGTGAGGCAAACATGTAACAACATGTTAAGCAAAGTAAAACCAAAAGAATGCATGCCAAATGCACTACCACTTAAGCATGCAACAGCATGTTAATAGGCCAAGTATGTGACAACATGCAAGGCAGGCATGAAACAACATGCGGGAATGGTCTAAAACCAAAATGGGCAGCTCTCAAATAAGCCCAAATCAGTGGCCAAAATGCTAAAGGAAAAGGGGCAAATGCACATACAAACATGCATGCTAATGGACCCAACACTCAAGCATCAAAAGGCAACTTTTAAGAACACTTAAAAGGGATGGGAAGCATGCAAATGTGACAACATTACATGCTCTGAAATGGTACTAAGAGTGATGCCAAATCACATAAACAAGTCAAGCATGCATGGTTAAGGCTTAAGGCTTAAAATTAGGCAAGGGAGTTGAACCAATGCTACACAAAATAAAGAGCATATGGAAAGTATGATGCGAAACAATCCTAAATCATGGCAAAGTAAGCCTAAAACATGAAATGACCAAAGCCAAAACAAGCCAAATCAAAGGGGCAAAACATTGAGGCATACAAGGCCACAAAAGAGGCATTACACTACACCTAATACAACCAAACATGACATGATTTAGGCAACCAAAATCAAAGGTACGATATATCAAAATGAGCCCAAAAACCCACTTAGATGTCATCCCAAATACCCAAGCATGTCGGCATACACAATGACACAATCATGAGGCATAAAACACAAACTCTTTAAGACATTAAAGGAGTGATAAGTGTGAGTTTATAAGCATGAAATATGGACTGAAATAACATTCTAAGTGATGCCAAACCACTGAAATAATCCACATAGAGCATGCTAGCAACTTGGACTCTCAAAGCTAACAAGCTAGATTGTATGGTGGCTATACAAAACAATGCAAGCATGTCTGCAACAATGAAAATCAGAGCTCTAGCATGATAAAACAAGGCTAGAAGCTTCATGGAGTTGAGCCAAAATCATGCTAAAAACACATGTTACAACATGATGCATGTTAAGGCCAAAACATGGGATTACAAGATAAGTGTATGAAGCATACATGGCGGGTCTAAACCAACTTAAAACAATACTATATCATGGCAAAACAACCACAAATACCAGCTAAGACATGGTCAACATGAACTTAACAAAGGTGCTCACAGATGGGGCAAATATGGCAAGTATTGAAGACAACAAGGAGAGGCGATGACCCTCTCCTTCTTAGGACCTCAAAACACCATCCCCACCACTAAAATTTGTCTGGATTTCAATGGCGAGAAGGCCAATACAAGGTGGTCCCAGAGCTCACAAAAAAGGCCCAAAAATGAGGCGAAAAAAGGCCCAAGAGGGAGTAAACAACCCCAACCACCAAAGTGACCTTAAACAACTATTTTAAGCACTTAAAAATAGAACTTTTATCAGTTATAAGTTAAGCTTAAAAATAGATGCAAGATAGGCTAAAAGCTTGTGCAAAAATGGGAAATCTAAAGCAAGGAACTCACCCTTGTAGAACCTCTTCAAGAACCAAGCTCCCGTAGGTTTCTCTGATCAAAATCAGCTCAAGAACCTTAGCAACAACCCTCTAATTCCTTAGCAACCCAAGGGTGGTGTAATGCTAGGTGTTTGTGTGCAAAAGTATGAACAAAAGCACCCTTTTGAGCCTAAAACACACACACAAGCATAAAAAGAGGGGGTTATAGAGATAGATAGATACAAACTCTCTAACCCTAATTTCAGAACCTCTGAGAAGGGAGGAGGGCCTCCCCTCTTATAGGAATTCAATTCCTAAGCTTCTAGGAGAAGCTAACACAAGGGAGCAAATCCCTCCATACACGTGTATGGAGGGGGTGTAATGTGGATGCGAGCTGTGACAGCTGGCATAAAATATCTGCCAAAAGAAGATAGAAAGGGGTCGGCTGGAAAATATGGCCGATTGACCAACATATATGGCCGATCGACCAAAAACAATGCCGACCGGCCAACACTTTTGGCTGATGGAAAGCAAAGAGGGCCGGTGGCCTCAAACCATGGCCGGTGAGGTGTGGGGATGGCCAACAAGCCATTCCCTGCCCTCAGAAGCAAAAACACAAGTGTTTGGTCTACAACCAAGCACAAAACAGTCAAGTTGAGAGATCTTAAGGCAATGCTCACGGCCGAGACCTCCGAGAACTCAAAACGAACATGAATAAGGATGATCACCGAGTGTTCAATCGGTGACGTCCAAGTCTTGAGGATGGTCAAAAATGGGGTGTCTACACCCTCGCAAAGGAGGGTCCAAATGAATAAGAGCTAAGCTACTCTAAGCTAAGCTAGGCAAACTAATCTAATTAAACTAATTAGACTAATTATTACAAATCAAACGAACAACTACTTACTAATTATTACAACACTTAATAAATTATTACAACAAACAATGCTAATTAACTAAGTAATTAACATATTAAACTATGTTGCTACTACTCTGCTCTAGGAAGTAGAAGATGCATGCGCTCGGTTTTCGCCCCAAAAAGCCCATCAGTTTGCTCTTGAGAGGCTCTGTTTGAAGGGTTACTCTAAGAACTTTTTGTTCCACCTTACCAAACCAATGTTGAGGAGTGCACCAGTGGCCTGCCGGCCATGAATGTTTGCTGCCGGCCACCTGCCAGCCAAAAGTGTGCCTCTGCCAGCCAAGGATGAAGCACTGCTGGCCACTGGTGTGTTGAATCACCATTCAGCAACAGAGCACAAACAGAGGAAAAGTGAGGGTTTTCCAAGGGTATGTTTGTACTGTGCCCCTCCTTATCATCTCAAAACATCAAAGGAATGGCACTTCTTGGATCCAAAACCACCAACCAAGCATTTTCAAAGTATGATGGCCAAAGATCCAAGTTGTACACTTTCAATAAATGCACAAATAAGACTCAAATGGCCACCACCCTATCATGCATGATCAAAGGTGACGGCGACCAAGAAACATGACACGTTTCATCACTTTGAGTATGAAACGTCCCTCATTCCTTGTGTTTGGATTAACGTCCGATCCAAACACATGCAATGCAACAAAATATGCTTATCTTGTTCATATTTTACTTGTCCAATTTTGTTTACTCATTTTACATTACCAAACCATTCTTTAACCGGTTAAGTCCAAGATGAGTGTCCTCTAATGAGAGAGGGGTCAACCAAAGGATGATTTAAGACATGACAGAGATCATGCCTTTGGCTAGGAGGAACCCTCAAAAGAGGGTTAAAGCCATTGAACACAAGCTCTATCTCAACCTTAAACACAATCATAAGGTTAACCAACCCTCAAACAAATAGACAAATGAAGAAATGAGGGAGGTTGCAAACCTTTTTTAGTGCTAAAATGGCATGCAAAAGACACTAAATCATGCAAGCAACACATGCAAGACATGTTCCAAAGCCAAAAGCATTAAACCAGTGAAGAGCATCATACTAGAGGCATGCAATATCAAGCTTAAATGACCAAATCAGCTCTGGAAAGAGCTTAAACATGCCAAAATAGTAGCCAAAACATGCAGAGATTGAAGCGTAAAAGGCAAGAAAAACATGCGCACATGATAGCTCGCAAACAAGGCTCAAAGCACAACTCTCAAAAGCAATGAAAGAGTGAAATAAGTGAGAGTGTGACAGAGTTATATACACTGAAATCACATGTTAAATGATGCTACAACATGCAATCATCTCATGCAAAACATGTTAGAGGCCTTAAAACACAAAGCTAGTGAAGGCATTTGCACTATAGCTATACGAAGCATAAGCCATATGATCAAAGCAGCCCAAAATAGAGCTAAAGTAGGCCAAATTAGTAGCTAAAACATGCTGAGATCAAGTCACAAAAAGGTAAAAAAACATGCTCACATGTTAGGCTATTTACTCATGCAAACAAGAGACAAGGAGGGGAGGCCACCCCCTCCTATTTTGGACCTCAAAACCAAGTTTTTGCCACTGAAATTTCCCTGGAATTCAGTGGTTAAAAGAGCCCAAAAAGTTGTTTAAAAGGCTTTGAAAGATAACACAAAAGGCTTCATAAGCCAAAGAGCAAAAGAGGAGACAACCCCCCTAACTCAACAAAACTCAAACCATCATTTTAAAACCTTAAAAATAGAGTTTTTTATGGTTGAAAAATGAGGTCAAATAAGTATAAAAATAAGGCCAAACAATCAATTAAAACAAAGCTTAAAAGAGGTAAGCCTTTACCTTTGAAGCACAACACTAAAACAGCCAAAATTTTGAGCCAAAACCAACCTTAAGACCTCAAACCAATCCTCAAAAAACCTCAGCTCCAAGGTGAAGGTGTTTGGTCAAGGGTCTCTTTGCAAGAGTGTAGAGAATTCTCACTTTCAAGCACAAAATATGAAGAGAGAGAGGATTCTAGAGAGAGAGAGAGGAAATTTTGCTCACAAAATTTTTCTAACCCCCCACATACAAGAGGATGACTTCTATATATAGAAGATACAAAATCCTCTTGAAAAGATCCAACCATCCACGTGCAAGCAGATGCTCCAATCTGTGCAAACAACTGGCACCAAAATACCAGAAAATATCTACTGATGCATTGGTGGCCGGCCGACCATTAGTGATAGACGACAGGGGCTCATTAATGGCCAATAGGGCACATCAATGGCCGGTAGGCCAAAATCCATGGCCGGCAGTGCCTTATCATGGCTAGCAGTGCACCAAGAAAAACATGCTAGAAGGACCAAAACATGGTCCAAAAATGAGATAGAATTGATGCAGGGTTTGGAAAGCTCATACTTGTGGTATTCCACCGCGAAATTCGGGCGCTCGACGAGCAATCAAACTTGTCATTGGATGTACCTGCAAGAACGTCCAAGTCTTGAGGACGGTCAAAATGGGGTGTCTACAATAAGTCTAAATTTGCATTGCAGCCCAATAATACTAAAATGTACCAAGATTTGAAGCAAAATTTTTGGTGGCCAAGTATGAAGAAGGAAATTGCAGAGTTTGTTTCAAAATATTTACAATGCCAACAAGTAAAGGCAGAACACCAAAGACCAGCGGGTTTATTTCAATCTCTCCCAATCCTGGAGTGGAAGTGGAAACATATAACGATGGATTTTATTATTGCCTACCCTGAACACCCCGAGGTGTGAATTCCATATGGGTTATTGTTGACAGATTAACTAAATCTGCTCATTTCCTGTCTGTGAAAACTCAATATAATGCGAATAAACTTGCTATTGTGTATATGAATGAAATTGTTCGATTACATGGTGTTCCAGTTTCAATTGTATCCGGTAGAGATCTGAAATTTGTCTTCAGATTTTGGCAGAGTTTACAAGATGCTATGGGAACAGAGTTGAAATTCCATATGGCATTCCATCTCCAAACTGATGGCCAATCAGAGAGAACAATACAAACATTGGAGGATATCCTGAGGATGTGTGTCTTGGACTTCTAGGGGAGTTGTGAAACTTATTTACCGTTGGTAGAGTTTGCATACAACAATAGTTTCTGCTCGAGCATAGGAATGGCACCATATGAAGCTTTGTACGGGAGGAAATGTCACTCTCCAGTGTGTTGGACTGAAGTCGGTGATAGATCATTGTTTGGGCCTAAACTTGTGCAATTGACGATGCAGAAAATTAAAATCATTTAGCAAAGGTTGAAAACCGCCCAAAGTGGGCAAAAGAGTTATGTGGATCACTGACGAAGGGATTTGGAATTTGAGGTTGGTAATTATGTTTTTGTTAAAGTCACCTCGATGAAAGACAAACAAGATTTGGCAAGAAAGGAAAATTAGCACCCCGATATGTAGGTCCACTTCACATTCTAGAAAGAGTGGGTCTAATGGCTTATCGTGTTGCTCTTCCATTCAGTATGGAGCAAATACATAATGTGTTTCATGTATCAATGTTACGGGGTTATCTCCAAGATCCATCCTATGTCATAGACTACCGTCAGATTGCTTTGGATGACAACTTGATCTATGAAGAGAAACCAATTCAAATTTTGGATCGACAAGTGAAACAGCTACAGAAGAAGACAATTCCAATTGTGAAAGTTGAATGGCAGGAACACTACTGGAAAGAAGCCACTTGGGAGAGAGAAGAGGAAATGAAACAGCGGTATCCGGAGTTATTGCAACTTGAGGTAAAAGAAGTTTGAGGAACCAAACGTTTTAAAGGGGGAAAAAAGTGTAATAACCCGACTATTTCATATGCTTTAATTTCCTCATTCTATGAGCGATTATATGTGTGCTTATGTGTTTGATGTAAACTTCCATGTTTTAATGTGTGAATTACATGTTTATAAATTTGTATCTATCGGTTATGAGAAAATCTGTTGAAGTTACGACATTTGGACTGCAAATTGAAAGCCTTAGAGGCGTGATAAACCGAAATTGACTTTACACTTATGATTAGCATGATTTTTAGAACATAATATGAAGTTTTGTAAAAATTTGATTTGGAATGAATTAATTAGATTTATTTAAGCTAAACTCTTAAGTAAGCTTAAACTTAGACATAATGAGCAAAGTCTTGTTGGATATAATGTATATACATATGTCACAACGCAAACCCGGTACCCAAAGGTTTGGCGTCGTAACAAGATAAAAATAAACTAATTCTAGAATTTCTGCAGTAGTAGTGCAACGGATAAATTAAATAAATTAAAATGAAATAATTGGGTACCAAAAGTTTATTAAAAGTAAAAAAAATAGTCATTTGGGCATTTATTTTATTACAAGAGTTCAACAAAAAACACAGATAGTACAAAAAAAGAAAAAAGAAAACTCTGTGATTTATCCCCCATCTTGATCCCGCTAAATCTCGTCACTTGAAAGGGGTAATAGCTATAAGCATATAGCAGAGTGAGAAATATCATACTATGAGTATAGGGGCACAAAATAGCCATGGATAGTTATTTAAGCTAAAACATTAACGTAATTTAAATTGAATAAACAAATCATTTAAGTGGTAAAAACTAAAATACATAAATTACGTAAATAACTATAATCACGGTATAGAAAAAAATAGAACAGGGGTCACTGGAGTGACAATCAGAACAGGGGTCACTGAAATGACACTCAAAATAGGGGTCAATAGATCCATGACAAACGGAGAACCACAAAGTGGTCAAACAGAAGCCAATGGTTTATTTAAGTCCTCCAAGGCATAGGACTCTCGTGGTGGTACTTACATAAAATAATTATTTATAAAATCACCGTCAAATAATATCTAAAATTTGAACAAACATATTCATGAGTTTCAATTTAAGCAAATAGAGTTCAATAAATAATCCACGTAATTGAAACATTAACATAACCATAAAACACAACTTATATAAAATAAATTGTGGTAACTCAAAACATTCGTAAAATATATTATGGTGACTCAAGACATATATAAAACATGTTATGGTAGCTCAATGTATAATATAACTCACCTTAATATTAACGCTTAACCTTTACTTTCCTATTATTGACTCCCTATTACTTGTGTGAGGTACCCGTACCTATCAGTGCCTTGTTCTTCGTTTCCCAAGCTCACTTACTATTTATAGAGGAGTATGCATGGCCTCTGTGAGACGTGCCCTATTATGGATGGCCTCTGTGCGACGAATCGTTTTACTGGGCCTTGACTCTTGGCTTTTACCCCAAGGTTTTTACCAAGGGCCACGGTAACCCTTGTCTCATGGAAAAGTACCTGGCCCCTTATATGTATTTATATATATATATTTGTTTTTCCTACTCCTTCATTTATTTATTTTATTATTTATTATTATGTTAGGTTCACGTCTAAATCCTCATCACCCAACAATAAACATCACTTAATATTCTTAAAAAAAAATGCGGTGTTTCACAATTTAATCGGTTAATTCTCAACTTTCTAAACTATGCACCTTCTTTTTTTTTTTTTTTTTTGATATAATAAGGAACAATGCAGTATTGATTTGAATTTAAAATTTCGATTGTTACATTTCTCCTCTCCTTAACAGAAGTTTGTCCCCAAACTTGATGTACCTTGGGTTTCAAAGAGGTGTGGGTATTTGGCTCACATTAGGCTTTTAGTTTCCCATGTTGCTTCTCCGATACGATGGTGTTTCCATAAGACTTTTACAAGAGGTATAGTCTTATTTCGAAGGACCTGATCACGATGATCGAGAATCTGTATAGGTTGGTCTTCATAAGAGAGATCTTCTTGAACTTTCAGGTCCTCGTAATCAACAACATGCTTTGGATCTTGAAGGTATTACCGAAGCATCAAAACATGGAACACATTGTGGACATTGGATAATTCAGGTGGTAGTGCAAGGCGATATGCAACAGGACCAATCCTTTCTAATATCTCGAATGGCCCGATGTAACGTGGCCTTAATTTTCCTCATTTCCAAAATCGGATAACCCCTCTTGTTGGCGAGATCTTTAGAAACACATGGTCTCCTATTTGAAATTCTAAGTCCCGTCTCCATGTATCTGCATAGCTTTTCTGGCGACTCTAGGCAGTGCGAATTCGTTGAATTTTATCGCTCGTTATTTGCACGATCTTGAGACCTAATAGTTTCCTATCTCCGACTTCCGTTCAACACAGAGGTGATCGACATTTTCTTCCATATAGTGCCTCGTATGGTGCCATTTCAATGCTTGCATGGTAGCTATTATTATAGGTGAACTCCACCAAAGGTAGGTGATCATCCCAATTACCTTTGAGGTCTTGCACACACACACGTAACATATCTTCCAAAGTCTGGATTGGTCTTTCAGATTGCCCGCCAGTTTGCGGGTGATAAGCAGTGCTAAACTTCAGGGTGGTTCCTGTAACACGTCCGCGGGGGGACCTCGCGCTACAGCTCGGACTCCCTTTTGTTGTCACGGTTCTAAATCTGAACCAAAGAGTCCAAATCCGGCAAATCGTTTGAGAAAACAGATTTTTGAAAAGTAGTGCCAAACATGGACTGCTTTGCCAGATTACAGAGTCGCCACCTAAATATTTTAAAATGGGAAATTTAGGAAACCCTGACTCGGTGCCGAAGGCCACATGTCCGTCATCACCAAAGTGGTCTTGGCTCGGGAGCTTGGGTACAATCGGGGAAGGTCAGCTATGAGCACCCCCTTTCGCTCGGTCCGAAGACCGGCCTCTACTAACCATGATATCCGATTTTGAAAACATTACATGCTCTTATTCCAATTATTAGCCTAGAATTACTATGTTATGCGCGCAGCAAACAAGTATAGACTAGATTGCCTAATTTGGAAATAAACATTGCATATTCGTTGGTTTTGAAAATGCATTGGAATTTGCTACTCGCAAGTAGGCTAAAACACGGATTTCAACGAGTTTTCCCAACTCAGGCAATCCAACCTCCACCCACAGGCATTCAAGCAGTTTATCTCATATAAGCACTTAGCCGCATGGTAAGCATACTGTCATGTTAGCATTCACACGCATGTGGTATGCTAAAGCAAAAATACTTACATCGTACTCCGTGCCAAAACAATAAACTAGTTAGCAAACATGCATGCCCTAGTTCATGTTAGAGTGTCTAATGCATCGCATACAATCATGTAATTAGGATAGGCTCGGCTAACCCTAAAAATGGCATGTGAAATGCACTTTATTCGATGCACGTATTCAATTTGGAATTTGAAAATACAATGCAGTTTGTATGATGTGCCGAGCCCGATGCATGTTTAGACAAATGCATGGATGCACGCATGCATAGCATAAGGTATGCTAAAATAGATGTGCCCTAATCTACCATCATAAGCAGGTAAATAAAAGGGTAGAAAGAAATGGGGGTTGGAAGACATACACCCACACACCCACACTTATTACAATTATGCCCTCACTCGGAGGGACCAAAAGAATAATACAAATAATTAACTACGCAAGCTAATTAAATATTACAAATTCACTAAATCAATTAACAAATTAACTAAGTTAATTAAAGCAGTAAATGCCTCGGGAAGAGGGCAAGATGCATCGCGTGCCCGGGACCCGCTCGGAATCACACTGCCATGCATGGTTGCCTCTGTTTTCCCTGCTTTCCTCCTCTGAAGACTGCCAAAACTTCAGGAATACTTCCCTGGACACTGGAGATCACCACCGGCTGGGGTAGAACACCACCGGCTGAAGGATGTGGCTACCGGCACTGAATTCATCCATCGGCTGCCAGTAGATTGCCGGTCGGCACTAAACAGTGCCGGTCGGCACAAAATGCCTGCAGAACCTGCAACTCACAGCAACAGAGGACACAACTTGCATGGCAATGTAATTCAAAGCATGTATGCACCAAACACACTCCTTATCATGTTTTTGACTCAAAGGAAGATGTGCCTCGGTTCTCGGACCACCAATCACGCATTTCCATGCATGACGGCCCAAAGAACCAAGAGTGCAACTTCTATTTCAAATGCATGCAAAGCAAACAAACACATAAGGATGCCAAACCTCCATCATGACTTGGTCAAGAGGCTTAGCATGCATGCCAATATGATGCAATCCTAGACATGTCAACTAGTATGCAAAATGGACAATGCAAGGCACTTATGCAAACATGCAAGTAAGCATACAAGACAAGCATGCAAACCAAGCAATGGGGTGGGCTTAAACATGGATTAGGCAGCCCCAAATAGGCCTAAAACTATTGGCCAAAATGCTAAAGAGGTGAAGTCACAATGCATGCAAACATGCAACCATACATGCTCCAACACTTAGGCACAAACATGGCAACTCTTAAGCACACTCAAAGAGACCAAACATAGACAATGAGCATACATAGAAAGCTCTGAAAATCATGCAAAACATGGTGCCAAATCATGCAACAAAGCAAGTCAAACATGCAACAAATGGCCCAAGTACTTAAGGTTCACCAATGAGGCTTTGAACTACACATAGTACAACCGCACATGGCAATACTTAACCAACTAAAAATAGAGTTTTAACACATAAAACTAAACCCAAAAGACTACTTAGATGGCATCTAAGAGGCTTGAAATCAAAGGCATGCAACATGACCAAAACATGAGGCATACAACACATGCTTTTAAAGCATTAAAGAGGCTACTAAGGCAAGCATACAAGCACACCAAAGGGACTGAAATAGCATGCTAGATGGTTCCAAACCATCAAAATGATGCAAGCAAGGCATGCTACACCCTCATGCTCTTAAGGCCAACAAGCCAAATGCAAAGGAGCTATGTAATGCAAGTCATGGCCGACCAAAATAAGCATGGACAGACCTAAAGCATGGCAAAATAAGCATATACACTTCATGGATCTAGGCCTAAAACATGTTAGAAATAAAGGCATACAACCTAGGCATGTTAAGGGACTATTAAGGCATTACAAAGCAACTATGCAAAGCATGCAAGGAGTGCTAAAACCAACACTTAGCAATGTCATATTAGGGCATAATAAACATAAAATGCAGCCAAGACATGCTCAACAAACAATCAAACACTATGCTCTCTCAAGAGGCCAAAACTTGCCCTTTTCAAGGACATCAAGGAGAGGGGGTGGCCCTCTCCTTCTTGGGACCTCAAGGCACCATCTTCACCACTAAAATCCCTCAAGATTTCAGTGGTGAAGAGGCCCAAGCACCAAGGTCTCGGATCTCTCACAAAATAGCACCAAAAGTGGCCTTTTCAAGGCCTAAGGGTGGTCAAACCCACCCAAACCACCAAGCACTCTTAATAAACAATAAAGAGGCTTAAAAACAGAACTTTTATGTATTGAACACCTAGCACAAAAACAGTTCAAAGATGGGTAAAAAAGGAGTGCAAGAATGGGGTAAATAAAGCAAGTTTCTCACCCTTGTTGACCCTCTTCACAAATGTTGACTTTGTTGCTTCCTTGAGCTCCAAACCAGTCAAGAACAGCAAGAATAACCTCTTGGGACCTCAGTAGCCAAGGGAAGGTGAAACACTAGGTGTTGATGTGCAATAGTAAGACACAAACACCTAGTCACACAAACAAGAGAGAAAAAGAGAGATAGAATAGATATAGGATTCAAACCCTAAAACCAGAGCTTCTTCTCACCTTTCTAACCAAAACTTTTTCTAACCCTAATGCCAAGAGAGAAGGCCTTCTCTTATAGGCAACCCTCTTGTAAAGCTTGTCAAACAAGCTTACAAGGAGGGCATCCCTCCATACACGTGTATGGAGGGGAAACAAATGCAAGACAGCTGCCTTAAAATATCTCATAAAGCAACTGCACAGTAGTCGGCAGGGCAAATTTGTCATTTTGACAAATTTGACTGCCGGCCGGCACAAAAAAGTGCCGACCGGCACAACAAAGTGCCGATGGAAACTACAGCCAGCCAGTGGCCTCTAGCCACAGCCGGTGGTGTGTGGGGATGCCTCACAAAGCATTCCCTACCCCTCTAGGGCAAAACACAGGTGTTTGGTGCAAAACCAGACACAAAACGGTCGAGTTCGGAGGTCCTGAGGCAAGGCGCGCGTAGCCGAGAACTCCGGGAACTCCAAACGAACACAAACATGGATAATCACCGAGTAGTCAAGCGGTGACGTCCAAGTCTCGAGGACGGCCAAAAATGGGGTGTCTACAGTTCCTAAGGCTTCTTGTAATTTGTTCTAGAAATGAGACACGAAGCGAGGGTCTCGGTCAGGCACGATCGAAACTAGGGTACCATGCAATCGAATGATTTCTTTGATGTACAGAGTGGCGAACTTAGTAAAGGAGTACGTGATTCTGATTAGAAGAAAATGCACCGACTTCATCAATTGATCTACGATAACCCATATTGCATCATTCTTTTAGACTGATTGCGGTAGCCTGACCACGAAGTCCATAGTAATGTGCTCCCATTTCCATTCAAGAATAGGGAGTAGTTGCAACATTTCTATAGGTCTCTAATGTTCTGCTTTAACCCATTGGCAATGTAGGCATTTGGAGACATGGCTTGCTATGTCTTTTTTCATTCCTGTCCACCAGTAATGTTCCTTCAGATTGTGATACATCTTCGTATTGCCAGGGTGGATTGCAAACCTCGAGCTATGAGCTTCTACCAATATCTTTTTCCTGAGTTCTGGAAGGTCAGATACGCAAATTCAATTATGAAATTTTGGCATCCCATTGCTTATCGTGAAGTCAGGATCAGGCGTGCTTCCTTACTCCTCGTACTTTTTCTTCAAAATTTTATCTTCACATTGGCTGATTCTAATTTCTTCAATCAACTCTGGTTCCACGATTATGTTGGCGAGCAATCCATTGATCTTGCAGGGAATGAGGGTACATGCCAAACTTTTGGTCGTCTTTCGACTTAATGCGTCTGCTACTATGTTAGCTTTGCCGAGATGGTGATGGATCTCTATATCGTAGTCCGTCATAAATTCTAGCCATCGTCATTGCCTCATATTCAGTTCCTTCTGTGTAAACAGATATTTAAGACTCTTGTGATCAGTGTGAATCTCGCAGGTTGTACTGTAGAGATAATGACGCCAGATCTTGAGGGCAAAAATCACCGCAGCCAATTCTGGATCATGAGTTGGGTAGTTCCTTTCGTGAGTCTTTAGTTGGCGGGAGGTATAAGCAATGACCTTCCCATTTTGCATAAGAACGCAACCTAAACCATTGTATGAGGCATCGCTATAAATTACGAACCATTCTGTTTCTGCGGGGAGTGCTAGTATAGGAGCTGTCACGAGTTTGTTCTTCAATTCCTGGAAGCAACGTTCCTGCTTGTCCGCCCATTCAAAAGGTGTGTTTTTCTGAGTTAGCTAGGTCAAGGGTGATGCTATCTTCGAGAAATCTTGCACGAAGCGCCAGTAATAGCCAGCTAGAACCAAGAAGCTTCGAGTCTCGGACACGTTAGTAGGTCATGGCTAATCCACAATTGTTACAACCTTTTTGGGGTCAACTGAGATGCCATCTTTGTGACCGAAGAAGTGCACACTAGTGATCCAAAAGTCGTGTTTCTTCAACTTGGCATAAAGCTTGTGATCACGTAGTGTCTGTAGAACTCTTCGCAAGTGGTGCTCATGATCTTCTGGCGATTTGGAATACATGAGAATGTCGTTAATGAAGGCAATGATGAACTCGTCAAGATAGGGTTTGAACACTCGATTCATGAGGTCGATGAAGGCCGTTGGAGCATTTGTGACGCCAAATGGTATAACGAGAAACTCATAGTACCCGTAACGGGTTCTGAAGGCAGTCTTTCCGATACTTTCCATTTTAACTTTTAGTTGATGGTAGCCAGAACGCAAGTCAATTTTCAAGAATACTTGGGCGTCTTGCAGTTGGTCGAACAAGTCATCGACTCGTGGCAGAGGGTAGCAATTTTTTATGGGAACTTTGTTCAACTCCCAGTAATCGATGCATAACCTCATCGTGCCATCCTTTTTCTTTACGAATAATACTGGAGCTCCCCAAGGTGAGGTACTAGGTCGAATGAAACCTTTGTCCAATAGTTCTTGGAGTTGAGTCTTCAACTCTTTTAATTCTGTCATGGATATGCACTAAGGGGCTTTTGAGATTGGTTGTGTACCATGTTGGGTTTCAATGGTGAATTCGATTTCTTAGTCAACGGGGTACCAGGTAGGTCTTCAGGAAATACATCCGAGAATTCTCGTACCACAAGGATTTCGTCAAGTATGGGGGCCTCTTGTTGAGTATTGATCACATAACAGATACAACTGCAACAACCCTTTCTTAGAAATTGTTGGGCTATCATGAAGGATATAACACATGGAGGGGAATAAACTCCAGTTCTATCAAAGACAAGTTCGAGTTGGTTTGGCGACCAGAGGGAGACTTTTTTGGCTTCACAATCGATAAAGGCGTGGTTGGCAACCAACCAATCCGTTCCTAAGATCATATCAAAGGTACTAGTACAGAGGGGAATCAAGTCTGCGTGTAAGGTTTCACCTTTAAAGGATACAATAGAAGATTTGTACACATCACCACTAAGGGTGGAGTTACCAAAAGGAAAAGTCACAAATAATATATATCCTAAGGGTTCGGGTGTTGATGCCAACTTGGTAGCAAAGTGTGGTGTAACAAAAGAATGAGTTGAACCAGAGTCAAAGAGAACATGGGCTAAGTGACCATAAACATAAAGTATACCTGACATAACATTCTCAGTAACTTCTGGGTTTCCAGGCACCAGGGCAAAGGCTCTTTCTTGGCGTTTTTGGTCCTTCCTCACTCCTCCAGGTACCGCGGATTTTCGGACTGGTTCAAAGGGGCTGACTGTAGGATTGGCAAGCTTTGGACAATCTCTCAGCAAGTGGCTAACTTGGCCGCATCTAAAGCATGCTCCCATGTCTCAACGGCATTGTTCCCAATGAGTCCTTCCACAGGTATAGCAACTTGGAAT
Organism: Camellia granthamiana; assembly: GCA_036172215.1. Taxonomy (NCBI): domain Eukaryota; kingdom Viridiplantae; phylum Streptophyta; class Magnoliopsida; order Ericales; family Theaceae; genus Camellia; species Camellia granthamiana. The sequence goes on along the minus strand of CM069906.1, from coordinate 40,522,611 downwards.
GGTGCCACCTCTAGGATTTGTAGGACCTTGGTTGCTTGAACTGGTTGAATTGGTTGTGCCCGTATTTACCCTCTTGGGAGGTGTGACACAGGGTTTTCTGTTATCTCTTTTCCAAAATTGTTTCTTTGGCTTGGTTTCCTGGAGCACAAGGCTTTAATCCTTTTTTCCACAATGTATGCTCGCTCCACCACCTCCGCATGGGTTGGTAGTTTCAAAACCTCCAGCATGTCCTTGATTTCAGCATCCAATCCTGCTTCGAATTTCTTCGCTTTTTGAGTTTCAGTGGGGATGACGTATGTCACAAATCGAGCTAGTTACATGAACTTGCTCTCGTATTTAGCCACATGGTTTTTTGCCTTAGATGTATGAATTCTGTCGCCTTTCGTTCTCACAGTGAATCTGGAAAGTATTTTTCATAGAATACCTCCAAGTATCTTGCCAAAGTCACAATATCTTCTTTCTCCAAGGTAAGAAGCCACCATTCTTGTGCATCGTCTTTGAAGGTGAATGTGGAAAAAGTCACATTCTATCTTTCTGTGCAAGGTAGCACATGGAAAATTTTCTCCAAATCTCTGACCCAAGCTTCTGCCATTAATGGGTTTGTACTGCCCGTGAATATGGCAGGTTTCAAGTCCTAGAACTGTTTTGTTATAGTTGGCTCTTCTCATCGTTTAGGCATTCTGTTACTTATGTTGGTCTGTAAGGCTCGCAGAAAACTGGTAACTGCTCTTTCCATGATTTGCTCCATTGGGTCAGTACTGCTGACCGACGATCCGGTTTCATTTCCATCATTAGCCATTACTACAAGGAGAAAACGGTTAGTGAACTGCCCCCTTTTTTTTGAACCACTAATTATGTATTTAATTATCTATGATTCACAAGATACTATAACAGTACATATATCATTTTTACTTATGCAAAAGAAAACATATTAGTACAACGTACTTAAAATACAGTCAAGAGTTAGTGTCTAATCCTATTAATACAAAAACAGAAGGATTAGACTAATCATGTTCAGGTCACAAAAATCTCCTGGTAAGATGTCTAGAAGGGATCGTTAGGCCACCATGAGAAATAGCTCTGGAAAATTGACCCATGAAATAACCTCGCAAACTCACTCTACATGAGGGGCTCAAACACCCACCTACTAAGCTCTACTCCAAAGCAACGCCATACTACTCGGACCATGTAGACAGGAATACTGTGATCATAACTCCAAAACTCCCGTCCGGTAATCTGTACCGGTATCTCTAAGTATGATGCACTGTTAGTGAAGTCCACAGCTAGGGTCTGGACAATGTGCTGCGAGGGAGGTGTCGTAGTGCGAATGTGGCTGCTAGGGTATGCGTGTCCCCTCCTCTCCGCAAAGCCCAGGGGTAGAGATGCGACTAGAAAATGCAGCTGTCCTAGGTCCGAAACAAGACTAACAACGTGGGTTGGCCCTATGTACCTCTCACGAGTGTTGCCTTGGCGAAGACTTCAAAATAAGAAATCCTCATCAAGGTCGGCCTACAAATACACGGGTCGCCCCATGAGTCGGTCAAGTGTCGGGTGAGCTTGCCTGACAAGACTCTCTGAATCACCCCAGCCTTCTAATAGGTTTGGGATAAGTTAAGCTCCAGGGGGCTCGAACCAAAATAACTCCATTAGGTTTGTCATTTCCTACAACACAGGAAAACTTTGCCCAGAAATATTTATAACATAGTTTACTTGTGTTAGACAATTTAATTTAAAATTTTTTATTTTGAAAAACGCATACCATAATATCAAATAATAATATGAAGTAAAATTTATAATTAGTATTTTTTTGGTCTCAAATAATTATTTCAAATAATGTGAATAATTGTACAAAACAAGTTAGAAAAATATACTAAATTCATTTTGATAAAAAAAAAAAAAAAACCATTGCTCTGATACCATTTTTGTCGCGACCCAAACCCGGTACCCAAAGGTTTTGTGTCGCAACATGATAAAAATAAACTAATTCTAAAATTTATGTAGTAGTAGTGCAATGGATAAATTAAATAAATTAAAATGAAATAATTGGGTACAAAAAGTTTATTAAAAAGGAAAAAAAAAGTCATTTGTGCCCCTTTATTTTATTACAAGAGTCCAATCAATAACACAAATAGTACAAAGAAAAAAAAAAGAAAAGAAAACTCTGTAATTTATTCCTCATCTTGATCCCGGTAAATCTCGTCACCAGAAAAGGGTAACAACCATAAGCACATAGCAGAGTGAGAAATATCATACTGTGAGTATAGGGGCACAAAATAGCCATAGATAGTTATTTAAGCTAAAATATTAACATAATTTAAATTGAATAAACAAATCATTTAAGTGGCAGAAACTAAAATATAGAAATTATGTAAATAACTATAACCACGGTATAGAACATAACATAACAGAGGTCACTGGAGTGACAATCAGAGCAGGGGTCACTGAAGTGACACTCAAAACAGGGGTCAATGGATTCATGACAAAGAGAGGACCACAAAGTGGCCAAACAGAAGCCAATGATTTATTTAAGTCCTCCAAGGCGTAGGACTCTCGTGGTGGTACTTACATAAAATAATTATTTATAAAATCACCGTCAAATAATATCTAAAATTTGAACAAACATATTCATGAGTTTCAATTTAAGCAAATAAAGTTCAAAAAATAATCAACATAATTGAAACATTAACATAACCATAAAACACAACTTATATAAAATAAATTGTGGTAACTCAAAACATTCATAAAATATATTATGGTAACTCAAGACATATATAAAACATGTTATGGTAGCTCAATGTATAATATAACTCACCTTAATATTAACGCTTAACGTTTACTTTCCTATTGTTGACTCCCTATTACTTGTGTGAGGTACCCATACCTATTCGTGCCTTGTTCTTCGTTTCCCCAGCTCACTGACTATTTATAGAGGAGTATGCATGGCCTTTGTGCGACGTGTCCTTTTACTGGGCCTTGACCCTTGGCTTTTACCCCAAGGATTTTACCAAGGGCCACAATAACCCTTGGCTCATGGAAAAGTACCTGGCCCCTTGTATTTATTTATTTATTGATTATTATATATACACATTTTTTTTTCTACTCCTTCATTTATTTATTATTATGTTAGGTTCACGTCTAAATCCTCATCACCCAACAATAAACATCACTTAATATTCTAAAAAAAAAATGTGGTGTTTCACAATTTAATCGGTTAATTCTCAACTTTCTAATCTATGCACCTTTTTTTTTTTTTTTTGTGATATAGTAAGGAATAACGCAGTATTGAATTAAATTTAAAATTTCGGGTGTCACAACATAAGCCTTAGGAGACTTAGACTCATCAAGCCACCAAAAAATATCTCCTTGAGAGAGAGAGAGAGAAGAAGAAGAGAAAAGAGAGAGAAGAAGAGAATTCAATCTAAGCTTGGAGATTGGAAGAAATTGAAATAGTAACTCAAAGATTGGCTCAAGGTAAGTGTTAATCAACTCAAAGACTTGAAATATCTCTTAAATTGCTTGGAATTAAGACCTTAGATGAAGCTTTTGCACTAATAAAAGGTAGGGTTTTGAGTTATTATCTTGGTTGAATATATCTCATGAAATTGAACATGGAAGCTTAGGATTTGGTTAAGTGAAGGGTAGATTCTTCTGTTTTGGGCTTCTGTTCGGTTAGATTGTGAGGAATTGTTTCCTAATCTTACCTCTTTTCATGCTTTGAGCTCATAAATAAATATATATATGTATATATATAAATGAAAAGATGAAGACAATAAAGGAATCATGGAAATTAGAGTTCTATATGTCAACTTAAAGGAAGTTTGATCTAATTGAGCTTGTGTTTCATGCTTAATATGTTCATATATCATGTTTATGAAGTGAATTTGCTTGAATTGAGCCTTAGAAATACATTTAGAAAGCTTGAATTTGTTTGATCTTCAAACTGCTCAAACAGAGCCCAGAACCGCGCGTGCGGGGCTCACAGCCACACATGCGGAAAATAGGGGAAACAAGTTGAACATTCTAAAATAAAAGCACGTGCGGGCCGCACGTGCAGCGCACCTTTCCGCATGTGCTGAGAGGGTCTTCCACACATGCGGGAAACAGAGAGAAAATTTGCATCTTTTTGAACATCTTTTCAACCCTCTGAATCTATTAATGTATATGTTTAAGCCCTCCAAAATGCTTAAAAATGAAAAGAAAAGAACGAAACGGAGAAATAATTAAAGAGAAGAAGCTAAGAAAAGATCAATGTGTTTTGATTGAAATGATTGAGCATTGGATTACAATGGCATATGAAATGGACCTGAGGTTGTTCTATTTCTGTTATGTATGATGGGCTCGAGGCCGTTATGTCTGATATGGATTGTTTATGACTCATAGCCATAAGGCAAAGGGAGATGGAGACATGCCGATGTTCCATCTACCCTATAATGTTCAAAGCAGCTATTGATATGTTGGGCCTAAGGTCGTTCAGTATTATGTTGGGCCCAAGGCCGTTCTGTATTATGTTAGGCCTAAGGTCATTTCGTCTTATGAGAGCCTGAGACCATTGTGGAATATGATTATAGATAAGACATGTATACGTTGTATATTTATTCTTCAAGACATATGCTCATTCTTATGAACCTTCTTACATTATCATTACTCACTGAGCCTTGCTCACTTCATATTTATATAAATTTATGTAGGTGATCAGCTTAGAGGCCAGCCCTAGGTCAACTTTAGGAACTTTTGATGGACCTATTTTGTTAAGCCTCCAAAGTTGGAGTCTTTTGTCTTTTTTTATTTTATTTTATTTTTTTTTGGAGTTCTTTTGATGCCACATTTTTGTTAAGTCTTTGGTGGCTTTTATTGAACACTTAGTCAATATGTAATTTTTGGGCTTCTAACTCTTTGTATATAGCTGCATGAGTTGGACTTGTATATATATGAACTGTGTATGTGAACTCTCTATATATGACTTCATGTTTAAAATCCTGGCATATAAGCACTGCTCAGTGGACGTTCTGTTATTTTATTTAGTTTCGCTCAGGCCCTGTTATGATAAGTTCTTGGTAATTTTGTCTGAGACCGTAAGTAATCAAGAGGTTATTGGCCAGTCATGATCCAAACTTTTAGGGGCGGGTTTGGGTTGTGACAGAGATAGTAGGTGGTGCAACTCTTGGATTTCAGGCCACATATGGTATAACAGTATTGGATGTCGGTAAGGGTCATCCTGCCATTATGCCGGTAGCATAGCTCGATAATTCCATTGATGATTCATAATGTGTTTATGGCTAATTGCATGGGGTTCACAAAATAAAAGGGCATCATTTCTCGAAATAAGATGTTAAGTGGAAATGTGATTCCACCCTATACTGTGGATACTATGGGAAAAGACATGTAGTTATCTGAGGCATGATGGAGTTATTCTCACTCGCCAGACGTATCTGGACATCAGCTGGGATGTTGAACTCTCAGCGAAAGTTTTTTGATTTTGGTAGGGGTATCAACTCTTGATCTATGCATATCTATGATGTGTTCTTGGAGTTCTTGATGGTTATATTCAGCCTAGGGTTTGGAAAATTCTTAGAGTCCTAAGTTTAAGGAAGTGTACTAAAAGTTTGGAAAATCTCGAGTTTTATGGCTAAAATGTAGATTCAAATCTAGAATGTGAAAAAACAGAGGTAAATATGCAGGAAATTTGAAGAAAACTAGAAAAATGAAGAATGATGAAGATCAATGAAAAACAGGTTCAAGAAACTTGAAAACCGAAATTGAAACTAAGGGTTTGAGGGACTTACAGATCGGTAATGGAGAAATGGACGCCAGATTTGAGTTCACCGGAGAAAAATGAAGCTTTTGATCGGAGCAGAAAATTAATTCAGTCGTCGGAGACGACGAACGGAGTAATTGCAGTGGTGGAGATTCGAAGGTCCAACAATGGAGGTTAAAGAGAGAAAGTCTAAGAAGAGAGAAAGTTAGGGATATGAAAAGTGGGAAGATGAAGGGGTGGGAGAGGAGTTTTGGTGAAAGAGATGGCGGCAAATGAAAATAATTTAAATTTCTTGGGAAACATGTAATGGTTGATGTTAGCTGACGTCAAGTCAAGCGATGTGTGTCAATGAAAGGACGTGTTGGGAACCAATAAGGAGTTGACACGTCATTGGTGCAGGTATAACGATTAAGGTTGTTTTGAGATGACAGCTTTCAAATTTTGGAGTTCTTGAACTAGAGAGTCATAATCTCGGATAGTAGTGCGATCTTAGTTGGCACGATGAGCTAGGATAAGAAGCAGCATCTAGGTTCTATGTTTTTTTGTAACTTCTTGTTTCTTGGAAGCCGACGAGTCATGATCTTAGTTGGAAAAGCATCTCCTAACATGTTGTTTAGTCAACATGTTGGGAGGTCTGACAATATAGGTTTGATCACCTCAGTATGGCTGAGGTAAAACCTAGTGGGTAGTTATGGGGACATAATTTTGAGTTGTCCATGTGGCCTAGGTTATTAGTTGAGGTGCTACGTGGGTGGTTTAGGATTGCTGAGTTATGATGCGATCACACCCGAATCCAAGATATTCGAATAGATGACAAGACTCCTAGATGATATCAGACTACTTGTTTGGGTAAGGTTAGACTCTTCTGAGAATTGATCTTAATCTAAAGTGGAAGAGTCTTAGATAAGTGATATCTTATAAAGGACAGAGTGCTATGAAGTAAGACTTCTAAGGAAGAGTGGGCACTATTAGCTATATAAAGACGGTACCCCGATGGGTTTAAGGTACGTTCTAAACTAGTGTGTTATTTTGAGCTGATATCTTTGAGAGATAGTTGATTGGTTTGATCGTCGGAGTACCTCCGGATAGACGAGCCGCCAGTCTTGTGGTCTTCTTATGTGCAGGTGTTGGACTTATTTATTCTTATGTGTGCTCTACGAATTAGTTCCCAAGATCTCGACGAAGAGATTCAATTTGATTGTGAGGTTAAAATTCAACACCCACATTTTTCATGACAACAATTAAACCAAACATGGCTATCAATAAAATTGTAGAGAAATTAAAGAAACATACAAAAATCAATGATCAATAGCAATGGCATTGTTTTTTCCATCATGCTTCGTCCCTACACCTCCCAACCCGTCTTGGACAAGTTTCCTCCACTCCAATGAGAAAGAGGGCTAGGGACGGGTTTCCTCTCCTCATCCTCTTCTATCTCTCTCGCGCGTCAATTATATTTATTAAATATATTTATATATAAAATATAAATTTATTACATAGAATAAAATATTACGCCTAAAAACTCATTTTCACATTTTTATTTATCATTTTACATCTTTTAAATCTCATCACTTACAAATTATTATATGTAACCATATCAGCTTGCATTTTATTAATACCACCATTCAAAAGGTTATAAAATTAGCCAATCGCTGTCTAGCTCTTGCCTCGGTGTTACTAACTCGCCAATTTGTCCCATCCCCAATATGATTAAAGATAGAGGTAGGGGTACCACAAAACTTGTCTCTTCCCACCCTACCTCATCCCGTTGTCATCCCTAAGGATTAGGTAATATGTGTGAAAGCAATACCTTTTTCTTTTCATCCTATTTGTTTGACATGAGATTTTTTACTAACTTGCTTTCTTTTCTTCCCTTTTATTTTAGGAAGAAATTCAATATAGTGGGACAGATTAAAAACAAATTACAAAAATATATGGGGTACAAGTGGTTTTGCGATGGGGTGCAAATGAAATGTTATGGAGATGCAAATGTGATTTGTACTCCTCCATGTTTGTGTTAAAAAAAAAATGCTAGAAATCCCAAAAGTTTTACCAAAATTTTTACCAAACGTCTCATATGGGTGTGAGATCCACACTATGTGGATCCCATATGAGTCTTATACTCATATGAGACATTTGGTAGAAATTTTAATAGAACTTTTAGGATTTCTGACATTACTAAAAAATTCTCACACTAGGATGTATTCCCTTTTATTTTATGTTTTACACACAAATACTACAAATCATTTATTATTTTTTGTCATCTTATGCATGGTTGGTTGAATAAAAATTAATTTTCACATCCATTATTAGTAAATTATTAAAAGCACTTTTAATCCAAAAGATAATGGTTGAATTCTCGACTGCATTAACTATCCTAATATCCAAATCTACATTAATCTTTATAAATAAATAAATAAATAAATTATTAAAGCAATGCCCAAGAGACAAAAAAAAATTACTCCCTTTATCCCAAAATAATGATCCCTTTTGGAGAATCTAACTTTTTTTAGTAGTATAATTATTGCACTTGCAAAAAATTGATTTTTCAAAATTACCCCTTGATTGTACATTTTTTTGGGAATATCAATGTCATAATTATACTTTTTATATTGTTAATGAATTTAAAAGAATGGCAAAATAGCAAATTTATATTATTTTTGTACTTAATTTTTAAAAAGGGACTAATATTTTGAGACAATGAAAAATAGAATAAGGAACTGATATTTTGGGATAGAGGGAGTACCAAATATTCACATGAGTGTAGGTCCCACTCACATGAACATGAGTGTAGGTCTCACAATCATGTGAGTGTTTTGTAAATTTTTTGATAGAAAATTTGGAGTCTTTTGTATGATTGAATTTATTATTCATAATTAATGTGCTTGGGAATTGACTCAGAATTTTGCATTGATTTTTCTAGCATAAGTGGCTTTTTCTTTTTTTAAATGGGATTCCTAAATAAACCTGTGATCCCTCTAATACTCTCCTGAATGATTTGGGAATATAAATTGTGTCAACACTAAAATTTGTCAATACAACACAATTTGGAAATAGAAAAAAAAAAAAAAAAAATACTTGCAAAGAAGTCTCATAGAATTTCAGATGGCTAATGAGAACCACAGAGATTTACTTTCATGCTGTATATTTGTGTTGGTAGCTATCATGTACATGCTGAACCATGGATGTGTTGAAGGCAAACATGGTGTAATCCAAGATTATTTAAACTTAAAACATAAAGGAACAATCAAGACCATAGAGGTCGACTTCAAACAAAAGCTCTTCCTTCTTCTTTCCTTCTCTCTCCTCCCTCTTTTTTTTTTGATTTATTTTTATTTTAGCTATAACTATTCAGAGATTTAGGGGATTAATTGTTTATTTGATTTGATTTTCAATTTTTGGCAGAGTGAAGATGGTGATGTGATTGACTGCGTCGACATTTACAAACAACCTGCATTTGATCATCCACTTATAAAGCATTTACAGGTTTTTTTTTTTTTTTTTGTCACATACTTTTCAACTCATCTATATATATATATAATTCTACACATTAGTCTTGCTGGGGCTTGTTTGGACTTTTTCACAATTAATTGTTCGAATATCACATGAAAAATGGCTTGAACTTAATTCTCAACTTGGTAATTAAAGTTTTTGTTTTTTTGTTTTTTTTGCTATTATGTTTAAGGATGTTGGAGATGCTAGAGGCATCAAGATAAGTGTTGGTTTTTTTGTGAACATACATTCGTTCCCCTTTTTTTATGAATTAATTATATTTTGCAAAGAACTAAAACCAATGAATTTTAAAAAAAGGGCAAAATAGTAAATTACATTATTTTATTCCTTGATTTTTAAAAATGGACTAATATTTTGAGATAATGAAAAATAGAATAAGAGACTAATATTTTGAGATAAATGGAGTATTATATTTAAGGAGGTTGGGAGAAAGGGAGTATTATATTTAAGTATTATATTTTGGGCGAAAATGTGCAATAGAATTACTAGAGGCATCAAGATAATTGTTGGTTTTTTTGTGAACATACATTCGTTCCCTTTTTTTATGAATTAATTATATTTTGCAAAGAACTAAAACCATTGAATTTGAAATAATGTAAAAATGAAAATATGTGGGCCAAAATGTGCAATAGAATTATTTCCCTCCGCTTCCTAATTTTTTATTCCACTGGAACAAGATGGAACCTAGCTCATCTCCAATTGGAATGAAAATGGATGACTCTCAACCCAAGCTTATTCAGAATTGGCATAAAAATGGAGAGTGCCCACAAGGAACAATCCCCATTAGAAGGACTCAAAATCATGACCTTCATCGAACTTTTCCATTTCACCGGCAAGGAGGACGACATTACTACCCCTTTGGGCAACTACTAGGTGCTCATGAGGTACAATTTGAACTTAATCTTAACTTAATGCCAATCTGACGTTTACTCAAAATACAAAACATCTAGCAAAATTTTGTGCATTAATTTGTCTTTTGTTTCATTTTAGTATGCCTTTGTTACTGAAAGTGGTAGTACCTACCATGGAGCGCATGCATCAATTAATGTGTGGAATCCTAAGACAGAGGCTAATGAATTTAGTTTATCTCAAATGGATGGTAAGTGTTAGCTTGTTTAATTGATACATTATCAATGACCTATTGTATGTTGAGTCACAACATATATAGTTATGGCATCCTTAAGTAGACAAGTTGGTGCATGTTTTTAGGTTTATCCCGGATTGTATCTTGACAATCAGACAAGGTTCTTTATATATTGGACAGTAAGTTTCCTTAATTTTCTAATCCTCTATTGATTATTTAAAACTTATGATATTAATCACAACATATAACAATTTTTAACCAACATTTGATTCTCATGTTGGTAGTGATGGCATATTAATTCAACCTTACTTTACGTTTATGTGGCAAACAGAGAGACGACTATCAAATCACAGGATGTTACGATCTTAGTTGCCCTGGTTTTGTACAGACAAATCATAAGTTTGCCATTGGTTCCACCATAAAACTTGTTTCCACCTACAACGGAAAGACATTCGGCATATCTATACTGATATACAAGGTATATATATATATGCTAGAATCTATTTGACTAACAACTTGTAAACCTTAAATATAACTCAAATTATTTTCTTGGAAACACTAGAAAGAACATGCAGTTTTCTTTCAGTTTTGGATTTTTATTTTCATTTATTCATTTATTTTTTATTTTTTTTTGATAACCTAGTATCAATCCCACTAGACCAACTAATTCCAGAGATCAATCCATCATCCACGGGTGAGGGGGCCAACTAAGACAAAACTCGATATGGACTAGTCCCAAAAAAATTATTTGCACTTATAAGAGGTTTTGAACCTAAGACTTCGGAAGAAGCACACCCTCAGTCCCAAGCTTTGACCACTATGTCAACTCCTTGGACTTTTTTTCAACAAATTATACCTACTGTTTATGTAGTTTGCCTTGTGTCAGTTTTCGTCATGATTATTAAAGCAATTTTATCCTTGAATTTTTTACATTATGTCAATTTGGTGTAATGGATTATGTCCATTTAAAAATTAAATTGAAATCTAGGAACAAAATAGTTCATTCAATCTTCTCCTCATGATAGAGAGGTTGGCGTCCAATTGGAAATAGTCTATTTCCTTTTGAATGAACCATTTGTTCTTGATTTATGTCCAATTAGACTAAAATGACACTACACGATCAAATTGACACAAGATAAATTACAAAAATCATAGGTATAATTTTTCCAATTTTTTACAAAAAATTATATGGTAAATTACATTTTTTACACTAAAATTTTCATCTAATTTCATTTTAGTACCTCATCTTTTAATTTAAACAATTAATGTTCAAACTTTAACTTATGTTTCAATGTGGTCCTCTTGACACTTTCAATTTCAAATTTGTATGAAAAATGCTCACGTCGGCACATTTTACAAACATTAAAATAAAAAATCCACACGACAAATTACACGTTCATCCATAAACTTTCACTCAAATTCTACTTTGGTTCTGAATTTTTAACTTAAATCAAATTTCAAATGAAGGAGTGATAGGAGGATCCCAACATGGGTTGAAATCGGATGATTTCATTGTTACAATTAGAAAATGTGGGATAAAAGTGAAATTTGCTTAAAGTTCAAGGTTGAAAAATGTAGTTCGCCAAAAAAAATATGAAAAATAAACAAAAGGGGGTGCAAAGATCTATACCATCTTCAAGAATATATAATTTTTTCAATGAATTATCGTGTTGCTCAAGGTCAAAAATTCAGTGTCATGCATTTCGAGCAGCGACAGCAATTTTGTTGTTTCCTTGTGCTTAATTTAAAATATTCAAAACTAATCTTTCATAATGAAATAAGTCCATCCAAACTAGCTGATTTTCCAATATCAATGAAAAATGTATTAGGACAACAACTCTGGAGATTGGTGGCTTCAGGTGCAAGATGTGGTATTAGGTTACTGGCCTGGTTCCATCTTCACAGACTTAGCTGACAGCTCTACGATAGTGGCATGGGGAGGACAGATCATCAATGTAAGATCAGCACAACATCACACAACCATTCAAATGGGGAGTGGCCATTTTCCCTTCGAAGGATATGGAAAATCAAGTTTTTTCTATAATCTTAAAGTCATTGACAACTCAAACACTCAGCAAGATCCAGCTTCCCTTATGTTACAAATTCTGCATGCTATGATTTACGTATTGGGGAAAACACAAATACTAATCTCGGAACTTATTTTTACTATGGGGTTCCCGGATATTCTGCAGAATGCCCATGATGATCAGCAAATTGATGTATTAAAGAATAAAAAACATTCATTGATTTAAAGTTTATATGTTAAATAAATTCTGTTTTCATTTTTTTTAACTTTAGTTTGGTAGCTAATTAAACACTATTTTTCTATTGCACTTTTTCTTGCAAAAGAATTGTATTTGTAGTTTAAAACAATTTGATCACATATACGTCTATTTGGCTATAGAGGAAAACCCAGAGGTTTTTTTAGTGAGGCCAAAACAAGTTGATAATGTACAAATTTGATTTACAAACTGATGATATCAGTTACCAGAGAGAGATCACTGTCACGCACCATAGATTTACAAGATCCAAGCCCACGAAAGTAAGAATACAAGTATGACAATAGATGAAGAAATATAGAGAAATAACAAGGAGATCTTGACAATGACAATCTGATCAACGTGATAACAGGATTCATAGGAAGAGGAAACCATAACTCGCCCTCCCACTATTACAAGCAATTCATGTCTTACTATTCCATACATACAATCTATAGTCATAATTTCTATGTGACATGGATATAGAACATGTATATCAAAACATAGTATCCAAGTACATACAAAGTAGATGCTCCTCTGGCGTATATCAAAATAAAAGAGGGCATTCCCTCTCATAACAAAGGTCACAACTGAGCATGTGGCTTGAACAAAATATAACAAAAGAGTGCCCTTACTCATCATCCATAGCCCACCATCCAAGCTTAAAAATAATTAACAACAAAGGAGTGAACAAAAGTCTAGTATAGAGATTTTTGGCATAAATTATATGAATAAGGCAATGAATGTGATCTTTTTTTATTTTATTTTTTTGATCGGCAGAGAAAAAATTTCATTAAAAACATGAAATTTGAAGGTTCAAGAAAAAAAAGATGCATTGAGAGAGATTCGAAAAGTATAAACTCTCCTACACTACTGCTACTCGCATCCTTACAACCAACCCCTTGTCTCACGATTTTATATTTTAAAATAAAACACAAAAAAATTACAAACCAAACTCTTGAGCCCCACACCCAAACCACTGAAACAAACCCAGCTTGTCACCCGCGCTTGTTTCCAAGCGTTCCCCACGCCTGTTTCCATGAAATTTAAACAAAATTGCATTGATCCCATTTAGCTTCCCACACCCACACTCAACCAATAAACACCCAAATTCCACATCCAACCTGTACGACTGAACATCATGGACACTTCCACTAAACACTTCGTATCTCCCATGATTAATCCTCTTCCAAACAGCTTCCTTGGATGTTCCTCACTCCAACATCGAAAAGCCCCCTCTTTGCCGATCAAAAAGCCAACCACCATAGAAATAAACAGATTTCACCCCTCAAACTTGCACTTGTACTCACACAGGAGCACTTGAATGAAGATCCTAAACCAAAGTGGATCTTTTACCCCTCTAACTCCCACTTACAAAGGAGCACCCGAATGAAGATCCTAAGTGAAACCAACCCATCTATGTTCGAAGCACCTTCCATGGCCGAAAGGCCCATGGCCAAAAAAACACCCAAAACTGAAAAAACACGGATCTGAGGAAGAAAAAATTCCTATGGCACCATAATCCACCCCTCTTTCACTTGTTGAACAACTCTACTGCTCGGGCGTGACCGTTGAAGACCCACGCTTCCCCAAGCACCTATAAAGAGAAAACCACCGCCAACTCCTCTCTTGTAATGACCACCCACCAAGACTTCCATGACTGAGGAAGAACAACTCATACTTGAGCACCAACACCCACTGAATGGAGACCCAACAAGCTTTGGGACCGCCAGATATGATAGATCTGATACCACCCAAGGAACACCCAACCAAAAGCCCCGAAGAGCGCCCGTGAACCAAGGTTGTTAAAATCGGGATCCTACGTTGGATCGTTGGAGGTGTTTATAGGATCGGATCGTAGAATCGGATCGAGGATCGCAAGATTCTACCGAAAAAGATAAATTACATAATAATTTAAATTAAATAAACATTTCTTAAAAAACATACAGAAAATGAGCCTATATTCTATTAAAAAGAAGTGAAGATATTGTGAAAAATATAATACTCTATGTAAAATGTACATATAATATTATACATTAGAAAACTCGATGGTAAAAATTTTGTATTTCATCAAAAAAGAAGGTGAAGAAGAAGAATTCTATAACAAAATACTCTATAATCTACAATAATGCATAAAAAGTGAAGAAAAAATATTTAACAAAGTTGGATATGAAAATATATTAAGAACTCAAAAGAGCAGCTTAACCAAATGATAAGATTTGCCGTTAGCATCCCTAATGGAGTGGATTCGAGTCACAAAAATAATCTCTCCAAAAATTAGGATAAAGTTGCAATCATCTTACCCTTCTTAGACTCCACTAAAGCTAAGTTTGTTTTTCCGACTAGTTAGTTTTCTTAAATTATCGCAATATTTGAATGTGTGTTGCCTATTTTGTTTTTCTTAATCTATTTGATTCAATACTACTTAATTTTTATTATTTATTTTGATCACATAAATGGGTATTTAGACAACAAATATAAAATTTACAATAAAATATGTCATACAAAACAAAACAAGGCTTGCAAATTAGATCGGATAGGATTAGATTCAGATCGGGATTCCACGATCTTATAAGATCCCATTATCAGGATCGAGAGATCCTACCTATAAGGAATTTTTTACATGATCTGGATCAATTGTACTCAAATGGATCGTAAGATCGTAGGATTGTAAGATTTGGATCGGGATTTTGATAACCATGTTGTGAACAAGTATCCAACCCGAAAACTAAAGAACCAAACAACATCCTAAGCAAATCTAGAGATTAGATTTGAAAAGGTGATGGTGGTAAATAAAAGGGGGCTCAAGTTTATTAGGGGAAATGACTAGAACACACACAAGAAAAAGCTAGGCCAGCCGACCAGTATGGCCAAAGGCAGCTAAGCAAGCTACCTCATACCTTAATGGGACTTGTAGCTCTCTAAGGCAAGCAACTTGCCCTTCTCTGGCTACTGGTCCCAAGGCATCGCTCTTAGTAGGAGGACATCTTATTTAAGAACCGATTCTATTCAAAAAGAAGTTGTTTACACCTGTTCCAGCATTCCAAGATTCGGGATTTCCCTTTTGTCGAGTGTTCTGAGCTTGGGATTCGAAGGTGGGATTTGAAAGTACCGTTCTAGGGGCATCCCTCTTGTAGTCTCAGCCCCTTTAGTGGAGTAAATAAAAGTGATTTGGAGCATCGGGTATGCCAGCCAGCGATGAGGCCCAGGGTGGAGGCTTTTTAGAAAGAGAAAATTTTTTATATATGAGAGAGAGAGAGAGAGAGAGAGAGAGAGAGAGAGAGAGAACTAGTAGCCACAATGAATGTGACCATGATGTGATATTCGAAAAAAGCATTTTGTAAGCTAATTCTCAAATGGGGCATCTCGTGCATTTTCTGTAAGTTCCTACGAGTTACATTGGTCCCTTTCGAGGGGTTTGTATCGGTTCTTATGCAGATTTGTGGTTGCTTAACAATTTGCCGTAAGTACCACAAAAAAAAAAAATTTTTTTTTTTTTGTGGTATAATACTCAAATAGTGCTTCCTGTGCATGAGCAATAAGTTCTTACAAGTTATATTGGTCTCTCCCGAGGTGTTTGTGCCAAATCACAAATTGAAAAACCTAAGTGATTCGTGATTCGAAATAAATTTAATTGCAGCAATTCCCAAACACACAAAATTAACAATCTAAATCATCTAGCACGTACAAAAATGATTTAGATTGTTGTTTCACAATTAACAAATTGACATAAAAGATTTTAACGTGGAAAAAATCACAATTGGAGCACCTCCAATTGTTATATATATAAAAAAATAAATCATGAGCTAAAAGCCACTAATCAATCCACTATGAAGATAATGAAAATACACAAAAGAACTAACAATTACCAAACATGCTTAAGAATTGTCTTCCGCCTCTTGTGTCTCTTTTAACACGCCTTCATCTCGGAATTGATTAGCCCGATGTTGAATCCACAACACCCAAGTTGAATCCACGACGATAAGCCGCTTTGAACTCCTTTAAAGCCTCCAAGCTCCAATCTTTTGGATCCGTCTATCAAACGCTCTTGAAAAATAAAATCCATACAACCCCCCTTGATTTAAGCAATCAAATTCATGTGATGCAACTAATCTCACAAAAACATCAAGGGAAACAAAGGGAAAGAACTCTAGAAGCAAACACAAACTCTGAAGTTTTAGATTTCGAAGTTGTAACCTTAGAATCTACAAGTTGCGCAGCTTTATATGAAACAGGGCCATGAAGACTACTTGAGCGAAGGAATAGTCGCTCGAGCGGTGTGTCTTAGATGTAGAGAAACCATAAGTGCCTTTGCTCAAGCTATGGGAAGTTCGCTCGAGCAAAGAATGAGATCTCTTAGTGCTTTTGCAGGCATGTCTGAACTACTGAGAGATAAGCTTCTTCGCTCGAGCCACCAATTCTGCGCTTGAGTAGTCCAAGTAAAAACAGGAAACTAAAATACAACTAGAACGTTCTTTGTTCACGGAATTGATAACACAAAGGGACCTAGCAATCTTCCCCTTTGTAAATTCCCAAACAAAACGATTCTAACATTAATTCCTAACAAACACATGCACTAGACACAAACACTCTCTAACCAAACACCGTGCGAAGAGAACCACTTGAAAGAAGTATAGAATCGCACAAACACGTCTAGATGATAGATGATTAACATTAGCATAGTAAGCATAAAATATATAATAAACCACAATCACAATCATGCTATCATCATGCTCCCCCTTTTGGACTAGGAGAGACAAAGTGGTTAAACCGAAAAAAAAAAAAAAAAAAAAACCAAATAAGCCCAATATACCAAAAAACATGTCCAACATACGTAATAAACAAAAAAAATATGTCCAAAATATCCAAAAGCTAGAAAATACAAATAGAAAACTTGTCCATGAGATAGAAGAATGAAAGAAATCACTGATATGGTAGAGGAGGAGGTGGATCATGCTGCATCTGAAGACATGAAAGTATCTGGGCTAGTTGAAGAGAGGATTGGTCTACCGAATGCTTAATACGGCCAGTGAAGGCCTTTAAGGCAGTGAGACGGCCATCAAAAGCATCCACCAGTGTATCGAGCCGATCAAGGCACTGGATCATAGTCTGCCCAAATCATAGAAGCTGGCCTCGAATGGTCCGAGGGCGGACATCCTGCTCGTCATCACCAGTAATTGTAGCATCAAACACAGCTTCCTCCACCAAATGTTTCTCACTTGCATCAGAAGGACCTGCCCCTGAAGACTCCCCCTTGACATGAACCTAACTGTGAGAGAGTCTTTTTGATGACTGGTTTGACAGGAAAAGAAAATTCATCGTTGGAAGAAGAGAAGACATCAAAAGAGAAAAAGATATGGTTTATGAGACAACCATAGGGAAAACCCAAAGACTTTTTACCCTTAAACACCAAAATCATTTTTTGGACAATCATACTAGAAAGATCAATTGGAAGACAATGATCAATGCAATACAAAACATACCCTTGATTATGAGAGATGTTGGAACTGTGGGTGTTAACATGAATTGTCACACCCCAAACCCGGGTATGACCGGCCGTGGCCCACAGGGCCTTAGCCCAAGGCACACGTAAGCCTAAACACGAATCCATAATCACATTGACCAACTAAACAATAGTCCAATAATAAATAACCAAAACTCAATCTAGTGACATGCCACAATTATAAACGGCAAAATCAACCGTAATCAAAACCATCCAAACTTATGCAATATAAACAGCCCACGAATCAAAATAATCCTAAATGAACCCCAATAAAAAAAAAATAAATATGCACAAACTTGTCATAACATTCTAAAATAAATGAATGTCCTAGAGGTCCATGCAATCGAGTCCCCGCTATGTCATGAGTCTACTCTAAGTCCTTTTAACACTTGGAAATGGTAAACAGCTAAGTTAGCTTATAGCTCAGTGAGTAGCAACATAGTTAGTATATATAGTTTTGAAAACAGGGATCAATTCCAAAATAAGACATATATCATAGAAACTAGATTGGCATACAGTTTGGTAAAGAGAATCTGTTTCAAAAAGAAGGTTCCACAGTTCAATAGTTAAAATACTCATGTCTCTCAAGAACATGATAAATGACATTTTTCACTTAAAATAGATTACAACATGAACACCAATAATTTTCTGGGTACCAAGAAATAACAAGTAACATGCCACACAGTTCTCAAGGCTATAAGCCTCGTTGGATCCAATACCGAACGAAGAGTCATCCTCAGGGTGGCAACCTGGGCCTTTTCTCTAAGACGATCCAATTGAAGGTCACCTAGCTTAACCTAGGTCTTTTCCTTATAATCATTGAGCACTAGAGTCATCACGGCCCAACCGGGATCTGTTCCCTAGTGGCCAGAGTCACCACACACAGTGGAATAATTTCCCTGGACTAAATACACATATGGTCCTAATAATCAATATATATCAGTTTCGCAAAACATGGTAGGTCATCATTATAAACATGAGACCAAAACAAATAGTTTGCAGTATGCCAAGTTCACACATGTTTCATAAATAATTTGATTCCGTTGATAATATAATAATTTATCAAAACAGTTTAGTCCTGAAACAACAATTTAATTTTCCAACAGTTCAAGGTAGGGGTACATTTATAAACATATGTAGCATGAAACTACTCACCTGAAAACGAAATAATTTAATCCTCGAATAGAGTATGAAAGTCCAACTAGTGCCTTGAATCAAGTATGAAAACTACACGTCACTACTAATTTAAAAATACTAAAAAATAAGAACTAAGTAACCCCAAACTAAAGCACACTAACACGGCTCAACCTAACTCACCGTTACTCTTAAATATTACTTAAGTTCATATTCTTCTAGGTCTAAAATCACCCAAGACAAGGGTTCAAATCAAAACTTAATTAAAAGTAACTTTAAGATAAAACAGAATTTTAAACTAGTTTTCCCAATTTATTCGCTAACTTTGAAAATTTAAAACCCACTCCACGTTGTTCGAAAAATTCTAAAACCCTCCAGATATCAACTGATATATCCTAAGTTTCAAACCTAAATAGCTTCACTTGATTTTCGTATCAAAATAATTATCTACAATTAATTATATCTTAACAGGTTATTTTCTGCAGCACTTTAAAGAAATTAATGGTTCTCTTAGTATACATGAGCAATCAACGCGAGGCCAAAAACGTACGAAACTAGACTCGTAACCAGTTTTAATGACGCTGATTTGATAATTTTTGGATTTATACCCAAAGAGAACAACACTCCCGAACTTATTGTTTAAAACCAATTTTTTGGACAGATTTAAACGCATGGATATAGAACATGTATATTTTTCCAATTGACACAAGATAAATTACAAAAATCATAGGTATAATTTTTCCAATTCTTTACAAAAAATTATATGGTAAATTACATTTTTTACACTAAAATTTTCATCTAATTTCATTTTAGTACCTCATCTTTTAATTTAAACAATTAATGTTCAAACTTTAACTTATGTTTCAATGTGGTCCTCTTGACACTTTCAATTTCAAATTTGTATGAAAAATGCTCACGTCGGCACATTTTACAAACATTAAAATAAAAAATCCACACGACAAATTACACGTTCATCCATAAACTTTCACTCAAATTCTACTTTGGTTCTGAATTTTTAACTTAAATCAAATTTCAAATGAAGGAGTGACAGGAGGATCCCATTGAAACGCGGGTTGAAATCGGATGATTTCATTGTTACAATTAGAAAATGTGGGATAAAAGTGAAATTTGCTTAAAGTTCGAGGTTGAAAAATGTTGTTTGCCAAAAAAAATATGAAAAATAAACAAAAGGGGGTGCAAAGATCTATACCATCTTCAAGAATATATAATTTTTTCGATGAATTATTGTGTTGCTCAAGGTCAAAAATTCAGTGTCATACATTTCGAGCAACGATAGCAATTTTGTTGTTTCCTTGTGCTTAATTTAAAATATTTAAAACTAATCTTTCATAATGAAATAAGTCCATCCAAACTAGCTGATTTTCCAATATTAATGAAAAATGTATTAGGACAACAACTCTGGAAATTGGTGGCTTCAGGTGCAAGATGTGGCATTAGGTTACTGGCCTGGTTCCATCTGCACAGACTTAGCTGACAGCTCTACGATAGTGGCATGGGGAGGAGAGATCATCAGTGCAAGATCAGCACGACATCACACAACCACTCAAATGGGGAGTGGCCATTTTCCCTTCGAAGGATTTGGAAAATCAAGTTTTTTTTCTATAATCTTAAAGTCATTGACAACTCAAACACTCAGCAAGATCCAGCTTCCCTTCAACCATATGTTACAAATTCTACATGCTATGATTTACATGTTGAGGAAGACACAAATACTGATCTCGGAACTTATTTTTACTATAATGGTCCTGGATATTCTGTAGAATGCCCATGATGATCAGCAAATTGATGTATTAAAGAATAAAAAACATTCATTGATTTAAAATTTATATGTTAAATAAACTCTGTTTTCATTTTTTTCCCGTTTAGTTTGGTAGCTAATTAAACACTATTTTTCTTTTTTTTTTTTGATCGGCAAAGAAAATCTTTATTGATGAAAGCATGTAAAAAGATACAGAACATCAATAAAGAGGAGTTTGGAGCTAAACGAAGCTCCAAGCTCCAGTTGGTGAGAAACCAACGAACAAAGAAAAACAAAATAAGAACAATAAAAGCAGAGCAGACTACACCGTGGACCCTTACAACTAAAACACAGCACCAAAACAGAAACTGGATCCAGAACAAAAGCAGATCTAAGGTATTTTTAGAGTAATCCACTTCTACGTCTGCAAAACCATTACACTTCCACTGATGGCAATCCAAGCCAGTGCAAAACCATAGGCATATTAAACACTATTTTTCTATTGCACTTTTTCTTGCAAAAGAATTGTATTTGTAGTTTAAAACAATTTGATCACATATATGTCTATTTGGCTATAGAGGAAAACCCAGAGGTTTTTTTAGTGAGGCCAAAACAAGTTGATAATGTACAAATTTGATTTACAAACTTACGATATCAGTCACTAGAGAGAGATCACTGTTACGCACCATAGATTTACAAGATCCAAGCCCGTGAAAGTAAGAATACAAATATGACAATAGATGAAGAAATATAGAGAAATAACAAGGAGATCTTGACAATGGCAATCTGATCAACAGATAACAGGATTCATAAGAAGAGGAAACCATAACCCGCCCTCCGACTATTACAAGCAATTCATGTCTTACTATCCCATACATACAATCTACAGTCATAATTTCTATGTGACATGGATATAGAACATGTATATCAAAATATAGTATCCAAGTTCATACAAAGTAGATGCTCCTCGGGCGTATATCAAAATAAAAGAGGGCATTCCCTCTCATAACAAAGGTCACAACCATATAAAATACTGGGCATGTGGCCTGAACAAAATATAACAAAAGAGTGCCCTTACTCATCATCCATATATACATGCATTACTGGGTAGGTGGCCCACCATCCAAACTTAAAAATAATTAACGACAAAGGAGTGAACAAAAGTCTAGTATAGAGATTTTTGGCATAAATTATATGAATATGGCAATAAAAGTGATCATTTTTTATTTTATTTTTTTGATCGGCGAAGAAAAAATTTCATTAAAAACATGAAATTTAAAGGTTCAAGAAAAAAAAAAAGACGCATTGAGAGAGATTCGAAAAGTACAAACTCTTCTACTACTGCTACTCACATCCTTACAACCAACCCCTTGGCTCACAATTTTATATTTAAAAAAAAAACACATAAAAAAAATTACAAACCAAACTCTTGAGCCCCACACCCAATCCACTGAAACAAACCCAGCTTGTCACCCGCGCCTGGTTCCAAGCGTGCCCCACGCCTGTTTCCATGAAATTTAAACAAAATTGCATTGATCCCATTTAGCTTCCCACACCTGCACTCAACCAATAAACACCCAAATTCAACATCGAACTTCTATGACTGAACATCATGGACACTTCCACCAAACACTTCATATCTCCCACGGTTAATCCTCTTCCAAACAGCTTCCTTAGATGTTCCTCACTCCAACGTCGAAAAACCCCCTCTTTGCCGATCAAAAAGCCAACAACCATAGAAATAAACGGATTTCACCCCTCAAACTTGCACTGGCACTCGCACAGGAGCACCCGAATGAAGATCCTAAACCAAAGTGGATCTTTTACCCCTCTAACTCCCACTTACAAAGGAGCGCCCAAATGAAGATCCTAAGTGAAACCAACCAATCTATGCTCGAAGCACCTTCCACGACCGAAAGTCCCATGGCCAAAAAAACACCCAAAACGGAAAACCACGGATCTGAGGAAGAAAAAATTCCTATGGCACCATAACGTACCCCTCTTTCAACTGTTCAACAACTCCACTGCTCTGGTGTGACCGTTAAAGACCCACGCTTCCCCAAGCACTGATAAAGAGAAAACCACTGCCAACTCCTCTCTTGTAACGACCACCCACCAAGACTTCCATGACTGAGGAAGAACAACTCATACTCGAGCACCAAAACCCACTGAATGGAGACCCAACAAGCTTTGGGACTGCCAAATATGATAGATCTGATACCACCCAAGGAACACCCAACCAAAAGCCTGAAGAACGCTCGTGAACAAGTATCCAACCTGAAAACTAGAGAACTAAACAACATCCTACGCAAATTTAGAGATTAGATTTGAAAAGGAGATGGTGGTAAATAAAAGGGGGCTCAATTTTATTAGGGGAAATGACTAGAACACACACAAGAAAAAGCTAGGCCAGCCGACCATTATGGCCAAAGGCAGCTAAGCAAGCTACCTCATACCTTAATGGGACTTGTAGCTCTCTAAGGCAAGCAACTTGCCCTTCTCTGGCTACTGGTCCCAAGGCATCGCTCTTAGTAGGAGGACATCTTATTTAAGAACCGATTCTATTCAAAGATTCGGGAGTACACCTGTCCCGGCATTCCAAGATTCGGGATTTCCCTTTTGTCGAGTGTTTTGAGCTTGGGATCCGAAGGTGGGATTTGAAAGTACCATTCTAGGGGCATCCCTTTTATAGTCTTGGCCCCTTTAGTGGAATAAATAAAAGTGATTTGGAGCACCGAATATGCTAGGCAGCGATGAGGCCCAGGGTGGAGGCTTTTTAGAAAAAGAAAAATTTTTATATGTGAGAGAGAGAGAGAGGGAACTAGTAGCCATAATGAATGTGACCATGATGTGATATTTGAAAAAAGCATTTTGTAAGCTAATTCTCAAATGGGGCATCTAGTGCATTTTCTGTAAGTTCTTACGAGTTACATTGGTCCCTTTCGAGGGGTTTGTATCAGTTCTTATGCAGATTTGTGGTTGTTTAACAATTTGCCGTAAGTACCAAAAAAAAAAAGAAAAAAAAAATTTTTTTTTTTGTATAATTGTAGACACCCCATTTTTGACCGTCCTCAAGACTTGGACGTTATCGTTTGAACACTCGATGATCATCCATATTCGTGTTCATTTTGAGTACCTAAAGTTCTTGGTGAGGTGCCTCACCTTCGGACCTCTTAACTTGTCTGTTTTGTGCTTGGTTGTGTACCAAGAGCTTGTGGCTGTGTTTCTGAGGAAAGAGGGTGGCCTTTTGGCCAGCCCTACAACCTATTGGCCAGGCCTTGTTCCCATCGGCCATCAGTGGTGGCCTCTCGGCCTCACTGATGGCTGGTCGACCTTATTAATGGCCGGTCGGCCACATGTGTTGGCCGAGGGCCTTTTTTCTGCCTTTTCATATATTTTATATGACAGCTGTTCCAGTTGTTGGTCACTAAGTGCATCCTCCATACACGTGTATTGAGGGATAAAGCCAAGCTCTTGCTTGCATTTTCTATAAAAGGGGAGCTCTCTCCCCCATTTTTGGGTCACAAATTTTCAGAGTTGAAAATTCTCTCTCTCTAGAATTCTCTCTCTCTCTCTCTCTCTCTCTTTATATATTGTGCTCTATTTTGCTTGAAAGTGACTTTTCTTTACATATTTGCATACAACCCCTTAGCCAACACACCCCTACCTTGGAGCTGAGGTTTCTTGAGGCTTGTTTGGAGGTTTTGAAGTTAGTTTGTTTGGCTCAGAAGTTACTGGTTTTGTTGCTGTGCTTCAAGGGTAAGGTTTTACCCTCTTTAAAGCTTTGTTTAATTGCATGGTTTGACCACCTTTGCATGCTGTTTTGGCCAACTTGTCAACTGCAAAAACCTCTATTTTTAAGTGTTAAAAATGGTAGTTTGAGGTCTCTTTAGAGTTGGAGGTGATCTACTCTTGTTTGTTGCTTATTTGCTAAGCTCCTTGCCATCTTTTAAAGCCTTTAAAGCAGTCTTTTCGTGGCCTTTAAACCATTGAATTCTAGAGGAATTTCAGTGGTGGAAAGGTTTTGGGGTCCAAAATGGAAGGGGGTGGTCCCCCCTCTTCATCTCTTGTTTACATGTGTTGATGGCCTACAAAGTGAGCATGCTTTTCTACCCTTTTGAAGCTAGGTTTAAGCATGTTTTTGCCACTGATTTGCCATGTTATAACTCTGTTTTTGTCTGGTTTGGTTACCTCTTGCATGCTTCTTGCACTTGTAGTGTAACCTTGCTTACTAGCCTAGCATGTGCCATACTTTAGCCTATCATTCTAGCTAGTGTTGGCTCCATCTCAACATGTTTTTGCTCATATTTTAGCATGCCTTAGCTCTATTTTGAGTGGTCTTGGCCATGAGAGACTTGTTGTGCATGGTTGTAGTGTAAAGGCCCTTGACTAGTTTTGAGTTTTAAAGTCCCTAGCATGCTTTGCTTGAATTGTTTGCATGCTTTAGCCTCATTTCTCTCATGATTTTAGTGCATATAGTGTAGACACACTCTCACATATTTCACTCTTTCATCGCTTTTGAGAGTTGTGCTCTATGCCTTACTTGTGAGCCTACATGCGAACATGTTTTTTTCTTGCTATTCAAGCTTCAATTTCAGCATGTTGTAGTCTCTGATTTGGCATGATTAAGCTCTGTCTAGAGCTGGTTTGGTTGTTTGTGCTTGATATTGCCTGCTTCTAGGGTGATGCTCTTTACTAGCTTAATGTATTTGGCTTTTGAGCATGCATTACATGAGTTGTTTGCATTGTTTTTAAGTCACTTAGCATGCTATTTCAGTGCTGAAATGTTTGTCATTGCACTCCATTGTTTCAATCTTTCATTCACTTTGAAAGTGGCCTTAAGCCCCTTGTTGGCTTGAGCATGAACTTAAGGCATTCATGCATATTGGTTTTAATCCTCCCTTGAGGATTTCTACTAACCAATAACATGATACTTCCTTCATGCTCAAAGCACTCGAAGCTTGGGCCATCTTTCAAATTACAGGACTTTTCACAATCGAACTTAACCGGTTAATGGACTAATTGGTAAGTTAAAATGAGTAAACAAGAATTGAATAAAGTCAAACATGCCAAGATAACATATGTGCATTGCATTGCATGTGTTTGGATCGAACGTTAATCCAAACACAAGGAATGTGGCACGTTTCATACTCAAAGTGATGAAACGTGTTGCGTTTCTTGGTCGTTGTCACCCTTGATCATGCATGATAGGGTGATGACACTTAGAGTCTTATGTGTGCATTCATTAATATTGTGCAAGCTTGACTCTTTGGTCATCATGCATTGAGATGCGTGGTTGGTGGCTTGAGAGCCGAGTACTACGCTCCTTTGAGCTTGAAACATGATAAGGAAGGTAGTTGCACACACATTTCCTTGAAAATACACTGCTATGCCTCTGTTTGTGCTCTGTTGCAGCAAAAGGAGAAATTTCAGGAATCAGTGGCTGACCGGCCACATGCCCTAGCTGACCGGCCACCCAAGCTAGCCAACCGGCCACCAATACTGGCTGATGGCCATCACTTCTAGCCGATCATCCCTCAGCATGTTCCTGGGATCAAACAGAAGCAATCTGGAAGTTGGCACAATTTTTAGAAGTCTAAAAGAGTGCAAACAGAGGCATTTAGAGGCAAGGTAGTGGATTTTTTGGAGGACGCGACCCAGCATGCATGCCTCCCTCGTTTGCAAGGCTATTTTGTCGCTTTATTAGCTAGTTATAGTTAATTACATGTGCTGTAATTAATTTAGCTTAGTTCATTTTGTAATATTCTAATTAGTTTAGATTAGCTAATTGATTAATTCGGTTTGTAACTAATTAGCTTAGATTAGCTAGTTATTCAATTCGGTCTGTAATTAATTAGCTAAGTTAGTTGATTAGCTTACTTTTTTTATTCGGACCCTCCGTCACGAGGGCATAATGTTGTAATAAGGGTGCGTGTGTGTACATGTCTTCCAACCCCCATTTCTTTCTCCCTTTTACTTATCAGCTTTTGATAGATAGTTTAGGGGCATATTTCGATTAGCATACCTTATACTTTGCATGTTTGCATCATTCATTTGTATTGCATGCACCAGGCTCGGCGCATCATTCAAACTGCATTGCAATTTGAATACACTTTCTTGAATACGTGTTTCAAAGCATGTTATCAAATGTTGCATTCATATGCCATCTTAGATAGCCGAGCCTATTTAGTTGCATTATTGCATGTGCTGCATTAGGCATCTTGTATAAGTTAGGATCATGCATTGATTTCTAATTAGCTTTTCTTTTGACTCGGAGTACTCGATGAGTCTTTACGCTTTAGCATACTTGCATGAGTGTGAGTGTTGCCATGTTAGCATGCTTGCCATGAGGCTATTTGCTTAAGTGATTAACTGCTTGAATGCCTGTGGGTGAAGGCTTGATTGCCTGAATTGGAACAACTCGATGATTGTGAGTTTTAAGCCCACTTTGAGAAGTGGCAAAATCATGTTTTAAAGCCCACTTGAGGGTGGCAAATCCGCGCTTTAGCCTACTTACGAGTAACACTTTCAAACCATTTTCAAAAACAAACATGAGTTGTTTTGTTCCAATCCGCGTGATTGAGTCTATACTTGTATGCTGTGCATATCACAAAGTAAATTAGCTAATAACCGAAATAAGGACACATGTGTTTATCAAACAACATATCATTTTTAGTAGAGGCCGATCCTCTGATCGGCCGACGGGGGTGCTCATGTTATGACCTTCCCCTCTCGTACCCAAGTTCCCGAGCTGAGACAACTTTGGTGATGACGGACACGTGGCCTTTGGCATGAGTCAGGGTTTCCTAAATTTCCCAAAAACAAAACATTTAGGTGGCGACTCTATAATCTGGCAAAGCAATCCATGTTTGGCGCTTTTTGATTCAAAATTGATTTTTCAAAACCAATTGCCAGATTTGGTTTCTTTGGTGATTTATCAGTCTTACATTGCACTTTGTAAGATTAGATTCAGAATCGTGATAGGGGAGTCCAAATTATAGTAGCACAGACCCAATTTGCGCCCTCTCCGAAAGGGGGGCCCGCGGAGAGAGTTCCAAGCGGTCTACAATAATACTCAAATAGTGCTTCCTGTACATGAGCAATAAGTTCTTATAAGTTATATTGGTCTCTCCTGAGGTGTTTGTGCCAAATCACAAATGGAAAAACCTAAGTGATTCGTGATTCGAAACAAATTTAATTGCAGCAATTCCCAAACACACAAAATTAACGATCTAAATCATTTAGCACGACGAAAATGATTTATATTGTTGTTTCACAATTAACAAATTGACACAAAAGATTTTAACGTGGAAAAAATCACAATTGGAGCACCTCCAATTGTTATATATATAAAAAAAATCAAGAGCTAAAAGCCACTAATCAATCCACTATGAAGATAATGAAAATACACAAGAGAACTAACAATTACCAAACATGCTTAAGAATTGTCTTCCACCTCTTGTGTCTCTTTTAACATGCCTTCGTCTTGGAATTGATTAGCCCAGTGTTGAATCCACAACACCCAAGTTGAATCCACGATGATAAGCCGCTTTGAACTCCTTTAAAGCCTTCAAGCTCCAATCTTCTGGATCCACCTATCAAACGTTCTTGAAAAATAAAATCGAAATAACCTCCCCTTGATTTAAGCAATCAAATTCATGTGATGCGACTAATCTCACAAAAACATCAAGGGAAACAATGGGTAAGAACTCCAAAGGCAAACACAAACTCTCAAGTTTTAGATTTGGAAGTTGTAACCCTAGAATCTACAAGTTGCGCAGCTTTATATGAAACAAGGTTGTGAAGACTGCTCGAGCGAAGGAATAGTCGCTCGAGCGATGTGTCTTAGATGTAGAGAAACCATAAGTGCCTTTGCTCAAGGAATGGGAAGTTCGCTTGAGCGAAGAATGAGATCTCGCAGTACTTTTGCAGACATGTTTGAACTACTAAGAGATAAGCTTCTTCGCTCGAGCCACTAATTCTGTGCTTGAGCAGTCCAAGTAAAAACAGGACACTAAAATACAACTAAAACATTCTTTGTTCACAGAATTGGTAACTCAAAGGGACCTATCAATCTTCCCCTTTGTAAATTCCCGAACAAAACAATTCTAACATTAAATCCTAACAAACACATGCACTAGACACAAACACTCCCTACCCAAACATTATGCGAAGAGAACCACCTGCAAGAAGTATAGAATCGCACAAACACATCTAGATGATAGATGATTAACACTAGCATAGTAAGCATAAAATCAATAATAAACCACAATCACAATCATGCTATCATCATGCTCCCCCTTTTGGACTAGGAGAGACAAAGTGGTTAAACCAAAAAAAAAAATAAAATAAAACAAATAAGCCCAATATACCAAAAAACATGTCCAACATAGGTAATAAACAAAAAAAAAAAATATGTCCAAAATATCCAAAAGCTAGAAAATACAAATAGAAAAGTTGTCCATGAGATAGAAGAATGAAAGAAATCATTGATATGGTGGAGGAGGAGGCGAATCATGCTGCATCTGAAGACATGAAAGTATCTGGGCTAGTTGAAGAGAGGACTGGCCTACTGAATGCTTAATACAGCCAATGGAGGCCTCTAAGGAAGTGAGACGGCCATCAAAAGCATCCACCAGTGTATCAAGCCGATTAAGGTATTGGATCATAGTCTGCTTAAGTCTTAGAAGCTGGCCTTGAAAGGTCCGAGGGCAGACATCCTGCTCGTCATCACCAGTAATTGCAGGATCAAACTTAGCTTCCTCCGCCAAATGTTTCTCACCTGCATCAGAAGGACCTGCCCCCGAAGACTCCCCCTTGACATGAGCTTGACTTTGAGAGACAGTCTTTTCAGTGACTGGCTTGACAGGAAAAGAAAATTCATCGTTGGAAGAAAAGAAGACATCAAAAGAGAAAAGGATGTGGTTTATGAGACACCTATAGGGAAAACCCAAAGACTTTTTACCCTCAAACACCAAAATCATTTTTTTGGACAATCATACTAGCAAGATCAATTGGAAGACAATGATCAATGTAATACAGAACATACCCTTGATCATGAGAGATGTTGGAACTGTGGGTGGTAACATGAATATTGACACGACAATGATATTTAGAAGGTGGAAACGGAAAAGAAGTTTTTTTGCTTGATGAGGGCCAATTCTAAGGTGTCCCATAGATTTCAATGGCAACCAAATTAAAATCAGCATTACGAGAAGCAAGAAATGGAAGTGACAGTTAGTAATAGGAGAAATACCAAGGAAAACCGAACTAATGCCTTAGCGATTTTGATTTCTTTTGATGGGACCCAAGTTTTGAAGGAAGGGTCGTATTAATCGACAGGTGAATGCTACAATAAAATTCACTGACCCAACTAAGATTTTGTTGACCCGAAAATCGAAGAACACGATCACATCCCAAAGCATCAAACATAGGACTTAGGAATAGACTCAAACGTGTCTGGTTGGACATCTTTCTCAAGGTGGATAGTTATAGATTCCCAAAAAAATTCTTCTTTCTCGTTGGACTGGAATTTTTTAGTATTATAAGATGGATGAGAAATAGTAGCCTTTCTCCATTTGGAAGATTCAGCCATGACTTAAACACTAAAACACAAGGAGAATCCCACTAACAAGAGTAACACAAATCCAAGGGCAACCCGAAATTCAAAGACCAAAACCACCCACCAATGGCACAACCATAAATCCCCAAACAAAACCAAATAAACCCAAATCAACCCCAAGTGCAAACAATAAGGAACCACAACCATTAGTAACCAATAAGAAGAAACAAAAAATTAATCAATTAACAATAGGACATAATCTCATAGATTGATCAAAATAAAGCCTAAAAACCTAGGAGAAAATTGAAAATAAGATAAAATAAAATGAAATAAAATTTTTTTAAAAAAATTAAAACCTAGCAACCCTAGATGAAACCTAGCAGTGCAACGAAAATCAACGGACAAAGTAGAAAACTAAGATGAAAAAAAACCCCAGATGGTGGAGAGAGATAAGAAACATGAGACTAACATTAAAAAAAAATAAAAATTCAAAATAAAGTAGAAAAAATAGAAGATCATTACCAATGAGTGATGAAAATCACTTAATGTGGCTCAAAACTACTCCAAATCGAGGAGAGAAGACACGAAAGAGAGCAAAAGGGGTGAAATTGCCTTAGTATGAGAGAGCACAAAGAGGTTTTGGGGGAAAAGTGAAACTGAAAGGACGGTTGACGGGCTTTAAAACTGCACAGACTTCTCGAGCGACCACTTCATTGCTCAAGCAAACTTACTAACGCGCGTGGCCATCACTCGAGGCAAGACTCCACTGCTCAGGTGCATAAAAGACTCTCTCAGAAGTTCAGACACTCTGCAAAAAAAAACTAGATGATGCCATTCACCGCTCGAGTGCAAGAAACACGGCTCAAGTAGTGTCAAAACTCAAGGAATGTTCTCAAAGTCTTGAAACACAACCCTTGAACATCCATAAACACTTATAAAACAAACTATCACCTAAAACTAAAATATATGAGTACCATTGCAATAATGTCAGACTAAGATGAGATAATCCACACATCATGAAATCTTCAAACTTGCAAGATAGATAATTATGAACGTGAGATCATCAGAAAGCGAGGTAAGAATGTATAAATGGACATAGGTAGCACATGAATGCAAAGCTCAAAGAAAAACATGATAGCTCACAAAGATAGTTGTGTGTGTGTGTGTGTGTGTGTGCACGCCCGTGCGTGCGCAGTCCTTGAATGTCCACAATTGCTAAAGTTAATCCTAGTTGTGATCGGATGGCTAGATCTCCGGCAAAAGAATCTGTATGAAACTGAGAAAAGTCAAACCACTAGAGATCAAGGGGCATTTGTTGAGTAAACGCTCCCCCCAGTCAATAAATGATTTGATTTGATTTTTCTTTATTTCTTTTGCTCACTCATTGGTGGCTTTCACACTTAAGAGTATGAAACCTAGCCAGAGATGCATGGATAAAATAAAGATAGCCTGGTTGTTGACTCTGAGGTAGCATTGTCCTCATGCCTTGACTACAATGAACTAAGGGGAAAGTCGTGGAAGTGCAAAAGATGGTAGGTGGTTAAGAGACTCAGCATCACCCAAGATATGCTACTATAGGTCAATTACTCTAGAAATGTACAAGACACAATGCTAAAAGTCCATAGCGGAATTTGATCACTTGTGCGGATACCCCTGCAATTAATTAACTTAAGGATGTGTACAGAATGAGATCATGAAATCAATGAGCATGTACATTCAAAATGAGTTATAAGCAAACACATATGAAACCTTGCATACAGCATGAGAGAAGGTCTATTAAATCTATTGCAAAGAAGACACGTATCAGTGACAATGAGATTATAACAGAATGCCAATCAACATCCACTCATGCAACAAGTCACACTCTAGTCAATGAGCACTACTCCCAATGTCTTTCTAAGGAACTCAAACCTAAGAAGATTAAGGGGTTTTGTGAAAATGTCTGCTCTTTGATGCTTAATTGATACATGTTCAAGAACAAAAAGGCTCTCCTCAACTAACTCTCGAATAAAATGGTGACAAATGTCAATATGTTTAGTGCAAGAGTGTTAGACTGGATTCCAAGAAATATTGATGGCACTAGTGTTGTCATAGAAAATAGTAAGTGTGTATTGGTCTATCGAATAGTCATGAAGCATTTGCTTCATCCAAATCGTTTGAGCACAATAACTCCCCACAGCAAAGTACTCTGCGTCAGTGGTTGAAAGAGAGATGGCAATTTACTTTTTGCTATGCCATGTAACCAAGTTATTTCTGAGGTAAAAACAACCTCTAGATGTACTTTTGCAATCATTAACACACCCTACCCAATTGGCATTAGAATAGCCAGTAGTATTGGCCGTGGAGTCAGAAGAGAACCAAATCCATCCCATGCCCCAAAGTCCCACTCACATACTTGATAATATGCTTAACGACTAGAAGATGAGACTCTTTTGGACAAGCTTGATAACGGGGCACAAACACCAACATTAGAGGAAATATCAGGCCGACTGGCGGTGAGATACAAAAGCCTCTCTATCATACTCCTATAGAGGGTAGGATCAACGTTAGTGACAGAGGGATCTTTAGAAAAATAAAGGCTCGTGCTAATGGAGGTCCGTGAGTGTTTGGTGGACTCTTGACCGAACTTAGACAAAAGGTTCTTAGCATACTTAGTTTGAGACACAAACATACCCAATGACAATTGCTTAATTTGTAGCCCTAAAAAGAATGACAATTCCCTATTATGCTCATTTCAAACTCATATGTCATGTAATTCAAGAAATATTTAATCAAGAAATATTTACCAAGAGATTTAGATGTGAATTTAAACACAATATCATCAACATAAATATGAGCAACAAAGATATGCGACGTAGTATATTTCACAAATAAGGTCTTATCCACACTACACCTTTGAAAGTCATTGTCAAGAAGAAAGGTAGTCGACCTATCATACCAAGCCGAGAGGCTTGTTTTAGCTCGTAAAGGGCTTTGTCTAACTTGTAGATATGATTTGGAACTTAGGAATCTCGAAACCCTTTGGTTGCTCAACATAGGTTTCCTCCTTCCAGTACCCATTCAAAAATGCACTTTTCACATCCATTTGAAACAACTGAAAACCAAGAAAGAGTAATGTACGAATAGATTCGAGATGTGCAACAGGAGCAAACGTCTCATCACAGTCAACACCATTTACTTGCGTATAGCCTTAAGCAATTAACCTAGCTTTATTCCTAACCACTGTAACAATCTCATCAGATTTATTCTTAAAGATCTACTTGGTATCTATCACATTCACATCTCTAGGTCTAGGAACAAGAGTCCAAACTTTGTTACGTTCAAATTGACCTAATTTTTCATGCATAGCATTTACCCAGCTATCATCTAGCAAGGCCTCTTTTACATTCTTAGGTTCAATTAAAGAAATATAGCACACGTGTGATAGCTCCTCCCGAAGTTACTTTCGGGTTTTCATTCGATATGTGACAGTCCTTATCACTTGTTGTATAGAATGATTCAGCTTCACCCTTGTCGATGGCTTCAAGACTGGAGTGGCAATGGTGGTATCTCCTTGTGCACTATTTGAACTTAGGCTTTCCATAGAAATTGGTACTTGTTCACCTTCTTAAGCTTTGCCTTGAACTTTTTCTTGACTTTGTGGTACTATGTCCGAAGCTTGAGGACCGCCATCTTCTTCCTCATGTAGAGACACTATTGGGGAACCTATGTCATCTACAACCACATTGATAGATTCCATCATGGATAAAGTGCGAAAATATAGACTCAAAAGGGTCTACTAGAGGTTGAATACCCTCAAAAATTACCTTCATCACTACTGGAGTCATATTTTACCATGGGCTCTCTATCTTTGAAAATGAAACACTTACTCCCAAAAGTTTTGAAGTATTTCACATTAGGTTTCGACCCTTTCCACAATTCATATGGAGTTTGTAAGGTGTCGGGCCTTAAATACATATGATTCACCACATAGACTGCTACATTTAAGGCTTCAACCAAAACTTAAGAGAAACTTTCTTACTAAGGAGCATAACCCTAGCAATCTCCGGAACCACCCAGTTATTCCTCTCAATAACTTCATTTTGTTATGGGGTGATAGAAGCTGAAAATTCATGCTTAATGCCATATATATCACAAAAATTTGAAAATGAGCTATTCTCAAATTCATGACCATGATCGGTTCGGATTCTTATGATACGCCTAATAGAAACACAATGTTCATTTTGGATTCTTAGGACTAAGGACTTGAAAGCATCAAACGTATTAGATTTTTTTCTTAAAAAATGTACCTATGTGAACCGAGAATAGTCATCAATAGTTAAAAAAATTTATCTTTTACCTCTAATACTTTCAGTATGAGTGCGTCCTATAAGATCCATATGAACCAACTCAAAAAGACACTTGGTTGTTAAGCTATTCACCTTCTTGTAAGGGGCTTGAGTTTGCTTTCCCAATTAACATGACCCACACACTTGGTTCAAAGACTTACCCATTTTAGGCACGCCTCGCACTATCTCCTTATTGGCTATCTTAGTTAAATCTTTGAAGTTGATATGACCTAACCATTGATGCCATAAGTCTAGATTGCTTATGATGGCCGAGTGACATGTGAGATCATTAGTAGTGACAATCCCATAGCAATCATCAGATGTGCGAATGACGGTATTTCCCTTTTTGTCCAAAATATCACATTTATCTTTTTGAAAACAATACCTCATGATGTGAGTCACACATTTGATTGATGCTCAAAAGATTAGCTCTGAGGCTGTCAACAAGCAATACACTATCGAATTTAGAAAGACTGAGAACACTTATAGAACCCTTACCAATGACTCGAAAGGTGCTGCCATCTCCAAATGTAATAATTCCTTTTTCATATTTCTGAAGAGACGTGAAATAGGATTTGTCACCATACATGTGATGAGAACACCCACTATCAAGATACTATATGTGCGAGTCACGTGCTTTATAAGCGGCGTGAACAACAAAACAAGACAAGTCATTCTTTTTCACCAACAGTTTTTTAGTCTTAACAGAAGAGGGACTATCATGATTCTTGGAAGATGTCTTAGCGTTGTGAACACCATTATGAACCATGGTATTATGTCTTGACATGTAGGGTTGTTGTCTAACCTATGAGGTATTAGAGTTTCTTCTATATTTTGGAGACACCCTACCAAACAACTCAAAACAATAAGGACGAATGTGGCCATACCTACCACAATGATAACAAATAAAAATAGGTTTTACCTCCCTTTCATTGATCATACTGCCTTTAGGTTGATGGAGAGACCTATCATCCTATTGAACCTTCAGTTTTCCCTTTCCTTGAGTCCTTTTGTCATCAGATGTGGAAGCATCCTCTTTTCGTAGTATATCATCACTATAGCCAATCCCATTTTTGTCAAAGCCCATTTGTTGAGATCCAATGATATCTTCCCGTGTCTTTGACCCCTTGTTCCAAAGGTCAATTGTAGCTCTAGCACTCTTGAGTTCTTCATTTTTCTGGCTAACTAGCTCTTCCAAGGCAGCTTAAGACATCTCGATAGTTTCAATCTTTTCTTCATAAGTAGCATAGATTTTTGATAGCTCATTCATCTCGGTCTCACAGGTCAAGAGTTTTGCACAAAGAGCTTGTCTATCATTTGACATTTTGATAGCATCATTCCTAGTTGCAGAAATCTCCTCCTTTAGTTTGACATTCTCACGTTCACATGCTTTGAGTTTGAAAGTGAGTTTGTCATTCAAAATTAATGAGTTTAGAGATTCCTTGTACAACTTTTCATATGTTTGTTGAAGCTCTTCACCTTCTATGTCATCATCATCATTATCTGAGGTTTCATCATTTGTGACATTCTCAAATGACGGCCCATCTTCTTTTTGTTTCTCTTCCTCCTTGTGAACATCTAGTCAAGCAACTAAAGCATTGAGGTGAACAGTGCTAGATGTTTGTGAAGATAACTCTGCGCTTTCATTTAATTGCATAAGAACAACTCATGCATCTTTTGCATTCTTGTAATGAGAAATATATTGTCGCTCTCCTTTAGAAAGTGCTTCTCGAATAGTATTCAGAACTCACTCACTACTCTCCATGTCAGCTTTTTCATTAGCACTCCACTTCTCAATCGACTTGGTGACCATTTGATTGGTAATAGGATCAATCACAATTGTGCGCCAACCTTCAGGATCCCAACCTCTAAGATACACCCTTACTCTACACTCCCAAAACAAATAGCTACTCCTATCAAAGGTAGGAGCACGATGCAGATTAGCTCCACGAGCAAACTCAACTAGCCTGGGAGTTGGTTGAGGGAAGCTAGAGTAGAATGCCGTAAAAGCACCATCCCTATCTTCACCAGATTCAACTTGATCAGCTTCTTGCTTTGACCCGTTTTCATCATCCCAAGTCACTATGTAAACTTTCTTTCTGTTCTTCTTGGAAGGACACTTGATAGCAATATGCCCAAACCCTTAACATTCATAACACTTGACTCTCTATACTCTCATTATCTTCTTTTTTGGTTTTGGAACAACTTTGAGTCTATCATTACCCTTATCCTTAGAACTAGTGTCCTTGAAATTAGGCTTCTTTTTCTTTAATTTTTTTTTTTTTGGAATTGTTTGGTAAACAAAGCTGTCATTTCAAACTCTAGATCAATTTCCACATCAGGATTCTTACCAAAAAGCCATCCTTTCTTTTTGTTTTTTCTTTGAAACTAGATGTACCTCATAAGTTTGTTGGTTTCCAACTAACTGATCAAGCTTAAGGTTCTCAACATTCTGAATATTCTCTATAGCTGTCACTTTTGATTGAAACCTATTGAGTAATGACCTTAGAATGTCTCTAACAACCCAAGATTCAGGGATTTTTTCACTGAGTGTGAAACAAGAATTCACAATGTCACTGAGTTTAGCATAAAAATCATCAACGTCTCATTCTCACACATAAAAAGAGTTTCAAAAGCGGAGGAAAGGCATTAAAGTTTTGATCATATGACAAAAGTAGTACTCTCGTGAATTATTTCAAGAATGTCCCAAGCCTCTTTTGCTACCTCACAAGTGCAAATACGTTGGAACTCTTTCGAAATGATGGAGCAAAAGAGAGAATTATGTGTTTTCCTGTTCCAACTAGAGTTTTGATAATCAATTATATCTAATGTACCAATTGGTTTAGGAATATTAACACCATCAATGGTCACCATAGGTTCACTCCATTCATAGATGACGGAATGCCAAACTTTCTCATCAATAGATTTTTAAAATGCTCTCATATAAGCTCTTCAATATGAGTAGTTTGTTCCATCAAGTAAACGAGATCTACGAGTCGAGTTACCATCTCAAATTGAATCCATTAACACAAATCACACTAATATTGTAACGACCCCAAAATGCGTATAAGAAGTCATCCTTGTTTAACTATGGGATAATGTGTTTTAATTTAATTATATCTATCGGAATTGAAGAACTATCTGTTGAGTTATGACTTTAAAACTGGAATTGACGACCTTTGTGGGTTCAGAAATCAGAATTGAGTACATAGATATATTAATGGGAATTTTTAAAGCTATTTGGGAAAAGTAATTGGAAATTTAATTTGTCTGATTCGTTAATGCATATTTGGGTGGTTAACTTTATACTGCAAATTGAAGGCCCTAAAGGCTTCAGAAACCAGAACAGGGGACATATTTATGATCAGCACAATTTTTAGAGTCACCTGTGAACTTTAATTGAAATTTGATTTCGTGTGATTCGTAAGGCCACGTTTGGCTCTCCCTATTGTGTTAAGCCATGTGTGTGTGTTTATTTATATATATATAGATATGTCTTTGAGTGGTTGGTTTCATCTTTTGGGAGCCCAAAATATCTAAAAGAGAGAGAATAGAACCTTGAGGGAGAAAAGAGAAGAGAGACCAAGATTCTTGAAGAAAAGCTTAACAGTCATGGGGGTTTGAAGAGGATTGAAGGGAATTGAAGAAAGAGAAGGGAGATCAACCATGGAGGCTTGAGGAAATGGAGGAGAATTAAGAGGAAGACAAAGATTGAACTAAGGTATGATCATCTATCTTGAATCCTTATGTTTAAAGCATCAATTACATGAAATCAAGGATTCATATGGAAGATGTGAACTTTGAACCCCAACTATGGCTATATTATGCTCTTGTGTTCTTGTGCTTGGGAATTGAGTAATATTTTGAGGTTATGATGTTTGATGGAGATTAATAATGTGAAATTTGTCATGTATTAAAGGGTTTTGGGCTTTGATTTATATGGAATTGAGGTTTGATTTTAAAAATGAGAAGTTCCAACTTTTCAGCCATTTTCGGACTGCAAACTGCCCAGGGCCGTACGTGCGGCTTTGTTTTCCGCACGTGCGGGAGACAGCTCTGTTCAGCCAACTTTGAATAAGCATATCTTTTGCCTCGGGACTCCGTTTTGAGTGATTCTTGACCCTAAAATCAAGCCCCGGAAGTCTAGTTTCTAATGGAAGTGGTCTCACTCCCAAATTATAAATACAGAAATAGTTATGTCCAAATTAGTGATGACTATTCACTTTCTATCAACCAATTTTATACCATTTCTTCACCTAAACCATTTCCCATCGATTTCTCCTGTTTTCTAGGACATGGATTATAACTTATTAAGGAATAATGAGCTTGGTACCACAATGGCTAATTGATTGAATGATCAAAGAGAATAAGTAAAGGATCGAGTATAATCTCATATTATGTGTTGTGCATTGTACTTGTAGGTCGAGTCGAGGACATCGTCCCATTACTACCGAGAGCCGATCACTGTGAGTAATAGTAGTGTAACAATATGTTTCACTTACTTCCTGTGATTATGATTTATGTATTGTTATTTGTGAATGGTCTATTCCATTGATGTTGTGCTTTGATTCCATTAATCAATATGCTTGAATAATGGCGTTGATATGGACCTAAGGTCGTTCTATCCCTAGTAATAGACGTGGGCCGGAGGCCATTATGATGTGAATTGTTTTGGCCCTATTAATGCAGTGATACATTTGCCTTATGTTAATAGTTATTATTAATGTTCTATTATCCGCAAGACAACTATGTCAACTTGTAATAAACCATGGGAAAATCTTTGTGCACTATTGAGTAATAGTACTGTAGCAGTACGTTTTACTTACTGTTAATAGTTAATACTGACGTTCTGTTATCTGCAAGTTAATTATCTGAATTCATGATGAACAAATGGAACGTATGTGTATTATGGAACAATGATATCTTTGTGTATCTGGAATCATTCTGTTTTGTTAATAATGGGTTCGAGGCCAATCTGTTGATATCTGGGCTTGAGGTCGCTCTGCATAATATGTTGGGTCTAAGGCCGTTCTGTATTATCTGTGGGCTTAAAGCCAATTTGTATCATGTCTGGGCTTAAAGTCGTTCTGTATCACATCTGGACTTAAAGCCGATCTGTATTATATCTGGGCTTACAGCCGTTCTGTATTGTATCTGGGCTTATAGCCGATCTGTATTATATCTGGGCTTACAGCCATTCTGTATTGTATCTGGGCTTATAGCCGATCTGTATTATATCTGGGCTTATAGCCGATCTGTATTATATTCGGGCTTACAGCCATTCTGTATTATCTCTGGGCTTACAGCCGTCCTGTATCATATCTGGGCTTACATACGCTTGTATTATATCTAGGCCTGAGGTCGTGCTGTGTTACATGTGGGCCTGAGGCCGTTTTAAGACATGATTATGAATAAGATCTGTGTATGGTTCAATATCCATATTTACATTCTTTAAGTCTATGCTCATTTAACTCACCTCCTTACATTGTTATTATTCACTGAGCCTCGCTCACTCCGTTTTTGTGTATATTTATGTAGGTGAGCCATCGGGGATTGACACTATAGTTGTATTGAGGTCTACTCATCTGTCAAGCCGCCTGGGGTATGCCTCCGTGTTGAGGCCTAAATTTTGATTACTGGGAGTTGTGTAATTTTTGGAGTCTTATTTAAGTGTGTGAGATCTATATAGATTCTGTGATTGTATGTGTAACTCTGGGAATGTATTTAAATACTTGAATCTAATTAAACCATCATGTATGCACAAGCTCAATGGATATTGTCTTTTATTGACATTGCTTCCGCTTAAGGCCTCGTATGGGTTTAAATATTATTCTAAATTCTATTTGGGGCCTATGTTCGGGCCGATCATGAACCAAACTTTTAGGGGCGGGTTTGGGTCGTGACAAATATAGCTTTTTTAAAACAAAGATCAAGTGATCCGCTCTGATTTTAATTGAAAAACCTAAGTAATTCATGATTTGAAATAGATTTAATTGCGGAAATTCCAAAACACACAAAACTAACAATCTAAATCATCTACCACATACGAAAGTAATTTAGATTGTTGTTTCACAAATAATAAATGGACACAAAAGATTTTAACGTAGAAAAAAACCACAGTTAGAGAACCTCCATTTGTGATATAAAAAAAAAAATACAGGCTAAAAGCCACTAATCAATCAACTATGAAGATAATGAAAATACACAAGAGTACTAACAATTAGCCAACATGCTCAAGAATTGCTTTTTGCCTATTGTGTCTCTTTCAATACACCTTCGTCTCGGAATTGATTAGCCCAGTGTTGAATCCATAACACCCAAGTCGAATCCACGACAATGAGCCGCTTTGAACTCCTTTAAAGCCTCCAAGCTCCAATCTTCGGAATCCATCGATCAAATGCTCTTGAAAAGTATAATCGAAACAACCCCCTTGATTCAACCAATCAAATTCATGTGATGTGACCAATCACACAAAAACATCAAGGGAAACAAAGGATAAGAACTCCAAAAGTAAACACAAACTCTCAAGTTTTAGATGTAGAAGTCATAACCCTAAAATTTGTAACTTGCAGAGCTTTATATGAACCAAGGCTGCGAAGATCGCTTGAGCAAAGGAATGATCACTCGAGCAGTGTGTCTTAGATGCAGAGAAACCATAAGTGCCTTCACTCGAGCGATGGGAAGTTCACTCGAGTGAAGAATGAGATCTCTCAATACTTTTGCAAACATGTTTAAACTAACTACTGAGAGATGAGCTTCTTCGCTCGAGCCACCAATTCTGCGCTTGAGTGGTCTAAGTAAAAACAAAACACTAAAATGCAATTGAAACATGTTTGTTCGCAGAATTGAAAACACAAAGGGACCTTGTGGACTCGCCTTTTCCCGCGCCCCTGCTTTCAGAAAGTTTGAAAGAAAGCCCTACAGTTCGGACACCCCTGGCTCTGAATCTAGTCTCACAAGTGCAATGTGAAACTGATAAACACCAAAGAGTCCAAATCCAGCAAATCTTTTGGAAAATCGAGTTTAAATCAAATAATCTCAAAATTGGACTACATTGCCAGATACAGAGTCGCCACCTAAATATTTTATTTTTGGGGAAATTTAGAAAACCCTGACTCGTGCCGAAGGTCATGTGTCCGTCATCACCAAATTGCCTCGGCTCGGGAACTTGGGTACGAGGGAGGAAGGTCATGAATTGAGCACCCTCGCTCACCCGATCAAAGATCGGCCTTTACTAATCATGATATGAGTTTTTATAAACATTGTGTTCTTATTCCGGTTATTAAACTAGCTTTACTATGTGATGCGCACAAGCAAGTATAGACTACTTTGCAAGATTTGGAACAATTCAACTCATGTTTGTTTGTGAAAATGGTTTGAATTTGCCACCTCAAGTGGACTTAAAGTTTGCGGGTTTGCCACCAAACATAGTGGGCTTAAAACATGATTTGCTACTCAACAAAGTGGGCTTAAAACACACATTCGTTGAATTGTTTCAATTCAAACAACGAGCCTTCATCCACAAGCATTCAGGCAGTTTAGCATTTAAGCACATAGACTCATGGCAAGCATGCTAATCATGGTAACATTTACATTCATGCAAGTATGCTAAAGCGTAAAAACTCACCTAGTACTCCAAGCCAGAACAAAAACTAGTTAGAAAGGTGCATGATCCTAACTATACAAGATGTCTAATGCAACACATGCAATATGCAATTAATAGGCTTGGTTACTAGTATGGCATATGGATCGATTTGATAATATGCGGCTAAACATGTATTCAAATAAGATATTGAAATGGCAATGCAGTTTGAATGATGCGCCGAGCCTCGGTGCATGTAAGACAAATGAATAGATGCAAGCATGCAATATGCTAATCGAAACATGACCCTAATCTAACCATCAAAAGCGGGTAAATAAAAGGGAGAAAGACGTGGGGTTGGAAGATATACACACATGCACGCACACTTATTACAACATTATGCCCTTGCGAAGGAGGGTCCGAATGAATAAAGCTAACTAACTAACGAAGCTAAGCTAAGCTAATTAAGCTAATTATTACAAAACTCGAATGAATAGCTAAACTAATTAACTAATTTATTACAACACTTAAAATGAATACTAACTATCTAAGCTAATTAAAATAAATTAGGCTAAGCTAATTAGATATTACAACATCAACTAATTAGCTATGACTAATTAGATTAATTAAATATTACAACACAATTCATTATACCAATGAAACAATTTAAATAACCAAACGCATTTGATATGGATACCAAGGAAGATGGATGGAGGTTACATGTGCATCGCCTAAAAGCTACTCTATCTGCCCCAGACTGCCTCTGTTTCACCTTCAGCCACTGCCTTTGTTTCTGCAAAAATTGCACTACCAAGGGCTGGCCGTGTATTACTA
Organism: Camellia granthamiana; assembly: GCA_036172215.1. Taxonomy (NCBI): domain Eukaryota; kingdom Viridiplantae; phylum Streptophyta; class Magnoliopsida; order Ericales; family Theaceae; genus Camellia; species Camellia granthamiana. The sequence goes on along the minus strand of CM069906.1, from coordinate 40,479,299 downwards.
ATGACCGGTCGGGCCTACAAAGGGCCGGCCGTGCATTGATTTGGTGCAAACTTTGTTTTTGTGCTCTAAGGTAAAATTAGTGCAAATAGAGAATTTTCAAGCTCTATTTGTCCTTCCTTCCTTCTCTATCATAGGAAAACCTCAAGAGAAGGTTGGGATTGACTTCAAAACCATCAATGAGCAACATGATTGCTTAATGATCTCAAAGATTATCTTGGACCAAAAATCAATGAATGTAATGCAAAAGACCACCTTTCCCTTTTTGTCATGGAATGAACTCAAAAAAGGAAGTTGAGACGCTTCAAGGACATCAAGAACACCATGGACTGGTGTTTGATGACCCTTGACACAAGGAATTTGGCATGACGTCCGACCAAGTTCAAGCTTTTCTAGCCATTTTCTTTAGGTGTGTTGATCTAAGTTTTAAACCAATTGCTTTAGGCCTTGCCATTCATTAATCCATTTGTCCAAATGTGATGTTAAAGTCCTCTAAACGAGAAGCGATGTCAGATAAGAGGACCTCCCGAGGCATGAGAAGGAGACTACACCGTTGACGATGAATCTTCAAAGAGATTAAGCCATTAAGTGTAGGTCTCCTTTACATGACTTGGGTAACCTCAATTGGTTGAAACCATTCTTATGAATGAAAGATATGGATTAATTGATTGATTAGCAAATTTCAGCCTCAAAGCATGTGAAATGAACCAAGAAAGAATGTGAAGCAACAAGTATGCCAACTATGTAACCTCAAGTGTTTCTTACAAGGTATGAACTAAATGGAAAAGCTTAGACAACCTCAAAGAAATCCCAAATACATGCAAATCAGAGGTGAAACATGCATGAAAAGAGGATGAAAAGCTAGGCAATAAAGATAAGAATTGAAGCTAACAAACAAGAATAAGGAGGGGTGGCTAATCCCTCCATTTTTGGAGCTTCAAAGCATGGTTTTCAGCCCTTTTAAACCTCTGAAAATTAGTATGAATACCAAAGAAAAAGAGTGAAAAGGAGAAGAGTTTGGGTTATGAAATAAAGGTGTAGAAAGACCCTTTTGGTAATCCTTCAAACTCAACTCCAACACTTCAAACAAGCTCAAAAACAACCAAAATAGTAAGAATTATGAAGTAAAGAACTGAAATGAAAGCAAGGAAAGAGAAAGCAAGCTTATACCTTTCAAGAAGCTAGCTTGTTCTTAAAGTTTCCAACTCAATTTCAATGCACTCTCAAACTTGAAATTCACTTCCTCAAGATCAACAAAGGCTTTAGGGTGATTAAACAAGGTTGTATATGATATGTATAGGTGGTGTAAGCAAACTAGGTTAGCTCAAAGGATGCCTTGCAATGAAAGAAGGAGGAGTCAAGGATCTCAAGGTGTATATCTCTCTTTTAGATTTTTTTTCAACCCTCAAAACAATCCCAGAGCTTTGGTTTTATAGAATTCGAGTTGAAAAGGTAAAAAATATCTTCAAAAATGGACAGCTGGCGGGCTCCCGCCCAGAACAGTGTTTATCGCCATCGAAGGCCGGCTGGCCATCACTGATGCACAGCCGGGCCTTGATGGCCTCTCCTATTTTTTGGTTTAAACTCAGCTCAGGGTGGGAAATGGTCCAGAAAAGAAACCTAAGGGTTCAAACAAGGTGAATGTGGAAGGTACGAGGTTATTTCAGAAGCCTGATTGATTCTGAATCACTACAAATTGATAATTCAACTTTCATATTGAGTGCATTGAACCAAGCGTCTAAGTCTTGCGGGCAGTCAAAAATGGGGGGCTTACAGACCTAACAAAAAGCATTTTCATGGTTGTTTTACAATTGGCCATTCGATGGTCAATTTTCAAGCCTAGAATATTTAAAAATCGATTTTCTAATCTAATTCTCAAATGATGCATCCTTTGTATGTTCCATAAATTTCTACAAGTTATATTGGTCACTCCTAACGTGTTTGTGCTAGTTCTCTTGCACATTCATGACTGTTTAAAATTTGGTCCCTTTATTGGCCACTTTTCAAGCTTAAGTAAGGAAACAAAAGCATTTTTTAGGCTAATTCAGAAATTTTCCTTCCCGTGCATGTGTCGTAACTTTCTGCAAGTTATATTGGTCCCTCCTAAATTGTTTATGTCAATTCTCGTACACATTCATGGTTGTTTGACAATATAGCCCTCCAATGAATTTTGTAAGATTAAGTATGGAAAAAAATATTTGTTTAGATTAATTCACAAATGGTGCATCTTGTGCTTTTGTCATAAGTTCTTACAAGTTACATTGGTCTCTCCCAAGGTGTTTGTGTCAGTTCCCATTCACATTCGTGGTTGTTTGACAATATATCCGTCTAACGGACTTTTTTCAAGATGAAGTATGGGAAAAAAATTAATTTTAAGGCTGATTCGCAAATGGTGCATCCCATTCATTTGCCATAAGTTCATAAAACTTATATTGGTCCCCCCCAGGTGTTTTTGTTTGTTCTTGTACAAATTTGTGGTTGTGTGATAATTTAGCCTTCCGACGGCCTTTTTTGAAACTTAAGTGTGGAGAAAAAAGCATTTTTTAGCCTAATTCATAGTTTTTACATCCCATGCATGTGCCACAACAACTAATTTGGTCCCTCCCAAGGTGTTTGTATTGGTTCCTAGCCACATTTGTGACTGTTTAATAATTTAGCAATCTGAGTTTTTAATCTCAATTACTGAAAAAAGCATTTATTTGTCTAATACACAAACAATGCATCATGTGCATGTCCTACAACATCCTATAAGTAACAATGGTTCTTCCCGAGGTGTGACTGCCAAATCATGAGGTTAAACTAAGGGGTGTGCAGGGGTCGGTTCGGCTTGAGTATACCCTTAGCCCATTATCCAAACAGATGCCATCGGTTTGGTAAAGCAACCATTTTACATTGACTAACTCATGTTTCGGACTCAACCAAATTAAAGACCTCAGTTTAGTGGTCGGTTCAGTCGATTCTGAACACCCAGTAGAGAAAGAGATGGAAAAAATATGAAAAATGAAATTGGAATTTCATAATAATAAAAAAAACCTTGAACTTATATATTTATTTTAAATATATATACACAACTAAGAAAGCAAAAATAGAGAGAAAGTGGTGGAAAATATAGGAGAGGAAATTACCTTCACTCATCACTCATTAGTGTTATTGTCTCCACTCACAGAAGCCACTACCATCAATCATTGTCGCCATCGCTACATCGGAGATGGAAGGAAAAGAGAGAGAAATGATATAAGAGAGTGTGAGATATGAGCATGTGTTTAAATTTCAAAGCGAGAGAAAAAGAGGAGAAAAATAAAGAGACCAAATCTGAGAATAAAAAGAGACAGTGTCTCTTTATTTTTCAAAGTTATTATGAAAAATGGGACTTTGAATATATATATGTATAGAGAGAGAGAGAGAGAGGGGAGAGAGAGATATGAGAAAATCAACAAACTTAGAATGAAGAGAGAGAGGGGAGTGTAAATGGTTCTGGGCAATAATACACCTAGAATGAAGATATATACATATATAGAGAGAGAATATTCCCGTGAGAAGTTAGATGAAGTAAAATAGTTTGTGTGTGACAGAGACAGACTGTGAAGTGATAAGACCAAGGCAATAAAAAATTAATATACATCAATATCTATTCGGTCGGATCGGATTTTTTCGGGTGTGAATTGCTTATATCCATTTCTGACTGTGAAATCATGAAATTAAATAGCTAAAAGTCGCAGTCAACTGTCCTGACAGTCGAAATCATCCACAAGAGCTTGGGTTGGCTCGGGTCAACTGGCTTGGACGGGTTGGCGGGTTACACGTACATCCCTAATGGCAACCAATATTGGATAAACTAAATCAAGGTTGGCTTCGTGGAAGAGAAGATTATTGTCGTTTGAGGTTATTTTAGTTATGAAATGGTGTGAGAATGCACTAAGTTCAAATATTACTATACTTAGGCTAATCTAGAAGAATATTTCCCTACCTAAAGTGCAATTCTATTCTTGGTTATCATGGAAAGGAAGGGTTAAAGCTTTAGAGTTTTTGCATAGGATTGGTGTGCTTAGTAGCAATAGTAACTCACTTTGATTGTTTTCCAAGGCTGAGGTTGAATCACTTGACTATGTACTATTATGTCACTTCACTTGGAATGTTTGGACTGATTTTATCAGGTGGTGGGGAGTTGAATGGGTTTCACCATGATCTATGAAATACTTACTGTAACATTAGGGAAGAGATAAATTTAAAGAGTTGGAATTGAAGATTTGGAGACCTCTTCTGTTATCAATTCTTTGGCCTATTTCAAAGCTAAGAATGATTGTATCTTCAATGAACATATTCAAAATGGGATTATATTTGTTGAGTTAATTAAGACAAGAGTTGCCTTGTAGGTAAAAGTTCATTTCCCAGGTATTTTTTATTTGGTTCATTTAATGTTCCACTTGTTATCAATAAGAGTTATCCACTTGGTCAGATCAACACTCTTCGGTGGTTGGTTTCTTGTGTACTTCTCCCCTTTAGCCTCATTCAACTCCTTAAATTGTTTGTGCAGGTTATATGTATAACCACTCAATCTCCGACCAAAGTTTGTGTTCACTGTCTTTTCTATATCAACAAGGTCTCCTTGTAAATCAAATTGATCCTGCAAAAAATAGATAAGTTATAAATATTTCAAAAAATAATAATAAAATGTCCGATAAATAACTAAGAGATTGTAACTTAATATAAAGATGAGTGAAATGTCCTATAATAGAATAGATGGTGAACTTACATTCCAACGTTGAAACATCACCTGCTTAACTGAGGCATCAACATACTTGCACCTATGAACACTTGGATCTGGTAAACGTGTTCGCACCTCTACTTCAATCTTTGAAGTCTATTTTGAGGCATACGTTCCTATTGGTGCACTAGATTCTAGAGGGATAGGCAAATCAAGCTTTCCATCTCTAACAACAAAGCCTTGAACCTCTTTCCCTCGAGTCGAGCCACAAACACGCTTAGTAGTTAATGTTGTGAAACCATAATACTGAATTAGTTAGTATTTAGATCTCAAAGCAACGTAAATAACTTTACAATGTTATTTACGTCTATTTATCTTGCATGTGAGATCTTGATTGGGGAGGTTCAATTATATGCTAATTTGTTGCCTCTTGATCTGGATTATTTTGATATAATATTGGGGATGGATTGGCTAAGTAAATACCACATGACTATTGATTGTACATCTAGGTAAGTTATTTTTCGACCTCCAGGACAATCCGAATTTATTTTTATGGGACATGGGGTAATTCCTCCACCTTACTTGATCTCAGCTATGAAAGCGTGTAAGTTATTGCAAAAGGGTGTCAGGGGTATTTGTGTAGTATTTTGGATGGACAACCAGCGGATGTGTGTGTTGATTATATTCCAATTGTTTGTGAATTCTCAGATGTCTTTCCAAAAGAGTTTCCAGTGGAGCTAGTGGACTGTGAAATTGAATTTGCAATTGATATAGTGTCGGGAACTCAACCCATTTTAAAAACTCCTTATAGAATGTCATCGGCTGAAATGAAAGAATTAAAGGTATAGTTGAAAGACTTGCTTGATAAAGGGTTCATAAGCTCGAGTACCTCTCCTTGGGGTGCACCAATTCTTTGTGTAAAGAAGAAAGATGGGACACTTCGGTTATGTGTTGACTACTGGGAGCTTAATAAAGTAATGGTAAAGAATAAGTATCTCTTTCCTAGATCGATGATTTATTTGATCAATTACAAGGTGCGCAAGTCTTTTCAAAAATAGATTTGAGATCCAAGTATCATCAATTAAAGGTAAAAGCCGAGGACATTGAGAAGACTGCTTTTTGAACCCCGATACAACCATTATGAATTTTTAGTTATGCCATTCGAGGTTACTAATGCACCAGCAACCTTCATGGATTTGATGAACCGTGTCTTTAAACCATACTTGGATGAATTTGTGGTTGTGTTCATTGATGACATACTCATTTATTCGAATAATATTGAAGCTCATGAAAACCATTTACGATTAATTCTTCAAACACAGAGAGAGAAGAAACTATATGAAAAACTAAACAAATGTGAGGTTTGGTTACATAAAGTGGTGTTTTTGGGACATGTAATTAATAAGAAGGGTGTTTCTGTCGATCCACACAAGATAGAAGCCATTATGAATTGGCCAACTCGTACGAATGTGATAGAGGTGCGTAGCTTCTTGGGTTTAGCAGGATACTACCGGAGATTTGTTAAAGACTTTTCCAAATTGCAGTACCTTTTGCCTAATTGACTCAAAAAGGTGTTCCATTTGAGTGGACAGAACAAAGAGAATCTGCCTTCTAGGAATTGAAGACAAGGTTAACTACAACACCAGTTCTTGCTTTACCGACCGGTAAGGTGGGTTCATTATTTACAATGACACCACTTACAAAGGATTGGGATGTGTACTTATGCAGAATGGAAGGGTCATTGCATATACTTCTCGTTAACTTAAGCCGCATGAAAAGAATTATCCCACATATGACTTGGAACTAGCTGCAGTGGTATTTTCTTTGAAGATATGGCGACATTATTTTATGGTACAACATGTGAGGTCTACACTAACCATAAAAGTCTAAAGTACTTCTTTACCCAAAAGGAGTTAAATATGCGACAGAGACGGTGGTTAGAACTAATCAAAAATTATGACCTACAAATCCACTACCACCCTGACAAAACTAATATAGTTACAGATGCTCTTAGGAGAAAAGTTATGGGGAATTCGGCGAGTTTGCTCACAGGGCAAAAAGAGTTGGTACTTGACTTCGAAAGCATGGACATGGAAATCATATTACGTGATTAAGGCGTAGTGTTAGTGATAATGTCAGCACAACTGGTAATAATTGAAGAAATCAAACAAAGGCAAATGGAAGATGACTTCCTGAAGCAAATTAGTGATCAAATGGAAACAAGGCCAAGGCCTGGGTTCACCCTTGAAAATTCAATGTTGAAATTTAAAGACAAGTTGTGCGTCTCAAATGTTCTAGAAATTAAACGGAGGATTATGGAGGGAGCGCATAAGTCTAAATTTGGATTGCACCCCTCTAATACCAAAATGTACCAAGATTTGAAGCAAAATTTTTGGTGGCCAAGTATGAAGAAGGAAATTGTAGAGTTTGTTTTGAAATGTTTACAATGTCAACAAGTGAAGGCAGAACACCAAAGACCAGCGGATTTACTTCAACCTCTCCCAATCCCGGAGTAGAAGTGGGAACATATAACGATGGATTTTATTGTTGGCCTACCCTGAACACCCCGAGGTATGAATTCCTACCTATGAAAGTTCAATATAATACGGATAAACTTGCTACTGTGTGTATGAATGAAATTGTCCAATTACATGGTGTTCCAGTTTCAATTGTATCCAATAAAGATCTGAAGTTTGTCTCCAGATTTTGGCAGAGTTTATAGGATGCTATGGGAACAAAGTTGAAATTCAGTATGACATTCCACCTCCAAACTGATGGCCAATCAGAGAGAACAATACAAACATTGGAGGATATGCTTCGGATGTGTGTCTTGGACTTCTAGGGGAGTTGGGAAACTTATCTATCGTTGGCAGAGTTTGCATACAACAATAGTTTCCACTCGAGCATAGGAATCGCACCATATGAAGCTTTATACAGGAGGAAATGTCACTCTCCAGTGTGTTGGACCAAAGTCGGCGATGGATCATTGTTTGGGCCTGAACTTGTGCAATTAATGACGGAGAAAATTAAAATCATTCAACAAAGGTTGAAAATCGCCCAAAGTAGGCAAAAGAGTTATGCGGATCACCGATGAAAGGATTTGAAATTTGAGGTTGGTAATTATGTTTTTGTTAAAGTCACCCCGATGAAAGGACAAACAAGATGTGGCAAGAAAGGAAAATTAGCACCCTGATATGTAGGTCCGTTTCAAATTTTGGAAAGAGTGGGTCCAGTGGCTTATTGTGTTGCTCCTCCACCGAGTATGGAGCAAATACATAACGTGTTTCATGTATCAATGTTACGGGGTTATCTCCAAGATCCGTCCCATGTCATAGACTATCGTCAGATTGCTTTGGATGACAACTTGATCTATGAAGAGAAACTGATTCAAATTTTGGATCGACAAGTAAAACAGCTATGGAACAAGACAATTCCAATGGTGAAAGTTGAATGGTAGGAACACTACGGGAAAGACGCCACTTGGGAGAGAGAAAAGGAAATGAAACAGCGGTATCTGGAGTTATTTGCAACTTGAGATAAAATAAGTTTGAGGGACCAAACTTTTTAAAGGGGGGAAGAGTGTAGTAACCCAGCTCTTTTATATGCTTCATATGCTTTAATTTCCTCATTCTATGCGTGATTATGTGTGTGCTTATGTGTTTGATGTGAAATTCCATGTTTTAATGTGTGAATTACATTTTTGTAAATTAGTATTTGTCGGTTATGAGGAAATCTGTTGAAATTATGACCTTTGGACTGCAAATTGAAAGCCTTAGAGGTGCAATAAACCGAAATTGACTTTACAATTATGATTAGCATGATTTTTAGAACATAATATGAAGTTTTGTAAAAATTTGATTCGTAATGAATTAATTAGATTTATTTAAGCTAAACTCTTAAGTAAGCTTACACTTAAGCTTAATGAGCTAAGCCTTGTTAGATGTAATGTATATACATAAGCCTTAGGAGACTTACACTCATCAAACCACCAAAAAATATCTCCTGGAGAGATAGAGAAGAAGAGAAAATAGAGAGAAGAAGAGTATTCAACCTAAGTTTGGAGATTGGAAGAAATTGAAAGAGTAACTCAAAGATTGGTTCAAGGTAAGTGTTAATCAACTCAAAGACTTGAAATATCTCTTTAATTGCTTGGAGTTAAGACGTAAGATGAAGCTTTTGCACTCATAAAAGTTAGGGTTTTGAGTTATGATCTTGGTTGAACATATCTCATGAAATTGAACATGGAAGCTTAGGATTTGGTTAAGTGAAGGGTAGATTATTCTATTTTGGGCTTATGTTGGGTTAGATTATAAGGAATTGTTTCCTAATCTTGCCTCTTTGCATGCTTTGAGCTCATGGATATATGTATATATATGAAAAGATGAAGAAAATGAAGGAATCATAGAAATTAGAGTTCTATATGTCAACTTGAAGGAAGTTTGATCTAATTAAGCTTGTGTTTCATGCTTAATATGTTCATATATCATGGTTATGAAGTGAATTTGCTTGAATTGAGCCTTAGAAATACATTTGGAAAGCTTGAATTTGTTGGATATTCGAACTGCTCAAACAGAGCCCAGAACCGCACGTGCGGGGGTCACAGCCAGACGTGTGGAAAATAGGGGAAACAAGTCGAGCATTCTAAAATAAAAGCATGTGCGGCCCACATGTGCGGCACACCTTTCCGCACGTGCGGTGAGGGTCTTCTGCATGTGCGGGAAACAAGGAAAAAATCTACATCTTTTTGTACATCTTTTCGACCCTTTGAATTTGTTAATGTATATGTTTAAGCCCTCCAAAATGCTTAAAAATGAATAGAAAAAGAACGAAACAGAGAAATAATTAAAGAGAAGAAGCTAAGAAAAGATGAATTGCTTATCAAGTTGTGTGTGTGCCATGTGTAGGTCACTCGCCGGAAGGGACCATTGCACGACTAAATCACTGTGAATAATAGTAGTGTAACGATAAGTTATGATTTATGTATTTTGATTATGATTTATGTATTTTGGATTGAGAATGGTATACTCTATATAATTGTGTTTTGACTGAAATGATTGAGCATTGGATTACAATGGTATATGAAATGGACCCAAGGTCGTTCTGTTTCTGTTATGTATGATGGGCCCAAGGCCGTTATGTCTGATATGGATTGTTTATGACTCATGGCCCTAAGGCTGAAGGAGATGGAGACATGCCGATGTTCCATCTACCCTATAATGTTCAGAGCAGCTGTTGATATGTTGGGCCTAAGACCGTTCCGTATTATGTTGGGCCCAAGGTCGTTCCGTATTATGTTAGGCCCAAGGCCATTCCATCTTATATTGGGCCCAAGGTCGTTTCGTCTTATTTGGGCCCAAGGCCATTCTGGAATATTATTATGGAGAAGACATGTAAACGTTGTATATTTATTCTTCAAGACATATGCTCATTCTTATGAGCCTTCCTACATTATTATTATTCATTAAGCCTTACTCATTCCGTATTTATATATATTTATGTAGGTGATCAACTCGGAGGCCAGCCCTAGGTTAACTTCAGGAACTTTTGATGGACCTGTTTTGTTAAGCCTCCAAAGTTTGAGCCTTTTGTCCTTTTTTTTTTTTTTTTGAGGAGTTCCTTTGATGCCACATTTTGTTAAGTCTTTGGTGGCTTTTATTGAACACTTGGTCAATATATAATTTTTGGGCTTTTAACTCTTTGTATATAGTTACATGACTTGGAGTTGTATTTATATGAACTGTGTATGTGAACTCTCTATATGTGACTTGATGCTTAAAATCCTAGCTTATAAGCACTGCTCAATGGATGTCTTGTTATTTTATTTGCTTCCATTCAGGCCCGGTTATGATAAACTCTTGGCAATTTTGTCTGAGGCCATAAGTAATCAAGAGGTTACTGGCCGGTCATGATCCAAACTTTTAGGGGCGGGTTTAGGTCGTGACAGAGATAGTAGGTGGTGCCACTCTAGAATTTCAGGCTGCACATGGTATAACAATATTGGATGTTGGTAAGGGTCATCCTAGTGTTATGTCGGCAGCATAGCTCGGTAATTCCATTGATGGTTCAGAATGTGTTTATGGCTAATTGCATGGGGTTCAAACGATAAAAGTGAGTCATTTCCCGAAATAAAATGTTAAGGAGGAATGTGATTCCACCCTATATTGTGGATACTACGAGAAATGTAGTTATCCCAGGCATGATGGAGTTATTCTCACTTGCTAGATGTATCCGGATGTTAGTTGGCATGTTGAATTCTTAGCGAAAGTTTTTGATTTTGGTAGAGGTATAAACTCTCCATCTATGAATACCTATGATGTGTTCTTGGTGTTCTTGATGGTTATATTCAGCCTAGGGTTTGGAAAATTTTGGAAGTCCTAAGTTCTGGGACTGACAATTTGGAAAATCTTGAGTTTTACGGCTAAAACGTAGATTCAAATCTAGAATGTGAAAAAATAGAGGTAAATATGCAGGAAATTCGAACAAAACTAAAAAAATGAAGAATGGTAAAGATCAATGAAAAATAGGTTTGAGAAACTTGAAAACTAAAACTAGGGGTCCGGGGGACTTATAGATCGGTAATGGAGAAATGGACGCCAGACTTGAGTTCATTTGAGAAAAATGAAGCTTTTGATCGGAGCAAAAATCATTTTGGTTGCCAGAGACACCGAACGGAGTAATTGCAGTGGTGGAGATTTGAAGGTGCAACAATGGAGGTTAAAGAGAGAAAGTCAGAGAAGAAAGAAAGTCAGGAATATGAAAAGTGGGAAGATGAAGGGGGTGGGAGAGGAGTTTTGGTGAAAGAGATGGCGGTAAATGAAAACATTTTAAATTTCTTGGGAAACGTATAATAGTTGACGTCAGCTGACATCAGGTCAAGCGATGTGTGTCGGTGAAAGGACGTGTTGAGAACCAATAAGGAGTTGACACGTCATTGGTGTCGGTATAACGATTGAGGTTGTTTTGAGATGACAACTTTCGAATTTTGGAGTTCTTGAACTAGCGAGTCGTGATCTCGGCTAGTAGTGTGATCTTAGTTGGCATGATGAACTAGGACGAGAAGAGGCATCTGGGTTCTATGTTTTTTGTAACTTCTTGTTTCTTGGAACTCGGCGAGTCGTGATCTTAGTCGGAGAAGCATCTCCCAACATGCTTAGTTGACTTGTTGGGAGGTTTGACAATATAGGTTTGATCACCTCAGTATGGTTGAGGTAAAACCTAGTGGGCAGTTGTGGGGATATAATTTTGGGTTGTCCACGTGGCCTAGGTTATTGGCTGAGGTGCATGTGGGTGGTTTAGGATTGCCAAGGTATGATGCGATCATACCGGAATCTGAGATATTCAAATAGATGACAAGACTCCTAGATGATATTAGACTACTTGTTTGGGTAAGGTTAGACTCTTGTGAGAGTTGATCTTAATCTAAATTGGAAGAGTCCTAGATAAGTGATATCTTGTAAAGGATAGAGTCCTATGAAGTAAGACTTCTAAGGAAAAGTGGGCACTGTTAGCTATATAAAGAGGGTACCCCCATGGGTTTAAGGTACGTTCTAAACTAGTGTATTATTTTGAGCCGATATCTTTGAGAGATAGTTGATTGACTTGATCATCAGAGTGCCTCCGGGTAAACGAGCCACCAGTCTTGTGGTCTTCTAATGTGCAGGTGTTGGACTTATTTATTCTTACACGTGCTCTACGGTTTAGTTCCCAAGATTTCGACGAAGAGATTCAATTTGATTATGAGGTTAAAATTCAACACCTACAGTTTGTTTCATGACAACAATTAAACCAAACATGACTATCAATAAAATTGTAGAGAAATTAAAGAAACATACAAAAATCAATGATCAATAGCAATGGCATTGTTTTTTTCTATCATGCTTCGTCCCTACACCTCCCAACCCGTCTTGGACGAGTTTTCTCCACTCCAATGAGAAAGCGGGCTAGGGACGGGTTTCCTCTCCTCATCCACTTCTATCTCTCTCGCCCTCAATTATATTTATTAAATATATTTATATATAAAATTTAAATTTCTTACATACAATAAAATATTACCCTTATAAACTCGTTTTCACATATTTTTTTTAATCATTTTACATCTTTTAATCTCATCACTTACAAATTATTATATGTAACCATAGCATCTTGCTTTTTAATAATACCACCATTCAAAAGGTTATAAAATTAGCCAATCGTTGTCTAGCTCTTGCCTCGACCTTGCTAACTTGCCGATTTGTCCTACCCCCAATATGATTCAAGATAGAGGTAGGACACCACAATACTTGTATCTTCCCACCTTGCCCCGTCCCCGTTGTCATCCCTAAGGATTAGGTAATATGTGTGAAAGCAATACCTTTTTCTTTTCATTCTATTTGTTTGATATGAGATTTTTTACTAACTTGCTTTCTTTTCTTCCCTTTTATTTTAGGAAGAAATTCGATACAGTGGGACAGATAAAAAAAAATTACAAAAACATATGGGGTACAAGTGATTTTGTGATGGGGTGTAAGTGAAAGGTTTTGGGGATTCAAATGTGACTTGCACTCCTCCATGTTTGTTTAAAAAAAAAAAAAAAAAAAAATGCTAGAGATTCTAAAATTTTGACCAAAATTTCTATCAAATGTTTCATATGAGTGTGAGACCTACACTATGTGGATTCTAAATGGATCTCACACTCATATGAGACATTTGGTAAAAATTTTAGTAGAACTTTTAGGATTTTTGACATTATTCAAAAAAAAATTCTCCCACTAGGATGTATTCCCTTTTATTTTATTTTTTACACACTAATACTATAAATCATTTATTATTTTTTGTCATCTTATGCATGGTTGGTTGAATAAAAATTAATTTGCACATCATTATTGTGGGAGCCGAATAAATGGCTAAATCGGAAGGGGCATATTTTAGTAGATTGACATTAACCGGCTGCATCCTACAAGACTAGGATGAGCCGAATACATTGAGATCGCCGACTATACGGGGAGATGTATGTTGGAATAAACAAAAGCATAATAAGTAAAAAGTGGGCTCTAGACCCGAGGACCAGAGAATGAGTATAAATACAATAGCTTCAGATTTAGAAAGGTATGTAAGAATCACTTCACTAAGCTTAGTAAACAAGCTTTCTTGAGTATAAGAACTAACTTGCCCGTCGGAGTGCTAACCCCGGCACCCCTCAACCGGAGTGTTCGCCTTTGCAGGTGACTAGCTGAGGATCAAGTGCGTCTCCTAGGATCTGAAGAGTATTTCCAGAACCACTTCTCCACAATTGGCGCCGTCTGTGGGAATACTCAAGTACATCCATGGAAGGTGTGACGCAAGATCCTCCGATAGCCACCGACGAGACTACACAGAGAGACGACATCACTCCGGCAAATATGCTCGGGAAGGAAACCATCGCTGCGAGACGCGCCTTGAATTTTGACTCGCCAACGACTTCAGCGCAGGAGATGATGCAAGCCATCATAGAACAAGCTAAACAGAATGAACAAAGGCTGGAAAATATGATCGCAGAAAACGAACGCCTCTGTCAAGATTTGGCCCTGGAAGTAGCAAAATCCAAAGAAGCCGCGCGCCAAGACCCTGAATGACCCCTGAGGGCAGGTAGACAACGACCTCGAGCCCGACTAAGGGAAACCGATAGCGACTCCAACTCATTATCCACGGAGCATAACAAGGGACGCTCAGACACTTCTAGCTCCTCTGAAAAAAGTCCACACACAAGGGACAAGCACAGAAGAAGCAGTTCGGACGAAGAGGACCGGCACGATCCTTTTATCCGACAAATTGCGAGGGCGGCTCTGCCCAAGAAGTTCAAAGCTCCATCATTTACTCTCTACGACGGAAAATCAGACCCCACTGATCATATACGTCACTACAAGCAGGCGATGACGTTGCATACAGACAATGAAGCCCTCATGTGCCGAATATTCCCCAGCAGCTTGGGGCCATTAGCTGTCAGATGGTATTACAAGCTGGAGCCGACTTCGATCAGAAGTTTCCATCAATTACAAAAATCATTCAGGGCCAGGTTCATCACCAACGAGGTACAGCCGAAACAGGCCGACTCTCTCTAGGCTATGCAAATCCAACCAGGAGAAAC
>CM069906.1:40033736-40464295 GCA_036172215.1 Camellia granthamiana | reverse complement strand
ATTTAAAGTTCTTAAATTACAACTTTAGTCTTAATACGTAAAAATAACACAAATATAAAAAAGAAAACTAGAAAATTTAGAAAATAGTTCATAGAACTTGGACACTCTTCAAGCTAACCAAGGTTGAATGTTGCCTTGCAAGGCCTCGGTGTTCCCTTCAGTTTCTTCGGTACCTGACATAAAACGCTAGGGCAACGGGAATGCCAATGAGCGATGAGCTCAATAAGATACTACAATATGAAAATACCCACCCCAATAATAATACTCACAATTAATGAATAATGTGTAGTAACAGAATAACAAGTAGCATTTAATAAGTATAACAGGAACGCTGTCAGTTGAAATAATAACAATAGATAAATAAAAAAAAATGGCAAATGAAAGTAGTATTTCATCATAAGGAAAATGCCCACATTTCTTTTTAAATTCTCATAGATTTAGTTTATTAGATAAATTTAAGTAACTCCCCGCGGATTTCCACTCAACCGCTAAGCAATGGCCACGGGTAATTTTGACTCCCCCTTGGACAAATATTCAAATGTTACTTACTGTAACTACCAATGATGCCCACGCACCAGGATTATGTACTCGAGTCGTGACATCATGGTTTGCCCCAAGGGAACGGTCTATGTTGTGACACCCGCACCACCAACCTTATATTGCCTACACCGATAAAAGCCGAAATACCTTCCCGTGTCATGTTAGAGTTCACTTGTGTAAGATTCTAAACCGGGCCCACCCTATCACTTTTAAATTTTAATGTATCATCGGTTCAATTTCGTGTTTCTTTACTTCGTCGAATTCACATTTTGATGCATGTGCGAGTTTTAGTTTGAAAACCACAGTGACATAATGTTTATATAGCACAACACAATCATGTATGGCAACCAAAATAAATATGATAGAATGTCTTGGAAATCATCACAAAATTTTTTAAGAATTCACACACTTCTTCTTTCAATACTGTATGGTCAGACAAGAAAATATGAAACCCATACCAAACGAAGTTCAACCATTACAGTATTTTAACTGTTGCTAGTTCATTGAGTCAGAAAAATATTTCGAGAAGAATACCAGGGCTAAAAACGATTTTAAAATGGAGAAATAAAATTTGGAGAAAAGTGATTTTTCTGGAACAGTGAGTTACTTTAACTTCCAACACAAGTGATCTATGTTTGAAAAATAAAAAGGGGCCTCAAACGTGTCAAAAAGAGGTATGGTCAGAACGGTTTGCTAGATATTTGAGTTTAGAACATATTTCCAGAGGAGTTTGAAGACTGAAACCTAATGGAAGATGGTCAAATAAATTTTCTAAGAAAATTGGACAGATTCTGTCACATTTTGGAAAAATTGATGTTTCTCTCTCAATGCTTAAAAAAAAAATTATGAAATCAGTGGCATTTGAAAGGTAACTTAAAAATATAACTTTTCCAATTTGAATCACTTGAAAACTCATTCTGTAGAATAAACGGTGACCTGGTAAAGTCAGCATTGCTACTGCCTCCAGACAGCAATGAAGTTAAAAATATGTTTCGACCACGAAATGTTGTCAAATAATTTTTTTTTTTTTTGATATTCTAGCACCATGAAAACATGTTAAACTAACTCTAGTAGTTTCAAATTTTATGAAAGTGTTCTCATGAGTTTGTTTGGGTTTGTTCAAAATGGATTAAAAATCTACTTTGCTGGAAGTTCATTATTTTGTGAAAAACACACTTTGTATTCATCATGAATCATACGCAAGACTATAAAAATTATTTCTTGCTACTATTTCCATGTGAAACTTTAATCCTTCATATTTACTTTCATTAGTGGTAACAGGGAATAGATGAAAATAATATTTATGAAAAGTAAACACAAATTCATAAGCATGCAAGATTAATTCAAACAATGGAGAATATTTGAGCACATAAGAAGAAAAATCAGTAACTAGACCCTCTAATCTATACTTGCAAGAAGGATAGAAATCATATAATCATAAGATCATCATTCTATCAACTTGCATTGAGTTATTGTGTATTAACAATGCATACTCTTGTATATTTTTGATATGTAGATTTAGTAAAAAAAAACATATTTAAGGGAGGATAAATGTTGAGTATTCCTACCTCAAGAGCTTTTACAAATAATTCTCAACACTAGTTTTGAATTGATAACCACCAAGCAAACCTCTCCTCTTCCTCTCTTTTTCCTTTCTTTTTCTCCTCTCTTTTTCCTTCTTTTGGTCAGTTGCGTGTATGTAATGGAAGGGCTGAACAGTGCTCTTAGTTGTAGGAGTTTGAGGACCTATTTTTTTATTTTATTTTATTTTTCCTGTTGGCTTGGGAATTATTATTTACAAGCATAGGCTTAGAGTGTAAAGGTATGCATTGGGAATTATTATTTACAAGCATAGGCTTAGAGTGTAAAGGTATGCATAGGCTTAGAGTGTTAAGGCATGCTTGCTTCTAGCAACCCCCTTCCTTGGGAAAGAAGGATGGCCGAATTCCTTTGCCAAAAATCTGATTTTAGATTTTTATTTATTTATTTATTTTTACATTATGAAAATCAATGTTTATATATAACATAGTCACTAGATGTTTTGCTTCCTACTATCCTCTAACTAACTTAGTTATTATTTGTTTAAATCATTTAGTTTCCACAACTGTATTTAGATACAGAAATTTAATCACATAAAGATAAATAAATTTATTTAAAGAAGTTCAATATTGGCATTAGTTGTGATGTTATTATAATTTAATAATCACTATTAATTGACTTAATATTGTTATTATCCAACTAATTAGTTGTCCAAAAATTCAAGTTCTTACAACGTTTGTTTGGCTCCATTGGATGGAGGGATTAAGAAGTGTGGTGAGATTAAGTGAGGAGATTATTAATGTGATGATATTAGGTTGGAGATGTAAGATAAAGAGTATTTGTTTGTACACCACCAGATTAGCAATACTATGAATAGTATTAATATATAAAATTAATATTTTTTAATTTTTAGTAATTTTTAATATTATAATTTTTTTTTTCTTTTGGATTCTGAAAAATGTAATTTTTACTTAAAAATCATTTAAAAATTTACTAATCCCCTCAATTTCTAATCACAATCTTCCCATAGCTTTGTTAGTCCTATCACATGGGGGGATTATTAGTCCAAGAGAATAGCTAATCTCCTTACTTATGTTTCTAACCAAACACTCTTTAGGTAAATCCTACGGATTATTAATCCAATCTCACTTCCTAAAGAGCCAAACAAACATAACTTTGGTTTTGATCATTCAAATGTTTGTTATGTAAAACTTTGGTTTTGATCATTCAAATGTTTATTCTATAAGACCACCTATTTATATTATCATTAAAAAAAAGTAAATTTGATAATTATATCATTTTTATTTAACGTATTGTTCCTATAAAAAGTACATGATTTATTTTTAAAAACATATTGGTCGTCCATTTTTTTTAAAAAAAAGTAAAATAAATAAGTTATTATTATCAGATCAACCTAATTATTATTATTATTATTATTATTATTTTATGTATGATATAAACTGAAAGTCTTATGAAATAAACAGTTCAGACGATCCTTTAAATTTTCTCAAATTCAAGAACTTGAGAAGAACTTAACTCATAAAAATCTATGTGTATATAAAGGGATGACTTCTCTCCAATCCATATCGAATTGAAGGGTGTTGTTGGGCTTCCACGGGTCAGTCACGGGGCCCGCATCGATGATCTGAATTGTTCAATGTGTAGGACTCATCGAGTATTTTATCCCTATAAAAAATCAAGTTAATTGGATATCGAGAGACACTTGATTAGACAACATTTGTGTCAATAGTAAATATGATTTTAAAAATAAATGGTTGACACAGATGTGATCTAATCAAGTGACTATCGATATTTGATCAATGTGATTTTTTATAAAGATAAAGTGAGCCCTACACATTTAATGATTCGAATTATCAATATGAATTTCATAGTGGTCTGACGGAAGTTCAACAGCAACCTCCAGTTAATTTTTCCAACTGAAGAGAAATTTCTCCCAATGTACAATGCATGCAAAAATAATAATTGACTAATAAATTAGATGACTTTGCAAGAATTTCTTAATTACAAGATTGTGCTAGTTTTTTCTGAAAAAAGAAAAAAAAAAATCCGAAAAAAAAGATTGTGCTAGTTTAACGACAATATAAAAAATATTGTGACTAAAGTCTTCTATTTTGTAAGCTTTATTTTGAACTGAAATATTCTTATTGATTGTTAGCTTTTAAAATGAACGAATACATATAACACATACATTATTTTTATAAATTAGAATGATTTCAAAACTTAAAAATCTAATAAATTTTCATCTAGATCTTTGTTTTTGCAAAATTTTTATTTATAAAAAAATCTTCTTATTGAGATTATCAAAACCTATACTCCAATGAAAAATGAGACTAATATTTTGGAATGGAGAGAGTATTAAATATGAAATTTGAAAAAAGAATAATAACATTTTTACTGAATTTGATATGCTCAGATAAAGTTAATGAAATTTCACTCATTGACTAAAAAGTAATAAAATTTTACTATTTAAAACATAGGAATTTCAAATTCATTGCAAAAATGGAGGCAAGATACAGAAATTAAGTACCTAATTCCAAATTGAAGCCTAAATTATTCATCATCGAGTATTCAAATTCAATTATTAAAAATTCCTCAGAATCAAGACATTTCTCTTTTTGACACAGAGAAATTTCTTTGTTAAGAGAAATGTCTTTGTTTTTAAATGTAGCAATTTCAAAATTGAAATCAAAAAATTACAAAATTAAGAACAACAAACCACAACCACAAAAATTTCACCATTTTCAAACAGTGAAATTTAATTCAATAACAAAATTCTAGCCAATTATTTTAATACTAGCAATTCATTTGTGGCAAATTAATGTTATGTTTTTTTTCTCGTGTATATGTCATGCTTCTTGTTCTCTTTTTTAGGAGTGAAGTGAACATTATCTTGATGCTTTATTAGAGCATAATTGGTTGATACATATTAATAGAATAATAATGTTCCATGAAATTGTCATAAGCACATTTTCTTCAACCAATTGGAGAGTGTACAAGTCCTTACTAGAATTCAAGCCACTTCAATTGCAACATCACACCCTTACTCATTGAACTTGAGAATCCTTCTCATGGCTCTAACCTCCCATCTTCCTTTCAACTAAGATTACAAAATCTTGCATGCAATTCACATTTGTTGAATTTGGGTCTTGTTACCTTGAGCATTGAAAATAGAAGCAACATAAATTAGATACACATAGCTGGTAAGTAAAGGAAAAGAGTATTAGCTAACAAAGTACCAGTTTAAAAAAAGTTGATTACTTGGCCTCTTTTTGCAAAGAGGTTAAAAGAAATTTTTCGATTTTTAATCTCTTTTGGATCATCTCTCTACATTTTTACACTTTTTTTAAAAAAAAAAAAAAAGTTAAAATAAACCAGAAAGCTAGCTTTTAACCTACTTCTCAAAACAATTCTTTGTACATTTGAAGAAAGCAACATAGTAAGGCAAGTGAAGGATAAACCGACATGACAAATATACTTAATAGCATAGAGAGCTTACTTTCAATATGACGTGAATTTGTCAAAGGAACTATCAAGCTCAACACATAAGGAAAAATCAAGTAAAAATAAACATACAAATGCAGATAGTGGACTTACACAATTTTTAAAACCCAAGGATCTCAACTATGGAGCATTTCAAAGTAGAATCCAAACTTATATAAACTTATGCTACATATAAGAACATCTCTAGAATTATTTCCGTTCTGGTAAGTGTAATGCTATACAGAAAAAAAAATAAAAAAATCTATATATAATTTATTCAAAATAATGTGACAAATTATATTCATTCATTCCAAACTGACATTGGTAGACCTATAAAGGTTTTTAGCCCACCACTTAGAGCCCAATTCACGGTTTAAGCACTAAAGCCTAACACCACTGAAACCCAATGTTGCACCAAGAACTAATGGCATCTAAACACTTGTCAAGAGGAGAACCAGCCACGTAAGTAGAAAAAGATCCTACAGAGTTATTGCACCACACATCAGCCATTAATGAGGCCTCTGCAGCATTAAATGTGATAACCCTTTCACGTCGGGACGGGTAGCCTCACCATGAACAAGGCAAGCTAGAGTATAGACTTTTGGCCAACATGATAGGTCGTAGTAGACAAGGAAATGATGAACAAAGGATATAAAGAGGCTTCCAAGACACACAAAAGGTTAAGTTCCCTATCATTATTCTTTCTCTACTTGCCATTAACCTCTCTCTCTTCTAACTTGATCGTCGGAGGGTCCGCTGGGGGGCTCCCGTTCCCCGCTGGGCATTTGTACAGGTACCCCCGATGGGCTTAGTGATCAGAGAACGGTGTTGGAAGCGTGGATCAGCCCAACCCGACCCCCAGGGATTAGCAGTATCATCACAAACCAAAAGCCCATCAAAATGACTTATTATTTAAAAAATGTCACTACTACATCATTCAGATTGAGTTTTCTTTATAATTTGCTGTTTTTAAATCATTTTCCTTTTGGCAATAACAAACACATATTTTAGCATGTTATATACATTATCTAATATGTTATAGTTTAGCAATCATGCTCTAATGGTTCAAATATTATTTATCCTATTTTCAATTACAAAATGGCAAATATAAATGTCATTTGTAGCCCCATCGTAACAAAGATGGAAAGAAAATTTATGTCAATTTTCAAACCTTATGTCAAATTAGCAATGTTATAATATGGTAAGAGAAATAGAAGATTGTTGAAGAGTTAAAAAGTTGAACTCTTGCCAAATTTTTATGATAGTAGCTCAGGTGGCACACTATTAGAGTTGCTCTAAAGTCACACAAAAAACGATTTAGAAAATTAAATCATTTTTCTTAAATGGACATTTTTCGGACAGGTTTGTCTTTGAATTAAATAGCAATGAAAATGTTGCAAGTGCATGACAAACGTTTTTGTTTTACTTTAAAATATAACTTCAATTTTACGTATTCATTTTTTAATAATTGATAATTTTTGAATTTGTTTGCCGCTATCTATCAATCAAAATTGCTGATCAAAAAAATAAAAAATAAAAAAATCTATCAATCAAAATCCATATTGCAGTGAAAAACATATTTTTAAAAAAAAATTCAAAAAAATTCGATTATGAAATTTATTGGTTTTAAATTGTGAATTTCTCAATTTCAAAAAATGAGAAATTTTCTCTAATTCATAATCATAGTGAGTGAAATTTCTCTCCAGCTACTTCATTATATTGTCATCCAAGTGGTGACTGAATATATTTTTTTTAATATTAGCTATGCACTTTCTCCTCATTGAATCTTTCAAGGCAAAAACCAAATTTCCGAATCCATCAACCTAATGAATCTTGGCTATCAATGCTCATGGTAGTTATAGTCGTCGCTTAAAGTTGTCGCTGGGAACATGTATGTCGAAGCCCACAATGAGTTTGGGCACAACAGGCTTTGTTATGCCCTTTGGTGGGCACATTATAGGCTCACCAAGATTATTCAAACTAGGGATGAGAAATTGGGACAAAGACAAAGTTAGATAATAAATGTGATTTCGGTTTACTTTTTTAAGGCACGCAAGATTTGATCATGTAATTATTAATATTTGATTAATCTAATTTTTTACATAAATAATTTTTTAAACATCTATATAATAAAACAGAATGGTTTTTGAAAATATATAGAATGTATGATAGATACATTTTAAATCAATGGTCTATATCAATCTTGAGTACATATCAATGGCTCAGATCTATGTAGTTCCCCCCCAAGCATTAGGCTTCCACCTACCCCCATCTCCTCTCCATTCTATCTTTATCTCTCTTTGCCTCTCTGTTCTCACCCACGTCTCCTCTGTTGGAAATGGTTATAAAATTCTGGGTAAAACCATAATTTTTTCCTAAGTTTGGTCTATTATTTAGGTGGGACCAGTGCGTCGATTTTCGCGGGTCAAAGTGGTAACGCGTTCTATGCCGCGTTGTGATTCACGTGGTATATTTGATTGCTCAAAACCATTACCGAGTGAATGGGAAATTGAAGCCAAAGTATGCTCCATGGAAATGGAGTTTTGGTGGAAAATCCTTAAAGGATTGAATAAGGCTTGTCCCACATTGATTTGGTGGGAAGTTTTGAATGGGTTTATAAGGCATGTGTTTGGTACTTGGGGTGTGCCCCAAGGGGTACCCAAGTGTTTTAGAGAGGGAGGTTATGGGCAAAATGGGCTAAACTCATTGGACCCAAAAATCACCACACACGCGCCATCAATCGGGCAAGCTGGGCTTGGGTACAAGTGCTTGGTTGGGTTGGGCATGTTCGGCCCAATACCTATATTTTTGGGCCAAAAACATTTGAATTTAATTTTATTTTTTGGTAAAATAAAATCCAGAATTCAAATTAAACAGGAAATAAACTGGACCGGTTTTTTGCTGTACACCCAAACAGGTCCCTTCCGTTTTTTGAACCCAACAGATTTAAATCTGTTTAAATTCAAAACCGAACAGTTTTCAACCTGTCCAAACAGTGCCTATCTGTTTAAATTGAACAGGTTTTGCACCTATTTAATTCAAAACTAACAGCCACAATTTTGCCTATAAATAGACTAGCCCCCCATTTGGATTTCTACTCCAATTTTTGTACTCCATCTTCTGTTATAAATCTCTGCATTTTGCTGCATTTAATTTCTGAAAGAAAGAGTGTAAACACTTAGTGTGTTCGTTAGGCAAACAATTTGTAGTACTACTATTGTTTGTAGTTGATCATTTCATCCTGGGAGATAGACGTCCACATTCTGAAAGCACTGTGGAAAGGACGAATCTGTCTTAAGGACACAGTGTCAAACACTGGACTTGATCAGAATAATATTCAAGAATTAATCAAGTAAGTTATTTAATTTATTTTCGGAGTTATTATTATTTATTTAAAATCAGTTTTTAATTTTGTTTTTGTAACAAAATAAAATTTGTTTTTATTTATTTATTTATTATTTCAAGTTTAATTTTTGTAATCAAACAAATTCTCTCATTTCCTTTATTTCTTTATATTCTGGTTGTTATTTAGTACACAACAGAATTTAATCTTTTTTAATACAGAGAAGATTGTCCTACAATCTTAAGACAAAATATTTTGGTATCTTCATTGTATTTAATTTTCTATGATTTCATAAAGATATATTCTGGTCGGAAAAATAAATAGTGTTTTATGCTATTTGACAGATAGTAGTAATATACTGTCTCTTTTCTTTGACAACTAGTAGTAATATACTAGTGTCATTAACAGTTGCAGAATATTAAATTTGTGTTACAGAAAATTATTGTGGTATTTTGTTTTTCTAGTTTTAGTAATAAGGAAAATAAAATTATTTTGTGTTATAATTTATTTTCTGGTTTTAGTAACTAGAAAATTAATTTGTGTTTAAATTTTTCCTGATTTTTGTAATCAGAGATTATGGCTACTACAATTGAAACTGCAACTGGTAGTGGTACTCCGATTGTTACACCAACACTGGTCCCTATCCAGAACCATGTTCATGTACCAAAACCATGTTCATGTACCAATAAATCATGGAGAAAAAGGAAAAAAATTTAACGGTACTGAGTTTAAGAGATGGTAGCAGAAGATGTTGTTCTATCTTATAACTCTTAATTTGGCCCGGTTTCTCCATGAAGAGGCTCCAGCACTTAAAGAGGGTGAAAGTGATCGGCAAGTTGTTGCCGCTGTAGATGCTTCGAAACATTCAGATTTCCTGTGCAGAAACTACATCCTTAATGGCCTTGACAACATGCTGTATAATGTATACAGTCCTCTAAAGTCAGCAAAAGAATTGTGGGATTCTTTGGAGAAGAAATACAAGACAGAGGATGCCGACACGAAAAAATTTGTTGTCGGTAAATTTCTAGACTTTGTTAAGGTAGACTCCCAAACGGTAATTTCTTAAGTTCAAAGTTTTCAATTAATTTTACATGATATTCATTCTGAGGGTATGTCTCTAAGCGAGTCTTTCCAAGTCGCTGCTTTAGTGGAAAAGTTACCACCGGCTTGGAAAGATTTTAAAAATTATTTAAAACATAAATGCAAAGAGATGACCATGGATGAACTTATTGTAAGGCTGAGAATTGAAGAAGATAACCGTAAGGCTGAAAAGAGGAATGGGAAAAATCCCATTGAGTCCAAGGCTAATGTGGTTGAATAAGTTCATAAACCACATAATAAAAAGAGGAAGTTTACTGGAGATGGTCCTAAACAAGGCGATAACAGCAAGAAGTTCAAAGGAAAATGCTATAACTGTAGTAAAACTGGACATCGAGCTTCTGACTGCCGCCGCCATAAGAAGGATCATGGAAGTACAAGCAAGAAGACTACCAATCAGGCCAATGTAACTGAACTAGATTACATCTCTGACGGAGTGAATGACATCAACCTCTCTGCTGTGGTGTCTGAGGCTAACTTGGTTGGAAATCCCAAAGAGTGGTGGGTTGACACTGGAGCAAGTCGTCACATATGTGCGGACAAGAAGATGTTCACTACCTACAATGAGGCTGCAAATGGTGAACAACTTTTTATGGGAAATTCTTCTACTTCTACTGTGGCTGGACAAGGAAAAGTGATCTTGAAGATGATATCAAGGAAAGAACTGACCCTCAACAACGTACTGCATATACCTGATATCCGGAAGAATTTAGTTTCTGGTTATTTGTTAAGTAAAAATGGTTTTAGGCTTGTTTTTGAGTCTGATAAATTTGTATTAACAAAGAGTGGTATGTATGTTGGTAGGGGTTACATGAGTGATGGTCTCTTTAAGTTGAATGTAATGACAGTTGTACCGAAAGTTGCTATGAATGAGAATAACACATCTTTTGCTTATATTCTTGAGTCGAATTTATGGCATGGTAGATTAGGACATGTAAATTATGATGTTTTACGTAGATTAATTGGTTTGGATTATATACCAAAGTTTGAAATTAATCCTAATCATAAATGTGAAGTTTGTGTAGAAGCAAAACTAACTAAGGCTCCATTTAAATCGGTTGAAAGGAAAACCAAACCTCTAGAATTAATTCATACTGATGTATGTGATCTAAAATTTGTACAAACTAGAGGAGGCAAAAAGTATTTCATAACATTTATCGATGATTGCACAAGATATTGTTATGTTTATTTACTTAGAAGTAAAGATGAAGCCTTAGAAATGTTTAAACTCTACAAAACAGAAGTTGAAAATCAACTTAGTAAAACTATTAAAATGGTTAGAAGTGATAGGGGTGGTGAATATGATGTACCATTAAATGAATTTTGTGCACAATATGGCATTATTCACCAAACAACAGCACCTTATTCTCCACAGCAAAATGGAATTGCTGAAAGAAAGAATAGAACCCTAAAAGAAATGATGAATGCCATGTTACTAAGTTCAGGCTTACCACAGAACTTGTGGGGGGAAGCAATATTGTCTGCTAATTATGTTCTTAACAGAATACCCCATAAGAAAACCAACAGCACTCCTTATGAATTGTGGAAAGGTCGACCACCTTCCTATAAATACTTAAAAGTGTAGGGGTGTTTGGCAAAAGTTGAAGTTCCTGTTCCTAAAAAGACTAAGATTGGACCAAAAATAGTAGATTGTGTGTTTATTGGTTATGCTCAGAATAGTAGTGCATATCGGTTTCTGACTTATAAATCAGAAATACCTGATATAAATGTGTACACTATTATAGAGTCAAGGAATATTGTATTTTTTGAACATGTCTTTCCTAATAAGAAAGGATATGAATTAAGTTCACAGAAAAGAACTTATGATTGTACATGAAGTCAAGAGACTAATGACAATCAAACACAAGACACTAGTAATGGTCTAAACCAATAGGATTTATCTGATGATGAACCAAGACGAAGTAAGAGAACGAGAACATCAAAATCTTTTGGTCTAGATTTTCTGACATACCTGTTAGAAAATGAACCTCAAAGCTTTAAGGTGGCAATGACAGGTCCTGAAGCACCTTTGTGGAAAGGGGCTGTTAATAATGAAATTGAATCCATTATGCAAAATCATATTTGGGAATTGGTGGATCTTCCACCAGGTTCTAAACCTCTTGGATATAAATGGATATTCAAGAGAAAAATGAAAGCAGATGGTTCAATTGACAAGTATAAAGCAAGACTTGTAGTTAAAGGTTACAGACAAAAGGAAGGTCTGGACTATTTTGACACATATTCCCCTGTGACAAGAATAACATCCATTCGCATGCTTATTGCTATAGCAGCGTTGTTTAATTTAGAGATACATCAAATGGATGTTAAGACAGCTTTCTTAAACGGTGATCTCAATGAAGGGATCTATATGGAGCAACCCGAAGGGTTTGTAGTGTCGGGGCAAGAAAAGAAAGTTTGTCGACTTGTAAAATCTCTTTATGGATTAAAACAAGCACCTAAGCAATGGCATGAAAAATTTGATCAAGCAATGCTTACTAATGGGTTTAAGATAAACGAATGTGACAAATGCGTCTATGTTAAAAACACTGACCAAGGATATGTCATAGTTTGTCTTTATGTGGATGACATGCTTATCATTGGAAGCAGTCAAAACATGATTAAATCAACTAAGAAAATGCTTAACAAAAGATTTGATATGAAAGATGTGGGGGTCGCAGATGTTATATTAGGAATGAAAATTACTAAAACATTGACGGATATGCATTATCTCAATCACATTATATTGAGAAAATTCTTGATAAATTTATCAAAGATGATTTGAATGTAGCTAGAACACCTGTAGACATCAGTCTTTATTTATCGAAAATAAAGGTGATGCAGTGTCTCAGTTAAAATACTCTTCAATCATTAGAAGTCTAATGTACCTAATGAATTGTACTCGTCCTGATATAGTTTATGCTATCAGTAAATTGAGTAGGTACACTAGTAACCCCGGAGAAGACCATTGGAAGGCGATCATTTGGGTTCTTAGATATCTAAGATTTACTCGTGATCATGGTTTGAAATTTACTCGATATCTAGCAGTACTCGAAGGTTATTGTGATGCCAATTGGATATCGGATACTAAAGATTCAAAATCCACTAGTGGATATGTCTTTACTCTGGGAGGCGCTGCTGTTTCTTGGAAGTCTACAAAACAAATATGCATCGCACGATCCACAATGGAATCCGAGTTTATTGCTTTAGACAAAGCAAGAGAAGAAGCAGAATGGCTTCGTCACTTCTTAGAAGACATTCCAATGTGGCCAAAACCTGTGCCAGTTATTTGCATTCATTGTGATAGTCAATCTGCAATAGGCAGGGCACAAAATCATATGTATAACGGTAAGTCACGACATATTTGTCGTCGACATAATACCGTAAGGCAATTGTTGTCAAATGGAATAATCTCAATAGATTATATAAAATCTAAAGAGAATATTGTGGATCCGTTAACAAAAGGTTTGACAAAAGAGCTAGTGTATAGTTCATCGAAGGGGATGGGATTAAAGCCTATTACATAAGAGTCGTCATAATGGTAACCCTACTTATATGACTGGAGATCCCAAGAACTAAGTTCAAAGGGACAACTAAGTTATGTATAGCTCGCCAAAAATCACCAAGGGATTAAAATTCCTTACCCATTCCTATGGTGAGAATGATATCTGCAACATATGTTATATGCAGGGGTATAAGGATAAGCTTTGCTTTTAATGATTACTTATATCTTGATTGAGGCATAAAATCAAGATGAGTATAAGGAGATACTCACAATAAGAATCACCTATATGAGTGTCGAACTGGGGCCGGTTCTATGAGAATGAAGAGGCTAAATTTTCTAGAAACATTCATGAAAACCAGGAGCGTTCAAGGCCAAAATGAATACAACAGTGAGAACCACGATGTGTTAGAAGATATGTTGTGTGAAATCTATTGTCTTGGCTTACACAAACGGCTGAACAATTCAAGGCATCGCGTCCATTGGTTAGCTAGTAAGTCTGATAGGTTATCACTAGGGAAGGTTCAAGGGCGAAAGCTATCTATCCTGATGCAAGATATTTTCGACTTATACTCTTTCGATAAAGTCTGCATATTGTTGCATTTCCGTTGTCATCAAATTCCATTCATGTGGGGGATTATTGGAAATGGTTATAAAATTCTGGGTAAAACCAGAATTTTTTCCTAAGTTTGGTCTATTATTTAGGTGGGACCCGTGTGTCGATTTTCGCAGGTCAAAGTGATAACGTGTTCTATGCCACGTTGTGATTCATGTGGTATATTTGGTTGCTCAAAACCATTACTGAGTGAATGGGAAATTGAAGCCAAAGTATGCTCCATGGAAATGGAGTTTTGGTGGAAAATCCTTAAAGGATTGAATAAAGCTTGTCCCACATTGATTTGGTGGGAAGTTTTGAATGGGTTTATAAGGCATGGGTTTGGTACTTGGGGTGTGCCTTAAGGGGTACCCAAGTGTTTTAGAGAGGGAGGTTATGGGCAAAATGGGTTAGACCCATTGGACCCAAAAATCACCACACACGCGCCGCGGTCGGTCGGTTAGGCGAGTTGGGTTGGGCCTGGGCTTGGGCGCGGGTGCGTGGTTGGGTTGGGCTTGTTCGGCCCAATACCTATATTTTTGGGCCAAAAACATTTGAATTTAATTTTATTTTTTGGTAAAATAAAATCCAAAATTCAAATTAAACAGGAAATAAACTGGTCCGGTTTTTTGCTGTACACCCAAACAGGTCCCTTCCGTTTTTTGAACCCAACAGATTTAAATCTGTTTAAATTCAAAACTGAATAGTTTTCAACCTGTCCAAACAGTGCCTATCTGTTTAAATTGAACAGGTTTTGCACCTATTTAATTCAAAACTAACAGCCACAATTTTGCCTATAAATAGACTAGCCCCCCATTTGGATTTCTACTCCAATTTTCGTACTCCATCTTCTGTTATAAATCTCTGCATTTTGCTACATTTAATTTCTGAAAAAAAGAGTATAAACACTTAGTGTGTTCGTTAGGCAAACAATTTATAGTGCTACTATTGTTTGTAGTTGATCATTTCATCTTGGGAGATAGACGTTCACATTCTGAAAGCACCGTGGAAAGGGCGAATCTGTCTTAAGGACACACTGTCAAACATTGGACTTGATCAAAATAATATTCAAGAATTAATCAAGTAAGTTATTTAATTTATTTTCGGAGTTATTATTATTTCTTTAAAATCAGTTTTTTATTTTGTTTTTGTAACAAAATAAACAAAATAAAATCTGTTTTTATTTATTTATTTATTATTTCGAGTTTGATTTTTGTATTCAAACAAATTCTCTCATTTCCTTTATTTCTTTATATTCTGGTTGTTGTTTAGTACACAACAGAATTTAATCTTTTTTAATACAGTGAAGATTGTCCTACATCCTCCTCATTCCCTCTTTATCTCTCTCTCTCTCTCTCTCTCTCTCTCTCTCCTTCTTCTTCTTCTTTCCTACCCTCTCTCTTCGCTCGCTCCCGACGCTGCTATCTAGTCTCGGCTCGCAAGGTAAGATTTCTGCCTCTCCAACTCGGCTTTATCTCTCTCTCTCTCTCTCTCTCTCTCTCCTTCTCTGTCCTTCTTTCCTACCCTTCCTCTTCACTCGCTTCCCTTCTCTCTCTATTTCCCTAGCATTTTTTATCTTCCTGTTGTCTTTATAACCTGAGGTTACCCTCCCTCTTCCGGTCGTCTTTATAACCTGAGGTTGGGTTTGATTGTTTATTTGGGTTTATAACATGTTTATCTGGGTTTGATTGTTTAATTATGTTTAAAATGGGTTTGATTGTGCACAAATTGATTTTGTGTCTATACATACGTTTAAAATGGGTTTGATTGTACACAAACTGATTTTGTGTCTATACATATGTGTCAAAACCCTTTAATAATAATTCTGCTAACTGTTTTTGACTTGCTAATTAAACAGTTTGATTGGGGTAAATGATTTCTTTTCATTTTTATATTGTTGGGTTTGATTTATGTGGTGCTTCTAGGTAATCTCTTTTGCCCAGCAAAAACCCTTAATCGATTGTTAACTTCCGAAATAGTCCCAAACCCACAAATTTTAGGGTTTTTAATCAATCTAATACAGTCCATTCTCCCAAACCCACAATCTAATATTTAACTTATATTCTGATTTTTTTTCCCCCAATAGTGGCTTCAAGACCCATCATTCAACACCAAATCAGAGGTATTTTACATTGTCTCTTTATTGGTTTTTCTTCAGTTCTTCAGTATTTTACATTGTCTCACACACATTGAATGGTTTATATTTTAGCAACGAATTTGATAAAACAGCAGGCATGGTTTATTTGATCAGAAAATTGGTTTGTCTATATGGTTTGTCTGACATTCATCATATTGGTTTCCAATTTTGTGTAGAACACTCAATGGTTTATAGTTGGTTTTTGATTTATTGTAAAAAAAATCAATTTTTACCAAATAGGTTTTTGTTTTCAAGCTTCTTTTTTTTTCCTTCCTTGAAAGTTCAAACATTGAGTTTGTATGTGCTTGATTGTTGGAAAACTTTGTTCTTTACCTGCTCGCAAATAGAGAAAATTGGTGAAAAGTCCATCTCAAAGGAGACACCGAAAAAGGT
This sequence comes from Camellia granthamiana, assembly GCA_036172215.1. Lineage (NCBI taxonomy): Eukaryota > Viridiplantae > Streptophyta > Magnoliopsida > Ericales > Theaceae > Camellia > Camellia granthamiana. The sequence goes on along the minus strand of CM069906.1, from coordinate 40,447,650 downwards.
TGACAGAAAAAGTCACCAGAAAAGTCGCCGGTGACCGAAAGCAACAGGTGGTGGTGAGGTAGACAAATGTGTGATATTCAATAGATAAGTTGTTGAATGAGTGACATGTGTTACATTTTAATAGATAGTTAGTTTGGTGAATTTCAACAGATAAATTAATTTCAACATATAGTTGTCATTTTGTACAAATTGTATCATTTTAATGCAAAGATATTAGACCTTGGCCTAATAGCCTAAAAAATTCAAAAATTGACTTATGCCTTGAGTGCCCTTACAAATAAGCATATCATATTAATGCTATCAAACATAACAAATAAACAGAAATTTTATTTGGTGTGTAATCCAAATCCACCTTGTTTAAAATTGTCAATGCTAAAATGTTAAAATAGATAGTTAAAGTTAAATTTTGATGTGAAAATGTCAAATTTTAGCAATATTGATCTAATGGCGCAGTAGTTATCTATTTCATTTTCATTGCAAAAAGTCAAATTAACATGTCATTTGTGAGTCTAATATGAAAGAGAAAGATAAAAAATGGTATTTTGTCAGATCGTGTGCCGAACGCTTTGGCCATCAAGTATCTTCTGAGGGGGAGATTTTGCTTAAAATACATTTCATCAGATTCGATTAAAATATAAATATTTTATATAATATTAAAAATTATAAATATTATATTGTCAGAATTTTTTTATTTAGTAAAATTAATAAAAAAAATAAAATTTCTAACTACTCTTCTATACAATAACAAAATTATCAAAATTATTAATTAAAATATATTTTTGATGTCATAAAAAATGATTAATTAACTTAATGATTTATTAATAAAAGGAATTATTTGTTATGTGATTATAAATTTAAAAGGACAGAATGTAATTTTTAAAATCACAGAAAACAATTCATATTTTAGATAAACCTGAAGGTTGTGTTTGGTTGGGAGATTTTGAGAGCGATTTGAAAAGGGTAAGGAAAAATATGTATAAAATTATGTGAAATGTAAGTATATTTTATTTATATTTTACCCATCTTTTCTTTTTCCCTTTCTAAATCCCTCTCTAAATTTCCAACCAAACAGAGTGAAAGTGTATAATTTATCCAAATAAGATAAAAATGTGCTATAAACTTCCCCAACAGTAAATTTTAAAAAATTAAAGGATTTTAAAAATATTTGAAATTAGTTCTTAGGTGTAGCCGTTTTTTAATTTTCCACTTTTTTTTTTTTTAATCAAATACCACATGCAAAAGTGCATTGATTGCATTAAGGCAACCTCATGCAACTGGTGTGGGTCAAATGCAAGTTACTGCATGAAGTTCGACAAGTTTTGCATGTTGCTGTTTGCATGAGGTTTTCTCACCACTCGCATAGGGGGAGATATTATAGGTGTATGTTATTGTTTAAGGCAGAATTTGATTGTCTGTTTAGTTTGATTTTTTGAAACTGTAGTGTTGTATTCATATAATTTCTTTTCTTTTAAATTTTTCTGAATAAGTTAGTAAGATAGAATGCGCATATACGGAGCGCTTTGAGAGAATATTAGAATGTGTGTTAATTTTTCAAATTTTGTTTGTCACGTTATTTGGAGAATTTAGGGGGGGAAAATTGTTTTTCTTTTTAAAAATTATTTTTTTAGATTAGTCTTTGTTCATTTTAATGATTTTTTTTTTCATAACTCAGTTTACCTTTTTTTTAATACTTTTTGGATGAGTCTAATCAAGATGTATCAAAAAAGTTTTTTTTTTAAAAAAAAAAGACTTAAATATTCAAAAAATACTAAAAATAAAAAAAAAATTCGAGCAAAAATATATGCATTTTTGTTTTGATTTTTGGTTGTTTTTAGTGATTTTTTTTTTCATATTTTACTTAACATTTTTATTTTTTAGATGCATCTAATCTTGATGTATCTAAAAAGTATAAAAAAAAAAAAAAAATTCAACTAAAATATGAAAAAAAAAAAATCAATGAAAACAAATAAAAATTTGTATAAAAATAATTTTTGAAAATTGAAACCTACCCTGTTTGGTTTCAGTTTTCAAACACAATTTTTTGAGTTTTTAATTTGTATTTTTATGTTTTAAATAATTTTTAAAAATATTTTAATCATTTTTTAAAATTTTTTTTAGATTCACTTAATCTTAATATACTTAAAAAGAAAAAATTTGGGAAAATTATTTATAAGTTATATTAGGGAGACTTATGCTACATATGGTCTTTCTAAAAAACTTATGTTCCCATAACTCCTGTAGGAAGTTTGTTGACACATTTACCATCAATATTAGTTGTTAATATCATAGTAATGGCAAAATCATATATATGAAATTGAATATTACCATAGATCATATCTATATGAATGTGAATTTGAATTTCAAAATACACATTTTCCCTCAATATTAGTTGTTAATATCATAAATAATGGCAAAACCATATATATGAAATTGAACGTTATCATAGATCGTATCTATATGAATGTGAATTTGAATTTCAAAGTACAAGAACAAGCAACATTTTCACATTCAATTTAAAAAAATCAAAAATCTAGTAAGTTTACGAAATGTAACGTGACATGTACATAAACATTAAATACAACAATGTCACAACACAATTTCAAAGAAAAAATACAACCGAACGTAACATGCACAAAACATGACAACATTATAGATGTGGGTTAACATTACAACCTAAATGTAACGTCATTGAAGGCTAATGAACGTGTGCCAATGTATGGATGTATCATTTTTTATAACCAGCAACATTTTCACATTGAATTAAAAAAATTAAAAACCCATTAAGTTTGCGAAATGTAACGTGACACGTACATAAACACTTAATACAACAATGTCACAACACAAATTTAAAGACAAATACAACCAAATGTAACACACACAAAACATGACAACATTGTAGATGTGGGTTAACATTACAACCTAAATGTAATGGCATTGAAGGTTAATGAAAGTGTGCCAATGTATGGATGCACCATTTTTCATAAACCAGTAACATTTTCATATTCAATTAAAAAAAATTAAAAACTCATTAAGTTTGCGAAACGTAACGTGACACTTACATAAACATAACGTAACGTGACCATATTAGATGTGACATTCAGATGCAAAAAAACACATTCGCATTGTAAAATGGTACATCCATATATTGGCACACTTTCATTAGCCTCCAATGACGTTACAATTAGGTTGTAATGTGCATGTTACGTTTGGTTGTATTTTTTCTTTGAATTTGTGTTGTGACGTTGTTGTAGAATACTACTGAAGAAAAACCAAATACTATCTAAGATCTTAAGATGGAAGTAAATGCTTTGAAAGTAGAAATTAAGCATTTACAGACAGCAAACATAGCCATTAATGCTGATATTAGAAAAATTTATAGTAAGCTCAATCAGCAGAAAGATAAAGGTATAACTATACCTGAATCCAGCATTACTAAAAAAGACGAACCTGAATATCTTCTTCATATGAACAAGGTAACTTTTCAGAAATGGTACATCAGAATTACTTTTATTATAAAACCAGATTTTATAATAAAAGATGCTGTTGCTCTTGTAGACAGCGGTGCTGACATGAATTGCATTCAGGAAGGATTAATTCCTACCAAATACTTTCAGAAAACTACCCAATCACTTACCAGTGCAAGTGGTAATTCTTTGTACATAAGATACAAGCTTCCAGAAGTCTTAATATGTAACCAAGGGTTATGTCTTCTAACTTCCTTTGTTCTGATTAAAAGTATGTCTCAAGCAATTATTTTAGGGACACCATTCCTGTGTTTATTAATGCCAATTACTAAAATTGATTCTATTGGCATTCATACTACCTTAAATAATCAATAGGTTATTTTTGAATTTATTACAGAACCTTATACCAAAGAATTAGATCAAATCAAAGATCTCGTTAATTTCAAAGAAAAGCAAATTAATTTCCTACAAAAGGAAATTCATTCTCTAACTACAGAACAAAGATTACATCAATCTTCTTTACAGAACAAAATTAAATCCCTCGAAATGGAATTTCATACAGAAATTTGTAGTGATGTTCCTAATGCTTTTTGGGAAAGAAAGAAGCACATCGTTTCTCTTCCCTATGAACCAGGATTTAATGAGCGCAAAATTCCAAACAGAGCGCTCCTTAGTCAAATGAAAAAAGAGTATTTAGAACTCTGTAAAACAGAAATCAACACTCTTCTCCAGAAAAAGCTTATTAGACCAAGCTACTCCCCATGGAGTTGTACAGCCTTTTATGTCAATAAAAATGCAAAAATAGAAAGAGGTGTGCCCAGATTGGTTATTAATTATAAACCTCTTAATGATGCCTTGCAATGGATTAGGTATCCCGTTCCAAATAAAAAAGATTTTTTAGATCGATTACAGGATGCTATCATATTTTCAAAATCTGATATGAAATCAGGATATTGGCAAGTTCAAATTGCCAAAAAAGATAGGTATAAAATTGCTTTTACAGTACCTTTTGGACATTTTGAATGGAATGTTATGCCATTTGGATTGAAAAATGCTCCATCTAAATTCCAGCATATCATGAATGATATATTCAATCCTTATACAGAATTTGCAATTTGTTATATTGATGATGTTCTCATTTTTTCTTCATTCATAGACCAGCATGTTATTATCAAAAATGGTTTGGTGATTTCTGCACCAAAAATGAAACTTTTCCAAACTACAGTCAAATTTTTAGGCCATAATATTCATAATGGCACTATAATTCCCATTAACCGAAGCATGGAATTTGCATCAAAATTTCCTGATGAAATTAAAGATAAAACTCAATTACAGAGATTTCTTGGTAGTTTAAATTATATTCATGATTATTACCCTAATTTAGCAACAGATGCTACTATTCTGTACACCAGACTTCGAAAAAATCCTCCACCTTGGGGTCCAGAACATACAGAAGCTGTTCAGAAAATCAAAGCAAGAGTCAAGACTCTTCCTTGTCTTGCCTTACCAAATCCAGAATGGAAAAAGATTGTTGAAATAGATGCCTCTAACCAAGGTTATGGTGGCATTCTCAAACAATTTAATCCTAACAGTAAAAAGTAAGAACTTTTACGTTTCACTTCAGGAACTTGGAAGCAAGCAGTTTTAAATTATCCGACAATTAAACAAGAATGTTTAGCTATTGTTAAATGTGTTTCAAAATTCTATTCTCATGGATGTATAAATTCTTGGAATTTGTGGAAATCTTGGAAATATTGTTTAAGGGGGTGGTAAATAGCATGGGAGTTCGGGTAGTGAGTTGGGTTTGGTTTGAGTTGTGTTGTATTTAGCACTCGCGCGGGGAGTCAAGGTGCCCAATTGCCCTGTTTGCGCATATTGTCGGATAAATGTGGGAAAATATTTTTGGCTGTCCACTGGTCCTGCCGTATTATAGTTGGTAAAAGTGGAAAAATGGATAATTTTGGGTGCCCATTCCCTATCGTATTAATAGCTGGCAAATGTGGGGATATTTTGGATATAAACCTATGTATATGTACATATTGGAACTCTCTTCAAGGACTTCATGGTGTATTTACCCCCTGGTGTTGAAATGTAATTTTTATGGAAATTATAATATCTTAGTTTTGTTACTTGAACCCCTAACATGAGTTAAACAAGAAAATGTTTTGGTTATGATAATGCCATATGGATTTTCAAATAATTAGATACTTTGTTAAAAGTATTTCTACTAGGCATCTAGCTCATTTCTATCCAACAATTTCAGGAATTGATGTTGTGCAATCACCCCTATGAGAAGGAGGTGGACTTCTTTGTTTTGTTGGGGCATGAAGGCTTATGGATGTGTTAGATAGAAGCTTTGAGCTTATGTGTCTGGGACCACGTGTCTATTTTGTTGTAACAAGGCCTTGCCTTGATGTTTGTACACCATTAAGGCATTATTATTTTTATTGCCTAGTTTCTTGAACTATGTAAATGTTATTATTACTATACTTGATATGTATTTCAATGGAAAAGAGGACTTTTGAGATTAATGTTATTGTTTGGCTTGGAAAGATTTCGGAATAATCAGGTTATGAGAAATGTTTTAATTTAATTATTTTGGGGGCGTTACATGTAACGTCCCAAATTTCTAGCCCAAATGATAATATAACAATCATGGCTCTTTCAAGGAAAACCGAATATAAATCTCCAAACTTACATTACATGATACAATAGTTCTTCATACAACAATACATTAATCCAATAATAAGTAAATAAACAAATAAATACCCCCAAGGGTTTACAAGTTTCCAAGGCTTGAGCCTGGTTACACAAAACGGTTATTCAAACCCACACACATACAGGCCTTGGCTTGCACACACAGTCACAGCAAAATGAGAGTCTCGTAGTCTCAACACACATTTCCACGCCTTTAGTTAGGCGGCATTACCACATCTTTTTCTGCACAAAAATCACATAGGGTGAGCATAAAGCCTAGTAGGAAATCTTTAACAAAGTATATACATTTTACACAAATCTCAAGAGATGAAATGCACATGCCATGCTATGCACTTTTGAAAGAAAATCACATCTTCATCTTTGAAAACCCTCATGCTCAATGATGTCATGCAATTTCAATTCTTCAAAACTTAACAATTCATTTCAAGAGCGGTAAATACGACTCTGGCAATCCCTAGTTCGGTGTCTGCAAGTAGACTATACAAGTACTACTAATTTGTTATTTTTACTGGTATTAACTGGAAGGCTCGACACTTATCCGCGCGGGTTTTCAGTCTTTCACCCTGGACTCTTAGGCCAACTTATTCAATATCATCTACACCACCTATCAAGACTTACCAACGTATTTACCCCAAAACCATTCCATGAAAACTTGTTTCTCAACATTCTTTTCTCAATGCAAATTTTCAAATCAACTTTCAAAGTTTAATGTAATCAAATTAATTGACATGCCAATAACACAAGATGAATATAAATATTTTTATTCCAATTCATCATCCAAGGAATAACACAATTCCCTTTTCTCAAGTATCCTCAACAATTAGTCATTTCAAGACTATTTTAATGTTTTGAACAATAATTTTCAAAATGAACAATAATTCTCATATTCCCTGAAATTCATCATTTATATAAATATAAATAAGAAATTTTCCAAACATCCATTTATTTTGACACACAAAATAAATATAACAATATCATTCATGGATTTTCTGTTTCTTAAAAAAAATTCCCAAATTCTAGGTTTTCTCACCAAAACTATACAACTCAAATCTTTTGAAAGAAAACTTCCTAAAATTATCTTTTCTTTAATCAACAAAGATCAAAACCCATAAGCTCATTTTAAAAGAACAAGAGACAAACCCACTTTCAAAATTGCTCAACTTCTTGAATCAACAATCAATTTTCAAAGCTATCGAAAGATGATTTCGAAAATCATATAGATCTTGCAAAAACATATATATAACTCTAAGAAAATTCCTACCTCAACGTTTTGAAGAAGAAATGAGATGAAACCCCCAAAATCAATGATGTCGAAACTCGATCTTCACAGCACACAACGAAGCCCTTGAGAAGTTAACCAACTTTGATGAAGAACCTATGGCAGAACTCTTATGGATCTTAAGAAATCAAGGTTTTGATCCAATTTGGCATAGGGAAAAGTAGAGAGAAGGGAGAGGAAATGTTTTTAGAGAGATATACAAAAGTGATCTGAAATATCAGATTCACGAATTGATATAACATGGTCCGCTCCAGCGTGGAAAGCCCCGCTCGAGCGTCGAATACACCTTTCCAGTACTTTTGCAGACATGTCAAACTTCTGGAACCAAACATTCTCCGCTTGAGCGCATAAACGGCCGCTCGAGTAGACAAGCAACTTCGAATGCATTTTGTATTTTTGCTTCGGGGGCATTGCCCCTCGACCCCACCAAGGTGCTGCCCTTGGACCCGCCAAGGGTCGCTGCCTCCTGGACCCTCTCGAGCTGACCGGGCAGCTCGATCTCCGACTTGCCTAGTTGAAGTGGCAAAACATGAAAGAAGGATCAAAATCGGGATCACCACAACCTTCCTCCCTTAAAGAATTTTGTCCCCGAAATTTCAAATCAAACTACCCAAACAAAGGGGTTTCTAGCGATCAAAGCCAGGCTATTTCATTTTCAAATCACAATACTAACTCTTAACCAAATTCCACCATTTCCACCATGGTTATCTCATTAACAACAACCTCCCAAATACGCATAAACATGAAATTTCCTAAAAAGTAATGGTAACTCTCAACAACCTTATGCTTAAAACAACAATGCACATATCAACATATGGTTAACAACTTTAAATACGTTTCCCTCAACACTAGGGAATATTACAAAGAAAAGCAACTTAAGCATTTTCAAACAAATCTGGATATTTAGAGCGGACTTCCACCTCCCGTTCCCACGTTGCTTCTTCAACCCCATGGTGTCTCCACAACACCTTCACCAATGGTATAGTTTTGCCCCGTAGCACTTGCTCCCGGGTATCTAATATTTGAACCAGTCGTTCTTCGTAAGAGGCATCCTCATCTACCTCCAAGTCAACCCAATCAAGAACATGAGAAGGGTCGGGTTCATACTTCCTAAGCATAGATACATGAAATACGTTGTGAACTCCCGAAAGTTGTGGCGGTAAAGCTAACTGGTATGCCACTTCCCCAATTCGCTCTAAGATCTCAAAAGGCCCAATGAACCTTGGAGATAATTTACCATTCTTACCAAATCTCATCAAACCCCACCTTGGTGAGATTTTTAGAAACACATGGTCACCAACTTCAAAAGATAAAGGTCGTCTCCTTTTATCGGCATAACTCTTTTGTTGGCTTTGGGCCGTAGCTAACCTCTTCTAAATGAGAACAACTTTCTCGGTTGTCTCTCTAACAATTTTCGGACCCAGTAACAGTGCATCACCCACTTCGGCCCAACAAACCGGTGATCTACAAGGTCTATACAAGGCCTCAAATGTTACCATCCAAATACTAGCTTGGTAACTATTGTTGTAAGCAAACTCAATCAATGGTAAGTGCCTTTCCCAAGGCCCCCTAAAATCAAGGACACAAGCTCTAAGCATGTCCTCCAAAATCTGAATGCTATATTCTGACTGTCCATCGGTTTGAGGAAGATAAGCGATGCTAAGAGTCAACTTAGTTCCTAACGCCTCTTGAAGGCTTTGCCATAACCGGGCAGTAAAACGAGGATCCCTATCCGACACAATAGTCACAGGGACTCCATGAAGTCGAATTATCTCTCTAATGTACAACTCTGCCAAGCGTTTAACTGAGTCGCTGGTGCATATCGAAATGAAATGAGTAGACTTAGTCAACCTATCAACAATCACCCAAACGACATCATTGCCTCATTGTGTTCTAGGAAGCCCAACTACAAAATTCATGGTAACACGCTCCCATTTCCACTCAGCTATCGGTAGGGGTTGTAACAAACCCACTGGTCTTTGGTGTTCGGCCTTCACTTGTTGACAAGTAAGGCACTTCGATACAAATAAAGCGACATCCCGTTTCATACCCCTTCACCAAAACTGACGACTAAGATCATGATACATTTTAGTGTCGCCTAGGTGTACTGCAAGGCGTGAGTGATAGAACTCCCAAAGTGCTTCCTCTCTACAAAATTCTGGTACAAATAAACGGTCTAGGTAATGTACACTCAGATCCGAGTGAACGTTCAAACCTTTCTCTTCCTTCCTATTAGAAATCTTAACACGGATTGATTCCACATCATGGTCTCCTCATTGTGCCTCTATGACCTTACTAACCAAGATAGGTTGAGCATTCAAAGTGAACAAGGTAGCACTCTCTCCGGACTTACCCAAGTGCAAATCAAACTTGCCAATAACATCTAGCATATCCCATTCCTGAATGGCCACACTTGCCAAACTACTCACAGATTTTCGACTCAAAGCATCGGCCACCACATTGGCTTTCCCCGGATGATAGTGTAACTCAAAGTCATAATTCTCCATAAATTCCATCCACCTCCGTTGTCGTAAATTCAAGTCTTTTTGAGAAAACAAATCCTTTAGACTCTTATGATTAGAGAAAACCTCAAACTTCTCACCATACAAGTAATGCCTTCAAATTTTCAAGACAAAAATCACCGTCACTAATTTGAAATCATGGGTGGGGTAATTCTTCTCGTGAGTTTTCAATTGTCGTGATCCGTAGGCCATAACTTTTCCCTCTTGCATCAAGACACAACCAAGTCCATCCCTGAACGCATCACAATAGACAGTGTAATTCAAACTCTTTTCTAGAATTATCAAAACCGGTGCGGTAGTCAATCTAGTCTTAAGCTCTTGGAATGACTTTTCACAAGCCTCACTCCACACAAATTTGATACCCTTTCTAGTCAACCTAGTCAAAGGTGCAGCCAGTCTAGAGAAATCTCTTACAAAATGTCGATAATACCCCACTAATCTGGAGAAACTTCGGATTTCAAAAACATTCTTGGGTTGTTCCCAATCCTGTACGTCATCTATCTTTGAGGAGTCCACAGTCACTCCCTCTCTAGACACTACATGCCCCAAAAACTTTACCTTCGTTAACCAAAACTCGCATTTTTCAAATTTGGCATACAATTGGTGCTCACTAAGTAAACCCAGCACTACTCGCAAGTGAGTCTCGTGTTCCTCTTCAGAGGTTGAATAAATCAAGATGTCGTCCACAAAGACGACCACAAAACGGTCCAAGTATTCTTGAAAAATTCTGTTCATCAAATCCATAAAGGAAGCTGGTGCATTGGTCAACCCAAAAGGCATTACAGGGAATTCTTAGTGGCCATAACGAGTACGAAAGGCCGTCTTCTGAATGTCCTTCTCTTGGACTCTCAACTGATGGTACCTCGACCTCAAATCTATTTTTGAGAAGCAACGAGACCCTCTAAGTTGGTCAAACAAATCATCTATTCTGGGCAAGGGATACTTGTTCTTAACTGTAACTCTATTCAACTTGCTGTAATCAATACACAACCGCAATGACCTATCCTTCTTCGCAAAGAGAGCCGGCGCTCCCCAAGGTGATGTACTAGGGCGAATGAAGCCCTTGTCTAAAATTTCTTGGAGTTGAATCTTCAACTCATGCAATTCAGTGGGTGCAAATCTATACGGTGACATGGAAATCGGTGCCGTGCTAGGCACTAATTCAATGGAGAACTCGATCTCCCGGTGAGGTGGTAAACTAGTAAGATTTTCTGGAAAGACATTTGGGTATTCACAAACTACTCTTGGTAACTCAACATGAGCCCCGTCACCCTCACTATCCAAGAGAGTTGCAAGAAGGCCACTAAGCTTGCTTCTACTACGAGGGTCAACAATTGGCGACAAGGCTCTATCAACTCAGTTCCCCAGAAAATAGAAACGATCATCACCCGAAGTGCACACCGTAACTCTCTGACGGTAACAATCAATCACAGCTTGATAAGAACACAACCAATCCATGCCTAAAATGACATCAAAACTTGACATATCTAGTAACACAAAAGCAAACGAAAGTCAACGCCCGACAACTTCTATTTCACAATCACGACAACCCCGATCTAAATCAACTGTACCCCCAACAGGTGACTCTACTCTTAGTAGAGGCACTAACCGTGCTACCTCTAACCCCAATGCAGAAGCAAATGCAGTAGATATAAATGAATGAGACGCACCAGTGTCTATCAATACATTAGCCAAAGAATTACACAGAACAAAAATACCTCTCACAACTGAGGATTCTGACAACTGCTCTGGCACGGTAACAACATACACACGCCCCTGTGGCCTCTAATTAACTTGCTCCCCTCTCGGAGCATAGGCATGTTGTACTGATTGAGCCGAAGTGGCTCTCTGATTAACTCGCGAAGCTTGGACTGATTGAGCCTGCTGGTGGCTCTGAGTCTACCTCGACCTTGATGTGCCAGATGCGCCTCCCAACTGTGGGCAAGTTCTCTTTATATGCCCCGGCTAACCACACTAATAACAATTAAACCCTTGACCTTTATTCTGAGACTGAGACTGACTTTGAGATCGGTTAGGTGGTGGTAACATTAATTGCCCTCCTCCCTTCTGTGGGCATGAGAAGGATTTGTGACTCGGTTGGCCACACTTGAAACACGAGAAGCTACTTGATGCACTTTTTCCCTGACCCGGACTAGGCAAAGGAAAAATGGATCTAGAATGCTGTGGTTGGGACTGGGATGGATAGGTGTTCCTGCTTTTCTTGTTCTGTCTATAGTCTCCTTGAGACTCTTGGCCCCTAGACCTTGAACTCCGAAGCCTCTCCTCCTCGGCTTGTATGGAAATTTCTACGTGTGTCGCCGTCTCCACAAGACGGTCATATTCCTGAATCATATTTCCGACAAGCTTGAACATAATTTTTGTTTTCAATTTCTTTTCAAATTCAATGCAACGGCGCTCTTCTGTTGCCACTAACTCTGGTGCAAATCTGGACAAACTAGAGAAGACCGCCTCAAACTCGGCCACGGGCATGTCGAGTTGTTTGAGGTCTTTAAACTCTTGCCTCAATCTCTCCCTAGCAGTGGGAGGTATGTACTTATCTTGGAAAGCAACCGCAAAGGCTTCCCATGTCGGCTCCACTCTACCCTTGGTATATTTCCACCATTGACCCGTGTCTCCCTTAAGGTAGTAACTCGCTAGAGTCACTCTTAGTTCACTATCTTCGATGTGAAGTATCTCAAATGTCTTCACAGTTTGTTCGAGCCACTCATCCGCTTTCTTGGGCTTGGGACCACCATGGAACTCATTCGCTTTGGCCCGCAAGAACTCTCTAGTAAGGAAACTCGCCCTTGACTTCGCGGTGTTCTGTCGGGCTTGATTCTCCACCCTCAACAAGTTCATAGACTCCCTTAAAGCCCCTGCCATTTCTCGAGCTAGGGCTCCCATTGCGGGTTGACCCGCTTGTCCCACCTACTCGGCCACATTAGCTTGGCCTGCTTGCTCGGCCATATTAGCTTGGCCGAACCCTTCTTCTTGCACCCTATGGACCGGTACCTCATGCACACCTCGGCGAGCCCTACTATGCCTCCGGCCTCTACCACCACAGACTTGACCGCTTCCTGACATTCTAATAAAGGACACAAGAAAAATAATTTAGCACATTAACTCATATGTGCTCGTAACTTGACTCACACGTTCGACTACAACAATTCCATATATTTATCTACCATATACAAAATTCAATTTCACTCCGCATAAGCACTTAGTCATGTAAACACATATGAATTATTCTTTTATGATGAAATCCGTCCCACAAAACATCAAGAATTCTTAGTAGAATGAGTATTGATCAAGTACCATTCTAATGAGACCTCAAGGAATTTAACAGGTGCAAACAACATCCCAAAAGTCCAGTCCTATACCCATTTAGTCACATAAGCATGTCATCACATAGTCACAATATGCATAACACTTCTTAAGCATGCTAAATGAACCCATTGTGGTTAAACAACCACTACCCATTAGCTCCAAGTATTCAAACCCAGTAGCTCTGATACCAAGTTGTAACGTCCCAAATTTCCAGCCCAAATGATAACACAACAATCATGGCTCTTTTAAGGAAAACCGAATATAAATCTCCAAACTTACATTACATGATACAATAGTTCTTCATACAACAATATATTAATCCAACAACAAGTAAATAAACAAATAAATACCCCCAAGGGTTTACAAGTTTCCAAGGCTTGAGCCTGGTTACAGAAAACGGTTATTCAAACCCACACACATATAGCCCTTGGCTTACACACAGAGTCCAAGCAAAATGAGAGTCTCGTACTCTCAACACACATTTCCTCGCCATTAGTTAGGCGGCATCACCACATCTTTTTTCTGCACAAAAATCGCATAGGGTGCGCATAAAGCCCAGTAGGAAATCCTTAACAAAGTATATACATTTTATACAAGTCTCAAGAGATGAAATGTATATGCCATGCTATGTTCTTTTGAAAAAAAAACATATCTTCATCTTTGAAAACCCTCATGCTCAATGATGTCATGTAATTTCAATTCTTCAAAACTTAACAATTCATTTCAAGAGTGGTAAATACGACTCTGGCAATCCCTAGTTCGGTGTCTGCAAATAGACTATACAAGTACTACCAATTTGTCATTTTTACCGGTATTAACCGGAAGGCTCGACACCTATCCGCGCGGGTTTTCGGTCTTTGACCCCGAACTCTCAGGCCAACTTATTTAATATCATCTACACCACCTATCAAGACTTACCAACGTATTTACCCCAAAACCATTTCATGAAAACTTGTTTCTTAACATTCTTTTCTCAATGCAAGTTTTCAAATCAACTTTCAAATTTTAATGTAATCAAATGAATTGATATGCCAATAACACAAGATGAATATAAATACTTTTATTCCAATTCATCATCCAAGGAATAACACAATTCCCTTTTCTCAAGTATCCTCAACAATTAGTCATTTCAAGACTATTTTAATGTTTTGAACAATAATTTTCAAAATGAACAATAATTCTCATATTCCCTGAAATTCATCATTTATATAAATATAAATAAGAAAGTTTCCAAACATCCATTTATTTTGACACACAAAATAAATATAACAATATCATTCATGGATTTTTAGTCCTTTAAAAAAATTCCTAAATTCTAGGTTTTCTCACCAAAACTATACAACTCAAATCTTTTGAAAGAAAACTTTCTAAAATCATCTTTTCTTCAATCAACAAAGATCAAAACCCATAAGCTCATTTTAAAAGAACAAGAGACAAACCCACTTTCAAAATCGCTCAACTTCTTGAATCAACAATCAATTTTCAAAGCTATTGAAAGATGATTTCGAAAATCATATAGATCTTGCAAAAACATATATATAACTCTAAGAAAATTCCTACCTCAAAGTTTTGAAGAAGAAATGAGATGAAACCCCCAAAATCAACGGTGTTGAAACTCGATCTTCACAGCACACAACGAAGCCCTCGAGAAGTTAACCAACTTTGATGAAGAACCTATGGCAGAACTCTAATGGATCTTGAGAAATCAAGGTTTTGATCCAATTTGGCGTAGGAAAAAGTAGAGAGAAGGGAGAGGAAATGTTTTTAGAGAGATATACAAAAGTGATCTGAAATATCATATTCACAAACTGATATAACATGGCCCGCTCGAGTGTGGAAAGCCCCGCTCGAGCGTCGAATACACCTTTCCAGTACTTTTGCAGACAAGTCAAACTTCTGGAACCAAACATTCTCCGCTCGAGCGCATAAACGACCGCTCGAGCAGACAAGCAACTTCGAATGCATTTTGTATTTTTGCTTCGAGGGCATTGTCCCTCGACCCTGCCAGGGCGCTGCCCTCGGGTCCGCCAAGGGGCACTTCCCCTGGACCCCCGCGAGCTGATCGGGCAGCTCGATCCCCGACCTGCCCAGTCGAAGTGGGAAAACGTGAAAGAAGGATCGAAACCAGGATCGCTACATTACATCCCTCCTTTGACTTAGCCATGAAATTTTCTCATCCTCATAGCAACTCTAAGCCTCTGAAAACACCTAAGGACTGAAGCTCTTGAACCGTAACTTGGAAACAAAGCTTGAGGAGGCTTGGAAGTAAGGAGCTCAACTTTTCTTGCCCTATTTTGTGTATGCTCTTTGGCTTACATAAATCAGTAGGTAAACCCTCATCTTTTTGTCAGTTTCAGTACCAATTCTTTGTTTATTTTTCGGTGCTTATCCATGCTAGAACATTAATCCATCTTAACATCATGTAGTTTAGGCATCGTTATTCACCTTCTTGCATTCTCTTGTATGTGTTCTTTATTTTCATTAGAATAACATGTTTAGGTTCATTTAATCATGTAGAAATCATGTGTTAGGCCTGGTTTGGATCATCATGTAGTTTAGTTCATATCTATGCTTTTTACTTGTTAGTTGTATTTTGTGCATAAGCATCATTAGTAACCTCAAACTGGGCCTAGGTTCATGTTTTTGTATGTTAGTTGTATGATTAGGACATATTTATTTTATGTATGCATGTAAGATGCGTAAGTGGGCATAAGGATAAGTCCTTTCTATCCTCTTGGCATATGTGTGCTTCTTGCATTGTTTTTCAATTATGCAAGTCAAATGCTCTTTTTATACAAAATTGTGTTTTTTGTTTGATTTTCGTAAGTATTGCTTATTTTAGTTTATGTTTAAAGCCATTGATTAATAAAAATCCATTTTCAATGAAAAATCGATTTTATGAAACATATGGCTTTATTCATTTTATCTAAAATAAATGATACTTGTTTTATTCAAATGTGAAAAATCTAGAAACCTCCTAGATGTTGATTTGTGATTATGTATCAATTTTAAGCAAAATATAACAATCCCAATCAAACAATCAAGACAAAGAGACACAACGATTTTATGTGGAAAAACCACAATTGGACGCCTCCAATTGTGATCAAAAAACCACGGGCAACTGCCACAAGACAATCCACTAAGAAGAATTAAAGGAATTACACAGGTATACACTCAATTATCTAGCAAATCCACAATGCCTAATTGAACCAACCTCTATGTGCCTCTTCCAACCCCATCTTCACCACGGAATTGTCTTTCTGATGAGCCACTCCGGATTCCACCAAAGCTTCAGGCTCGAATTCTTCAGAATCCACAACTGAAGAACAACTCTCTCTTTTGTGTATAACAAACAAATCTTTGATGTACTCTCTTTAAACCATGAGTTGAATACTCAATAAAACATCAAAGAAAATAACAAAATATCCCCAGATATAAACCTTTAAGAACCAAAAAGAAGATCTGGAGGAATTCAATGAATACCTTAGTTTTGGGAGAAAACCAAGTATTTATAGAGAACCAAAAGTAATCCTAGATTGGGAAAAAAACAAACTCCTTGAAAAATCCGGATTCTGAGGCTCGCTCGAGCGAAGAGTTGCTGGCTCGAGCGAGGAGTGTATTTTTCGTGATTTCTACTAGTGCCTTGGCTCGAGCGAGGAATACACTCTTTCAGGTTTTTGTATGGACGCAATCCTTGGCTCGAGCGAGGAATAAACTCTTTCAGGAGTGTATTTTTCGTGATTTCAGCGAAGTGGCAATCTTGAAAGCATTAACATCACAAACTTCTCTGCATGGCTCGATTCGGGTTTGGATTTGCATCTAATAAACTCATAGCCTCACTGAAATAAAAATGCAAATAAAATTACAACTCAAAGGAGTTTTGTCAAACGGGGTTGCCAACAATAAAAACCTAACAAAATGACATAGTTGTTAGGTTAGTTAAAGGTTCTAGGGTCTAATAATGAACTTCTGAAATAATTAACCACGAAAATCATAAAATAGAAAGTGAGTATAGGCCAATCTCAGATTGGGCAAAAGGGGGTGCTCCCGAACCTGAAATTTTCTTGGTTATGATGGACTAGGCCTTAACTTAGTTTTTATTGTTAAAGGTTTCTTAATTCCCCTTTAAAAATTAAGTGGCGACTCTTTGTGTTAAAACAAGTTGGTATGGGAAGTAATGCCTTAGACTAGAAAAAGGCATGGCACCCACAAGGATCCAATAATTATGACATGACACAAATGATTCGATTCAAATTAACAAGCAATTTACCAAATTGCACAAACAGATCAATTAAACATATGATAGCTTGTCTAGGACCAAATATCCTGTCATACTCAATACATGACTAGTGACCGGCCTTACCCACCGCACCCAAGCACAATCGCTTATCTGGGCATATTGGTGCAAGCTATTAGAAGGGTCCATTCAATCCTTGTACGGAGCATTTCCATATCATTAGTCAGACAAATCAACATTGTCAACACAGATTAACTTCACAGAATTTATCAGATGACTAGAATAATCAAATATATCAACAACGAATAATTCCACAAAATTTATCAAATGACCAGAATAATCACGATGAGTACAAATGAGAAGTAATTAAAATAAAAACTCTTTGCTGTAACATTTTGCAAAATTTTCTTCATTGCTCGAGCAAAGAAGTGTTTGCTAGAGCAGTCTTTGAGGTCTTCCAATACTTTGGTCTACAGCTTGAATTTTTGGGAGTTCGCGTTCTACGCTCTTGCAAAGGTTTCGTAGCTCGAGCGGTCTTCTGTCTGTAATGCTCGAGCACAGGTTCTGTTACTCAAATGGTCTGTTCGGAATTAGCACTTTAAAAAGTATTTTTTGGGGCCATTTTTCTTCATTCTTTCCAGATTCTTCTTTTTCCTCTCCCTCTCTTTTCAACCATTGTTGAGCTCTAAGCTCATTAAACCTTAGATTTCATCTCCTTAGAGTGAGAATCTCACCTTAGTTTCTTGTGCAAAAATAATGAGCATAATGAGGGCTTTTTATTAATCGGAGCGGATTGTGTTTTTATTGAAGTTGGTTTTCCGGGTTTCTTCCTCTTTTTGCTAAAGGTGGGGATTTCTTTGCTTCGTTTCAATTTTTTTGTATAGATAGATGGGTGGTATGTTATTATTGCATAAATCTTAAGTGGAAAGGGATTTTTTTTTTTCCTTCTTGAAATGCATGTAGAGAAATGTTAGAGTTTTAATCTCAAAAGAGATGACCTATGATTTAAAGTTGATTATGGAAGTTCTGAGCTATTAAAATCTGGTTATATATTTAAACTTTTAATTAGACATGGGTTTTTCTTCAATTGGCCTTAAATTCTTGGAATTTAGTTGATGTTTGGTTGAATTGGGTATAAATGATGATTATTAAATGTGGTGAGAATGATCTTTGAGCAATGGGTTCATGTCTAGTAAATAGGTAATGAGATTTGGTGTAATAAACTGTGTAATGTGTATGGAATTAGGTGAGTTGTGTGATTTAAATTGTTTGGAATTGATTTTAGATTATGGGATTATTGTGGAGAACAAATCATGTTCTAGCTATAAAATAGATTTTGCTTTAATCGTTATGTGTTGTTGAAATAATTTGATTTGAATTGAAATGATGAATTGTGGAATAAAGTTTGGAAAGAGGGTCCGTTTCCTTCCAGCTCGTGACCTGTAAAGCACGGCGTTTTATAGAGATTCTACCTTTCTTCCAGAGTAGCGCCTGGTAAAGTTTGTGGATTGTTGGGTTATATAGAGGTTCCACTTTTCTTTCGGCTAGCCACCGGTAAAACATGGCGATTGAGAGAGGTTCTAGTGTTCCTTCTAGAGTAGCGCCCAATAAACTAAGGTGGTATGGCGTAGTGAAGCCGATTATTGGCCTGAGGATATTTGTTGAGAATCTTGTGATAATTCTGTTATGTGATTATGAAAATTGTTAGATGTAAAAGTTGAAGTGTGTAATGTGGAATGCGTTGTTAGAGAGTTAACTTTTATAACCCAATTATTCAGAATGTGTTGACTTGTGTATGAGTCTAGTGGTATATGGATTCTGTTGAGATGAAGAGTCGTATTAGAAAGTGAAATGTGTAAATGAGACAAGCTGGAAAATGAATCAAATTGAATAACTATAATATGCGAAATGTGTTGTGGTGTGTAAGTATTTGATATTTTGTGGGTTAATGAGTGTGAAAGGAAAATTAGTAGTAAGTGATAACTAGGCTTAAAACCTTTATCTAAGGGGACGAGATTGAAGGGAATTAATGGACCGAATTTTTTGGTAAGAGAAATAGTTAACAAAAGAGGTTTCTATGAAATGGCAAATGGGAATTTATGAAAAGTTTATGTATTTAGGTAATCTATTTTTCATACAAATGACACATTATTTATGTATGTATCACCTGATAGCATTTATGATCGCATATATCTATTGATCTTATTGTTGGGAATCATTGTAGATCCCTACTGGACCTAGTGTTCATCCCATGTTGTTTAACCATTTTTTTTGGAATGAAGTCAGGTGCAACGATTTGAAGATCATGAAGTCCTAGTTCATTAAGACTTCTAACTGTGTGAAGTGTAAATGAAGTGTTAGAATGTTGTAATAAGGATGTTATTCTTCTATTGTATATGATTATTGTGTAATCTTTTATGTAAGCCTTGAGGCATATATTGTGAACATTTGTGTAAAACATTTATGTCATTATAATTATTCACGAAAGAACCTTATTTTATTTTATCCAATTAGTTTGATTTTTGTAATTAAAATTTGGAAATGGATGTTTATAAGGAATTTAGTAATATATCTGAGTAATAAAATATGGGTCGTGACAACTTGGTATAAGAGTTAACCAGGTTTAAAAACCTTGAGCTCATGGGAAATGGTTTTTACCATAATGAGTTTGACTTCGCTTGGTAAGGACATTTGTCTGTAGATAGTATGAGGTGTAGGAAAATTATATGTTTTATTTGTTTGGGCATGGAGTTAAGTTTCAGGGATAGCACTTGTGGCCAACTAACTTGCTTGAAAATTCCATTGGAAATGCATCTGATCAACGTTGTTTTTGGTGAGAGTTCCTTGGGAGTTCTAGGACAAGTGGTCATCCTTGTAAGCTTGGCTCGATTTTATGGCTGGGTGTTTAAATTGTTTATGTGTTATGTAGATATTTGTTAGTAGGTTTTGTTACTTGAAAGGAGTTGAGTAAGTGTTTTGGAAAAGGTTAGAGTTACGTTTACTAAGCTTAGTGTTGTTATTAATGGAAAGTTAGGGTGAGGAAGTAGAGGTCGTGTCAGGACTAGAAGTGCCGGTAGAGGCATAATGGTTCTAATGATGCCTATACCTGCAGCACCAATTGTGGGTAAGGAGATTGCATGTGAGATTGTAAGGGAGGCTTTAAGTCATAACAAGGGAGACAATTCTTGTGCCCTAAAGATCACTAAGGAGTTCATTTGTTTTAACCCACTGGAGTTCACAGGAGGGCCTGAACCATTGGAGGCAAAGAAATGGTTAGAGTAGATAACCAAGACTCTTAATATGCTTGGAGTCATGGATAAGGGGTTGATAGTGGCATTAGCGAGTTTTCTATGAAAGGAGATGATAGGTTTTGGTGGAAATATGCAAGCCCTACCATAGGTACCACTTGAGCTATATTCACTGAGGCCTTTTAGACCAAGTACTTTCCTCATTTCTCTCGGGAAAGATTGAGGAAACAATTTATGGAGTTACGCCAAGGTACTACTCCTTTGGCATAGTTTGAGGCTAACCTTGACTTGTGAACCACTATTTGTAGTACCTTGGTGTAACCACTGAGTCTATGGAGTCGGGGTCAGATTCGAGTTCCTCTGAGTCTGGTACTTCTGGGAGTGGTAACCCGGATGCCAAAATCCCATCCAGGTCATCTTTTAGCTATTCCTTTGAGTCTACTGTAACCGAAGATCCAGACCTTTTGAATGTGAATGTTGTAATGTTGCCTACTTCTCTATGCTTTTGGTTTGTTGTACTGATCTTAATTTTCAAAATTTTGACATAAACGAACAGGAAGAAATTTCTCGGGTTTTGAAAATTTTGGTTGATTGTGAGGAGGAGAGGTGTGTTAAGCCCTGTATAGATGAAATCGTATCAATTAACGTGGGTACTGAGGAAGATCCTCGCTTGGTCCAGATTGGGTCCACGCTGTCTTTGGAGGAACACGAGCATTTAATCACTTTATTAAAAAATTTCAAAGATGTTTTTGCATGGTCCTATGAAGACATGCCTGGAATCAATCCTGAGATTGTATAGCACCGGATCCCTCTTGACCCTGAGGCCTGACCTGTTAAGCAAAAATTGTGTAGAGTTCACCCAGATTAGGCTTTGAAGATTAAGGAGGAAGTTACCAAACAGATTAAGGCAGGGTTTTTGCTTGTATCTGAATATCCGACGTGGTTGGCCAATACTGTTCTAGTCCCAAAGAAGGATAGCAGAATCAGAGTCTGTGTCAACTTTAGGGATCTGAATAAGGCTAGTCCGAAGGATGATTTTCCACTGCCGCATATTGATGAGTTGGTAAACTTCACCGCGAGCCATGCATTGCTCTCGTTTATGAACGGATTTTCCAAGTATAACCAGATTTTGATAGCACCCGAGGATAGGGAGAAGACCACTTTCAACACTCCATGGGGCACCTATTGTTATCGAGTCATGCCGTTTGGGCTAAAGAATGCTGGGGCCACTTATTAGAGGGCTGTAACTACCATTCTGTACGACATGATCTACAAAGAGGTTGAGGTGTATGTGGACAATATGATTGTTAAGTCCAAAGATTACACCACTTTGGAAAAATTCTTTCAGCGGATCAGAGAGTATAGATTGAGGTTGAACTCGCAAAAATGTACCTTCGGCGTAACAATGAGAAAAATGCTAGGATTCTTGATTACACAGAGAGGAATTGAGGTAGATCCTTCTAAAATCAAGGCCATTTTAGAAATGCCGCCACCAAGGACTGAAAAGGAAGTGCGCGGCTTTCTGGGTAAAGTGCAATTCATAAGGCGGTTTATTTACCAGTTTGTCTAGGTTTGCTCAATAGTTAGTAGCAACAGAGGAGTGTAGTTACCTTGAGTTTGAAGAGAGGTTATGTGATGATATTCGATGGAAGGTTGTTGGGTGCATGTATAGGAATTATCACACATTAGTGGAGCTGGCAGCTCACGTAGAAGTCACCAATCTTGAGGTCAGCCTGGATGGAGAGGAAAAGGCCATATTGGCAAGTCTTATGGTTTGAGACTACACGAGGCCTAGCAGGAGGCAAAAGAGAGTAGAATCCCAATCACAAGCACCATTTCATTCCCTGTCTTCTCTTGTTTCTTCAGACTCATCCATTGAGAGGTCTAATCAGACCTAGGTTTCCTCGAGTTGGTCACATAATAGAGGACCACCATTTTTCTTCAACTATAATCAGTCGGGTCATGTTAGACATCGTTGCCTTCATCATAGTCAGAACTAGTCACAGTAGGGTGGATTGGGATAGAAATGTTGTTGAAAAGTCATGGAACATTTTGGTTATTTTGGGATTATAGTGCTATGTAATTAAATGTAGGGCCTTGTGCCTGCTAATATGTATTCATGTATTTTATTGGCTTGAATGTAGTAAAATTTGACTTGTGATGTTTTATGAAATTACTTCAATAGAGAAGTTATTGCTGTAAATATTAGTGTAACTGCTAATGTGTTAGTGTAGTATAAGTTGATGTATGTAATGACTTTTGAGTTCTTACTTGGTCGAGAGTTGTTATTAAAAATAATAATTATGCAATGGTGCGAAGCAAGTCTGAGGGGTTTTGGGGACTGAGTCCTCTTGATATAAGGGGTAGAGTTTTATAAGAGGTGGAGAGAATTTCTTGGTTGGGTATTGAGAGTGGTGATAGAGTTAGCCATGAAATGTGTTGAGTCGGTGTGAGTACAGGTTTGTGGGTGATCCTAATGGTCATTGGAAATGGTGTGAAGTGTCTAGTTGTTATACAGGAGTCGATCGGGAGCAAAGGTTGGGTAGTATGGTTTCAAGAGGGAAATGAACAGAAAGGGTTGTCATATTGTAATTAGTTTTTGAGAGTTTGGCTTGGACTCAAGTGTTGTCTAAGAATGTGGGTGTTGAACCCCATTTAGGGGTGATTAGTGTCGATAACTCATCGGTGTTTGAGTGCTAAGTGTTGAGGGGTGTTGGAACTAATTGTCTTGTGTTTGGAAGAAGATGACAAGTAGTCATCTCGTAAGTTTTTTTTCGTTTTGGGCATGAAATTGTAAAGTTAAAGAGTGTTTGGAAATGCACTCTAAGGTATTAAAATTAGATTGGATGAGTGCGGTATTTAGTGTGAGTATGTATGGAAATTCTTGACTTGGTAAAAGATGAAAATTTGAAAATGGGAAATGTGATTGTTAATTGGCAATAATGAACCAAAGATTTATAGGCGTGCATGTGCATTATTGTCTGTCAAGATGGTTATTGTTTATATGAATTGTTGTTTCGATAAAAGTTAAGATAAATTAGTGGAATCACCCTAGTTGTGATTGGTGATCTTGAGTGACGGTTGGTGGTCACTGGTGGTGATGTCGAAAAAGGGGTGTGGAAACGCAGTTTCTAATATTGTAACCTTGGCTGGCATTGGAATTGAAATCACTGTTGTTGGTTCTTGAAAATTTTGTTGAGTCTTGAAATTTTGTTTTACATGTGGTGCTGAGTTAGAACATTTTATGTTGTGTAATATTATTTAATTATTTATTTTCACTTATAATATTTTCTCTATACTCAAAGAAGTGTTTCAAAAAACAATGATTAATTTTACGGTAAGTAACTAATTCCTTAATTTTTTCGGGTTGGCATGAGTAATGCACCGAACACGGGTCGATGATAAATAATTGAACGTATTGTTGATTGGTTACTGTTGTTTAAATGTGTTGTATCATAGTACCACTTGTGGGTCGAGTTTCTTTCTAATGGGAGAATTGAATGCAAGTTGGTCATGAATATGGACTAGTCTTGAGTTAGAGATGTTAATTATCAAAAATATTTGTGTTTTCTTTTGAGTGGGTTAGTGTAGTTAAGGCGGTTGAACTGGCGAACTTTATTTCCTTGTGAGAGCTTCTAACTTGTAGTGTGTGATTGTTCTTGAATTCTGAAGTACTAATTATCCAGTGCTTATTAGATATTGGGTATACTAATGAAGTAGAGGTGATGTGTATTACGGGTACAGACACTCTTTTGAAGGATTTTAGTTCCGTAAATCTTGGTAAGCTGTCTGGTTTGTAGGGGTGTTTGTAACCTTTGTTCGAATTGTGATTTCCAAAGTTGCTTGTTATGGGGGATTCGATTTGTCTGGCCTATTGTTATCTGTTATAGTCGGCGAGTCGAAAGTGACTCATTTTCTTTAACCTATTGATTTTTTACTCGGAGTCAAGAAGATACTATGGTGTTGTTTTGGGAATCTAGGAAGTTAGTCCGAAGATGAATTTAGGCCTCTGATTGTAGGTCCAATTTGTTGATGTTTTCTCTTTCCAAGTTTGGTATACCTTTAATTTGGGGGACAAAATTTTCTTTGGGGGACAAAATTTTCTAAGGGGGGAAGATTGTAACATTTTGCAAAATTTTCTTCATCGCTCGAGCGAAGAAGTGTTTGCTCGAGCGGTCTTTGGGGTCTTCCAGTACTTTGGTCTGTAGCTTGAACTTTTAAGAGATCGCGTTCTATGCTTGAGCAAAGGTTTCATAGCGCGAGCAGTCTTCTGTCTCTAACGCTCGAGCGCTGGTTCCATTGCTCAAGCGGTCCATTTGGGATCAGCACTTTAAAAAGTCAGTTTTGAGCCACTTTTCTTCATTCTTTCCAGAATTTTCTCTCTCCTCTCCCTCTCTTTTCAGCCATTGTTGAGCTCCAAGCTTATTAAACATTAGATTTCATCTCCTCATAGTGAGAATCTCACCTTAGTTCTTTGGCAAAAATGATGAGCACGACAAGGGCTTTATATTAATCGGAGCGGGTCGTGTTTTTGTTGAAGTTAGTCTTCCGGGTTTCTTTCTCTTCTTGCTAAAGGTAGGGATTTCCTTGCTTCTTTTCAATATTTTCGTATAGATAGATGGGTGGAAAGAGATTTTTTTTTTCTTGAAATGCATGTAGAGAAATTTTAGAGTTTCAATCTCAAAGGAGAGAACCTATGATTTAAAGTTGATTATGGAAGTTCTAAACTATTGAAATTTGGTTATATATTTAAAATTTTAATTAGACATGGGGTTTTCTTCAATTGGCCTTAAATTCTTGGAATTTAGTTGATGTTTGGTTGAATTGGGTATAAATGATGATTATTAAATGTGGTGAGAATGATCTTTGAGCAATGGGTTTATGTGTAGTAAATGGGCAATGAGATTCGGTGTAATAAACTGTGTAATGTGTATGGAATTAGGTGAGTTGTGTGATTTAAATTGTTTCAAATTGATTTTGGATTATGGGATTATTGTGGAGAACAAATCATGTTATAGCTATTAAATAGATTTTGCTTTAATCGTTATGTGTTGTTGAAATAATTTGATTTGAATTGAAATAACGAATTGTGGAATAAAGTTTGGAAAGAGGGTCTTTTTCCTTTTGGCTCGTGATTTGTAAAGTGTGGCGCTTGATAGAGATTTTGCCTTCTTTCCGGAGTAGCGCCCCGGTAAAGCTTGTGGATTGTTTGGTTATATAGAGGTTTCGCTTTCCTTTCGGCTAGCCACTGGTAAAGTGTGGCGATTGAGAGAGGTTCTAGCGTTCCTTCTGGAGTAGCGTCCGATAAACTGTGGTGGTATGGCTTAGTGAAGCAGGTCATTGGCCTGAGGATATTTGTTGACAGTCTTGTGATAATTCCGTTATATGATTGTGAAAATTGTTAGATATAAAAGTTGAAGTGTGTAATATGGAATGCATTGTTAGAGAATTAACACTTATAACCCAATTATTAAGAATGTATTGACTTATGTATGAGTCTAGTGGTATGTGGATTATGTTGAGATAAAGAGTTGTATTAGAAAGTGAAACATGTAAATGAGACAAGATGGAAAATGAATCAAATTGAATAATTATAATATGTGAAATGTGTTGTGGTGTGTGAGTGTTTGATGTTTTGTGGGTTAATGAGTGCGAAAGGAAAATTAGAAGTAGTAAATGATAAGTAGGCTTAAAACCTTCATCTAAGGGGACGAGATTTAAGGGAATTAATGGACTGAATTTTTTTATAAGATAAATAGTTAACAGAAGATGTTTCTACGAAATGGCAAGTGAGACTTTATGAGAAGCTTATCTATTTAGTTAATCAATTTGGAAATGGATGTTTATAAGGAATTTAGTAATGTATCCAAGTAATAAAATCTAGGGCGTGACATTTGCAAATTGATTTGGAGGAGGCATATTGTATATCACCCAAATTACCTCAATAATTTCCTCTGTCGCCAACACTTCAATCATAGATCTCCAAAAATTGCAGATTAAAATTCTAAGGCACAAGGTATGTATGGTTTGACAAGATCTACAACTCTCCTTTTAAATTAAAATGCCAACTCTCATTCTAAATACTTCCAAATTAAATTCAAAGGATTATAAATAAAATCTAACAAAAACAAAGAGAGAGAGAGAGAGAGAGAGAGAGAAAGAGCAGCCGAAGCAAAGATGATGAATGGAAAAAGAGTGATTGCTCAATTTATAGGAAAACAAACTTTGGACCAAAGAAAAGGTAAAAAGGAAAAAAGGAAAAGAAAATGAAGCACAAAAGAGATGGGGGAGTATGGCATGGCATGAGATCAAAATGATGGATGGGAAAAGATTTGTCCCCCACGTGGGTTTTCATGGAGTGGAGACTAAGGAAAAATAAATTAAATTAAATAGAAAACAAAGGAGATAAATAAGATAATAATAATAATAATGAGGTGGAAATAAAAAAAAGAGATAAAATAAATATAAGAAAATAAGTTAGGTTCTCATTTAAAAATGTCACCACCAAACTATTCTAAAAAATCACTAATACCTCTCACTAAAATACTAATACCTCAAAAATACAGGGTATGTTTGGTTTGGATTTGTAGAGTGATTTTGGAAAAAAATTTCTAAAAAATTTGTTTGGTTTGTAAATTTTCCAAAACAATTTCCAAAATCACTTTCTTTCTCTTTCCTATCAATCAATCACTTTTTCTCTCTCCTCTCTCCTTCTCAATCACTTTTTCTCTCACACACATCTACTCAATTATAACAAAATATCAAATCATTCCAAACTTTCAAACTCCAAAACTACTTTCAAAATACACAACCAAACAAACAAAAAAAATTTCTAAACTCTCTCTCCAAAACAATTTTTAAAAACTACTATCCCAAAAACAAATCAAACATACCCACAGTATTTCACAATTCTAACTCTTATATTATTTAAAAGGTGAGGCAAAGGGGTGTATTTATAGGCATTGAGTGACTTGGGGGCTAAGAAAGGTCGTCCTAGGGTGTAACAACCAAATCTTCCATGTATCATTATATTTAATTGTTCATGCATTCATGTCGTATGTTAAAAACTTGTGTGACTTAGGGAGTTGTTAGTGTTAGAAGAAGAAGAAGTATGAAAGGCTATGTTAGAAATTGTTTGTTATGTGCTTTGAGTCAGGGGATAACTTGAGCTTGATTTGGAAACCATAGGTTATGCCTATGTCTTAAGTGCGGAGCTTAAAGACCTTAGTCTAATGACCTTGGCCATTCTATGCTATTTGTTATTTGTTGACTAGGATTAGTGATAAGTAAGTATGTTTAGGAAAGAATTAATTAGATTAAGTAAAATTAGAATAAGATTGGATTACTTGGCTTTAAACTTAATTAGCCAAAGCCTAAGTAAGAGGGATTAGTTAACTAAAACTGTTGCACCCTTGCCCTAGCCACACCGAATGAAATCTTATGTTCCAAATCAAACAAAACAGAGGAATGAGCTGGAAAAGTGAGGAACTAATGGGAGAGGAATGAGACAGAGAGAAAAGGAGAGAATGAGAGGAGAAAAGAGAAGAGCTCAATGAATTCAACCAAGAACTCATTTGAAAAGTGGATTAGAAATGAAGAACTTAGAGGAAAAAGGAAAAGAAGCTAATTAGGTGTTGAACTAGGAAGAAACTCAGGATTTTCCATCTTTTAAGTTGGTTTTTGAGATTTTGAATGTCCTTACATCTTTCTTTTCACTTGTTTTCTTGATTTCTTGTGATTATCTAACTTGGTTTTGAGTTTTGAAAACAAAAATTGAAAAATTATGAAGTCTTCCATTTAACTTTGAATTATGTTTCATATTTTGGAAACAAATAGAGATTTGATGCATTTGATTTAAGAAACAAACTTATTGCCATGTTTAGCATCTTTTATGCATGTTTGGGAGTTGGAAAATTGATAGGAAACAACCATGGCAGCCTTGGAACAACCTGCAGAACAGAGCAGATTTCAAACAACAATTCTCTTTTCATAACTGCTTGAGCGGTGCAAAGACTGCTCGAGCGGACACAGCAACCATCCAAAAGTTTGGGTTCTTGCAGGCTTGAAAATCTGACTAAATCGATTCATTGCTCGAGTGGTAAGAAAACCGCTTGAGCGTACTTTTGCAGTTCTCATTATTTTGTTTTGCAGGCCTGCAAATTCTGGGAGGGCTCATTCACCACTTGAGCGGTGAAGTAACCGCTTAAGCGGACTAACTTGTTTCAGCACAATTTCACATCCTATTCCACTTGCTTTCCTAGATTTCTTGGGACAGCTTTAGGCATGTTTTGACGTCTAAACATGAGGATGACATAATTACAAATCCGCTTGAAACACGTTTGAATAGAAAAGAAGATTAAAGGCTAATTGCATAACAATTGATATAGGAAGCTTAAGATTGTTCAATGCTTAAGTGTTTTTGTTCTTGTTTTGTATAGGTTAAGCTTTAGGATGATTAAACCCTTGTTTGCAGAGCCAATTGTGAGTAGTAGTATAGTAAAGTTAAGTTCTTAAAATTTATGATTCGAAATGCAAACGTATGGTATGTTTATGAAAGCTATGATATTATGTTTTGTCATGAATGAACATCCTATATTTTTGTATCATGTATTAAGATGACTTCTTGAAATCTGCTAGTTATTGGGAATCAAGCCAATAATCTTCTACTAACTGAGCTCTTCAACGACATGTTGTGGATTATGTTCCATTCCGAAATGCTTTGAGAATGTCATCGCTATGTATATGCTTGCAAGTTTGGTTTTATTATCAAATGCAAATTATATTATGTTCAAAATGATATTGTACTTGGTTTTAAATAAAGTTCATCGGCATTCATTCATTAACCACTTTACTATGCTGCTATTCACTAGGCTTTAGCTCACCCTTCTCTCCTATATGTATGTAGGTGATGGCAAGGATCCTGTTGTGGATGAGAGATCAAGCTAGAAGACTTTTTCTTTTATTTTTCTACTTTTGGGAGTTAGAGCTTTCAGACGAAGACGTTGTCTTCGAATTTTGGTTTTTGTTAGCTGTATATTTGTAAATGTTGTACTTTCCTTATTGGGATGTTGAACTTGTAAATGTCAGATATAAATAAATAAAGTTGTTTGCTTGTATCAGATAATCTATGCATAGGCTCTGGATGGACTCGTAATAACTAATGGAAAATGATGTAATTCCATATAAGCCCCAAAGTTTTTGTCCAACCTCATTTTGTCTTGTTAGGCCTTTGGTAGTTTGACACTATTGGTTGATCATGATCACTATCCTGTTTTGGGGTGGGATGGGGTTGTGACAAAGGGTTCCCCCACCACTAACTCCTGATTCGTCTCATCCAAAATGCAACACAATCCCAAACAAACCAAGAAATTGGACTGGCCGACGGCACATGCAACCACCCAATTGCACGTGTGACTGCATATCAAAAGTGTGGCCACACATCACACACGTGGTCACACATTGCACGCGTGGCCTCACTTATGAAGTTAGACTAGACAACCTTATGTATTTTGGACATATCTCTCTCACCCAATATCAAATTGAGGTGATTTAAGTGGAGTTGGAAAGCTAACTTAAAGAGATACAAGTTTGTGTGAAATTGAAATTTTCCAATTCTAGCTTTTACTAGGTAAAAATAAGCTCTCAAGATGAGTCTAAAAAGGGTAATTTTGACTAAAAATGGTTTTTGACACAAAAATGACAATACTGTAGCTCTAACAACTTCAAGCATCTCAAAAGTTGAAATTATAATACCTTTCATCATCTGAAAGCATTCAAGCACCTAAGTCTTAAGGTCGGTCGATTAGTCAAAATGAGGTGTCTGCAGAGAAACCAAGTTAATTGTGGCTAAAAAAGAATCTTTTGAAAAATGATAATTGTTTATTAAGCTTTATTAAAAATTTAGTAAGAAAAATTAATAAATCTATATCAATCATTTCTTAATAGCTATCTCAATTATTTCATATCTTAGGGTATAATTTTTAAGACTATAATTTGAAATATTTTATTTATAAATATATTTATATAAATATAAGTGGGGATGTATTTTTTGAGTTAGGCCACATGACATGACCTCGGATTGGTAAGCAACGTGGCAGTGATTGGCCGAGGTGTGGCCATGGCTCATACTTTTGTCGAGATATTTGGATTAGGTAGATGAGTCCTCATGAATTATGACTCCTAGGAAGGGGCATAACTGAACTAAAAGAAAGAGCCCTTAACTTAAGATCAAAATAGAAATACCATACTAGAGGGTTATTATCAAATATATCTATTTTATGTTTATATTCTTGAGAATCAATATCAGAAGAAAGATAGCATGAATCTTATTTGTTTATATTTTTCTATTTAAAAAGGGTTTTTGGCTCTTTTCTGTATTTTGAGATAGACGAAAAAGCATTATTTAGGGATAAAAGACTGGTCTTTGGGAGATAGTTATATACAACGCTCTTTAGAGAGTTTTACTTCAATTGAACTAGGAGAGGGTAATCCTGAATGACAATAAGTTCTAGAGTCCATGATGAAAGGGGCTTATAAGTAAAGTCATGTAACTCTATACAAAGAGATCAACCCCCACGAATAGAACTACGTGAGATTTTATGCACTAAGTTTCTTGTGCTTTGGCCTTACTATTGAGATCGTTATTGACATTATCATTGAAGTGTCCTTTCGGTTGATACCCAACAGGTCAAGTGTTAACTTTAGTTTTGTAGGCGAAGATCTACGCGAATTCATCTAGAGGGTCATCTCCATTCCCAGATTTCTAGGAGGAGAAGATCTTATTGATTGTGTAAGGTCAGATTTTGGTACACACAATTTGGCATTGTCTGTGGGAACGAAGTAGAACAAAAAGATGAATTCAAATGATTCACGTGAAAAAGAGAGTGTTGGTAACGATGCCAATTGTTACATAGAGCCCATTCAAGTGAATAACAAATTGAAGCCTCCTAAGAGGACTAATTCCCCCAGAAAGGATGACAATCCCAGGAGGACTGATGGATAAGACATGGAGCAAGACTATCACCAATGAGGTACCAATGCAGAGGATGATGTCCATGTATGGAAGAACTGACTAGCTCAAGGAGAAGAACATACAAGAACCAAGATATTAGAATCTCTAAACCAGAGGTGATGGTTGATCTCTTTCCCCAAAAAGAGGCGAATCGAAGGAAGTCTTAGGAGGTGAAAAATATCACAACCAAGAAAAAAGTCAATGATCCTAACTCCTCATACCAGAAGAAAGGAAGAAAGATGTTGAGGCACATTGCAAGGGAGGAACCTATGTAGTGTCTCAGGGCTTGAACCCGTGTATTTAAACTTACCATTATACTTCTGAACCTTCATGTGAGTTGTGCCTTGGTGTTTTTGTTTGGAACCATGTTTAACCTTCCTTGATGTTTAGCGAGTTAAACTTTTGAGTTTTGGGCATAAAAACAGAGTGTCAAGGTGTAGTAACACATTAAGGAGCTTGCCCAGAAAATCCTACTTAAGGTTGCAACAATTCATATATGAGGGCCATCCCCACCGCACGTGTGGCCAAGCCTGGTGAGTTCCAAATTTTCTAAAGGTGTTCTACATCTCAAATTTTCGTCCTTGTGCCCGAAAGCCAAATATTACATTTGCAAAAGTCAAGTAAGAGTTAACACCATCCCAATCATATAGGGTAAAGACATAATTTAATATACTAAGGGTTTGAAACTGTGTCGGTGTATTCGTATATGTGTGTTCAAGTAGGGTTTAAGACACTAGATGTTATAGGACAATTTTTGAAATTGCAAAAATTTTCACATAAAATGTTGTGTGAAAACAAAATCTTTTTTCAAGATCATAAAAGGTGAAAAAAATTGAACTCTAAGGGTCCAATGAGACTCAGATTGGCCTAGAAAGATTGATTATGGTATTTGGCTAGGCTAAAGTTCATCTAAATGCATTCGAATTAGGATGAAAGTTGAAAATTTGAGATTTTTTAATCATCTCTCATGTTTATCATCAAGTGCCGTTCCCAAAATGGAGTTAAACATAGATTGTCATAATGTGGTGTCTACAACCACGAGTTCTATTATGATATTGTCAAGTATTCATTTTGTATGACCTTGGTTGTGAATTATTCATAAAAAAATTATAAGAAATGTTAGAGACTCACAAATTGTCTAGTGTATGACAAATCAAAAATTGACACTCACATTATTGTGAGTCAAATTGGTATTGTTTTTTAAAGAGTCTCAATATTGATATGATAAATTGAGATTTGAGAGTGACTTCTCTTTATACCACTATTCTCCATACTTTTTTATACTTCATTTTAGGGCTGTTCGTGTAATCGATTGGCCCAATGAACTGGTTTGGACCGAATCATCATACAATAGTTGGCTCCGTCACTCAGATTGGTTGGTTGCCGGTTGAAAAAGATGTGAAATTTTTTTGAGCGATCGACAACGGTTGTGAGAAAAAAAATTTGTTTAAACCAAACCGATTGCTATCTAACTTGAAGGGGTTGATTAATACGTGTGTAGACACCCCATTTTGACTGCCTTTAAGACTTGGACACCTCGCTCTGAACACTCGATGATGAAATGTTATGATGTGCAATCATTCGAAACTTCTGCAAAATGATTCGGTGTCAAACTTTAAAACCTAAACCTTGTATCCCCTTTGAACCAAAACCTTATTTTTTCTACGCTGACCACTTAGAGAGAGCTGGCCAAACAAATTGCTGGTAGGCCATTTTTAGAGGGCCGGTCGTATACCCTCATGGTCGGCCAACCATGTTTAGCGCAGGCAGATATGTAGCCAGCTGTCCCCATGTGCATGCTGTGCACCAACTGTCTCTTTACTAATATTTCCAACGTAAGAACCTATTTTTCTATAAATACAAGACCCAAGACCCCCCTCATGGTTTGGGGTTAAAGAACAATTCCCCAAGAGCCTAAAGCTTGACCAACCATCTTCTCTACCCTTTTGCAATTACACCTTCTAAGCTTGACCTTGAAGCTTTTGCTAAGATTCTTGAACACAATTTCAGCTCCTTGAGAGTGCCTAGTTTATGCTTTGTGAACTAAGAAGCTTATCCTCTCTTTCAAGAGGTGAATTTTGAACTCTTTCACCATCTTTTCTCTCTCTTTTCCTTGTATTTACTTGCTGTTTTCAGAGTGTTTTGATGCCTAAATTATGTGATTTAAAGTCACAAAAAGAGGAGAGGTTAGCCACCCTTCCTTAGGCCATGTTCCATAGCTTATTGCTTTACTTTTTCTACTTTGTTTCTTTTGATTTTGGCTACTGTTTTTTGAGTTTAGAGACTGTTTTAAGTGTTTATTTAATTTATGCTTTGAATATTATACTTGTGTTGTTGTAAGTCCTCATGGGTTTGGTGTATAGGCCATAGCTTCCAATCTATTTGAGTTGGTATTCTTTTCCTTCTCGTTTTTTATAGCTTTCATGTATATATCATGTTATTGTAATCATCCACTTTTCATTTGCACTCTGCAACCTCCCTACTTTCTTTGATTAAGAGTTGTATCAACCGAAAGATTTTCGTTCATGACATAAGAAAGGGGTTCCATATACTAAATGGTTTAATCTCTTCGGAGGTTCATTATCAAGGCATTGCGTCTTTTTTATGCTAAGCACAATCTCTTGTTTGATACTTCCCTTTATCGTCGGTGCATCACTTCTAAGGGACTAATTTTCTATTTAGACCCTTGAAAATCATAAAGAAAAGATTCATTATAGTTCATTATCAGGTTTGGATTCGGAGTCATTATAGCTCTTTTTGGGTTTGACTAGTCATTATCGCTCATTTTGGGTTTGACTCCGAATTCATTATCGCTCACAAATGGGTTTGATTCTTCCTTTATAATTTCCCCTATAGAAAAGGGCTCGAAGAGCTCATTTCTCAGGTCAAGTCATTGTTACACCCCAAACCCAGGTATGACCGACCGTGGCCCACAGGGCCTTAGCCCAAGGCACACGTAAGCCTAAACACGAATCCATAATCACATTGAACAACTATACAATAGTCAAGTAATAAATAACCAAACTCAATCCAGTGACATGCCACAAGTATAAACTACAAAACCAACCGTAATCAATACCATCCAAACTTATGGGATATAAACAGCTCACATATCAAAATAATCCCAAATGAACCTCAATAAAAATAAAAAGAAATAGGCACAAACTTGACATAACAATCTAAAACAAAATAAATGAATGCCCTAGAGGTCCATGCAATTGAATCCCCGCTATGCCATGAGTCCACTCTAAATCCTTCTAACACCTGGAAATGATAAACAACTAAGTCAGCTGATAGCTCAGTGAGTAGCAACATGGATAGTAAATACAGTTTTGAAAACAGGCTTTAATTCCAAAATAAGATATATATCACAGAAACTAGATTGACATATAGTTTTGATAAAGATAATCTGTTTCAAACAATTCAACAATTGAAATACTCATGTCTCTCAAGAACATGATAAATGACATTTTTCACTTAAAACAGATTACAACATGAAAACCAATAATTTTTTGGGTACTAAGAATAACAAGTAACATGCTACAAAGTTCTTAAGGCAATAAGCCCGTTGGATCCAATATCGAACCAAGAGTCATCCTCGAGGTGGCAACTTGGGCCTTTTATCTAAGACGATCCGATTGAAGGTCACCTAGCCCAACCTAGGTCTTTTCCTTATAATCATTGAGCAATAGAGTCATCACGACCCAACTTGGATCTTTTCCTTAGTGGCCAGAGTCACCACACGCAATAGAATAATTTCCCTGGACTAAATATACAGATGGTCCCGATAATCAATACAATTTAGTTTTGCAAAATATGGTAGTTCACCATTATAAACATGAGACCATCACAAATAGTTTACAGTATGCCAAGTTTACACATGTTTCAGAAATAATTTAATTCCATTGATAATATAATAATTTATCAAAATAGTTTAGTCCTGAAACAACAATTTAATTTTCCAACAGTTCAGGATAGGGGAACATTTATAAAAATATGTAGCATGCAACTACTCACCTGAACATGATATAATATAATCCTTGAATAAAGTATGAAAGTCCAACTAGTGCCCTGAACTAAGTATGAAAACTACACGTCACTACTAATTCAAACATACTAAAAGAAATAATAAACTAAGTAACCCCAAACTAAAGCGCACTAACACAGCTCAACCCCACTTACCGTTACTCTTAACTAATACCTAAGTTCATGTTCTTCAAGGTCTCAAATTAGTCAAGACATGGGTTCAGATAGAAACTTAATTAAAAGTAACTTTAAGATAAAATAGAATTTCAAACAAGCTTTCCCAATCTATTCGCTAACTTTGAAAATTACAAAACCCACTCCATACTGTTTGAAAAATTCCAAAACCCTCCAGATATCAACTAATATATCCTAAGTTTCAAACCTAATTGGTTTTACTTGATTTTCTTATCAAAATCATTATTCACAATTAATTATATCCAAATAGGTCTCCCTCTGCAGCACTTTGAAGAAATTAATGGTTCTCTTAGTATACACAAGAAATCAATGCAAGGCCAAAAATGTAAGAAATTAGACTCATAATCGGTTCTAATGACACTGATTTGATAATTTTCGGATTTATACCCAAAGAGAACGACACTTCCGAAGTTACTGTTTTATACCAGTTTTCTGGACAGATTTGAACGCACCAGTTAATATAGATTTTGGCTCCCAAAAATTATGAGAAAAATCTGATATGGGGTTCAATATGTAGTTAATCTACTATAAAAAGTTTAGTTCAAAATTCATTTTGTTACTATATTTTCTTGATTTTTAAAGTTTATAGCTATGTGCAGAATTTCACACTCATAAATTGCACCCTCAACTTTATGTACCCGTTTAATTCATCAAACTACATAAAAAGAAATGATATATTCACAAACAGTGGTGGCCAAGTACTCCTACTTATCCCACATTTCACTCACAAGGTCCACCATTACAAGCAGTGGGGGAGCCAGAAAATTAAATTAGAGGGGGCACTTATTAATTATAATATCGAAAATTTTTACAAAAATATTTCACGCAAGTTTTTACGATTGATTTCTAGAAATATCAAAAAAATAATGTTATTTATAACTAGTGTATCATGGACAATATAAAAAAAACATGGATATAAGTCTTAAAATAAATTATAGGGTAAATTACAAATACACCCCTTGAGGTTTGATTAAAATACGAATCCCCCTCTATGATTTTAGAAATTACATTCCACCCCTAAGGTTTCTAATTTCATAACAAATCGCACATTTTATTAATGAATTATCAAGTCAATTAACAGTTTTTAATGATATTAGAAATATATTTCAATTAATAATTTAGGTAATTTTATTATTGTATAGAAGAGCAATTATGAATTTCATTTTTTAGTTAATTCTGTTAAATAAAAAATACTAACAAAGATGTATTTGTAATTTTCCAAACCACAGGGGGCAATTTGTATTTTAAGCAAACCTCATGGGGTGTAGTTATAATTTACCCTAAATTATATAACGATAAATTATTTTTTTTACAAAATTTAATTCAAAATTCAATATAATGGTAATACCACGTTATCATTAGTATGTGATATCACCAATTAATAGTAAATAAACACATAGAGAGTGAACCTCACATATCAAATGTAACTAACAATCTAATAAATTTCATATTTTTATAGTGAGATTACTTATAGTTGCATGCCAATAATAATGGCATCACCGTTACATTCAAAAATTTTCATAGATAATATGGTTTATAACAATCTCTTTATTTTTAATCAAAACAACCATTATTGTTCTTATAATTTTTAAAATGTTATTGACTCTAATAATATTTTTGTAATTTTTTTTATTTAAAATATTTTCTTTATATTTGTAAGTTTAAAAAAAAAAAATCCTAAAATCCAGGGGGACACGTGACCCCATTGGTCCCCAAGTCCTTCCACCATTGATTACAAGCAAAAACACTCATTGAATATAACCCATGCCATATACTTCTTTTCCATACATCCACTAAATCCATTACACTATTCCATACCAACTATTAACCTGATAGATATTCAAGCCACCTAATCAGTACCTTTCATTCCTTCTTCTTCCAAAGAATGCACAAAAACATCTATACAAAATAACTATGTTTACAAAATATTGATTTCTACCTTGGATATGGAGTTATTCAAGCACCAAACTAGTTCTTCCATTTTCACCAAAAGCTGCGCCTATCGCCTATTATCTCTAGACTTCACGGCTGCTAATTCAATATTATGAGAGTTTAGGGTTACCCACACATTTCAAATAATTTGACTTCCTTAACCTTTTTCTTTTATTTTTTTTATTGTTATTATTATTATTATTATTATTATTATTATTATTATTAGTTAACATTATTACTATTATTTATTGGGTAAACTACCAATAGGTCCTAATAGTTAGACTTAATTCCTATCAAGTCCTAACGAAAATAAGTCTTGGTAAAATTGTCGTTAAAAATAATTTTTTTGTGACAATTTTTTATATACATCGCTAAAAATTGACAATTAGTGACTTTTTTTGTCATGATTTTTATAAATTGTAGCTAAAACTTACAATTAGTGATATTTTTATTTGGAAAATTTTTCCCATAGGACCTATTAGACAATAAGTCCACTTATTAGGACTTACACGTAAGTACCTCTTATTTATTTTACTAGTAAATCTTGCCTCTAAATTAGAGATTTCCACCATAAATTTATTTTAGGTTTAAAATTAATTAAAAGACCCTCCAACAATATTTAATTTGTACTTTAGGATTCACTCTGAAAATATTTGAGATTGTAAAATTATTATTACTTAATTATTTATTTGATTTGTATATTGGGTTCTCACAGTCATGCTTGTTAATCTTTATTGTTTTGGACTTAGTGGACGTAATCATCACCTTTGGACAAAAAGGAAGAAAAGCTAAGAAAATGAAAAGGTAAAATTAAAAAGGCTAATAAAATTAGAGTAAACAGGTAAAAAGGTAATAAAAATTGGTTAGGTTCAGTCGGACATTATATTGAACCTGTTGCTTCTAGAATTATCGCATACTATTTTAGTGATGTCTGGTAATTCATGAGGAAAGTCTACCCCATTCCTTGAGGTAATTCCATGATAGAGATGAGGTAATATTTGACTTTTGTTGTGTTTATTTAACTCTTGTCCTATCGCTTCTAAGATCATTATGCAATAAATTTGCAATGATTGATGATTTGAGAATTGAATATACTCCTCCCTTGATCATCTTCATGATAGGGAAGAGCAGAGAGGATAAACATCTCCTGAAAACACTCTGTCTTACTCTGTTTCAGCTCTGTTGCAATAGGGTCTTCCCTAGAAACAGTGGCCGACCGGCCATTACTCTATACGGCCGACCATCTGATTAGGCCGGTCGGCCATCCATTTTATCCGGCAGTGGAATGTTTACAACAGAACAGAACATAACAGACCCTGAGGCCAAATTAGAACAATTTTCTAACTGTGAACAGAGCAGATTCTGGTAGCAAACAGATAGGTTTCCGGAGGATGTTCTTGATTGTACACATGCGGTTCCTTGCCTTCCGTTAACCTTTTGTTAAAGTCCATGAGATTAATAGCTTTTAGATTTATATGTAATTAATTAGTTGCTTTACTTTCATTCGAATTTGTAATAGTTAATTAATTAGTTTATTCATTTGTGTTTGTAATAATTAGTTAATTAGGATATTCATTCGAACTCTTTTGTGTGAGGGCCAACTTGTAATTTTGTATGTCTTCCAACCTCCATTTCTTTCTCCCTTTTATTTATATGCTTACTGTGGTTGCATATAGTATCATGTTTTCGTTTCATATCATTATCATACTTTGTATCCATTTTTGTATGCATAAGGTTCGGTTCATCATTCTTCTCGAATGTCATTGTCATTTCCTACTTACTTGAATAACTGTGTTACCGCATGCTCTAAGTTGATCCATATGACATGTTAATAAGCCGAACCTAGTAGTTGCGTTCTTGTATGTGTTGCATTAGTCACTTGCATATTAGAAATCATGCATTTTTCTAACTATATTCTTTTCTTTAGCTTGCCTCGGTTGAGTACTAAGTGAGCATTTTTGCTTTAGCATACTACATATGTGTTTATGTGTCCATGTCAAGCATACCACCATGAGGCTATGTGTTTATTTGAAATACCTCTTTGAATGCCTGTGGATGAAGGCTATTTCGCTTAAGTTAGAATGACTTTGATTAGTGTACATGTGAGCTCACTTTTCCTTCAAAGTAGCACATATTCAAAACTCTTTTCAAACAAACATGAAATCAAAACATTCCAAAGTAAGTGACATGGTCTATACTTGTTTGCTTCACATAATAATGTTTAGTATATTAAACAAGATCATATAATGTACATAAAAATTACATCATAATTAGTTGATGCCGACCTTTGATTGAGTGAGTGGGGTGCTCAATTCATGACCTTCCCCTCTCATACCTAAGTTCCGAGCCAAGACATTTTGGTTATGACGGACAAGTGGCCTTTGGCACGAGTCACGAGTTTTCTAAATTTTTCAAAAATATTTAGGTGGCGACTTTAAAATCTGACAATGCAGTTCATTTTTGTTATCTCTTATGATTAATAGATTTTCTAAGATTTGCCGGATTTGAATTCTCATTTATTTTCTGTTTCACATTGCACTTGTGAAACCAGATTCAGAACCACGAGAGTCTGAATTGTAGGGCTATCACACTCAAGGAGACTAAACCCATCCGAGGAGCGCAAAAAACCAGCTACAACGTGGCTTCATTCTAGTAGTCATGGAAGATTACTCTTATCATCATATAATCTTATATGTAATAGAAATTTTACATGTAGGTTTATCAATTCCCATAAACATTTACGCAATACACTATTCCCACAGACTTACACAGTACACTAGGAGTCTTTGTTGAGTCTGTCTCTAGGCTTCTCTAGACTTTTTCAATACACAAGGTCTCTATCTCATTCATTACAGACTTTCTCTCTTCTATAGTGTGGGCGACGTGCCTTTTTCGAGTCTAAGGCATACATCCTACATTGACTTGCTTTGATCAACAAAGAGTCACCAATTAACTTTTAAAAGGGAATTAAGAAACTTTTAAAAATGAAAACTAAGTTAAGGCTTAGTCCGTCACAACCTAGAATTTAACCAAGAAAATTCTAGGTTTAAGAGTTTGGGTACAAAAGAGGAAGGCCATTTTTATGGAAGCACCCCCTTTTGTCCAATTTGAAGATTGGCCTCTACTTGCTTTCTATTTTATGATTTTGGTGGTTAATAATTCATACAAATTCATTTTAAGCCATAAAACCCTTAACTAACCTATAACTATGTGATTTGAGAAATAAATTATCACCTAACTAAGATTCTATGAACAAAATAACATCCTTTCCAAAAATAATGATTTGTTACCCAAAAATAGATTTTTCAAGGATGTGACCATACTATTGAACTAAGTTAAGCAATAATTGTAAAAGCATACAAAACAAACAATTTTGCATAGAAAGCATTAACTTGGATTATTTAAAGAACAATGCAATAAAGAACAAGCATATGCTATTAAGTTCAAGGAGGCTTACCTGGATGCCCACTCAAGCGTCTTTCATGCAACTTGAAATAAATATAGCCTCTTCTAAGGTTCCATCGCTTTCTCTCTTCGCCTCTCACAAAAAATATGCCAAGATTGAGTTTCCAAAAATAACTTTGTCGTGCTTGGATGTGCGCACACACCATTCTTGTGTGAACGCACGACTATTGTGCGCACGTACAACTAAGGTGTGCACACACCCCTTGCCCTAGTACACATGTCATCTATGCATGCATTCCATGCTCTTGGCATGCTTGTAGCCCAAGTAAGTTTGAATAGCTTTTTGATCAATGTTTTTGATAAACCAGTCACTAATTTTGGAAAATGCGTTTGATCAAAGGACAACTTGGCTTTCCTCTTTTTCTCGGGGTTAAGAAGTTGATTTTTGGCTAAAAGCAAGTTTAGGGGTAAAATGGTCATTTTTGCAAAAAGTCAATTTTTGGCTAAAACAGGTTTATACAGCAACTCTAAATAACCTTAAAGATTTCTAAAGATGAAGTAAACACCATTTCATCATTGGGAGGCTTGCAAGCACCAGAAGTTTTAGGGTCAGTCAAAATGAGGTGTCTATACATTGGCTTTTCAGTACACAGTTTGTTTCTCTCTTTTAATATGGGCGATTTTCTTTCTTCTCTCTTTTATTCATTTATTTCTCTTTAATTCTTCTTCACCCTTTTTTTTTTGTGTCTCCTTACCAGAAACCCCAACCTCCATTTTGATTTTGCTCCCTGCAAAACTCTAATGGTGGCGATGCGGATGATACTGACAAAGCATTGGTGGTTGAGCAATGTGTTGCTGTTCAATTGTGGCGATGATTGAACGTAGTGACTCTCACTCTCACTCCCTCTCTCCCTTTATCTTTCTCCACTGTGTTTCTGTCATGACCAAAACTCGCCCCTGTAGGTTTAGCATCTAAACCAGCTAGTAATCCTAAGATTATTAAAGGCCTCTGAAACAGATTAACAAAATAATAGGGCTAGCGGAAACAAATAACAAAATACAATGTCTATAGAGCTGTGAAGACTTATATGGGACAACAAATTTAAACTTATATTTACATATATTATGCCATCATTCTAGTGTCAGCACATCGTCACGTGTACAGATAGAACAAAAAAGGACTTAGCCCTATTACATATTACACAAAAATTGTTCCCAAAAAAAAAAAAAAAAGCTTAAGATTGGTTCACAAAAACTTGACCACAAACATATATTGGGAACCTGCTCATGAGCCACGGTGGTTGGCTGACAGAACTGATCTAGACTAGAAGTCTCAAGCCTAGTCATGTGCTTGATCATCTACATACATATGTAAGTAATAAGCTGGAGCCCAGTGATTAACAGTAGAGTAAATGTTTTATGAATGATGTCTATAACAGATTTAGAAATTAGAATTCAGATCAGAAACAGATTCTTATACATATTCAGATTTGTAAACAGTGATACATGATACATCTATTAGCTAACAGATTAGATTGGTCATAAAGACCCATATTCAATTGAGATGGTCATTAAGACCCATATGTAGAGTAGTTGGTCATATAGACCCTTATTCACATGAGATGGTTATTAAGACCCACGTGCAGAGTAATTGATTATGCATAGTCAGTTCCACAAATGGATCCCACGTGAAACCCTAGTACCAGGTAACAGATAACACATGACAGATTCACATGATGCTAAGGATTCCATGAATACATTTCAAAAAATTGGACATTCATTCATGATTCACAAAATAGTATTTCAAAAAATAGATCATATCATATCAGTTAGAAAATACTTATAATCAAACATAGTTTTATAGAGTTGTTACTCAAAGACAACTCCAGAAGCAAATCAGATGAATTAGACAGATTAGACGGACAATGGCGCGTGACCTACACAAACATGTGACAGATACATACAGAACACAGACTTTGAAAACATTGAACTTATTATATTTCTTTCTTAGTGTGTTTCTAATTCATTTCTTTCTTATTGTGGCCTAAACCATGGCTTAAGAATGTTTAAGACAGAATGAGGATGCAATTATACACTTTGAAACACTTGACTAAATTTTAGAAAACAGGACAATTCACTCGAGCAAAGCTTTGGTAGCTCAAGCGGACCCCTTGGTCTGCAAAAGTGCTAAGAGCTCGCATTTTACGCTCAAGCCAAGACTGATAATAAAGGGTGGTCGCTTGAGTAGTCTTTTGGTCACTCGAGCCAACCATCAAGCTCTGTAAAACTTCTGAGAGCTCGAAATGTACGCTCAAGCGACGGTTTGCTCACTCGAGCGATGCGACCAAATTTTGGAATTTTCAAATTTGCTCTTCAAGTGCAAAACACAATTTTAACACATCAAAACTCATGCTTTTGGGCCAAAACTCAAGAAAACATTTAGAAACTTCTAGGATATCATGAATTGAAGATTATTTCACAAAATCAAGGCCCAAAAGCATGTCAAATCTTCCAAAATCAAACTTGAAACTTGATGTACAATATATGCATGTAATGCTATGAATTCAAAACTTCCATAACATGTACAAATGAAGTGTTTAAGTATAAAACCATAGTGAGCTCTCATAATATATAAAAAATAAGCTCTTGCATGTAAGAATTTGCTGGAATTAAAACTCAAAATCCATGAATTATGCATGTATGCATGGAATGATTTCATTTCTACCTACTAAATTCAATTCTCATGCTCAATCCTCTATTTTACTTGATTTCTCAGAATTCATGACATAATCACAAAATTTAAGAGTTGATTACTTACCTAAAGCATTGAATTAGCAAGAATTCTAAGTTGATCTTCTCAATTTCCAATCTCTAGCTAGAGTCCAAGCCAATCCTTCAAAGCTCCTTCTTCTAGAATGTTGATCTCAAATTCTCTCTCCCCCCATCTCTCTCTCTCTCTACAGTTTTGTCTTCAAGAAGATGATAGAATCATCTTTCGTTAAGCTTACATACCTTATTTATATGATAGAATTAGTTTACTTAATTAAATGGGATTAAAGCTAAGCTAATTCAATTTAATTATTAATTTATCGTAATTATTTGGTTCTGAATCAAATTTTAATTAAACTTATCATAAGGTTCTAAAAATTTCAAATAACACGTTAACTTAGTCAATTTCATGTTCGAATGGCAATAAGGCCTTCAAATTCTATATCAAAGCAGAAATTTAGATAAATATTCCTATAATAGACAAATATAAATTCAAGTATCATGCAAAACACATAATTAACACATAATTTCACTTATACCACATAATTTATATTCTTAAGTACGGATTAATGGCTAATTACGGATCGAGGTTGTAACAGTCTTTCCTCCTTAAAAAGTTTGGTCCTCCAAACTTCAAATTACCTTCATTTTGGAAGAACATAGGATCCAATGAAAACAAATCAGGGTATCTCTTCATCATATCTTCTTCCGTTTACCAAGTTGCATATGTCCCTCCGTGTTGTTGCCAATTAACCTTCACTAACAGAATCTTTTTGTTCCTTA
Source organism: Camellia granthamiana (assembly GCA_036172215.1). Lineage (NCBI taxonomy): Eukaryota > Viridiplantae > Streptophyta > Magnoliopsida > Ericales > Theaceae > Camellia > Camellia granthamiana. Next base: position 40,402,734 of record CM069906.1, on the reverse strand, counting down.
ATCGTTTCTTCTGGTAGTTAACAATTTGGATTGGCCGTTCTTCATATGTAAAGTCATCTTTCAGAAGCACATGTGTCAACTCAACCACATGGAACGGATCTCTCAAGTAATCTTGTATCATTGAGATATGGAAGACATTATGCATATGCTCCATAACTGGAGGTACAACCACTTGATAAGTCATCGGATTGATTTTCTCAATAATCTCATATAGGCTAACATATTGTGGCGCTAATTTTCCTTTTGCCCCAAATTGTGTCTGGCCCTTCATTGGAGTCACTTTGATGAACGCGTGATCGCCCACTTCATACTCTTTATCTCCTCTTCGGACATCAACATAACTTTTCTGACGACTCTTACTTTCTCAGTCTCTTGCACAAGTTTGGGTCCCAACAGAGGTTTGTCACCTACTTCAGCCCAACAGATTGGAGATCAATATTTTCTTTTGTACAAAGCCTCATAAGGAGCCATATCGATACTCGAATGATAACTGTTATTATACATAAACTCGGCTAATGGCAAACAAGCCTCCCAATTTCCTTTGAAATCCAACACACACATTCTCAACATATCCTCCAAGGTCTGTATAGTCCTGTCTGACTGATTGTCTGTCTGTAAATGATAGGCATTGTTGAGTCTCAATTCGATCCCTAAGGCCTGCTACAAACTTTTCCCGAACTGTGAAGTAAATTTTGAATCCCTGTCGAACACAATAGATACTAGCACTTCGTGTAGTCTCACAATCTCATTCACATAAATGTTAGCCAATTTGCCACATTATAAAAAGTTTTAACAGGCAAAAAGTGAGTAAACTTAGTTAAATGATCAACAATAACCCAGATAGAGTCCATACCTCCTGAAGAGGGAGGTAGACCGACAATGAAGTCCATTGTAATATACTTCCATTTCCATTCTGGTATTGAAAGCGGTTGAAGTAATCCCGCGGGTCGTTGATGTTCAGCTTTTAGTTGTTGGCAATGCAAACATTTGGCTACAAAATCAGCAGCACGCTTCTTTATTCCAGGCCACTAGAAATTCTCTTTCAAATCTTTGTATATTTTCGTGTTTCTCAAATGCATAGCAAATTTGGAATTGTGGGCTTCTGTCATGACGCCGTGTCTTAGTTCTGAATAATCCGGTAAACAAAGCCTATCCTAAAATTTCAACACATTATTCTCAAACGCAAACCCCAGTTGCAGTTTTGATTCAAGTTCATCAACAATCTTTTTCAAAAACTCATCTTCTAGTTGTTTTTCTTTAAGTTCCTCAATAATTGCTGGCTGTGAAAAAATGATAGCTAAGACTCCACCCTATTTACGCAAAACAATTTCAATTTCCTTTTTTTCCAAATCACATAATAACTCTTTCTGACCAGTGAACAAACATGCCAAATTCCTAATGGATTTTCTACTCAAAGTATTTGCAATAGTATTAGCTTTTCCTTGATGATACAAAATTTGCAAATCATAATCTGTTATCAGTTCAAGCCATCTTCTTTGTCTCATGTTCAGTTCTTTTTGAGTGAAGAAGTATTTCAAACTTTTATGGTCCGTATGCACCTCACAAGTTGCTTTATATAAGTAGTGACACAAGATTTTCAAAGCAAACACCACAACTGCAAGTTCAAGGTCATGGGTCAGATAATTCTTTTCATGTGGTCGAGTTATTGAGAAGTATAAGCAATCACCCTTCCGTTTTGCATTAACACACCCTAAACCTTTGTATGAAGCATCACTATAAATTTAAAACCCATCGGTACCGGTAAGCAAAGTCAGAATTGGTGTAGTCACTAATTTGGTTTTCAATTCTTGAAACACTGATTCTCTCTGATCATCCTAGTCAAATGACACACCTTTCTATGTCAATTGGGTGAGTGGCAAAGCAAGTTTGGAGAAGTCTTTCACAAATCTCCTGTAATAACGGCAAGTCCCAGAAAACTCCGAACTTTTGTCACTATGATTGGTCTTGGCCAGTTCACAATAGCCTCATTTTATTGCGAGTCGACAAATATGCCATCCTTGTTGATCACATGTCTTAGAAAAGTCACATTACAAGCCAGAATTCACATTTGGATAGTGTTGCATATAGTTTCTTATCTCTTCATGTTTGTAACATAATTCTCAGATGATTTTCATGCTCTTCCCTGCTTTTGGAGTAAATCAGAATATCATGAATAAATATAACAACAAATTCATCAAGAAATTGTTTGAAAACCCTATTCATTAGGTCTATGAAGGCAGCTGGTGCGTTAGTTACCCAAATGGCATTACTAGAAATTCATAGTGCCCATATCTAGTTCGGCAGGTTGTTTTCTCGATATCCTCAGCTTAACTTTTAGTTGGTGATATCTGGATCTCAGATCTATTTTTGGAAAACACTTGGGCTCCCTGAAGTTGGTCAAAGAAATCATCTATTTGGGATAGTGGGTATTTTTTTTTCTCGGTCACTTTGTTCAATTCTCGGTAGTTTATACACAATCTCAAGGTTCCTTCTTTCTTTTTGACAAAAAAAATAAAAATAAATAAATAAATAAAAATTGGAGCACCTTAAGGTGAAGTGCTGGGGTGGATGAATTTCTTGTGAAGTAGTTATTGCAGTTGAATTTTTAATTCTTTCAGTTCAGTGGTTGACATTCTGTATGGGGTTTTAGAGATTGGTTGTGTTCCAGGCACTACTCCAATAGTGAATTCAATTTCCCTATCAATCAAGTCTTAAGGTAGTTCATTCGGAAAAACATTAGGAAACTCACTGACTATAGGGATATTTTCCACGCAAGCACTATCTAGAATTACAGTCAAAACACAACACAACACAAAAATCCCTTGCATCCTTTCCTAAGTAGTTTGTTTGTTTTCATGGAAGAAATCAAGTACGAGAGAGGAACTACACCATTCCTAGCAAATACAAATTCAGGTAACCCTGGTGGCTGAAACACTACAGATTTAGCAACACAATCAATAGTGGCATGATATTTTGTCAACCAATCCATACCCAATTGGCAATCAAAATGATCTATATCCACAGGCATCAAGTCCACATATAATAGCACGTCTTCAATTATAATATGAGAAGCAGGATACACATATGCACACATCATAGAACCTCCTGAAGGTGTAGATACAGATAATAAGTAGTTCATTCATTTTAGAGGTCTAGTTAATTTATGAGAAAAAGGATGCGATACAAACGAATGAGTGGATCGAGAATCTATCAACACATATGCATTTTGGGCACAAATAGGAAGTATACCTAACACCACAAATTTGGTATTCTGGACGTCCCCAGGCACAAGTGCAAAAAATCTACCTTACCTCAGAGTTTCCTTTCCAGTATTGGTTCTCACATTTGACCTCGCAAAAGTAGACCTGACTGAACTTGCCGCAGGACGGTTGGCATTTTCAAATACGAGTAGACAGTCTTTTACCATGTGTCCAGTTATGCCACACTAGAAGCAGGCACCTGTTGATCGATAATAGACACCTTTGTGTTTTCTTCCACATTTAGAGCAAGTAGGTGGAGTACCACTACTCTGACTTGTTCATTGAGAATGATTGGCCTTTCTTGAAATTAAATCTCAATCTTGTACCTCTCTATTCAGTTGTTGGAGCTTTGGCCTATTTCATAGCTGCTAGGTTGGCTTTAGACATTAAGGCTCTATCTAGTACATCCATATACTTGATCAACTTTAGAACTCCAACCCGATCAAGCACATCTAAGTTAAGGCCTCCTTCAAAATTTCTGGCCTTTTTGTAGTCTGTGTCTACCATATGCGGAGCAAATAACTTGGCCCCATACTCGGCCACTGACATATTGTTTTCTTTCAACTGTTCAAATTCTAAAACTTTACAATCTCGAAAACACTGAGGGAAGTATTTTTCATAAAAGATCTCTTTGAACTGATTCCATGTCAAAGTTCCATTGTTGTCTCGTATCGACATCCACTAACATTTGGCTTTTTCTTTCAAAGTGTAGGTGGCCAACAAAACCTTCTGAGTCTTGGAACATGGAAATACTTCAAATAATTTCTTTATCTCAAGCATCTAAGTTTCAGCCTTTAATGGTTCAATGCCACCTAGAAAGGTTAATGGCTTCATCTTACTAAACTTCTGAGTCAAACTGATGATGTCATTGTTCACCGACTCCACTTCTACTAGGGAAGGTGGAAAAGGTAATGATTGTTGCCTTTGTTGTTGTCTCATGGACTCAGTTAGAGCTTCTAGCATTCATTCCAATCGGTCCATTAAGGCATCCGAGGATTCAGTTCCCTCATCACTTCTTGTTCTTTCCGTTTGCTATAGGTAAACAGAGCACTAATAAACATAGGCAAATAGTTCTTTTGTAGTTTTCATAGCATTTAGTTTCATTTCATTTCATATTATTTCAGATATATTCACATAACTCACACACACATACACACAAATGCTGATGTAATGTCCTTAATCATTTTTTAGGACATTCTATAGCTCATATGGACTCGTCTGTGCAGTATAAATGGTGCTCTGATACTACTCTGTTATGACCCAAACCTGCCCCATAGGTTTAGTGTCATAATCGGCTAGTAATCCTAAGATAACCGAATGCCTCTAAAATAGATTAACAAAATAAGGAGCTAATGGAAGCAAATAACAAAATACAATGACTATAGGGCTGTGCAGACTTCTATGGGACAAAAAATTTAAACTTACATTTACATATATTATGACATCATTCTAGTGTCAGCACATTGTCACATGTACAGATAGAACAAAATGGGACATAGCCCTATTACATATTACACAAAAATTATTGAAAACAAAACAAAAGAAAATAAAAGCTTAAGATTGGTTCACAAAAACTTGACCACAAACATATATCGGGAACGTCCTCATGAGGTACGGTGGTTGGCTGATAGAACTGATTCAGACTGGAAGTCTCAAGCCTGAACACCTACATACATATATAAGTAATGAGTTGGAGCCCAGTGATTAATAACAAAGTATAAAGATTTTATGAATGATATCCATAATAGATTTAGAAATCAGAATTTAGATTAGAAACAGATTCTTATACATATTCAGATTTGTAAATAGTCATACGTGGTATATCCATTAGCTAACAAATCAGATTGGTCATAAAGATCCATATTCACTTGAGATGGTCATTAAGACCCACGTGTAGAGTAGTTGATCATATAGACCCTTATTTACATGAGATGGTCATTAAGACCCACGTGCAGAGTAATTAATTATGCATAATCAGTTCCACGAATGGCACCCACGTGAAACCTTGGTACCAGGTAACAAATAACACATGACAGATTCACATAATGCTAAGGATGCCACAAATACAGTTAAGAAAATTGAACATTCATTCATGATTCACAAAATAGCATTTCAGAAAATAGATCATATCATATCAGTCAGAAAATACTTATAATCAAACATAGCTTTACAAAGTTATTACTCACAGATAGCTCCAGAAGCAAATCAGACGAATCAGACAGAGCAGGCGGACAATGGCGCGTGACCTACACAAACACGTGACAGATACATACTGAAACACACACTCTGAAAACATTTTACTTATTATATTTGTTTTTTAGTGTGTTTCTAATTCATTTCCTCCTTATTGTGGCCTAAACCAGGGCTTAAGAATATCTAAGATGAAATGAGAATGCAATTATGCACTTTGAAACACTTGACAAAATTTTAGAAAACAGGCAGTTGGCTCGAGCGAAGCTTTGGTCGTTTGAGTGGACCCCTTGGTCTGCAAAAGTACTGAGAGCTCATATTTTATGCTCGAGCTAAGACTGATAATAAAGGGTGGTTGCTCAAGTGGTCTTTTGGTCACTCGAGTCAACCATTAAACTCTGCAAAACTTCTAAGAGCTCGAAATGTGCGTTCGACCGATGCGACCAAATTCTGAAATTTCCAAATTTGCTCTTTAAGTGGAAAACATAATTTTAACACATAAAAACTCATTCTTTTGGGCCAAAACTTAAGAAAACATTTAGAAACTTGTAGGATATCATGAATTGAAGATCATTTCACAAAATTAAGGCCCAAAAGCATGTCAATTCTTCCAAAATCAAGCTTGAAACTTGATGTACCATACATACATGTAATGCTATGAATTCAAAACTTCCATAACATGTACAAATGAAGTGTTTAAGTATAAAACCATAGTGAGCTCTCATAATATAACAAAAATAAGCTCTTACATGTAAGAATTTGTTGGAATTAAATGGGATTAAAGCTAAGCTAATTCAACTTAATTATTAATTTATCCTAATTATTTGGTTCCGAATCAAATTTTAATTAAACTTATCACAAGATTCTAAAAATTCCAAATAACACATAAACCTAGTCAATTTTGTGTTCGAATGCTGATACGACCTTTAAATTCCATATCAAAGCATAAATTCAGACAGATATTCCTACAATAGACATATATAAATTCAAGTAACATGCAAAACACATAATTAACAAATAATTTCACTTATACCACATAATTAATATTCTTAACTACGGATTAACGGCTAATTACGGATCGGGGTTGTTATAGTTTCTCTCACAAATCTGTATAAATATTTATGATTTTAGTTGTATACTTGAATTTAAGGTTTATTTGGATAGAGGCAGAGGTAGATAAGTTGTGCTTTTGCATCATTGACTGATTTGACCGCCAAACTGATTAATTTGATATGGTTTTCAATTAATAAATTGGTCGATAATGGTTGGCTAATTTCATGACCCGATGCATTCAGTGTGAGTGGTGAACTGATAGAAAACCCGACTCGAACCGACCCGTGAGCACCCTTACTTCATTTTGTGGGTCTCATAGGCCAATAACATTGATTCGAGTAGTTTATCTCGCAAATCTCACAGTGAAGACCATCTGTACAAAAAATCAACTTTATCAGATATTGATGAATAAATGAATAAATCAAAATGTAATTTGTTTATGAATTTAGTGATGTCCAATCAAACCGATTTTTTACACAATTCATCTTCACTATTGAACTTACAACCTGAGCGATTTGGATCATTATTGTGAACTCGATATGGGGTTCATAAAATAAAATATGGAGGGGGAGCCGTTCCTGATAAAATAAGGTAGTTATAATTAACAACATATGAATATATATTTTAATAAACAATCTATATGTATACTATATATAAAGTGGACATCCATGGTAGTGTCTTGAAACCTTCACTTCTCTATGTGTGCCAAGTGAAATTCACAATTAAAAAAAAAAAAAAAAATAGAAAGGAGGATAAGACTTGGATCTAACACTTTAAGGTTGATAAGGAACATATTTACCACCCGAATAACACATTAGATGTAGTATTTATTTTATTTTATCTTCACTTATTTAAACTAAGGAAGTAGAGCCCTCTATGATTGTGTGTGTGACAAATCAAAAGTTGACACACATCGTTCCATATCATTATGGGTGAAATTATGATAGTTTTATTAAGGGTCTCAATATTTTCCTACAATAAAATAAGTTTGTTGTTATTAGCACTTCATTTATTATTTTGAACCTCCCATTTCTTTGGACCCCTACTTTTAAATTTTAAAACTCTTAAAATTTCTTTCCTCTCCTCAAATAATACCAAAATTATCCTTATAAAAATATCACATCCATCAAAATGCATATCCCCCTAAAAACCATTATCTCACAAAACCCTAACAAAAAGCTCTCAAAAACCCATTATCTCACAACAGTAGTAGAGTTATTGGTTTAGTTGAAGGATCTCAAAGCAGAGCTTTCTCTCCAAGATGTACAACTAGGGTTCTTTATTGCCTTTATTTGGCTTGTGATCATCCTGAAATACGCAACAATAAAAATTAAATTTCAGAATGTGATCGGTAAAACAGGTCCAAAGAAAATTTATATGTTCAGAACGAAAGTTTCGAACATATGAATAATGTTCGGTCATCTATTCTTGAACAAATAAGCAATGTTCGGCCCTGTGTTTCTGAATTTTGATCATATGTTCGGGAGTTCAATACTGAAAAAAAGAATAGTTTTCACTATTTTTGTCTTGTTTTTCAAGAAACTTACCTTACAAGGCCAATCTTATCCGAACTGAGAACACCATCAAAGCTATGAACCTCCTATAAGCTTACATTGTTGTACTCATCTCATTTTATGGAGTTATAATTGTCAGAAAAACTTTCACTCATTGCCATTGCCACAAAAGTGTGTGTAATCAAATGTTTGCCACCGTTGTCGCTGGAATATCGCCGTGAAGGGTTTTCAATGTTTTGAGGGTGGGTAGGTTTTGAGGGTGCAATTTGGGAAAGATGGATAGGTGGTGATGGAGGTGGGTGCTCTCATAAATCCTATCTCATTATTTAGTGGGTGTGTGGGTTTAATTATGAGATGTGGTATCCCAAAATAATTGATATCCTCTTTAGTAATTTCATTTGAGATTATTATTATAATAAAAAATAAAAAAAGTTCAAAAATAGAGATCCAAAATAATAAATAGGGTGCTCCAAAATAAGAAAAATGTTATGAACCCAAATCATAATTTATTTCAAATGTGTAATAGAGATTAAATTGATAAAGTGTGGGCTTCATGAGTAAAATGAATTTAAACTATCAATTTTTTAGATAAATTTTGAATGAATAAGAGTGGGTTTATAATATTATTGCCAAAATAAATAACACAAATGATTAACGAATGATGAGTTGTAATGGTAATTGATGTGTCGACGGGAAAGACTTGTAACCATTGTGCTTTGGAATATATAAATGATTATTATTATATATGTTTGAAATTAGGTTGGGTTTCAGACCTGGATTTGGGCGTCCATGGTGGCATGACCCATGATCCATGTAATGATCTTATCAATTTGAATTTCAAACTATCTTCTCCTGGGGATAAGGGTGAATAACCCACAATCTTATCTCTTGGGGAGATGGAGTTGTGAGTGGTTACTTCTCTTGCATCTATATATCACGTATAACGTGATATGGGTTTTTAAATGAATAATATTCTTGAAAAAATATTTTCATTCTCTAGCTCTCTGCCATGGGAGAACAACCATGCCTTTGTACTGTGAAGAGTGTGGGTAGTTCTCTAGTAGTTCTACCCCACTGCTGGGAATTATTCGAAGACATTAATGAAGGTATGTGATTCACCCATATGATTCATGGATTCGGTTTGAGCATAAAAGGTATGCCCGAAGCCGTTTATTTTCATTGTATATTATTTCTTATTTTTCCTACATTGGTATCAAAGTCATTGTTGGTGTTTTCATGTTATTTGTGCATGAATATATGTATAGATATGATTTGTGTATAAAAATTGATGTTTTTCAAATCATCTTTGATTGTCCTAAATTTTAGATATGCTGTAGTCCATATTATTTAGATCATATCTACAAAGTTTTACAAAAATCGAACGGTTGGATTTTGAGAAAAATCGAGATTCATATTTGATTTTCGTAACTTCGACTGCATGCTGTTTTTACATGCTTTTTTTTTTCATGTTATAAAAATTATATATTTGAATCCTTGTTTTAAGACCTTTGAAACAATATATTATGGGTTTGATTCCAAATTACAGATTGAGAGAAATTATAAACCCTAATTTGGGTTCATTTTTGTATTTTTGGTAGTTCATTATAGAAGATGAAGTGTATAAATTCTACACTCTCACTCTCACTAGAGAGAGTGGATTACACACCTTTTTTTTAATACTTGTCAAAATAAAAAACCAAGACCACCATTGGATTTCTCTCGAAAAATCGAGTTGGATATGCCAAAATCGAGCCAAAATGGAGTTGGAGAGATGGCACGTGGGCTTCACGCACTACAAGCTGCAGCTACGTGCTGCCAAGCGCTGACACATTGACAAGTGCTTTGACACGCATTGACATCAACGCTAACGCAATTTGCTAATGTAAGCGCTGACGCAGGTGATGGAACTGTTAAGGCCTTGTTTGTTTGTTTTTAATTTAAAAACTACGCTAATTGCTTCTATATTATTCGTTATAATTCTAATTGAAGCATGACTTATACTGTTGGACTCATAATTAATTTTTTCTACTAGATGTTAAAAGTTACAGAATTTTTTTGAAAAATAAAATATTTTTCATTAACGAATAATTCAATATTTTTACATTAAATCATTCTTAGGGGAGTATGACTTGGATTCTGGACTTGAAATTTTTACAGTAGGCTAATACTATGTAATCTAATTTACAGGTAGGATTTTTGTATTTTTTTCAGATTTTGTAATATTTATTTCTAATTTTTTATGTAATTATAATTACTTGTAATTTCAGAAAATTACAGAAATTATAGAAATATGTTATGGCATTATTTAAATATTGTATACAGTATGTTAAGTTCTTTTAAATGATTATTGTTATTTTAAATAGCATGATTTATTTATATTGGTAAATTTTAATTCCATGATTAAATTAATCTAGCATGTTTTCTTTTATGAATTACATTGAGATGTTATCATGTGGAGTTAGATATTTTATCATGCTTTAGACATGCTATAGTTAGTGGGAGGTTATTTGGTTGAGAGAAATCTTTGTAGATTTACTCCTGAAAACTAATATTTTGTGCATAAATTAAATTAAATTTTAGACAATTGTCACTTGTAGCGCAAATATGATTATGAGCATAACAGATTTTCGATCTTACGACTTGTGTAATATTGTCACTTATTAATTTAGATTTTTGGGGCAAAATTATGTTATGATATGCTAATTAAATTAATCCCAATGCACATTTTTTCTCTAAATAACTTAGCTTATGGAAGTTAATTTGGTTGATCTAGACTTAGTAAAGATGTGCAAATGTGAACAATGTAATTCCATTCTTTAGATGAGCAAAAAATTCTTGGAGATTTTAGGTCAGACCTTAATTGAGCCAAAGTAAGGAAACATGACTCAACGCCGCCGTGGTTTTGTTGCCTTGTTTGGCACCAAAAAAAAAAGAAGAAAAAAAAAACCTGATGTGTACGCTATGATTAGTGGAGCAGTTTTGATTGGCGAGTATGGAGTTGTGGGATTTGTAAGCCCTTAATAGATCTAAATGTGATCTTGACTATTGAGTTGTGCAGATTGACTTTGCAATTTGACTTTTAATAATGTTGCATCATTGGATGAAGTAATAGCTAAGAGTCACATCATCCAAGATATGCAAGCTTAAATGAGTGAGTCATTAAGTGTAAGACGAGTAACCAGTATGAGCAGTGTTTTGCTCTCTATACAACTGAAGGGAGTGGATGGAGCAAATTTCACGCACTATAATAGTGTGCGTTGAAGTATCACTTGGAGTTAAGAGATTAGCGCTTAGAAGTTGCAAAATCTATTGATACTAAGTGAGAAGATTAGCACCTAGTGGTTGCAAAATCTTTTAGCATTGCCAACTTATCTAAGTCTGGACACTTACTGTTTTCACACTTGAGTGTGAGACATGAGGAGGTGCTTCTTTATATGATTCCTTAGCTAGGCTAACGTCTTTGAATGGAATTTATCACTGAGTGCAAAAGTTTGTAGCATAGTAATAAAAAGGTTGAGGTTGCAAAATCTTTTAGCATTGCCAACTTATCTAAGTTTGGACACTTATTGTTTTCACACTTGAGTGTGAGACATGAGGAGGTGCTTCTTTGTATGATTCCTTAGCTAGGCTAACGTCTTTGAATGGAATTTATCACTGAGTGCAAAAGTTGTAGCATAGTAATAAAAAGGTTGAGGTTGCCAAGGTTGTTATGACTCTAAGAATTTAATGCATCACTTGTGAGAGCATTATGTTGAATTAGACTCTTTAGCCTAATTCGCGCTTAAGTTACTTCAGGAGCTGTCATAAATTAATAGCTTGGTCTCTTCTTCTTGTGGATAGTAGAATTAATTGCAACTAACTATGAAGCAAGAAACAGAGATGGCAAGAGAAGTATCGACATGTTTCAACTAGATACAGTAAAGTGTATGGAGAATAAAATTGACTTGAAGGTGCATGAGATTAGCACTTATAGTTAAATTTGCGACTTTGGTGCACTTGATATCTCCATGACATCCTTTTATGATCTAGTGAACATGAGTTAGTCATGAGTTATTGCCTAGTTGGACCTAAGCTTTTACACTAATCTTCAAGAACTCACACATTAGGATGATTGGAATAGTTTATGACATTGATCACATTGATGAGAAGGTGACATAGATGGTCCACTTGCTTGCGGCATCTTGCTCTCATGTGAATGTGCAACTTTGTTCGCAATGGCTGCGCACAAGTAAGTTAGAAAGTCGCAAAAGGGCATCTGTATTGGCGCATTTGGTCACATAAAGTTTTCTTAGTTGAGGTGACATGAATAGAGTTTTGGAACTCTATAAGATAGAGAATTCTAAGTATGACACTTTATGTAGCCTAGTTGAGAATAGAAAGAAATTCCCAATATCCTAGGGACAGTGAGAGCGATGTGTTTACTAGTGGATCACTCCATTAGAGAAAAATACTCTACATTCTTAGTTACGCGGTAGCGAATATGAAAATTTTCCACATCATCACTAGGTGATTGAGAGGGAAACATTCATGATTGCTCCGCAAAATGATAAAGAGCCTAGGATAGTTTCAAAGGCTCTCTAGTCCCCTGTTTTTAGAAAGTGGATCAATGTTGCGCATTTTAAGATGAAATCTTTGAGGATTAAACATTTCTAGGATTTGGTTGACTTTCCACTATGACAGGAAACTGTTCTAAAGTTATGAGCAATTTGGATAGTCCATTTTTTAGGCATAAGGCTCACTAGATACCGAAAAGTCACACCATTGAGGAAGTGTAGATCATGAGAAGACTTTCTCTTCGTGAGTGAGGCTTACTTTGACTTGGGCTATGATTGACATGAGTTTCGAATTTTACTTTGTGGACATTGTGACCCAACTTCTCATTGGAGAATTGGATAAGTAGATCCGTAGGGATTTACCTTCTGCTTTTATGGCGAAAAGTTAGGAGCACAAAAGATTGCTAGTTTCAATAAATCCTTTATGGCCTAAAACAATTATCCAAATAGTGGTTCTTAGATTTTATCGAGCCATGATGGGCCAATGATGATCGATGAAGACCACTAAGGCATGATCAATGGTCTAAAAGAAAATTTTTCCTTACTTATACATTATGAGCCAAGAATTTTATAGGGTTGTCGCCACCTAGGGTTGGTAGTCCTCTATTTTTAGACATGATGGACATGGATGATGTAACTTATATGCTTGGATGTACGATCCTTAGGGATTGTTCTTGGGAGGATTCTCGGTTTGTCTTTGATGACTTACATAAGAAATATCCTAGAATGATTCTAGATGTGAAATTACAAACCCATTGACTTAGCTATCGGTAAAAGCTAGAGCCTCAACTATTAAGTGAATTTCTCAGATTATCTCAAGGACAAAACAGATGACCTATATTCCTTGATCTTTTGCTATGGGAGCCTGAAGTACGCTATGTGGATGTATTCGCGGCATGATGAGTGTTATCTTTCGTAAATGGTCAACTGATTAGTTTTAGACCATGACTTTGCTCATTAGACTATCGATAGGATGCTCTACTAGTAGTGTATAAATTTGTTCCTTAATAAGGATTCAATTCTCTAGTTGGGGCGTATCTTGAATGAACCTAAATTGGTCACTAGAATGTCTTTAGAGAGGTAATCGTGCTAGTGATCTTGAAACCACTTCATGTGAGGCATACATGGTAGATTCCGTTGTATATGTCTATTGCAAGAGTAGGTGCTAATAGGGCCTATGTTTGGAATCTAGAATTGCGCAAACTGTGGTTGTGTTTTTTTAATAGATCACTTATTTTTGTGAGATTATGGGATATTGATGCTATTATGGTTTGTGTCATAATGATTAGGAGGTGATGATGTCAGCAAACAAGATTGGCTCACTCACATGAGCAATCACCCTTGGCGCTTGGGAGTGAGCAAAGATGAGACTAGTGGTTTATTTTATTTTGGAGCCAAGAAAGGCTTAAAATTATACCCCTATGTATGTCGCCTTGGTTGTAGCCAAGATAAGGTTGTGTTTAAGACCAAACATGCATGTTAGTACCCACTTGTAGACACCCCATTTTTGACCGTCCCTCAAGACTTGAATATGCTTACCAGGTACATCCAGTGGCAAGTTTGATTATTCATCGAGTACTCGACTTTTGTGACGGAATGCTCCAGGTTTGATCTTTCCAAACCCTATGTCCATCATGTCTCATACTTGGACCATGTATTGGTCCTTTCCTCATGTTGCTTTTGGAGCACTGCCGGCCATGGAATGCCACTACCGGCCATCAATTTATGCCTGCCAGCCATTGATAAGGCATGCCGGCCATCAATGAGGCACTGCCCGGCCACCACTGATGGTCGGGCCGACCACCATGTTTCAACAGATATTTTCTTAGATATTTTTGAGCCAGTTGTAGCTCCATTGAGCCATCCTCCATACACGTGTATGGAGGGATGGAAGCTTGCTTTAAGCTTGTCAAGCAAGCTTCTCCTTGCTTTGCTTATATAAGGGGAGGTTGTCACGACCCAAACCCGCCCCTATGGGTTTAGCATCGTAACCGGCCAGTAATCAGAGATTACTGAAGGCCTGCTTAACAGTAATACAGTAATACAGAGTACAGGGGGCATGCGGAAGCCAATACAGTAATAAAACAATGTCCAATGAGCTGTGACAGTCTGTATGCAACAGGACTTTTCATACATACATATGAAACCAGTATAGAACAGTATGCACAATATATATACAATCAGTTAGAACAGGACAGGGGTTTAACCCCTATTAAACAGTACAGTACAGTGTTATCAGTCTATACAGTCTATACAGTAAACAAGACAGTTACAGAGATAGACGGGGAATTTAAAACACCCCTAAGCCATAGCTTGGCAGGCTCGGAACCTCGCAGTGAGGGCACAGTAGTTGGCTTGACAAAAAGGGAAGTCTACCCCGACGCTCCTAGCTCCGGTCTAGTGCCTGTACACCTACACATATATATGAGCAGTGAGCTAAAACCCAGTGAATAACATAATGCGTAAAGAGGTTTAGAATGAATGTCCTTACAGTAATGAAAACAGTTCATTAGATCAGTATTTCAGTCTTTCAGTCCTTCAGTCATATGTGGTACATCCATTAGCATAACAGTACAGTAAGCAGTAGGTCTTAAAGAACCGAACAGTAATGATGGCCATCAATCAGTAAACAGTAGTGGTTCCACGAGGGAACCGACAGAGATCTCTGTAACAGTAACAGTAAATAGTAGGTGCTAAGGATGCCACAGTACAGTTCAGAATATAGGACATACATTCATTCGGTAAACAATATCAGTTCAGTAAATAGTTCAGTTCAGTATTCAGAAGATAATCATTTTGAACATATCTCTTACACAATTGTTACTCACAGAGTTCTGGGCTACAGTAAGCTAGAGCGTCTCCTCGGAATGCCAACCCTATACAGTTAACAGATTGAACACACACTAAGTTTCACAGCTGGGGAAAGATAATAACTTAATCCCTAAATTTGCCTCGGTGTGGTTCTAACATCTATATCCTCTTTAAGGTGCCTTAAACATGCCCTAGGAATGCCTAGGATGGGAAAGAGGATACAAAAGATGCACTTTTGAACATTTTAGAAAATTTCCCAGAAAACAGGGGTCTCGGCTCGAGCGTGGCTTTCTACGCTCAAGCGAGCTTGTCAAAACAGTGGGGCCCGCTCGAGCGGTGGAACTTCCTCGCTCGAGCGGTCTGCAAAAATGCAAAAAGTGCTGGATGTTGGAAATCTCCGCTCGATGCTCGCCACCGATGCCCCGCTCGAGCGTTAAGACACACAGTCCTCGCTCGAGTGTAGGTTCTCTCGCTCGAGCGTGCGTCTGCGTGCACCAAGATTCTGAGAGCTTGCAATTTACGCTCGAGCCACCATTCCTTTGCTCGAGCGGAGCTCAGAATAAACGAGCAAAGGCCCATCTCCAACCCAAGCAAAGGCCCATCTCCAACTTCTACCCAGTAGATTGGAGATCTACATTTTCTGCCATACAATGCCTCGAAAGGCGCCATACCAATACTTGAATGATAACTGTTGTTGTAGGCGAATTCAGCTAAGGGCAAATGGCTTTCCCAATTTCCCTGAAAATCAAGGACACACATTCTCAATAAATCCTCCAGAGTCTGGATGGTCCTTTCTGACTGGCCATCTGTCTGAGGATGATAGGCACTACTCAGTCTCAGTTCAGTTCCCAATGCAGTCTGTAGGCTTTGCCAAAACCTCGATGTAAACTTCGAATCCCTGTCAGAAACAATGGACACAGGCACTCCATGCAGTCTAACAATTTCATCAATATAGAGTATAGCCAATTTGTCCGCATTATAAATTGTCTTAACAGGTAGGAAGTGAGCAGATTTAGTCAGTCTATCAACAATAACCCAAATCGAGTCCATACCTTTACTAGAGCAAGGCAATCCAACGATAAAATCCATGGTAATATGTTCCCATTTCCACTCCGGTATTGGTAAGGGCTGCAATAAACCGGCGGGTCGTTAATGTTCAGTTTTGACTTGTTGGCAATGAAGACATTTCGATACAAAGTCAGCAATTTCTTTCTTCATTCCCAGCCACCAGAAATTCAGTTTCAAATCTTGATACATTTTCGTATTTCCAGGATGGATAGAAAATTTTGAATTGTGGCCCTCCTGCAGAACTCTTCTTTTCAGTTTGGTATCATTCGGTACACACAACCTTTCTTGAAATCTTAGTACATCATTTTCAAATTTGAAACCCGGTCTCGGTTTGGATTCCTTTTCTTTGATGATCTTTTTCAAGAAGTCATCCAGTTGCTATTTCTCTTTAATTTCCTCAATCAGTGCCGGTTGAGCAAAAATAGCAGCTACTGTTCTACCTTGTTCCCGCAAAACAATTTCAATTTCTAATTTTTCAAGGTCGCAAAGCAACTCTTTTTGTCCGGTAAGCAAACAGGCTAAGTTTCCAATTGATTTCCGGCTCAGTGCATCAGCAACGGTGTTGGCTTTTCCCGGATGGTACAAAATCTGTAGGTCATAATCTTTAATCAGTTCTAGCCATCTCCGCTGTCTCATGTTCAGTTCTTTCTGAGTGAAGAAATACTTCAGACTCTTGTGGTCGGTGTATACTTCACATATTGCCCCATATAGGTAGTGACGCCAGATTTTCAGTGCAAATACTACTGCAGCAAGTTCCAGGTCATGGGTCGGGTAGTTCTTTTCATGCGGTCTCAATTGTCGGGAAGCATAAGCAATCACTCTCCCATTCTGCATTAAAACACACCCCAAACCCTTATGAGAAGCATCACTAAAAACAATATAACCGTCCGTACCTGAAGGTAGGGTAAGAACAGGTGCAGTCACCAATCGAGTTTTCAACTCTTGGAACGCTGATTCCCTTTGGTCAGTCCAGTCAAATGATATCCCCTTCTGAGTCAGTTGAGTCAATGGTAAGGCAATTTTGGAGAAATCTTTGACAAATCTTCTATAATATCCAGCCAATCCCAAAAAGCTTCAGACTTCTGTCACATTTGTTGGTCTAGGCCAGTTCACTACAGCTTCAATTTTCTGCGGATCAACAGAAATTCCATCTTTGCTAACAACATGCCCCAAAAACATAACATGATCAAGCCAAAACTCACATTTAGACAGTTTAGCATACAGTTTCTGTTCTCTTAGGGTCTGTAGGGCAAGTCTCAGATGATGTTCATGTTCTCCTATACTTTTGGAGTAAATCAATATGTCATCAATGAATACAACAATAAAGTCATCAAGGTATGGTTTAAAGATTCTGTTCATGAGGTCCATAAATGCAGCAGGTGCATTAGTGACTCCAAAAGGCATAACTGAAAATTCATAATGTCCATACCTCGTCCGAAAAGTAGTTTTATCAATGTCTTCTGGTTTAACTTTCAACTGATGGTACCCTGATCTGAGATCGATCTTTGAAAATACTTGAGCACCCTGTAATTGATCAAACAAGTCATCGATACGCGGTAATGGGTATTTGTTTTTCACAGTTACCTTGTTCAGTTCACGGTAGTCAATACACAGTCTCAGTGAGCCGTCTTTCTTTTTCACAAACAAAACAGGAGCGGCCCACGGTGAAGTACTGGGCCTGATGAACTTCTTGTCTAACAGTTCTTGCAGTTGCACTTTCAATTCTTTCAGTTCAGTTGGAGCCATTTTGTAAGGAGCTTTAGATACTGGCTGTGTTCCCGGAATCACATCAACGGTGAATTCAATCTCCTTGTCAATCAAATCCCCTGGCAGATTATCCAGAAAAACATCTGGGAACTCTCTGACTATGGGAATACTGTTCACATTAGCATTATCATCAGTAGACACAGTCAATACAAAGCACAGATATCCTTTGCACCCTTTTCTAATCAATTTAACAGCTTTCACAGATGAAATCAAATACGGAGGAGGTTCTACTCCACTCCCATTAAACACAAATTCGGGCAAACCAGGTGGACGGAAAACTACTTGTTTCGTTACACAGTCTATGGTGGCATGATATTTCGTTAACCAGTCCATCCCCAATATTACATCAAAATGATCAATGTTCAATGACAGTAAATCAATAAACAGATGCATATCCCCAACAATGATTTCACATGCAGGGTACATATAAGCACATGTCACGGATCCCCCAACAGGTGAAGATACAGCTAACAAGTAATTCATGGGTTCTAAGGGTCTATTCAATTTTCACGAAAAAGCATGCGATACATAAGAATGTGTAGACCCCAAATCAATCAGTACATATGCATTTTGAGTACAAATAGAGAGGATACCTGACACTACGGTCTCGGTATTTTGTACGTCTCCCGGTACTAGGGCGAACACTCGGCCCTGCCTCATAGGCTCTTTCCCGGTAGCTTTAAGGTTCGGTTTTGGTGTAACAGTTGATGCCGCCACACTTGGTGTAGCTTTGCTATTGCCCTGAGGTGTAGAGGGGCAATCTTTCACCATGTGGCGCACCTTGCCACACCTGTAACAAGCACCAGAAATTTTATAACAAACTCCCTTGTGATTCTTACCACATTCGGAACAGGGCGGAATGGAACGGTTTCCTTGACTAGAAGTAGTCGTTGACCCTGTATTTTGCTTTTTGTTCAGCGGGTTGTTCTTGCCCTTATTGAACTTAAAACCCTGCCTTTTACCACGCCATTCAGACACTGGTGTTTTAGATTGTCTCACTGCCTCGATGTTCGACTCAGCCATCAATGCTCGGTCAAGAACGCCTACATAGGTCGGTAGCTTTAAAACACTTATTCTGTCGAGTATTGCCACATTAAGGCCTCCTTCAAACTTTCTAGCCTTCTTGTAGTCAGTGTCCACCATATATGGTGCATATCTCGCAAGCTCGGTGAACTTTGCTTCATATTCAGCAACAGACATTGTACCCTGTCTCAGCTGTTCAAACTCAGTTACTTTCCTGTCCCTGACACATTGGGGAAAATACTTTTCAAAGAAGGACTCCTTAAACTGAGCCCAAGTCACTACAGTGTTGGTGTCACGGACTAGCATTCACCACCTTCTAGCCTCTTCTTGCAAGGTGAAGGTAGCCAACAGTACTTTGTGTGCCTCCGAGCACGAAAACACTTCAAACAACTTTTCTGTTTCAAGCACCCAAGCTTCAGCCTTTAGCGGTTCGAGACCTCCCTGGAAGGAAGGTGTTTTCATTTTACTGAACTTCTGGGTAAGAGCAATTATGTCCTCATCATTAACATTCACATTCTGTTCCGGTTGTACCGGAGGAGGAGCTGGGGGCTGTTGATTCTGTTGTTGCTCTAGTCTTGCAGTTATCAGTTCCATCATTCTTTCCATTCTTGCCATTCTTGCCTCAGTGGATGAGGATTCAAATTCATTTGCATTATCCATTTCACTATAGGCAGTTGTAACAGTTGTAACAGTTATCAACATAGGCAATCATTTCTTTAAACAGGTTAACACATTAGCATATCATCAGTCATGTCATAACCACACACTTATCATGCTCATGTAATGCCCTATTACTTTTCTAGGGCACCCTATAGCTCATTTGGACACGTGTGTGCGGTATAACTAGTGGTAAGTATCGCTCTGATACCACTCTGTTACGACCCAAACCCGCCCCTATGGGTTTAGCATCGTAACCGGCCAGTAATCCGAGATTACCGAAGGCCTGCTTAACAGTAATACAGTAATATAGAGTACAGGGGCATGGCGGAAGCCAATACAGTAATAAAACAATGTCCAATGAGCTGTGACAGTCTGTATGCAACAGGACTTTTCATACATACATATGAAACCAGTACAGAACAGTATGCACAATATATATACAATCAGTCAGAACAGGACAGGGGTCTAACATCCTTAGCCGGCAGAGGCCCACTCTTGGCCGACAGGTGGCCGACAGCCCACTGGTGAACTCCCCAGCTTTGGTTTAGTAAGTTTCAGCAGCTAGTTCTTGAAGACACCCTGCAAACAGAGCCTCAAGAGAGCAAACCAGAGAGCTTTTTGGGGCGAAAACTGAGGCATGCATGTTCAAACTTCTTCAACTTGCTGGGGCAGCATAGTTTAAAGCTTTGCTTGTTAATTAGCATCTTAATTTGTGTATTTAATTAATTTGTTAATTAGTTAATTGTTGTAATAATTAAGTAGCGTAGTTTAGCTATTTCTTTATTGGTTTGTAATAACTAGCCTAATTAGCATCATTAGATTAGTTGGTTAGCTTAGTTTAGATTAGCTTAGAGTATTCATTCGGACCCTCCGTCGAGAGGGCACAATGTTGTAATAAGGGTGCGTGCGTGTGTGCATGTCTTCCAACCCCACTTCTTTCTCCCTTTTACTTATCAGCTTTTGATGGTTAGTTTAGGGCATATTTTGATTAGCATACCTTATACTTGCATGTTTGCATCATTTATTTGTCTTGCATGCACCGGGCTCGGTGCATCATTCAAACTGCGTTGTATTTCAATACATTTACTTGAATACGTGTTTCAAAGCATGTTATCAAGTGTTGCATTCATATGCCATCTTAGATAGCTGAGCCTATTTTAGTTGTATTTTTGCATGTGTTGCATTAGGCACTTAACATAGTTAGGATCATGCATATTTCTAACTAGTTTCCTGTTTTGGCTCGGAGTACACTGTAAGTGTTTACGCTTTAGCTTACTGCATGAGATGTGTATGTTGCCATGTTTAGCATGCTTGCCATGAGGTTATGTGCTTAAATGATTAAATGCATGAATGCCTGTGGATGAAGGCTTTATTACTTGAATTGGAACAATTCATCAAAATGTGAGTTTTAAGCCCACTTGAAGTGGCAAATCATCATGTTTTAAGCCCATCTTGTTTGGTGGCAAATCCGCATTTCTAAGTCCACTTGCTGGTGGCAAATTCAAACCATTTTCGAAAATAAACATTGAATTGTTTTGTTCCAATTTAGGCGATCTAGTCTATACTTGTATGATGTGCGCATCACGTAGTAAGTTAGCTAAATAACTGGAATAAGAACACGTGTTTTCAAAACAACATATCATGTTTAGTAGAGACTGATCCTTTGATCGGGCAAGCGAGGGTACTCATTTTAGGACCTTCCCCTCTCATACCCAAGTTCCCGAGCCGAGGCAACTTTGGTGATGACGGACATATGGCCTTTGGCATGAGTCAGGGTTTCCTAACTTTCCCAAAAACAAAATATTTAGGTGGCGACTCTGAAATCTGGCAAAGCAGTCCATGTTTGGCGCTTTTTGATTCAAAATTGATTTTTCAAAACCAATTGCCGGATTTGGACTCTTTGGTGATTTATTAGTCTTACATTGCACTTTGTGAGATTAGATTCAGAACCGTGACAGGAGTCCGAACTGTAATAGCTAGAACCCAATTCGCGCCCTCTCCGAAAGGGAGGCGCGCGGAGCGAGTTCGGGCGGTCTGCACCACTTTCCATGTTTAGCCTGTTATGATTAGCCACATATGAGATCTCATTTGGTGCCTAGAAGAGGAGCAAATAAAAAATTCAGGTTAGGTGCTAGAAAGTGACTTGTGTGCTTAAGAGCGACTAGACTAAGATCTATACGGTGTATCAAGTATGGCGCCACTTTTTGTACGAGTTACTACACCATAGCATATATTCATACTACATGTGCTCGCTGAGTAATGAGGTGAGAGAAAATAGATCCCTGCTTCCTCGCCATATGATACTTGTCATTATTGCTATGACTTTTACTGTTGTACCCTTTTGTGAGCTTTGACTATGTCATAAGGTGAGGGGTTAATGTTCTTTTACTTTGGTATGTTGCCTGCGGTCATGTATGATTTTGGTCTTAAGGGACACCACTGGGGAAAACGGTCAATCCTAAACTAAATGGAATAAGGGTGAAGGGAAGATCATCTAGTATTACACCTCTGTTGTATATTCATTATTGGCATCTCATATCGCTCTATATGAGAGGTGGATTGAATGTGAATATATTGCAAGATTTGAGAGGGTACAAACATGATCTTTTAAGAGATTAGATATATTTTTGGACCAGTGTAATTGGATGGGTCCAGGGTATATGAGACACTATTTTTATCTTTGTGGTTGATGTCTTTATGCTAGCTCTTTTGAGTTCCTGGTGTAGAGCTCCCACATGTAGGTGTCTTTATCGGTTGCACGGTCCACTAGCAAGTATGACTTTGTTCGAGGTTTGGACAGATTCAGATTGAGATAGAGATGTGGCACTATCATGCCAACCTATGTGTGAGTGGGAGATGTTGGAAATCGGGTTAGATTTCAGACCTGGATTTGGCCCCCTTGGTGGCATGACCCATGACCTATGTCCCATGTCCCATGTAGTGATTTTATCAGTTTGAATTTCAAACCACCTTATCATGGGGATAAGGGTGAATAACCCACAATCTTATCTCCTGGGGAAGATAGAGTTATAGGTGGTTACATCTCTTGCATATATACATATTACATATAATGCGATATGGGTTTTTAACCAAATAATATTATTGGAAAAAGATTTTCTTTCTCTAGCTCTCTACCATGGGAGAACAACCATGCCTTTGTACTATGAAAGAGTGTGGGTAGTTCTCTAGTAGTTCTATCCCACTGCTAAGAATTATTCGAAGACATCAATGGAGATACGTGATTCACCCACATAATCTATGGATTCGATTTGAGCATAAAAGGTATGCCCGAATCCGTTTATTTTCGCTGTGTATTATTTCTTATTTTTCCTATAATATAAAATCACGTGAAGTGTACTTAGGTAGATATTTAATGTTAATAACGTGTGATTATCAACCTTTTTTCTTTTTCAAAATAGTTGGGATATGAACAAGTATCCATTACAAGACCATTGTCTCCAAATGCGCCTTTAAAGTGCGTAGAAAGTAGACACTAGGCTTGTTTGGCAAGAAAAAATTTAGTCTCTTTTAGGTTAAAATCTACAAAAAGACAAAATAGGTTAAAATAGCTAATAAGATAAAATGCCATATCAAATCCATAATCATTTCACTTTTTCTCTCACAAACATCACATCCAATTACAAAAAAATTCAATCATCTTCCCAAACACAAAAATTTTAGCCTACTAAAATAGCAACTTCCCAAACACCTACACTATATAATTGGATCGTATGCAACACACAACTTTACAATTTCACCCTCAAAAACACCACTCCCCATTGTTGCAAGAAACACTTGCCACATTGAACGCGATCTTTAATGGATTTTTTAGTGTAAAGAGTGACCATTTTTGATTAGATATATAATAATATTTTTGGCAATAGGGATACATACATACATGTGGTTCTAATGCTTCACACATGGTTTGGTAAAATAGTGCATATGAGAGAGAGAGAGAGAGAGAGAGAGAGAGAGAGTGACTGAGTCTCACTGCCTTGATTCCCTGTTACCAACAATATTATTAGCACTCCATTTATTATTTTGGACTCTCCATTTCTTTGGACCCCTACTTATAAATTTTAAAACTCTTAAAATTTCTTTCATCCTCCGAAATAATACCAAAATTATCCTTATAAAAATATCATACCCACTAAAATGCATATCCCTCTAAAAACCATTATCTCACAAAACCCTAACAAAAATCTCTCTAAAACCCATTATCTATCTCACAATAGTAGTAGAGCTATTGGTTTGGTTGAAGGATCTCAAAGTAGAGCTTTCTCTCCAAGATGTACAACCAGGGTTGTTTACTGCCTCTATTTGGCTCGTGATCATCTTGAAATACACAAAAATACAAATTAAATTTCAGAATGTGATTGGTAAAGCAAGTCCAAAGAAAATTTATATGTTTGGAACTAAAGTGTCGAACATATGAATAATGTTTGGTTATCTATTCCTGAACAAATAAGCAATGTTCGGGCCTGTGTTTCTGAATTTTGATCATATGTTCGAGAGTTCAATACTAAGAAAAAAAGAGAACAGTTTTTACTATTTTTGTCCTATTTTTCAAGAAACTTACCTTTACAAGGCCAACCTTATCCGAATTGAGAACACCATCAAAGCTGTGAACCTTCTATAAGCTTACATTGTTGCACTCCTCTCGTCTCATGGAGTTGTAGTTGTCGAAAAAATTTTCACTCGTTGCCATTGCTAGAGAAGTGTGTGCAATCGAATATTTGCCACTGTTGTCGCCAGAATATTGCCGCCGGAGAGTTTTCAAGGTTTTGAGGGTGGATAGCTTTTGATGGTATAATTTGGAAAAGATGGATATGTGGTGATAAAGATGGGCGCTCTCGTAAATCCTATCTCATTATTTAGTGGGTGTGTGGGTTTAATTATAAGATGGGGTGTCCCAAAATGATTGATATCTTCTTTAGTAATTTCATTTGAGATTATTATTATAATAAAAATAAAAGAAGTCAAAGAATAGAGATCCAAAATAATAAATAGGGTGCTCCAAAATAAGAAAAATGCTATGAACCATCTATAGGAAATCATAATTTATTTCGAATGAGTTTGTGTAATGAAAATTAAATTGATGAAATATGAGATTTATAAGTAAAATGAATTTAAAATATTAATTTTTTAAATAAATTTTGAATGAAGAAGAGTAGGTTTATAATATTATTGGCAAGAATTGTAACAATAATTGATGTGTGGACGAGAAAGACTTATAATCATTGTACTTTGAAATATATAAATGATTACTATTATATAAAATGACGTGAAGTATACTTAGGTAGATATTGAATGTTAATAACATGTGATTACCAACCTTTTTTCTTTCTCAAAATAGCTGCAATGGAAACAAATATCCACTACAAGACCATTGTCTCCAAACGTGCCTTTAAAGCGCGTAGAAAGTAGACACTATGTAATTGGATCGTGTGCAACACAAAGCTCTACAATTTCACCCTCAAAGACACCACTCCCTATTATTGCCAGAAACACCTGCTTCATTGAGCGCGATCTTTAACGGATTTTTAGTGTAAAGATTGGCCATTTTTTATTCAGATATATAATAATACTAGCATATGCCTGTGTCTAAAGACACGGTGTAAATAATATTAAGATTAAAATGCAGTTATAATTTATATGTATTATGTTGAAATTTGTGAAGTTTATGTCATTTTTTTGATAAAGATACTGAAAAAATATATTGAAATATTTTACTTCTTAAAGAACTTGTAACAATTTTACTTGTATTACATGCTCTACATAACTCAAATAAAATAACAACTCCCCATAATCTTAATGCAAATTAAGAAACAAACATATAAGATGTATAATGTTCACCAATATTGAAAATCAAAATATAAGAGCAAGTAAAAGAAAATTGTAAACATTGAACAAAAACTAGAAATTAAAGTTATTGTATACTTGTTAACGTTTTATAATAAAAAAAAAAAAATTACTAAATCTATATAATAAAGCACATAAGTAAGTGCTCTACAATCTCAACAAATTAAATTGAAAATTAAATATCAAACAATACACAACAACCTGTACTCTACAATTCCAAACAAATCAAATATTAAAAAAAAAATTTAAATATCAAATAATGCACACCAGCTAGTGCTCTGTAATCTAAAAGAAATTAAAATTAAAATGCACACCAGTTAGTGCTATTGCTGCCAATCAAATTATAACTACATAAGAAAAAACAAACATTATATTGTCATACACCAAAACAGTGAGTTAAAACTTTATAAAAAGTGGGCTAAAGCTTTCCCAAATATGTATACTTTACAAAAGATGTGTTAATAATATGTTTTCAAACATGTGTTTGCACAAACTTCTTCCTCATTACTTTCCAAAAAGTCTTTGTATCAACTTGTATGTATCACCAATGAGGAACATGCACAACAATCTAGCAATTTGTGGAAACAAAAAAAATATAGATTAGTACATTTTTTGGAAATAAACTTCACAAAATACTTTGAGATTGAAATTACCTTATTATATCCCCATCGAAGCAAACTAGTCGTATTTCTCCTTTTAAGCTTCATAGATTTTTCGATCCAATTCTATAAAAGTCCATATTTCAAATTATTATCAAATTAAAATTTTATATAAAGTTATATAATCAATAGAAATAAATCTACATGGTTACCTTCTGATAAAACGTGATTTAATCTATGTAGAACACTACAACAACACTTCAGGATAAACAATATTTGTAGTAGAATCCAAACTATTTTTAGGGAGGAGAATACTTATACAATCAAAGGATGTACATCTGGACAATGCCACATATAATTGCCTATGGCTAAACACTGGTATGCGCAAATCAACCCCAACAAATTTCACAGATTGTCCTTGAGATTTATTAATGGTCAAGGCATATGCCAATTGGACTGGAAATTGACGTCTTGTCATTTGAAATGACATTTCTGAAGAAGATGGTGTCAAAGATATCCTTAGTATGAATGTGAAATTGCCAAACTTTTCTCCAGTTAAAATTTGAGCTTCAATTATGCAAGTGTCGCACCTAATAACCATCAATCTTGTACCATTACATAGTTCATCTTTCAGTGCACTGTTTCTCAACAATATTATAGGACAACCCACTTTCAACTCTAACTTAAAAGTTGGTAGCCCAAGAGGATCCAATGAATTTAACTATCCATTAGGATATTTATTTGTAATGGTAGGATCAATTTCATTATCTTCAGACATTTCATCTGTTGCAAGATAAGTATATAATCTCCCTGGAAAGATATTCAACGCAGTAGTATTAATGTCACTGACATCATCGTTATGCATAGACAAAATTGTGCGTTCAGTTAAAAATGTTGGGGTTGACGTCTCTATAATATTCAACTGTGGGTAAACTGTAGAGAGTAAATCATTCAAATCTTGACATTTGTGTATTGTTGATGGAAGGTTACCGATTTCTTGAGGATTGGTCCCAATCTAAAAAAAGTGAAATCAATAAAAAAATAGGAGTGTAAATACAATTTATTAATTTAAAATAATTTATATAATTGTAGACATGCCCGAATGTCCCGGCTCCGCGCGCGAAATCGGCACGAAATTCGGTTTGTTCGTTAGCTTACTACAGTTTGGACTCAATGTCACGGTTCTGAATCTAATCTTGCAAAGTGCAATGCAAGACCAATAAATCACCAAAGAGTCCAAATCCGGCAAATTGTTTTGGAAAACTGATTTTATTAAAGAAGTGCCAAACATGGACTGCTTTGCCAGATACAGTGCCTGTTTGGCAGAGCTTAATTACAGCTTATTTCAGCTTTCAGCTTAAATTAAGCTATTTTGATGTGTTTGGTTTAGCTTATAGATTATAGCTTATAACTTTTTGGAAGTCAGAAATCAGCTTATTCTTTGAGTGGGGCAGGAGATGCTTTAAGAATAAGCTGGAAATCAGCTTATGGTCATAGTTATAAGCTATAAGCTGTTTAGGCATAAGCTATAAGCACTTTTCCACATCTCTACCAAACAGGGCTACAGAGTCGCCACCTAAATATTTTATTTTGGGGGAAATTTAGGAAACCCTGACTCGTGCCTAAGGCCACGTGTCCGTCATCACCAAAGTTGCCTCGGTTCGGGAACTTGGGTATGAGAGGGGAAGGTCATGCAATGAGCACCCCCGCTCGCCCGATCAAAGATCGGCCTGTACTAAGCATGATATCTTGTTTTTGAAAACACATGTGTTCTTATTCCGGTTATTAGCCTAGAATTACTATGTGATGCACACAACACACAAGTATAGACTAGACCGCCTAAGTTGGAACAAAACATCTCATGTTTGTTTGAAAATGGTTTGAAGGTGCTACTCGTAAGTAGGCTAAGACGTGGATTTGCCACCCTCAAGTGGGCTTAGAAAAAAACATGATTTTGCCACCCTCAAGTGGGCTTAAAACTCGTATTTCAATGAATTGTTCTAATTCAAGCAATCCAACCTTCACCCACAGGCATTCAGGCAATTATATCATATAAGCAGTTAGCCTTATGGCAAGCATGCTATCATGGCAATCACTCACACACATGCAAGATGCTAAAGCATAAAAGCTTACCTAGTACTCTGAGCCAAAACAAAGAACTAGTTAGTAATCAATGCATGATCCTAGTTTATGTTAAGATGGCTAATGCAACACATGCAAAATGCAACTAGAAATAGGCTCGGCTATTCTAAGATGTCATGTGAAATGCAACACTTAGCATGTATTCAAATTGGTATTAAAATACAATGCAGTTAGTATGATGCGCCGAGCCCGGTGCATGCAATACAGATGAATGATGCAAACATGCATAGCATAAGGATGCTAATTAAGATATGACCTAGAACTAACCATCGTAAGCGGTCAAGTAAAAGGGAGAAAGACGTGGGGTTGGAAGACATTCACATACTCATGCACACTTATTACAAAATTCGCCCTCTCGACGGAGGGTCCGAATAAATAATACAAACCAAATAATTAATTAACTACCCTAGCTAATTAATTATTACAATCCAAATTGAAACAAATAGCTACACTAAGCTAAATGAATATTACAAAACCAATTAAATGATTAAACTACACGAACTAATCATGAATATTGAAATGGCCTCGCAGGCGACAAAGAGATGCATGCTCGGTCGGCTTCGCTCAGAAATTCGTTGCCATGCCTCATGTTGCCTTTGTTTGCACTGTTTTGCACCTCTGAAAACTGTGAAAATCTCTGAAACACTTCTAATCCACCTTAGGGATATGCTGAGAAGTCATCGGCCAAGAGGTAAGGCCATCGGCCAAGATATGAGGGTCATCGACTACTTTTGAGTCCATCGGCCAAATACTGATAGTCGATTGGCACACTAGATAGCCGATCGGCCATCTCTTCCTGCAAACTGCTCCTTTTGCTGCAGCAGAGTACAAATAGAGGCATGGCAATACATTTGCAAGAAAATGTTGTGCAACTACACCCCTTATCATGTTTGAAGCTCAAAGGAGTGTAGTGCTCGACTCTCGAGCCATCAATCACGCATTTCGATGCATGATGGCCAAAGAGGCCGAGTTGCACAAATCAATATGTATGAAATGCACAAAAACAGATAAATGCCTTAACCTCTATCATTCATGCTCAAGAGGGTCGGCGGCCGAGGATTGAGGCACGTTTCATCACTTCAAGAATGAAACGTCCCTCGTTCCTCGTGTTTGGACTAAACACTTAATCCAAACAACAATGCAAAGCAAGCATATTAAACACAATGTAATGCATGCATGATCAACTTAACAAAGCAACACAAACATGCAAACATGAGGCAATGTAACAAGCATGCAACAACATGCAAACCACATACTCAATGGACTTAAACTGAAAAGGGACAGACCTCAGCCATGCCCAAAATCAGTGGCCAAAATGCTATGGAAATGAAGCATGAAAGCATATACAAACATGCATACACTTTAGTTCATAAACAAGGTATGAAGACAACTACTGTAATGACCCTCACACTGCCCTAACTGTACTCATGTGCATTTTATATGATTTTGCTCTAATTAAGATTGCATTTCAAATCTTGACTTGTCTTGCATAAGTGTTACTTGAATGCTATGTTCCTTATTGGTGTGTGGGTGTTTCAGCCGAGGTCATCTTGAGCCTAGGTCGCCCCTTTGATACTCTTACACTTAGGACCATCTTGGGATTTCTCTGGTTGACCTCCACCCGCACCCTGACATATTGGCCGAGATATCATTATCTGGGCCGAGATGTTACCCTTGAACCCAAGTGATCTTGCCCTAGACTGGTACGACCTAGACCGAGGTGTGGCACATCTAGGCCGAGGTGTGGCACAGCTGGGCCAAGTGTTGACCTTTCTAGCCGAGGTCATTGTCCCTTTACTTGCCGAAGTCTTGTTATTAGCCGATGTCATTACTCGCCGGAGTCCCTTGCCACCTAGCTTGTTGAACACACCTTGTCATAGTCTTGTCTTTTCAATTAGTCACCTTTTCAAGTTGAGCCAACCAACCATTGCCACATGTCCGAGCTGAGTGTTAAGTCAGCCGGCAGAGAGAGAGATGTATCATTTTGTATCATATCTTTGTTCTTGAGGAGAGAGAAGCTCTAGGAGAAGAGGAGGAGTTTTAGAGTGAGAAAGTGGATTGCAAGCTTGATTCTTAGAGTTCAAACCGTTAGATTCCTGATTTGAGGTTAGAATCTTGATCTACTCTTGTTGTTCTTATTGATCATCTAGCTGCATTGCACGATCGAATCTGTTTTGCATGCCATGCATTGATTTAAAGTTGGTTTTGGAAAGAGAATATGAAATTCAAGTGTTCTTGAGGGAAAGCCTCGTTTGATCCAAAAGTTTGCAACAAGTTACATGTCTTTGTGTTTGTTTTCGTAAGATCCTCTAGTATGGGTATCCAGGTCCATGTTTTCAAACTTATAGCATGCAATCTCAGATTTTATAATAATAAGTTATGATCTTTGCATTCATTTCCTCCATACTCTCCATGTTCGTGTTCTTTATGTTCTTGAGCAGAGGGAAAACCCAGATTTTCCTGACTTCATTTTCCCTTGCATGTGGCCAACGGGATCTCACCTCGGCAAGGAGGTGTGGAACCTCGGCTGTCACGACCCGAACCTGCCCCTAAAAGTTCGGGCATGACCCATGCAGAAACATATGATAAACCTGAGATAAATGTATGTTATAGGGGCCTGAACGGAAGCATAATACACAAATGAGCAATATCCAAAACTTCCATTGAGCTACTATAACATGCCAGGATCATGCATATCAAACAGAGCATCATATACAGAACTAACCAATTACGTACTAGTTATATGCAACCTTTGCCCTAAGGCGTACAACCAAAAATATTAGTTACAGACAATCCAAAACAGGTAATTAGAATACAAGCCAAAACTTGACAAAAGTCTACAAAGATAGGGCGGGTCTTCTTATGTGCCTGACCATAAGGGTTGACAAAAAGGAACGAGCTTCAGGAGTTAAGACTGGTTCCCGGGTTTGACGACCTACAGAAACAGACAATGTAAGGGGTGAGCCAAGCTCAGTGAATAATAGTACCAAAATAATTGAAACCATAACTCACAACCAAATGCATGTAAATTAATCCAATGATACAGAATGATCCATGACCCAGAGTATTATACTTAGCCCTCAGCCTAGAATATTACAGAATGTTACAGAATGTCATAACATGGCCCTCGGCCCAGAATATTACAGATGTTACAGAATGTTACAACATGGCCCTTGGCCCAGAATGTTACACGGAATGTTACTCAATATCACAAAATGGCCCTCGGCCCAGAATGTTACTCAGAATGTTACACAATATCACACAGTGGCTCTCGGCCCAGAATGTTACTCAGAATGTTACACAATATCACAAAGTGGCCCTCGGCCCAGAATGTTCACACTTCATACTTCACAGATGGCCTTCGGCCACATAGTTTCACACATTCACAATTCTCACAAGTAGGCCCTTGGCCTCATAATTTCTTAATTCACAAATGGCCCTTGGCCACTCAAGTTCACAACTTCACAATTTCTTTGATACGTTCCATAGTTCACAAGGTTTCATACAAGGTGTACATAATTGCACAACCTCTTCAATGTTTCCATAGTTTCATAGTGTTCCTCATATAACATATATAACTTCATACCAACATGATTTTTACCACAAGGATCATAACGTCAATACATAACTTCATATCAATGTAACATTTACAACAAAGATCCGAACGATAATAATGATAATTATTAACGGTTAGAGGTACATTGAAGTACTATTACTCACATCGATGTATTGGCCAATTCTGATAGAAATAAGAGTTACATATTCTGATAGAAAACAGAATATCATTTACAGACATTAGCAATAAGTAAATGTATGCTCAATGTACTATTATTCACATTACTCTTGTTCATCACAAATTAATGGTACTATTTGCAGGTAGCAGAATGTCTGTAGTATCTGAATGATCTCAAGTTCATGTGTCATATACAAAATAATCTTGCTTCATTAAGAAATTATACAGTCTGCTGATAACTAACGGAAGTTAAAATGTGTTATAAACAGAACAAGAGGATTCTAAAGTCATACCGATGTACGTAACTCTTTCAATGCCCACATTGACTCTCACCCATCACGAGCATTCGTATAACATGTTCGTATAGCACTTACACGAAACAGAACATTAGTAATTATAATAATTAAAACGTACATCTTCGTATTATTACTCACAGTGTTGTAATAGCGTGCTAATTCCTTCTAGAGTGTAGCCTGCACACAAGCATAACTTGTAAATTAATTCCTTTTTCTCTTAAATCATTGAGGAACCATTCTCTGAGTCATTACACTTCATACGAATTTATAATCACCTTAAAAGCATCAGAAAAATATTTTAACAATACCAGAGGCATAAGCATGCAAAACTGAACAACATTTATTTTTGTCTAAAATAAGCCTCCCCGCTCGAGCGCCACTTTGGCCGCTCGAGCGTACTGCACAAATTACAAAACTGCTGGAAGGTCGATTTTCCCGCTCGAGCGGGCTTCCCGCCGCTCGAGCGAACCAAGCAAAATCTGTTTTGGGGCAGTTCGATTTCAACCCAAAATTCAGCAACACCACTCCATTTTTCATGCAATCCAAGGTTAGAATAATGCAATAATTCAACCTAACTTTACCATAACATGAGCTCTACCTTAAACATGACAAATTAAACCAGATTAGAAGCTTCAACAAGCCATCTCTCCCTCAAATTCCATTCTTGGGTTCAAGTTCCTTATGTTCATCAATATAATACATGATATAAACATAACTCTATGAGGTGATGACATAGAATCAAGGATTGAAGTATAATTTCATACAACACTTAGATTAGGTGCCAAAATAACTAATTGATGAGAAACCCTCATAAAGCAACCATAAATCATACATGAATCAAACATAAACATGATTTACAAACTTTAAGTTGCCATAACAAGATGAACTTGAGCTTACCTTGATTTAGATCCCACAACTCTAACAATTTTACCAAGCTACCTTGTTGAATTACTTCTCCCCCAATTCTTCCTCTCAACTCTCTCTTATTTTCCTCTCCCAAGAGATGCCCACGTTTTTGATCTTAAGTCAAAAGACTTAGATTTATATAAAAATATCAAGAGGCATATAAGACAAAAACCAATCGTTTTATCATTCCAAAATTGAAATTTCGTAAACATGCCTAATATTACCAGAAAATTATGCTGTACACAGGTATATAATCAATTTCAGTTAATTAAGTCGTTAAGGCCTCCAATTTCTGCTCTAAACATTCTAGAGGAACAGATATGTTCCTTGTTCAACAGATAGACTTCCTTAAACATGGATTTCACTTACATCACTTTAATTTTCTACGGAATTTCACAGTAAACATTCAATTGCTCACATCAAGGACTAAAAATATATCAGAAAACATGTATGAGGGTCGGGTTATTACATCGGCCAAGACCTGGTTGGTGCCCAGCATGTCTCCCCGAGATGAGAAACAGTGTTTGTTTTGATTTGATTTAGTTTTGGCGAATGCCGAGGTCATTTTGTATGCATGTGAAGCTTGTTTAAAAGTGCATTCAATAGATTTGCCATGTGTTTGTAGGACTTGGACTCGCCCTGACCCCGACGTTCGACGGACTATGTGAGTGGTATTTTAATAAAGATATGTTATAAAGCTTTGATAAAACCTTGTTTTGCCCTGTTCGGAAATTATTTACAAGCATGAATGATTATTCCTATTTTGCGTACCGAATCTTGTATCTTGTTTTGATGACATTCTCGGGAAGTCCGTATGTGCTAGGGGACTATAAGCATTTGTAGCACAAAGTTTGGAAGTCCGTATGTGCTAGGGGACTATAAGCATTTGTAGCACAAGTCCTTAGTGTCCGGGGACTATAATGCAACGACACCATTGTTTTGAGATCTCACTTGTCTTGTCTTGCCTTGCCACTGACGGTTTTACCGCGTGGGTTTGTTTGTCCGGAATGTCATCCCTTGTATTATATTGATGTTAGTAAGCATCCCTTGAAGCTTTGAAAGATTTGATAGATGAACTTAATTTATCCCTTGTGTTGTTTTGTTAAAAGATCTCGGATATCATTCATGTAAACCTCTTTATTATTTATACCATTCACTGAGTATCCAAGCTCACCCTCTCTATATATATGTAGGTGATGAGCAAGGCGGCGGCGACGCCTAGATGTCTTTTGCCGATATGTTTTGCCGACGTGTTTTGGATTATGTTTTGCAACATATTGAAGATTATGCTTCTTAGTTTTATTTCGTTGTATTTTGTATTTGATGGCTGAGAAGCCTTTTGGTCAAGATGTAATTTTTGTACTTCATTTTGTTGTATTTAAGCTATTATAAGATGTATGACATTTCATTTAACTTAAGCACTGCTCTTATGGACTACTCAGCTTTTAATTTATTGCTTCCGCATTTGTAAGCCCCATATGTATACTCTGACTCGCGTGTGAATTTTTGGAAGTGGCCTTTGGTAATCTCGAATTACTGGCCATCATGGCACCATTCTACTAGGGGCGGAATGGGGTCGTGACAGATTGGTATCAGAGCACAAGTTCCTCACAGTACGTTATTCACACCCTTTGAGTCCTAAAGAGCATAGGAATTCCCTTAGAAAGATGTTAGGATTGCACCATGTTGCTTGCTACTTGACAATATGTGCATCATCTCGGCATAGCTGCTCGTTGCTTGCATACATACTTTATTGCGCGTTTCGTTTTAAAGTCACATTTTGCATACTCATAGCACTATGAGGAGAGGAAGACCACCAGTTGGCCGAGATCAATCAGAAGACCGATTGGACCGATTAGAAAGATTAGTTGAAGGTTTAACTCGGGAGTTGAGACAAGTGAGACAACAGAATGCTAGTGCTACATCTACCCAGGCCGAACAGACGAATGGCCGACATGTAGTTCCGCCTCCACCTCCTCCAGTGCCTCAAGCGCCTCCACAGCTAGCCTTGTATGGGGATGGAACTATGACTTTGATTAAGGAGTTCAAGAAGATGAACCCGCCAAGATTCCAAGGGGGCATAGAGCCGATGAAAGCCGAAGCGTGGGTCCTAGGAATGGAGAAGCTGTTCGAGATCTTCCCCAGCACCGATGCTCAGAAGGTG
Source organism: Camellia granthamiana (assembly GCA_036172215.1). Taxonomy (NCBI): domain Eukaryota; kingdom Viridiplantae; phylum Streptophyta; class Magnoliopsida; order Ericales; family Theaceae; genus Camellia; species Camellia granthamiana. Next base: position 40,367,133 of record CM069906.1, on the reverse strand, counting down.
GCATTGGCCGCATTCACGTTAGACGACGACACCCGAAGATGGTGGATGATGACCCGAGAAGGAAATCCTGACTTAACTTGGGCCAAATTTTTGGAGCTGTTTTACAACAAGCATTTTCCCCTTAGTGTTCGAGATCGCAAGACCACGGAGTTTCAGACTCTGACACAAGGAAACAAGACAGTGGCAGAATACGACCGTGCTTTCACCGAATTGGCGAGGTACGCGCCTCATATGGTCAGTGATGAATATAGGAAAGCTAGGAAGTTTGAAAGCGGACTGCGTGGACCGATACAGGATAGAGTCAACATGCTCAACATGCCGACTTATGCCGGAGTCTTGGACAAGGCTATTCTTGCAGAAGCTAACTTGAACCGATATCAGAATGTGGGAGAGAATCAGAGAAAAAGACAGAACTATGATAACCGCCGAGCTCCGTTTAACGCCAAGAAGAAAGCGAATGTGGACAGCTCCAGCAACTCGAACCAGGAGGGTAATACTAAGCCGATGTGTACAAGTTGTGGGAAGCCGCATTCCGGGGCTTGCCGTTGGGCGTCAGGCGCCTGTTTTGAATGTGGAGAAATGGGTCATCGTGTGAGAGACTGTCCGAAGTCAAGGATTGATGATGGTAAGAAAAATGGGAGCACCTCGGGCTCTGCACAGGGAAGCAACGTCGGAAGGACACAGATGAGGCAGGGCAGGGTTTTCGCGCTAGTGCTAGGAGACACCCAGAATGCTGAGACAGTAGTGTCAGGTATACTCCCAATCTGCTCTCAAGATGCATATATATTGATTGATTCGGGTTCTACGCATTCATTTGTATCTGCTAAGTTTGCCGAGAAGTTGAATAGAGGACAAAAACCCCTTGATTATGTGTTGTGTGTATCTGCTCCATCTGGGAGAACTATGATTGTTGCATCTATTTATAGGGCGTGTGTTATTGTGAATGAGGGTGTAGAATTATTAGTTGATTTGATGCCGTTAAACATGACCCACTTTGACGTCATATTAGGAATGGACTGGTTAGTAATGAATCATGCATCTATTAATTGTGTTTCGAAGAATGTCACGTTGAGACCCCCAAACCAAGCCGAGGTTATTTTCCAGGGTAAAGGGGTAGTGTCCCCACCCTACTTGATTTCGTCCATTAAGGCCAATAAGCTAATTCAGAAAGGGTGCCATGGCTACTTGTGTAGTATACTGAGTGATCAGAATGGAAATGTTAACTTAGCCGATATCCCAGTTGTTAATGAATTCCCCGATGTCTTTCCAAATGAATTGCCTGGCCACTTAGTCGATAGAGAAATAGAGTTTACTGTGGACATCATGTCGGGAACACAGCCGATCTCCAAAACGCCCTATAGAATGGCCCCAGCCGAACTTAAGGAATTGAAAGTGCAACTACAAGAATTGTTGGATAAGGGTTTTGTTAGGCCGAGCACTTCACCGTGGGGAGCACCAGTCCTGTTTGTTAAGAAAAAGGATGGCACACTTCGTCTTTGCATTGACTACAGAGAACTTAACAAGGTAACCATTAAGAATAAGTACCCGTTGCCTAGGATTGATGATTTGCTAGATCAACTACAAGGAGCACGAGTCTTTTCAAAAATTGATCTTAGGTCGGGCTACCACCAACTGGAGGTTAAAGCTGAGGATGTTGAGAAAACTGCTTTTCGTACAAGGTATGGCCACTACGAATTTCTAGTGATGCCTTTTGGGGTAACTAATGCGCCGGCGGCATTCATGGACTTAATGAACAGAGTCTTCAAGCCGTATCTAGATGAATTCGTGGTTGTTTTTATTGACGACATATTGATCTACTCCAAGAGTACAATCGAGCATGAGAGTCATCTGAGACTTGCCCTACAGACCTTGAGGGACAGGAAGTTGTATGCTAAGTTGAGTAAGTGTGAGTTTTGGCTTTCCAGCATTTCATTTTTGGGGCATGTGATTAACGAAGAGGGTATCTCTGTTGATCCCAGCAAGATTGAAGCCGTTGTAAATTGGCCGACGCCGACCAACGTGTCCGAGGTTCGTAGTTTTCTGGGTTTGGCAGGTTATTACAGAAAGTTTGTAAAGGACTTCTCAAGGATTGCAGTACCATTGACACAGTTAACTCAGAAGGGAGTGACATACGAATGGACCGAAGATAGAGAGGCAGCCTTCCAGGAGTTGAAGACGAGGTTGGTTACAGCGCCAGTTCTTGTACTCCCATCAGGTAATGAAGAATTTCAGATTTATAGCGATGCTTCACATAAGGGTTTGGGTTGTGTATTAATGCAAGGGGGCAAGGTCATAGCATATGCATCTCGCCAGTTAAAAACTCACGAGAAGAATTATCCTACCCATGATTTAGAGCGAGCAGCCATAGTATTCGCTTTGAAGATTTGGCGTCATTACTTGTATGGAGCTTCTTGCCAAGTTTTCACGGATCATAAGAGTTTGAAGTACTTATTTACTCAGAAGGAACTAAATTTGAGACAGAGAAGATGGCTGGAGTTATTGAAAGACTACGACATGCAGATTCAGTACCACCCAGGCAAAGCCAACTCGGTAGCCGATGCATTAAGCAGGAGGTCGATGGGAAGTTTGGTGTGTTTAGCTATGATCTCAACGGAGCCGACTATCATTGAAGAAGTAAAGGCAAGGCAAATGGAGGATAAATTCCTGAAGAAAGTAGCCGACGAGATTATCACCAGGCCGAGGTCAGGTTACACCTTTGAGAATGGAGTGTTTAAGTTTGAAGGAAGATTATGCGTGGCCGACGTCCCTGAGCTGAAAGGGAAGATTCTGCAAGGATCTCATGGTTCCAGAATTGCTGTTCATCCAGGGAACACTAAGATGTATCAAGATGTGAAACAAACCTTTTGGTGGCCGAACATGAAGAGAGAAATAGCCGAGTTCGTATCCCAATGCTTGCAATGTCAACAAGTGAAAGTAGAACATCAGAGACCAGCATGACTCCTTCAACCCTTGCCGATTCCTGAATGGAAATGGGAACATATCTCCATGGATTTTGTGATTGGTTTGCCGAGGACGCAGAAGGGAATGGATTCGATTTGGGTCATAATTGACAGATTAACCAAGTCAGCACACTTCTTGCCGGTTCAGACTACATTCAATGTTGAACGACTAGCTGTACTATATGTGAATGAGATTGTGAGACTTCATGGAGTGCCGATGTCCATTGTGTCAGACCGAGATCCGAAGTTTGTTTCCAGATTTTGGCAGAGCCTACAAAGAGCCTTGGGAACCGAGTTGAAATTTAGCACAGCTTTTCACCCCCAAACCGATGGGCAAACAGAGCGAATGATTTAGACACTTGAAGATATGCTTAGACTATGTGTGTTAGATTTCAAGGGAAGTTGGGAAGCACATCTGTAGACACCCCATTTTTGACCGTCCTCAAGACCTGGACGTCACCATTTGAACACTCGGTGATTATCCATGTTCGTGTTCGTTTGGAGTTCCCGGAGTTCTCGGCTACGCGCCCTGCCTCAGGACCTCCGAACTTGACCGTTTTGTGTCTGGTTTTGCACCAAACACTTGTGTTTTGCCTTGGAGGGGCAAGGAATGCCTTTTGAGGCATCCCCACACACCACCGGCAGTGGCTAGAGGCCACCGGCTGGTTGGTGTTGCCATCGGCACTATATTGTGCCGGTCGGCACTCTTTTGTGCCGGTCGGCAGTCAATTTTGTCAAAATGACAATTTTGCCCTGCCGACTACTGTGCAGTTGCTTTTTCAGATAATTTGAAACAGCTGTATGGCTTCAGCTTCCCCTCCATACACGTGTATGGAGGGATGCACTTCTTGTCTTGCTTAGTGACTAAGCTTACAAGATTGCCTCTTCTATAAGAGGAGGCCTCCCCCCTTGGCTTTAGGGTTGGCTTTTTGGAGAGAAAACAACTCAGAGAGAGCTCTGGTTTTAGGTCTAGGATAGATACATATCATATCTCTATACCTCTCTCTCTTAAGTGTTCTAGGTGCATTTGTTCATATTATTGCACACAAGCACCTAGTCTTTCACCTTTCCTTGGTTTCTGAGGTTCCAAGAGGTTGTTCTTGGTGTTCTTGGCTGGATTTGAGCCCAAGGAAGCAACAACATCAACACTTGTGAAGGTGGTCAACAAGGGTAAGAAACTACCCCTTTTCCCCCCATTTTTGCACTCCATTTTTGCATAGTTTAGAACTGTTTTTGTGCTTAGTGTTTAATACAAAAAAGTTCTATTTTTTAGTCCTCTTGATAGTTCATTAAGGGTGCTTTGTGCTTTGGGGAAGTTTGGCCACCCTTAGGCCTTGAAAGGCCCTTGTTTTAGGCCATTTTGTGTGAGATCCGGGATTTTGGTGTTTGGGTCTCTTTACCACTGAAATCTTGAGGGATTTCAGTGGTATAGATGATGCCTTGAAGTCCCAAGAAGGAGAGGGCCACCCCCTCTCCTTGATGTCCTTGAAAAGGGCAAGTTTTGCCTCTTGAGGGAGCATTGTGCTTGAGTGTGTGTTGAGCATGTATGGACTGTTATTCATGCTTAGGATATCATGATTTAACATTGCTATGTGTTGGTTTCCGTACTCCTTGCATGTTTTGCATAGATGCTTTGTAATGCCTCTTTGGTTCTTTAACATGCATTAGGTTGTGTGCCTTTATTCTAACATGATTTAGGCTTAGACTTGTGAAGGTTTTGTGCTTATTTTGCCATGTTTTAGCTCTGTCCATAGTCATTTGGGTCAATCTTAGCATGCTTAATATAGCCCCTTTGCATTGTAGCTTGTATGCTTCAAGTAGGTGCATGTGTAGTATGCATTGCTTTCATCATTTCAATGGTTTGGAACCATTTAAGATGTTATTTCAGTCCCTTGGACATGCTTGAATGCTTGTCTTGCATGCCTCTTTAATGCTTTGAAAGGTTGTGTTGCATGCTCCATGTTTTGGCCATTGTGTATGCCTTTGATTTTGAGCCACTTAGATGCCATCTAGGAAGCTCCCTTTGCATGGTTTAGGGCTGCCTTAGACCTATTTTAAGCCTCCTTGGCCTTGTGAGGCTTGGTTGGCTTAGCCATGGTTTGGGTCCCCTTTGACTTGCCTTAAGTTCTTGGACCATTTGCATGCTAGTATGTTGCTTGTCTTGTTTAACATGATTCGGCATCATTTTATAGCATGATTTTAGAGCTCATGTTGCATGCTAATGGTCCATGTTATCTCCTTTCAAGTGTGCTTGAGAGTAGTTTGTTTAATGCCTAAGTTGTGTGCCTTAACATGTGTATGTGTGCATGTGTGCTTAGCTCTCATACTTAGCATTTTGGCTACTGATTTTAGGCCTAGTTAGAGTTGCCTAGATCATGTTTAAGTCCACCTTTTATTTGGTTTGCATGCTTGCCTTACATGTTTGCTTGTATGCTTACATAAGTGCCTTGCATTGTCCATGTTGCATGTTAGCTAACATGTTTAGGATTGCATTACATCAATGCGCATGCTTGGCCTCTTGAGATGAGCATGATGGAGGTTTGGCACCCTTTTATGTTTATTTGGTTTGCATGCATTTGAAATTAAAGTTGCATACTTGGTTCCTTGGGCCATCATGCATGGAGATGCGTGATTGGTGGTCCAAGAATCGAGGCACATCCTCCTTTGAGTCATTAACATGATAAGGAATGTGTTTGATGCATAAATTGCTTGAATTGCATTGCCATGCAAGTTGTGTCCTCTGCTGCTGTGAGTTGCAGGTTCTGCAGGAATTTATTGCCGACCGGCAGTGTTAAGTGCCAACCGGCAGTCAATTGGCAGCCGATGGATGAATTTTGTGCCGATGGTCACATGCAGCAGCCGGTGGATATTCTGTCCAGCCGGTGGTGATCTCCAATGTCCAGAGAGGCATCCCTTAGGCTTTGGCAGTCTTCAGAATGGTAGAACAGGGAAAACCGAGGCAAGCTAGGCATGGCAGTGTGATTCCGAGCAAGTCCCGAGCATGCGTTGCACCCGGCTCTCATCTCGAGGCAGTTTACTGCTTTAATTAGATTAATTAATTCATTTGATTAATTTAATGGGTCTGTAATATTTTAATTAGCTTGCGTAGTTAATTATCTGTATTATTCTTTCGGGTCCCTCTGTGTGAGGGCAAATATATAATAAGTGTGGGTGAGTGGTTTGTATGTCTTCCAACCCCCACTTCTTTCTCCCTTTTATTTACCTGCTTTGATGGTTAGTATTAGGGCACGTTTATTTTAGCATACCTTATGCTATGCATGCGTGCATCCATGCATTTGTTGACATGCATCGGGCTCGGTACATCATACAAACTGCATTGTATTTTCAATTTCCAAATTGAATACGTGCATCAACTGATTGCACCTTACATGCCATTTTAGGGTTAGCCGAGCCTACTCTAAATCACATCCTTGCTTGTGATGCATTAGTCATTCTAACATGAACTAGGACATGCATGTTTGCTAACTAGTTTCTTGTTTTGGCACGAAGTACGATGTAAGTGTTTATGCTTTAGCATCTCGCATGCGTGTGAATGTTGACATGACAGTATGCTTACCATGCGGCTAAGTGCTTACATGAGATAAACTGTTTGAATGCCTGTGGGTGGAGGTTGGATTGCTTGAGTTGGAAAACTCATTGAAATCCGTATTTTAGCCTACTTGCGAGTAGCAAATTCCAAAGTGTTTTCGAAACAAACGGATATGCAATGCTTATTTCCAAATTAGGCAATCTAGTCTATACTTGTTTGCTGTGTGCATAACATAGTAATTCTAGGTTAATAATTGGAATAAGAACACATAACGTTTTCAAAATCAGATATCACGGTTAGTAGAGGCCGGTCTTCGGACCGGGCGAAAGGGGGTGCTCATAGCTGACCTTCCCCGATCGTACCCAAGCTCCCGAGCCAAGATACTTTGGTTATGACGGACACGTGGCCTTCGGCACCGAGTCAGGGTTTCCTAAATTTCTCCATTTTAAAATATTTAGGTGGCGACTCTGTAATCTGGCAAAGCAGTCCATGTTTGGCACTTCTTTTTCAAAAAATCTGTTTTTCTCAAAACGATTTGCCAGAGTTGGACTCTTTGGTTCAGATTATGAACCGCAACAAACAAAAAGGGAGTCCGAACTGCAGCGAGGTCCCCCGCGGGCTTGTTACAACATCTACCGTTGGTAGAATTCGCTTACAATAACAGTTATCAAACTAGCATTGGCATGGCGCCGTACGAAGCTTTGTATGGAAGGAAGTGTAGATCGCCGATATGTTGGACTGAAGTGGGAGATAAAGCTTTGTTTGGACCCGAACTAGTTGAGATTACGACCGAGAAGATCAAGCTCATTCGACAGAGGATCAGAACTGCCCAGAGTCGGCAGAAAAGTTATGCCGATCAGGGAAGAAGAGAGTTGGAATTTGAAGTTAGGGACCATGTATTCTTGAAGGTTTCGCCAGAGAAAGGAGTCTTCAGATTTGGAAGGAAGGGTAAGTTAACACCTCGTTACATCGGGCCGTTTGAGATTCTTGAGAAAGTTAATACAGCTGCCTACCGACTTGCTTTACCACCTGAACTAAGTCAAGTTCACAATGTGTTCCACATTTCGATGCTGAGGAAGTATATTCGGGATCCCCTGCACGTGATTGATCGTTTTGGGATTGTGGTTGATGAAAATTGGGGTTATGAAGAGAGGCCGATACGTATTATCGATAGGCAAGTAAGACAATTGAGAAATAAGGCAATACCGATGGTGAAGGTTGAGTGGAAGGAACATTACGGCAAGGATGCTACATGGGAAATGGAAAAAGAAATGAAAGATCGATACCCGGAATTTGAATCAAGGTAACTCAAGTTTGGGGACCAAACTTCTTTAAGGGGGGTAGGATGTAATGACCCTCACACTGCCCTAACTGTACTCATGTGCATTTTATATGATTTTGCTCTAATTAAGCTTGCATTTCAAATCTTGACTTGTCTTGCATAAGTGTTACTTGCATGCTATGTTCCTTATTGGTGTGTGTGTGTTTCAGCCGAGGTCATCTTGAGCCTAGGTCGCCCCTTTGATACTCTTACACTTAGGACCATCTTGGGATTTCTCTGGTTGACCTCCACCCGCACCCTGACATATTGGCCGAGATATCATTATCTGGGCCGAGATGTTACCCTTGAACCCAAGTGATCTTGCCCTAGACTGGTACGACCTAGACCGAGGTGTGGCACATCTAGGCCGATGTGTGGCACAGCTGGGCCAAGTGTTGACCTTCCTAGCCGAGGTCATTGTCCCTTTACTTGCCGAAGTCTTGTTATTAGCCGATGTCATTACTCGCCGGAGTCCCTTGCCACCTAGCTTGTTGAACACACCTTGTCATAGTCTTGTCTTTTCAATTAGTCACCTTTTCAAGTTGAGCCAACCAACCATTGCCACGTGTCCGAGCTGAGTGTTAAGTCAGCCGGCAGAGAGAGAGATGTATCATTTTGTATCATATCTTTGTTCTTGAGGAGAGAGAAGCTCTAGGAGAAGAGGAGGAGTTTTAGAGTGAGAAAGTGGATTGCAAGCTTGATTCTTAGAGTTCAAACCGTTAGATTCCTGATTTGAGGTTAGAATCTTGATCTACTCTTGTTGTTCTTATTGATCATCTAGCTGCATTGCACGATCGAATCTGTTTTGCATGCCATGCATTGATTTAAAGTTGGTTTTGGAAAGAGAATATGAAATTCAAGTATTCTTGAGGGAAAGCCTCGTTTGATCCGAAAGTTTGCAACAAGTTACATGTCTTTGTGTTTGTTTTCGTAAGATCCTCTAGTATGGGTATCCAGGTCCATGTTTTCAAACTTATAGCATGCAATCTCAGATTTTATAATAATAAGTTATGATCTTTGCATTCATTTCCTCCATACTCTCCATGTTCGTGTTCTTTATGTTCTTGAGCAGAGGGAAAACCCAGATTTTCCCGACCTCATTTTCCCTTGCATGTGGCCAACGGGATCTCACCTCGGCAAGGAGGTGTGGAACCTCGGCCAAGACCTGGTTGGTGCCCAGCATGTCTCCCCGAGATAAGAAACAGTGTTTGTTTTGATTTGATTTAGTTTTGGCAAATGCCGAGGTCATTTTGTATGCATGTGAAGCTTGTTTAAAAGTGCATTCAATAGATTTGCCATGTGTTTGTAGGACTTGGACTCGCCCTGACCCCGACGTTCGACGGACTATGTGAGTGGTATTTTAATAAACATATGTTATAAAGCTTTGATAAAACCTTGTTTTGCCCCGTTCGGAAATTATTTACAAGCATGAATGATTATTCCTATTTTGCGTACCGAATCTTGTATCTTGTTTTGATGACATTCTCGGGAAGTCCGTATGTGCTAGGGGACTATAAGCATTTGTAGCACAAAGTTTGGAAGTCCGTATGTGCTAGGGGACTATAAGCATTTGTAGCACAAAGTTTGGAAGTCCGTATGTGCTAGGGGACTATAAGCATTTGTAGCACAAGTCCTTAGTGTCCGGGGACTATAATGCAATGACACCATTGTTTTGAGATCTCACTTGTCTTGTCTTGCCTTGCCACTGACGGTTTTACCGCGTGGGTTTGTTTGTCCGGAATGTCATCCCTTGTATTATATTAATGTTAGTAAGCATCCCTTGAAGCTTTGAAAGATTTGATAGATGAACTTGATTTATCCCTTGTGTTGTTTTGTTAAAAGATCTCGGATATCATTCATGTAAACCCCTTTATTATTTATACCATTCACTGAGTATCCAAGCTCACCCTCTCTATATATATGTAGGTGATGAGCAAGGCGGCGGTGACGCCTAGATGTCTTTTGCCGATATGTTTTGCCGACGTGTTTTGGATTATGTTTTGCAACATCTTGAAGATTATGCTTCTTAGTTTTATTTCATTATATTTTGTATTTGATGGCTGAGAAACCTTTTGGTCAAGATGTAATTTTTGTACTTCATTTTGTTGTATTTAAGCTATTATAAGATGTATGACATTTCATTTAACTTAAGCACTGCTCTTATGGACTACTCAGCTTTTAATTTATTGCTTCCGCATTTGTAAGCCCCATATGTATACTCTGACTCGCGTGTGAATTTTTGGAAGTGGCCTTTGGTAATCTCGAATTACTTGCCATCATGGCACCATTCTACTAGGGGCGGAATGGGGTCATGACAACTACTCTCAAGCATGAGCAATGAATGAAAAGCATGGATGTATGACAATACTAGAGGCCCTAAAATCATGTATGGAATGGTGCCAAACCACTCACACAAGACAAACAAAGCATGCAAGAAAGCTTAAAGCTTGAAAATAGCAAAAGGACTTACACCAAGGCTATGCAAAACATGAAGCAAGTGGCCTAAGCAAACCAAAACAGTCTTAAAGCATGCCAAAGTGAGTCTCAAACATGCAAGGAATGAGGCCAAAACATGCTAGAAAGGTGAGCACAAAACATGATGCATACAAGGCCAAAAAGGATGATTGCTCTACACCTATTAAAACCAAACATGGCATGACTTAACCAATGAAAAACAGAGTTATGGCATGTCAAAATAAGCCCAAAAAAACCCATTGAGATGGCATCCCAAAAGCCTAAGTATGAGAGCATGCACAATGATTCATTCTTGAGGCATAAAACACTAACTCTCTTAAGCATGGAAAAGGTGATAAATGTGAGTGCATGACCACACTATATGGACTGAAATTACATATGAAATGATGCCAAATCATGGAAATGGTCCAAGTAATGCATGCTAATGACTTGAACACTCAAAGCTAACAAGCTAGATTGAGCCATGGCTATACAAAGCATGGCATATATGATCAAGACAATGCAAATCAGAGCTAGAGCATGGTAAAACAAGGCCAAAAGCTCCTTTGAGTTGAGCCAAAATATGCAAGAATGATGGTCTAAACACATGATGCATATTAAGGCAATAGAGAGGATTGCAAGACAAGTGCATGGTGCATGCAAGAGGCTATTAAGCCAACCATAGACAGAGGTATAGCATGGCAAAATAACACCAAATACTTGCTGAAATGGGGCCAAAACATGCTAAGCAAACATGCTGAGCCATTTATACTAGCAAATGAGACACAATGAGAGGGGGGGTGTCCCTCTCCTATTCCAGACTCCAAAACCACCTTTCCACCACTGAAAATCCTCTGGATTTCAGTGGTAGAAAGGTCATGCAAAGGTTAGAACAAGTGTCAAAAGGGATGGCTCAAAACAAGGCCAAACAAAGCCTAAGAGGGGGTAGACCACCCCCAACCAAAAAGTGACCTTAAAAAAACATCACAAGCATGAAAAATTAGAACTTTTTATAGTAGAAAGTTAAGCTTAAATCAGCATACAAATAGGTCTAAAAGCTTAAGCCAAAATGGAGGATTAAAAGCTAGAATCTCACCCTTGAAGAACACCTTCAAGAACACAACTCCAGCAGCTTCTTCTAAACAAAACCAGTCCAAGAACACTAAAACCAACTCCCTAGTACCTCAGCAACAAAAGGGTGGTGTTCTAGTAGGTGTTTGTGTGCAATAGTGTGAAGGATTTACACTTTTGAGCACAAACAAGGGCCAAACAAGAGAGAGACGTAAAATATATAGAGAGATATAGAACTTGTATATCAAATTTCTAGAACCTCTGGCAAGGGAGGGGAGGCTCCCTTCTTATAGAATTTCAATTCTCAAGCTTGTTGAACAAGCTGGAGTCTTGAAAGCAATCTCTCCATACACGTGTATGGAGGATGAGAATTGTGCCCACCAGCTGTCACAACTGGCAGAAAATATCTGCAAAAAACAGATGGAAAGGCCTCGGCTCAAAAATATGGCCGATCGACTAAAAGGAGTGCCGATCGACCAAAAAGAGTGCCGATTGGCCAACACCTATGGCCGATAGCAAGAAAACCTGGCTGATGGCTCAATGCCTTAGCCGATGGGTTGAGGGGATGGCCAACAAGCCACCCTCTTCCCTCAGAAGCAAAACCACAAGTCCTTGGTCCACAACCAAGCACAAAACAGACAAGTTGAGAGATCCTAAGGCAAGGCATGCAGCCGAGACCTTTGGGAACTCAAAACGAACACGAGCGTGGATGATCATCGAGTTTTCAAATGATGACATCCAAGTCTTGAGGACGGTTGAAAATGTGGTGTCTACAATAATAAGGAAAAAGTTAAAGTAGTGTTACCTCCATCAAGAAATTTGCAAAATTAGCATTTTCATGGCCTTCAGGATTCAAGCTCATATTCAAATCCAAAGTTAAGATATGTATATGCTTCCATAACATAGAGTGTCTTAATGATGCATTCACAATTTGCTCACGAACTCCTTTGGGTATAACTGGTAAGATTTGTCGAAAGTCTCCACCAAGAACAACAATAATATCCCCAAATGGCTTTTCACTATCACAAATATCCATTAATGTACAATCAACCGCCGCAACACAATGTTTATGATGCATAGGAACTTCATCCCAAATTATGAGTTTTGTTTCTCTAAATAACTTAGCTTGTAACGATTGTTTGCTAAATCCACAAAGGAAATTTTCCAAGACATCTAACGGAATGGAAAAATGTTGAATGTGCAGTGCGACCTCCTACCAGTAACAATGATGTAATTCCAGATGAAGCCACAGTAACAACGATATGCCCAAGGCTGCGACATTTTAATGCAATCGTATTGTATAGACATGTTTTCCCTGTTCTAGCACCCTCATTCAGAAAGAAAACAGTTCCTTTATTTTGAAAAACTGAAGAAGTGATTGTGTTATAAGCATTCCGTTGTCCATTGTTGAGACAATCAATAGTAATTTATGGATTTGCCTGTTGTGCCTCACTCTACAATTGTTGATGTTCGAATATCAATCGATTACTAACTACTGCACTTCAATTTGCGGTAGGTTGTGGCATGGGTGGGAAGTCAATTAAACTTTTGCCTGACTCATGAAGCATTGGATTCAAAAGATGGAGACCATAATCTTCAATTTGAGCCTCGATGGGGTTAAAAACGGCAAACAATGTACGAATCTTATGTGCAAGATCATCACATATATGCGTTAAGAATTGATTCCATAATGCACATGGATTTAGTAGAGAGCACTGGGTGAGAATAATACTAAACAATCTCTTCAATTGATATCCAATTTTCATAACTATAGCCTTTTTCAAGCAGTGTATCCATTCTTCATCATCTTCTAAAAGCCCCCTTGCAACACATGCTAATTTAAATGTATCATGTACAACATTATTAACCATGCGTAAAGACTGAAACGACTTTGGTCCTTTGACAACGATTAATAACAAACATAGATAAAATCTTTCACCACAAGTAGGGCTAGCAAAGTACGTTCTACCAATTGCATATCCCCTTTCTTTTGATTTCTTTCTCTTTTCTGACTTGAGCCAAACAAAATGCTGTGGAAATTCTTGATAAGTGAATGGACATTCATCTTCACTGGTAGCACAATATACAAAGAAGCAAGTAAGAGTTGACATTTGTTGACCAACTCTAGATTGAATAGTTTCTAATGACTCTTCTGGGTTAAAAATAACACGATGCATTCTAGGTAAATGAAGTGCCAATCGTATAACTGTTGGCATTTTTGCATGCAAAGGATGACCAAATATTCGCCAAGTAGCTTCTGGAGGTCCAATATACCTTGCGTCAAGATATTGTTGAATCTCATTTATCATTCCTAACACCATCGTTGTACAATCATAACCCTTATAAATGTACTTATGTATATACTTGACACATCTCATTCCGGCACAAACTTCCACATTTATATGATAGTTGAAAAATTTAGAAAGATATGCATTGTATGGTATAACATCCCTATTATCAACTTCTTGCCCCCTCACAATATGTACTTGACCATTTTTACGACGATGATAGATAGGGTATCCATCTTGATCCATAGTTGCTGTTTCTGTGAAAGCTCGAGGGTATTTCTTAGTGCATCTACCATTTTCCATACATGGTGCTTGCGGATTTCGAACACCACATAGTCCATGTACCATACAACATTTGATAGTTTCAAAAAGCATAGGATCATCTTTTGGGTCTAGAAATTCTGCAAAGACCAATTTGTCCACTTGAGCACATGTTTGAATTTTATCTGGACCCTTAAGAAATAAAAGTGCATGCATATGAGGGAGACCTTGTTTTTGAAATTCAATTGTAAAAACATGTGCAACTTTATTTCCAAACACCTGATTTGTTTCTATCTCCTTCGTCAAACACTTTCTTTTTAACTCAAAAACACGGGGCAATTAAATCAGGGCGATCAATAGGTTTTTGATGTGGTAATAATGTTGAAGTAATTTCTGGCCAATTGGGATTTGTAGTCATAGTAAGAAAAATATCTGGGTGTTGGTTGTATCGTGTGATAGCCATTGAATCTTGAAAGATTTTAAACATATGTTTAGGACTACTAGTAAATGAAGATGGCAAAACAAACCTTTAACGAGGTTGTACATAATCTAGATCAATATCTGACAACTCTTGGTAAAGCTCAACCCGAAGTTTTCCTTGATTAAGCTTGTAGTATGTTAATCGATTTTTCTCAGTTGCAGCCCAAGCATCTACCAAAAACTCTTGAAATAATTTTCCACCTCTCAAAATTGTTGAATACTCTATCGGTCGTTCAAACAAACGATAACTATAAAAATCCATTTGAGTAAGTCGATCAGTTGCAGGTTGATCATACTAAACGTTTTACAATTTCAACTCAGGTTCCCATCTAGGCTCACCATATGGAAATAATATAACATAATGTAATGGCAAGTATGCTGGGTGACATTCATTAATTTGCATTAACTCATTATTTCCTCCAAAACGTAAGATAATATCTCTCATTCCACTTATCTCTGTTCCGTCACCTGGTATTACAATAGCAATCTCATCTGCAATTGGTAGGCTATACCAACAGCGATCATTGTAATGTAGATGAGCAGGTAGATTGTGTCATGTTGAGTTTAATTGATGTAAAATGGCATGAGCCTGGCAAAATTTATCTACAAATGCATTGACTTGCAACAAACTATCCTGAATAGTTTTCAGAACATCCCTTTTCAAGTTAGGATTTCTACGATTATGAATTTCTAAAGCTGAATCAAGGTCATAGATATAGAGTTGAGCATAACTCGCATCCTGCCCTAGTTGTGGTTGTAGTGATCCTGTTCGATGTCGCAATTCCCCATGAATTGTGAATGATATAGGGCCCCTTCCACTGAGTACTCTAGGATCCAATGTAACACCAAGACTCGTAAAAGCATTGGCTGCATTATACACTTGAGTATGACTTCAAAAGGATTTTGATTGATCATTATTCCCATCAGACAATGCCTGAAGTGGTGGAGGGGGTGTAATAAGTAAAGGTAGGCTAATCTTTCCTTCCAAATAGTAAGTTCTGAATAAGGGATGTTTCATAGATGATTTTGTCAATTTTTCATCTATCTAATGTTAAGGCTGAACAATAAGGACATAATACATCCATCTTGCCAAGATAATGGTAGCAAGAATCTTTGTGTGCCCGGGCGTCAATTGATGTACTCATAGGCATATCTTCTAATTCATCATCAGTATATAGATCTTCTTGAAGAAATCGATTTATAGGAGTAGACCTACGAATATTTCTGTATAAATAAAATTCTATAAAACAAAACAGTAAGAGTAAGAGTATGTGTTTCAAGATTAGATATAGTAGATTATCGATTCTTTTGTGGAGCTAAAGATATGTTTGGCATAGAAAACGAATATGTAGAATGATGGGTAATCATTGTTCGTTTTTGTGCCGAATGAGAATCTTCACTTATTGTTTCCCACTCCAGGCAAGTGCGATTGCGACGAATTGGTGTTAAAGAAGGTTATTGTGGTTAAATATATTCTTCCGATCCCTCTTGTTCTCGTTGCAAGCATTGAAATTTAAAGTATGACTTTTCATATTTTTCACGCTCTCGCCGAGCACATTGGGCCAAGGCAGCTTTTGATATTACATTATCATGTTGTGCCTAAAATAAAAATATTTTATCATTGGTGCAAAAAATGCGAATATTTTGTATTTAAAATGAAAATATCTTCTTATTTCTTTCTTTTCTATTAATTTTTTTTTCTATTTTATTTGTTTTATACCTTTAATAGTGTTATCTTTATTTCTTTCTTTCTTCATTCATTTTGTATTTTATTAAAAAAATAAATAAGAATTAAAAATATTGGCCCATATATTTTTTCTTTATTCCTTCATTTCTTTTTTCCTATTCTCTTCATATGAGTTGCAACTTATGGATGGTACATTATAAATGCACATGTATCCATGTAAAATAAAAATAAATAAATTTAGAAAACACATACAAATAATAGCAAGTTCCAGAAAAACATTACAATCATTCTACAAAAACAACATAAAACAACAAATTCATTTTATATACCCATAGCTTTTAACTATTTGAATTTTTGATTAGTTTTGCATCATATTTTTTAAAAAGAATATATACCACTTGGCTTGCATTTGTCATTCTCTTGTCAGAGGAAGTCGTCTTTTCTTTTCCCTTAGACATTGGGTTGACCTTTTCTTTCTTTTTTGCTTAACAAATATAAATAAAATATTCAAAAGATTAAAAACATCTTATATAAATAAAATACATACAATGTTTGACTTTATTTTGTACTTACTGCATGAACACGGATAACATCAAGGTCATACTCATCACGGATGACTACACCAACATTTCTAGATGGGGTTATAGGAGCAGGCCTACAGAAATAGATTGTGAACAAATTAAAATCTATATAATAAAGTGGTAATAGTAAGAGTATATATTTCAAGAATTAAACACAGTTGTTTATTAATTTGGTGTTAAAGAATGTTGTCTTGGGTTAATACATTCCTTTGATCTCTCTCGATCTCGTCGTAGGCGTTCTCCTAATTGGTATGCAAAACATGGCTTCTGATTTTTTTTCACGTTCTTGCCATGCACGTTGGGCCAATGCAGCTTTTGATAACACATTATCATTGTGTGCCTAAAATAAGAACATTATATAATTAGGTGCATAAAATGTGAAGATTATCCCCTCTCTTGCTTCCCTTTCATCATGTACTTTTTCTTTCTTTTAACTAACTTTTCCTCTTCATTCGGTTGAGTTGTTAGTCATATAAGAACCAATGTATGTATTGATGAAATTTAAAAAGGGAGAAAAAAATAATTTGAAAATACATTTAGCACACAAAACTACAAACTTACTATGCACTTATTTCTTTAAAGACACATTGACAAAATGTACGTTGAAAAGGTAAATATTAGATCATTGAGTACGTAAAATGTGAATATTAACGTGTAATGTTTTCTACTTTCCTTTTTCCTCTTCTTGTTATTTCTGTTATATTAAATTTTATTTTGTCTTTTTCTTCTTTCCTTAAGAACTTATAAGAAAAATAAAAATCAAAAAAATTATATTCTGTAGTTTCTTTTTCATCACATATTTATTCATTCTTCTTCCTTTTCTTCTCTTATATTTTTATTATGTTATGTTGTAAATGCAACACGTGTTCATACAAATAGACAAACATATGAAAAATTCATATTAATGTTTATTCAAATGCATTAACATTTTGTACAAATGCTTACTTTAATATGCTTCAGAAAAACATTTCACAATCAATCAGAATTGAATAAATATTTGAAAAAGAAACTTTTAAAAAATATAGATAAAAAAGCGTATATGACACTATGCAATTATTAAAAAAAATCTATATAAAAAAATAATAATAAATATTCGAAAAAGAAGCTTTAAAAATTGTTGAGAAATCATACCACGGGATATGCATTTTCCTTTCCTTTGCCAGAAGGGATAGCCTTTTCTATTTCCTTTGATATTGCTTTATCTTTTTCCTTTGCCTTTGTCTATAAAAAAATAAGTAGAATATATTTATCAATTATTTTTAAAATGATAAGAAAATTCATGTCTAATGTTAAAGTGACTTTTAGGCTTACCTTATGAATGCGAATAGTATTAAGATCACACTCATCACGGATAATAACATTAACATTTCTTTCTTGAAGAAATCGAACCTATATATACAAACATTTTATAGTGATAAATAAAACTTTATACACATAAATAAGAAAATTAGTAAACGGAGTTGGTATTACGATTCTATGTAAGTCTCCATCCACCTATAAAATATGAGAAAAAAAAAAGTATTTTATTAGAAGAAAATTAGATATGATAAGTTTTTAAAAAAAATAAAAAAAATAGACCTTATATTATAAGAGAGCAATGTAAATTTATATGAAGAAAAAAAACAAAAAACTTACTTGACCAAAAATAGTAATGTTGTCCATAACTGTTGTACTTGAACCTAAAAATGTTGGGCTTTGCTAGGGAGCTCTAATTAGAGCTGCCCTCAAACAGCTCTAATGAGCTGGCATCATTTAAAAAAAAAAAAAAAAAGAAAGGTAAAGGACAAAACATGAGTAGGAAAAAGACAATTTAATGCCACTTTAGAGCTCAACTTTTAGAGCTCTCACTCATTTTTGAAAAATGTTTGGTTATATAATTTTAGACACCAAGAAACAAAAAATTAGCAATAATAAAAGTTAACATGGATTTCATTGGGAATGAAATGTTATTTCCAAATCAGTTGCTACCAAATTGGATAATAAAATTCAAAATCTTATTTAAATAAATAACTGCCATGGATAGAAAAACCTTAATCGGTTACAATTAAGAGGAGAAGAAATAAAAATATAAACATCAAAAAAAAAAAAAAAGGCCAACCCAATCGCATTACAATGATAAAACTAAATATTGAAATCAACCCTAATAACATGAAGAGTATGAAAATCGGAGCACAAATTTGGACATGAAGAGTATTAAAATTAAATTTGGATTTCAACTCTTTTCTTTCCTAACTGACTTCAATTTTATAGAGATGAAATTAAAACCAAAATCAAAACCCGTTATAATCATAAATATTTTGAAATTCACCATTTATCACCTGGAAAGTCCAAACATAAATTTATACAAAAAAAAAAAAAAATCACCAGACAACAAAGCCATTTTATAAACAATAATGAATATTTATTTCATAAAGGCAATTAAAACAATACACATACATTCACCAACTCATTTTGTTTCATCAAAAGCAAAAATTTTGTCACTGCCCATTGATTATGACTTTAGTTGATGAAATTCTTATAAACCCAGAAATATATAAACCCATCAATGTAGAGAGAAAATGTAAACCCATTAATGAAACCTATCAATGCTTGTATGTGATTCGTGAATAAAAAAATGAGTGAATACGAAGGATCCATGTGATTAGTTTTGTTTTTTTGGACCAGACTAAAATATATTATGGTGTTGATATGAATATGAATGTTCAGCAAGTTCTAACTATAAAATTTGTAAAGTAAAAATATGAATTTGAGAGTCACCAAAACATAATTGACTTACTACCAAAATTTACGGACTAAAAATTTGAATGGATAGATTTTTTTTATTAGTAACAGCAATAAAATAAGAAAAGATTATAGTCATGTTTCTCAATGTTTTCATGGACAAATCATGTACAGTCAAAACAGATTAGATGTACCATAAAAAAAATTTAAAAAAAAATTTCTTAAGCAATTACAGAATTTATATACAAATTAAAAATAAACAGTCACTGAGATGTATTTTGATACTACAAAAATAAATAATAAATAAATACCATTTTTTTGACTAAAAAAAATTACAGAATGCATATACTAAAATAAATAAATAAATCAACAAATATTGATAGAACACTTACAGTAAAAGAAAGAAGGTGTTGTTAGACAACTTCTTAAGAAATTATTAGTTCTGAACAACACAAAATTGTAAAGTAACTTGCAAAATAAAAATAATAAATAATAAATTGATTAACCATAAAAAAACAATTACATAATATATTGCATCATATATGCAATAAGATTTTTACATGGTGGGGTTGCATCATTGATGCATTTTAACTTATTGCATGAACAAATTTTGTTCCTTGTGAATAAAACTACTCCATATAAATTAAACTACTCTCCTATAATCTAAAAACTTATTTAGCTAGAATATGAAAAATTGCTTCAATGTTTTTGCCAGCTTCAGAAGCATTATCTAACTTAACTATTCTACAGATTTGAACAAAAGAAAGTCCAGTCCACTGAAATAATATCAATCAATATATGTTTAATAATTTTGAGAATCCACCTCCAATATTAAAACACATCACCACACCATATTACTACTCTAACTTATCAAATCAAAACTATTTATTTATAATAAAAACAAATTTATTTGACCAAAATAGTGAAATTGTCCATAACTGTTGTACTTGAATCTAATAATGTTTGGTTATATAATTTTAGACACCAATAAACAAAAAATTAGCAATACTAAAAGTTAACATGGATTTCATTGGCAATGAAATGTTATTTCAAAATCAGTTGCAACCGAATCGATTAATAAAATTCAAAATCTTATTTAAATAAATAACTGCCATGGATAGAAAAATCTTAATGGGTTACAATCAAGAGGAAAAGAAATAAAAATATAAACATCTAAAAAAAAAAAAAAAGGCCAACCTAATCACATTAAAATGATAAAATTAAATATTGAAATCAGCCCTAACAACATGAAGAGTATGAAAACCGGAGCACAAATTTGGACATGAAGAGTATTAAAATTAAATTTGGATTTCAACTCTTTTATTTCCTAACTGACTTCAATTTTATAGAGATGAAATTAAAACCCAAATCAAAGCCCGTTATTTAGTGGGTGGATAGGTTTTGATGGCATAATTTGAAAAAGATGGACATGTGGTGGTGGAGATGAGTGCTCTCATAAATCCTATCTCATTATTTAGTGGGTGTGTGGATTTAATTATAAGATGTGGTGCCCCAAAATGATTGATATCTTCTTTAGTAATTTCATTTGAGATTATTATTATAATAAAAATAAAAGAAGTCAAAGAATAGAGATCCAAAATAATAAATAGGATGCTCCAAAATAAGAAAAATGCTATGAACCTATATATAGGAAATCATAATTTATTTCAAATATGTTTATGTAATGAAAATTAAATTGATGAAATATGAGATTTATGTGTAAAATAAATTTAAAATGTTAATTTTTTAAATAAATTTTAAATGAATAAGAGTAAGTTTATAACATTATTGGCATGAATCGTAGCAATAATTGATGCGTGGACGAGAAAGGCTCCTAATCATTGCGCTTTGAAATATATAAATGATTATTATTATACAAAATGACGTAAAGTATACTTAGATAGACATTAAATGTTAACAACATTTGATTATCAACCTTTTTTTCTTTCTCAAAATAGCTAGAATGGAAACAAATATCCACTACAAGACCATTGTCTCCAAATGTGCCTTTCAAGCGCGTAGAAAGTAGACGCTATATAATTGGATCGTGTGTAACACAAAGTTCTACAATTTGAGATCTGATTGAGACCCACCCCTTCCCGCAGGAGTTGGTGATTGGTGAAGAGAAAAAAAAAAAAAAAAAAAAAAAAACCAATCAGCATCCAGTGAGAATGCTGGGTCCCAAGCTTTTCTCCTACAATTTCACCCTCAAAGACAACACCCCCCATTGTTACCAGAAACACCTGCCTCATTGAGCGCGATCTTTAACGGATTTTTAGTGTAAAGATTGGCCATTTTTGAATCAGATATACAATAATATTATATTGTTGGCAACAAGAATACATACGTACATGTGGTTCTAATGCTTCACACATGGTTTGGTAAAATAGTACATATGAGAGAGAGAGAGAGAGAGAGACTGAGTCTCACTGCCTTGGTTGCCCCACCCTCACTTTTCTCTGTTTTGTTTTTTTAGGCCTAAAACACTCGTTACCTAAAGAACTTCTACTTCTGTTCACTTGGGTCCCACAATGCTCGCAACCTTTTACTATTTTTATTCTCTCTTTCTTTTTTGTTGATCAAATCCTCTCTCCAAATTCCAAGGTAATCCTCTTCTCTTGGCTGAATCTTTATCCGCTTCTCTCCATCAGAATGAGATCCTCTCTCTCTCTCTCTCTCTCTCGTCACTGCTGCTAGATTTTTACTTCATCCTATTCTGTGAATGTGCTATGTGTTTTGTTGATTTTGTTTGATTTTCAGTTGGTAGAATTGATTCTTTGAGGTGTGTCAATTTTGGGTTTTTTTTTCCTTTGCTTTTTGGCTTAAAGATTTGATTTTTTGAGGTGGGTTGAGCTGGGTTACTTGCAGAATTATGTTTGGTTAACAGTAGCATGTGGGGTTGTTGTTCGGTTTTGACTTTCAGTTCAAACCTCTGATGTTTTCAGTTGGGTTGCTTTTAGTTGTTTTCATTAACAATTTGATGTGGTCTTTTTGTTTGTTTTTGATCTCCAGCCAAAAGATTTGTTTTATTGAGGTGGGTTGAGTTTGGGTACTTGTAATTTTTGGAGTATTCATGTTTCTAGAGGTGGTAAGCTTTGGTTTAAAATTTTGGGGATGGAAGCATGGTCTGAATTTGATGAAAACAAAGTTTGTTTTGGAAATGGTGTTTGGCTTGAATCATTGAAGGACTAATTAGAAAGCGAAGGATGATGAAAAGTGGCAAAGATGAAGAGAAACTAATGGGTCCTTTGTTTCCTAGACTTCACATCAATGATGCAGAGAAAGGGGGGCCAAAGGCACCTCCAAGGAACAAGATGGCTCTTTATGAACAGCTCGGTATTCCTTCTCAGAGATTTACCTCTGGATCGGCATCAATGGTGCCTCTACCCCCCAATAATAGTGGCAGTATGATCCCTTCCACATCATCTAGTCATGTGAGTTCAAGAATCTATATGAGGTTTTGCTCTTTAGTAAGAATTTACATAATTAACTGTCTGTTTAGGGCAAGGGATATACAATTATCATCCATTGTGAAGAAACCACATGTGCAGTTTGAAAATGAAGCTTATTATGTTTTTGTAAGCGGCTCCAATATATTTAGTAAAATTAACCATAGCTTTGCTTTCTAAATGGCATACGATTACAATTTCTTAGTTTGTTGTTGTTGAACATAAAATAGAGAGGGATAATGGTATATCTCTTGCTCAAAATAAACCCACATAAGTTGCATTACTTGTTTACGAGCCCTTCATGTATGCAAGAATAACACCAACTCGTCCCAGTAAAGACTGCAAGAGCCTCTTTGAATTTCCACACTAAATTCTAACTTCTAAGTCATAAAGATGACAATCCTAAAGAAGACCAAGAGCGAGGAGATTACAAGAGATAGTTATCCCACTATTTTTCCTAAAGGATAGCAACATTTTTTTTTGCTCTTTCTCACTTCAACTTAAGGATGGAAGAATTCACACACATGTATACGTCTTTTTGTGTGTAAAGAGCCAAGCATAAAGGGCTAAAATACCATGCCTTGTCATGATGTGCATTGACCTACAAAAAATGGTTGACGTGACTTGTACAAGTAAAAGCATTTTGAGTGCAGAAGTGGGAAAGAGAAAGGATACAGATACAAGCTATTATCCACATAGGTCACACTAATAATATTTGTAATTAAATTACGGGTTGCACATTTAGGTTTGAGCTTGAGATAATCTTCTTGCTGTTTTATTTTCTTGTCGTGTTTGTGAGCATTGTCGCTGTTCTCTTCGAAAATTGTGATCTTAAGGTACTTGAGAATTTGGTAGTCATATGGAGCATTAGATACTGCCATTGACAGTTTTGTTGTGGTATTTTCAATCATTTAAGAGTCCAGTCATCTCTTTTTTTGATGAGCAACAAAAGAGAACTTTTATTAAAATGGAGAAGAAAAAAAAAAAGATGTACAAAGGAGGACAAGAAGTCCTCAAAAATAGAAAACAAAAACTAAGAGTCACACACGGACTTCCAATAGCTAGAAATCAAGAAAAGCGGAATCCCCCTAAACAGGGGAGCCACTGAAGTCCAAAGAGATGCTATGAATCTGATTTTTTCGCACATCGAGAAAACATCAACAATTCTATCCTCAAAGAACCACTCATTCCTTTCCAACCATATGACCTAGAATAACGCAAAAACTGCTCAAAGCCCCAACACCTTCGCTTTCTTATTTGACCCCCAAAAATGAAAATCAATAAAGAGCATCGAAAAAGAGTCCAGTCATCTCTTTGACAGTATTGTGAAAACAGGCCTATGATGATTTGCCTGGGTGCTTGTTGGAAAATTGGTTTTATAGGTACTAACGAGCAGGGCACTCCTAAAGTGAATTGTTGGTGGTTGTAGTATTTTGGAATTGTTTAGTTATGAATAGATGTGATAGTACTCTGCAACATGTTCTGTTCTGTTGTTCTTTTTTTTTTTTTTTTGGTCACATTATTCATAATTTGCCTCCAAAAAATGCATGATTTGTACATTACAGGATCGCTTAGATGCTAGGCAGCCAGTAGAGGCGTTAACTTGGGTGGCCTTTTGATGTAGGACAACTTGTTGGAATTTCAGAACAACGACTATTTAAGGGCCTAAACAGTGAGTAACTTAGGTTTTTAATGGTTAAATTGAATGTTAATGGGTAGGAGAAGGTATTATTAAGGTTGATTTGGTTGGTAATTGGATAGGGCTTTGGGGCTGAAAGTGCACTTTTTGAAGGCTGTTAATAGTAATCCGAGAATAGTACTTGGGTAATTCACGCAAAGAAGAATAGAGAGAGAAGCAGAGAGGGAGTGAGGTGCTTCACCCTAGTAAGGGGGAGGGAAATTCACACAAGCACAATCTAAAATTCTCATACCTTCAATCCATTTTGTACTGAACGTGCTCTGTATGAAATTGCAAATTTGCCCTTTTTCTTTTCAATGCTCGCCATCACCTTTGCTTTTTAGTATAATGATATTCTGGATGTTAAAGCTTCCCTTTCCTTTGTACATCAGTGCACGGTTTATTTTTATCTTCTTTCTCTTCATTTTGTTAGTTTTCAATATTCAGCACCCGAGTTGAAATTCTCCTTACATGTAAGAAAACATGTGAGGAGAATGATTGTCCTTCATTTCTTGTGTTTCACAAGTATTTCTATGCATTTTTTTTGTTTCTGTTATGGTGATTAGATTACTTCTACTGAGGTTTAAATCTATTGTGATGCATTTCTTTTTGTTACAAAAAACAACAAATATGGTTTCATGAACTCATGAGTTCTTGAGCTATTCTATTTTCTACTTACACGAAGAGGTTCATGGTTGTAGGGTGGTGGCCAAAAAAGGAGTCTGTGTTCACCAGTCAGCAATTCACCTGCTTTTCATTTGGCTGAGAAATTTCACTCTTATTATTCTGGTGGGATGAATTTGAATACACCATCGATGAATCTTGAATCGCGACCAGTGAAACCCACAGAGTATCACACTTTGAATGCTGCGGGGCATATGTCAATGACAGCCAATTTTAGTTTTTATCAACCACACAGCATCTCTAAGAACTCTTCTACAAAGAAGCTTGGAGATGAGGATGATTTTAAAATTCCAACCTTCGCCCAATCAGGCAGAACTATCAATACTGGTAATGGACAACAAAACATGAATAAAGAAAATCCCACTGCCTCAAGCCCAAACGGGCAACTTCAAAACGCTTGCATAAAACAGCTGAAACAAGCTAGCAGCTCTGCTGATCTAATGTCAAAGCAACATATAAGGAATCAAACTGAAGAGAACTCAAAAATGTCTCCGAGTTATCATGATTGTGCCAAAAATCCCGTTTCAAATTTGACGAAGGGGGATAAGGTTTTGGGAGATACATCTCCAAGTCCTCTTGGTAGGATCTCTGAATCAGTAAAGGGTATAGAGCTTCATGAGTGTAGTACTTCACAAGAAAAAAAGGCCCCTAGTGATGGCATTGCAGCAGAGCTTAACAAGGTGGTTAGAAGGAGAAATGATTTCACGGTGGAAAGCATATCCTGTTCCAGACCACCACGTGGAGACAATCATGGAAGTCCTAGTAGACTTGAAAATGTCAGCAAGTGCCATGAAGATCAGTGTGGGGCTTTACAAGTGGAAAAGGTAGACAGAAATGGCAATATATCAGACAACTCCATTGTGGACTCTATATCAGGTGTGGATATATCCCCAGATGATGTTGTAGGAGTCATAGGTCAAAAACAATTCTGGAAAGCAAGAAGAGCTATTGTCCAGTAAGTATCTCTGATTGATCATTACTATGTTCATTTGCTATGGATTAACTATATTGAAATGAAGGAATCATGCATACTATGCGAAGCACAGTGCATTTTTATACCTAAATTTTAATTCTAAGGTTTTTAATTGTTTACATGTGCATATTGAGGTGTAGTTTTTTCCCCTAAAACATTTAATTTAATATGTTCTAATGCTGAATCCATACATTCTGTTTTTGGTTTGAAATATTCTATGACCTGATTTCACATGTCGTAGAAAATCATAATAATTATCCCTCTAATGGTTTCGCTTGTCAAATTTTTTGTAAGGACATACACGCCATTTTTGGAAAAATGAATCAAGCTGAAGTCAGGGACATTGTTCCAATTAAAACAAGCAAACACAAAAGTTTTACTCTCTGGTTTCCATTTGATATTCTCATACACTATCATAAATTTGATTCTATTTGTTCTCTGGAAACTTGCTGCTATTGAGATATGTTTGTTTGTTTGTTTGTTTGTTTTTTTAAGCTCCAAACGAGTTAAGGACTGGGTGTTTCATAGTGCCTGGTGTTGAATTGTTGACTACTCTCATCTAAATGGTTAGCTGTTGCAGAGAGGGAAAACTTTATTGTTTAAATAGGCAAAATCCATTTTACCTTCTTGTGTTATTGCTCGATAGCACTTTATCCCCCTATCTTTTAAAAATAGCCATATATCCCTCATGTGGTTTTGGACTAAAATGCAACCTTAACACCGTTAATATTAACAATAAAAAAACAATTATACACCCTTTATGTCTTACTCTTCTATTTTTGACTCTCTTTGTAAATAAATAAATAAATTTGCCTCCATGACCAAGAAAAAAAATAAAAAAACATAACACAAAACTAATATAAGAAACTAGAGTTTCCTATTTTTTTTTTTTTAATAAACTTAATTTTTAATTTTAATTAATTTATGATTTAATTTGTTAAATATATATGTATATGTTTAATTTAAAATATTATTAAATAATAAACTGTGTTAAAAATTAAAAATTAGATTAAGGTACTTTTATGATTTAATTTATTATATATATGTGTTATGTATATGTTTAATTTAAAATATTATTAAATTAGGGTGTTTAGTTTAATTTATGATTTAATTTGTTATATATATATGTATGTTTATGTTTATTTTAAAATGTTATTAAATAAAAAATTGGGTTAAAAATTAAAAATTGGATTAAAGTAGTTTGATGATTAATTTTTCTAATAATAAATTAAGGTATTTAGGTTAATTAAATTATATATATAATATGTATATTTAATTTAAAATGTTATTAAATAAGAAATTTAGATAAAAAAGATAAAACAAGGCTAGTTTCGTCTTCTTACATTAAAATTTACCTTTGACTAATTTTTTTCCTTCCCCCAGCTCAAATAAGCATGTGAGACACACTTTCTGTTAGTTTGGATGGAAAACGTAACTGTAGCATTTTAGTCCAAAATCACATGGGAGGTATGTGACTATTTTTAAAAGACAGAGAGATAAAGTGCTATTGGGTCATATTACAAGGGGATAAATAGGATTTTGCCCTATTTAAATTATATTCTCAAAATGACCACTCATGGTGGCCAGGCTCTCCTTCATAAGTGGGCCAAACATGTGCACGTTTTATTTATTTATTTAATTATTGGGTAGGCGATGAGGTTCAAACACAATAACCTACTTTGATACCATATTGAATTGTTAACCACTATCTCATATAAAAGCTTAAGCTATTAGAGAGGGGCAACTTTATTAATTAAATTATATATTCTCAACAGCTATTCCGAGTGATTCATTCTCTATATTTTTCTAAAAAGTGTGGATGTTGTGAATGTATCAATCTCTTTATGATATGTGAGATGAGAATTTAATTATGTTGCTTTTTAAATGTGAATTTTTCTATGCCAAAAAAAATATATATATATATATCTTTTTGACTAGACATAGTGGGGACATACTTTGGGACTCACTGAGATCTTATTTTAATTTTTTTAAAGCTACTTTCAAGGGTCGTATTATAATATTTGGAACATGAAGGTTGATAAAAAAAGAATCTATAGAACTCATATAAAACCATCGATAAAGCAACAAAGATCTAATCACGGTTGTGAAGTTGAGATTAGCTTCTAACAATCCTTGGAGCCCAAATGCAACAAATATCTAGTTTCTGGTTGATTTAAATTTAGTTGTTATTTTAAATGTTAGATTTGTGTTAATTTTTGTTAATTTTGGTTCTTTATGGAAGACGTATTTATATACATGGAAAATAAAACAATGTTGTCATATCTTTGTTGTATCCATGTCCTTATTTGATTTTTGAAATTGCCATGTCTTGTGTCTGTGCCATATCCATGCTTCATGGTGTTTCATATGGATGTTCTCGTTTTTAGAATTGAATAACAATATCAATCATAATTACGTCGAGAATTTTGATTTTTCTAGCATGCAACAAAGGAATGTAGAATTTTCAGAATAGTTTCATTGAGGGTGTTAACATTTAAATTTGTAGAAAACTACCAAATGTGGGTAATTTTCTTCTTTTTATTTTTGGTGCCAAAACATTGTACATTAAAAGTTCTTGGCATACAGAGGTGAAGGTTGCTTGATCCGTGGCATGCACTTAAATGACATATTGGCACCTTGTTCCAATGCAACCTTCGTTTGTCAATTATCTCTTGCTCATAAGCAAGTATGTCTTTCTAGGTTAATGGGAACATTTTGTAAACATGGCCTTCATGTTCGATGCATGTCCTAGAAATTTATGTTTTGGGGTGTGAAGATGGTTATGAGTGAATAGCTTGTTATCTTCATTTGATGGGACTTAAGGCTTGGTTTGGTTTGGTTTGGTTTGGTTCTGGATCTCCTTTAAACTGAGGGTAAATATTAGAATAAGTGGCATTGTTCCACTATTTTGAAGGGCAAGATGGTGGGATTTGATATTTTTGGAAACAAGGAAGCAAGATTGCGGGGATAGGAAAACCATTAGGGGGTTGAAATAGAAGATAGTTGAAGAAATAGAAGTTCATCTTCCACTTGATCTTGGAATTGTCCTTTTGTGTATAGGTTTGATCAAGTATGATTTACTTCAAATCATTGCCAACAGTTGGAATGTTTGTGCCTTGGTAAGGTTGCCAAAACAGACACCAACATCAAGGAGTTTTTTTAGTGTTCACATTTTTCATCTTTTTGCACCATTGTCTTGCAATGCTTTGTTTTGTTTTCGAGACATATAATGAACCCTTTTAATGCAAATGTTCTATAGAATTGTATGAAAAACAATATATGGGCAAAACCTTGGGTTGGAAATCCACTCAATGCGATCCACACATGCAAATGTGTGATGGATTAATACAGTTTGTCCTGAAATTTAGTGACATGGACAACCGTCTTAGGCTGGAAAGAGGTACAGATTGCAAACACTGTTATTAAGTGGTCAACTATGTGTGTGCAGAAGTGTTTTTGGTCCTTGCTTGAAAATCTGGTTTTGGCGCTTAATCCAACTCCAATGCTACTATTTGCAGTCAACAAAGAGTTTTTGCGGTGCAAGTCTTTGAGTTGCATAGGCTAATAAAGGTATGTTGTTCTTTGCTCAGTGAAAATGGCAAGTCATTTTCTTCTTGGTTTTAGAATAATGTGACTTCTAAGGAAAGAGAATTGCATTCCTTGATTATATGACACAGGTACAAAGACTGTTTGCGGCATCACCAGATCTATTGCTCGGAAGTGAACTTTTTATGGAAAAGCCTTCAATCGAAGTATTATCCATGAAGAAGTTGCCCTTTGCGAATGCAATAAAAGCACCATCGTTAATTGCAGATCCTCTGAGGCCTAACCCCAACACAGAATGTGCAGCAGAGAATGCATTGGGAAAGCCTCCTCTTCCTTCTCTCAACGGTGATACCAAGAAAGTACTTAATACTGGGCAATCAAATTACAAACCAGCCACTGATGATGCTAAACCACCACCTTGGTGCCTCCACCCACCGCCCGGAAACCAGTGGTTAGTTCCTGTATTGTCACCTTCTGAAGGACTTGTTTACAAGCCCTATGGAGGATCTTGTCCTCCAACATCAGGTTTTGTGGCTCCAGTTTATGGTAGTTATGGGCCTACAAACCTAACTCCTGTAGGCAGAGATTTCTTGAAAACACCTTGTAACATTCCCCCATCTCATGACCAAGGGATTGGAATTCTTTCCGGCACTCCTCTTGGTCAGACCTGCTTTCTTCCATATGGCATGCCATTCATGAACCCATCTATTTCTGGTTCAGCTGTCGAGCAGGTGAGTCCATTTGCTAGAGCCCGGTCAAATGGGCTAGAAAATCACTCAACCGGGGATATCAATTTCACCATTCCCTATCAAAACTCATGTAATGTGTCGAGCCAGAAGAGTGAGGCAAACTCATACTGTGTCAAGAATTTGCAGGCATCAAAAGAGAGTGAGGTGCAAGGTAGCACAGCAAGTAGTCCTTCTGAGAGGAGGGTGCACGGAGATGGGCTTCCTCTTTTCCCTACTATCCCAACAGTTAAAGTTATAGATCGACCTGCTCGGGCTCACAGTACCGAGGAGCAAACGCGGGTGATTAGAGTTGTACCTCACAACCCTAGATCAGCATCTGAATCAGCTGCTCGAATTTTCCAGTCTATACAAGAAGAAAGGAGACGGTATGACTAGGTTTATCTTAGGTTTATGACCAATAAATTTTATTCAATGAGAACACCCTACAGGAACTGACCATTCTCTGTGCACTTTTTTTTCAATAATATTTTGTATGTATTTTTATTTTAATTTTTTCCAGATCAAGCATTAATTTCTGTAAATATGAATCCGAGTGATTTCACTGTACACCTTCCAATTTTTTTTTTCAACAGGTTGCTGTAGTCTTTCTTCTTATTGTCCATTTTGGATGTTCATTTACAGTAATTTGAAATTGGCTAATTTCTTCTTATTGGCCTATTTGTTTAAATCTCTTTTCTCTTTTCTTCTCTCTCTCCCTCTCTCTCTCATGCTCATCAATTTGGAGACTAATCTAGCTTCTCACCCTCTCTTTAACTCTTGGTTTACATTGCATTTCAAATGATGTTATCATGCATAATTTTCAAAATACAAAAAATTGTTGGGTCATTTCTAAATCAAATTATCATATCAACCTTTTCGATTGCCAAAAGAAAAAAGTAGTGTATGATTTTAACCAAGTTTTGCCCGCCACTAAACAAAAGTACTAGATTTGGCCCGACAGTCATGTAGAAATTTCTACCACCAATGAAAAAAATTAAAAACATTTTATACTCCAATTCATGAATTTATTGATCATCATGAACATTTTGCAAAATATCCAAGACCCCATAGTACAAAGAAGTTTCAAAAACTGTTCCCTTGTTTACTTGGACATGTAAATCGTAGCATGAAGGATTTGAAATGTAGTGTTCAAGAAAACCTAGATCTTGTTGAGTTTTCAAATTGTCAATGCACTCGTTATTTGAGTGGTTGTGTAGATCTTGCGCTGATGTTCTCTCCACCCCATAACAATGCCACAGATCATTCTCAACTAAGCCTATGAAGATGGAACAAGTTCACTAACCTAATACCATGCAGTGCAGCTGAAGCTACCAATTTCCAGTGTTCTTGTCCTATGACATTTTTCAAGAATTGGCAGATTAACTGGTTTGGATGGACTTGTTTTACAGGTAAATTAGTCTTGAATAAATTAGGGTACTAAAGAAACAATTTTGCTATGGAAACAATAATCAACCATAGATTTTGAAACACAAAATACATGTGGATTGTTTGAAAAAAAAATGGTTTTATGGTGACTTTAATGTGAAATTAAAGTAGGTCCCAACTATTGGTTGAGTTGTGATCAAATGGGTTTAGATTCTTTGTAACAAGATCTTTACACTACAAAAAGAATAACAAAAAACCATTACGAATTGAATGAGACATTATCTCATAAAGTTGGCCTCATGAATGAGGTATTGAGAATTGTGTATAACTACTAATCTCACATTGATTGTAGAGGGAAGCATTGATGGGTATTTAAACCTTAAGATTTTGATAAGGGCATAAGCCCTTTAGGGCGTCTAAATTTTCTGAAGGAAGGGAGTTATAGATGCTTCAAGGATGGGCTTGGGCCAAAACTATTGTCCAAATAGGTTATGCAAAAATTGTCGCGTGCGTGCCGCCTGCCCTGGCCGGGACTGTGGATCTTGGGGCTTGGGGTTTGAGCTTGAGGCTTGTTGGAATGGGTTACGTTTGAGCTGGGCCGGATTGGTGGTCCACCAACCTAATCTTTTTGAGCCAAGTTTATTTAGTGGCTATAGATATACACACGTGTATATAGAGTGTGTAACTCACATACTTATTCCCCATCAATTTTGTACATTAGTTCGTCAGGTAATATGCTGCATTTGTTGCCAGCCTTCATGGATGGGAGGCTCCTTCTCTCTTCCTCATTGTGTATAAAAGGAGGCCATCTTCCTTGGTTTCAACAAATTTTTTTTTTTTTGGCTTCTATGGCTTCGCTTGGAAAGTGGTTATTTTGTAGGCTTTTTGACTATTTGACTATTTTAGTAGGCTATTTTAGTTTGTGTGTTTGAGAAGATGGATTGAAATATTTTTAAATGATTGTATTAGAAAAAAGTGTTTGATATGATGTTTTGTTGTTAAATGACCAAACTGCCCCTACATAACCAAGCTGCCAGCCGTCGAACTCCAAACCGACATTGGCTTACGTGGGACGTAGGGATTTGCACGTCAATCCTTTTTTTTTTTTTTTTCAAAGTTTAATCTATGCTGGCTCCAATTGGTGAACCTGGCTAACAAAAAAATAAAAAGGATTGTCATTTCGATTATTTGAATTGTAATTTTTAACATCTACACACACACACACACACAAAATGTAAAAGTTGTACACAATTAATTACATATATGAACAAACCTTTAGTCATTTGTTAAACCTGACCCATTAATATAATTTATAAATTTTTTAATATTTATAAATTATTAATAATCATCAGTTTATAATGATTTTTTTTTCAAATACGTATTTTTCTTCAATTATTTTGTTGTCAATTAATTTTTTTTTTCAGATAATTTTTTTTTCAATTACTTCTTTTTTCAAATAAATTTTGTGTCCATTACATTTGTTTGAATTTTTTTTTCCAATAAATTTTGTGTCCATTAAATTTTTTTCCAACTATTTTATTTTCAAATTTTTTTTTTCAAGTAATTTTTTTCCAATTATTTTTATTTCAACTATAATGTGTATGGTCCCATTGTCATAAATAATAAAAATTAAATTCAAATATATTTTTGGCTTGAACGCGAACTCTTTTTTTTAGTTGATGTTTAAAAAAAATTTCAAACATTTTGTTCAAATTTGTTAAAAATTAAATATGAATTTTTATGTTTTTCTACAAACAAAAAAAACCAGCTTATAAAATTATTGAATTTGTCAGAAATTTTAAAAATTACCAAAAAAAATGATGAAGTACAAAAAAAAAAAAAATGCAATTCTTTGTTATGAAATTGGACTGGGAGTCAAATATCAAAGGCATCCAATAGGTGCAAAATTGAACCAAACTAAGGGTCAATCTAGGCAAATAAAATTTATAAGTACATTACAAACGTTTAGGAAGTTGAAGTTCGAATATTATGCATTACAAATAGTTCCATAAGTCCAATGGCTTGCTACGTGGTTCACATTCCACAACAAATTTCCACAATGAAAACAGTATATTGACAATAGTCCCAAACGGCGTATATAAAACAAATGGTTGCGGATGCGAACGTGAACTCTTGCCATATCCACATCTGTATCCCCAACCATGAGCCCATCATCGAGATTTTCTCTGCTGGCGTGAACGTCGGGCATGTCATCCGGCACTGATGAAACAGAATAATGTCTATTGTTGCCCAAGGCAACTAGCTCGTGTCTACGAATGAAATTGTGTAACGTCATTGATGCACCAATGAATGGCACTTGCACCGTCGCAAAATCATAGTCCAGCATGTTGTGCAGGAACTTCCATCGAGATTTCCACAATCCAAAAGTCCTTTCCACCACACTCCTTAGTGACGCATGCGCTTTGTTAAACATTTCTCTCGGGTTATTGGGTCGTCCCTGTTCCCAAAATAGTGCTTGATGATACTGAGACCCTTTGGATGGTGGTAAGCACCCCTTCTTGTTTGGATATCCCGCATCCACAAGGTAATATTTACCTACAGTTTAAAAAAAAAAAAAAACAATTATATACACGTGACATAAACCCGAACTAGTACTAAATCTGAAATGTGTAACCTTCTTGTGGGTGCGGAAATAGTGCTCGTTGATTTTCAATTATTTCCTTAAAGATGCGACTGTCATGCATGCTTCCCTCCCAGCCGCAAGAAATAAAAATGAAGCACATGTTAAAGTTGCAGACTGCTAGTATATTTTGGGTTGGATAACCTTTTCGGCCATAATATGTGCCCGCATCACGGGTAGGCAACACGACTTCTACATGAATTCCATCCAACGCACCTATACAATTATGCCATAATAGAACACATCACAACTATTTAATTGTACATCGCATTCTACACAAGTGTTCTTAACGGCAATTACTGAATTCTCACCTTGAACGGTATGTATATGCCTCTTGACCGCAAGTAGGGATGCCTACTATTTTGATCTCTGGTTGGCTTGCAATGCTGTTCAGTGAACAACTTCATTGCATCCAACACTGCATGAAAATGTCGAGAAACCGTTTCTCCCGAGTGTTGAAACCACTCTTGAATGTTTCGGTTTTGGTAGCCGGCCAAGGTATGGATGAACATGGCAACACTTTCTTCAATGTGTAATCCATGGGGTCTTTTAGGTACCCGTAAACCAAAATCCCGTCGTAATGTATCACATAACACTTTAAACACATACAGAGGCATATGCAAATTTTCTTCGCTCCTACCCAAGTGTCCATAAAATAATTCTTGAATCCATGCACAACCGGTTAAAATTGAAGTTCGACATGGGATCTTCTCCATGTACTTCACGTAATATTCCATTGCATGTCGCGCTGCTTCAGCGATTATATCGTTCTGTTGGTCCTCTTGTTCTTCTGCTTGTTCGATTATGTCATCATCATTATTTCGATACAGATTGCTACATTTACCGTTCCACATATCAAAATTCATGAACCGTACAATGCACACAACACAACATTAATTACGTCAACCATGTACTCTTGTCATATTATAAACTAATGCACAAAATAAAAAGAATGGCAACACCCATGCATACATCCACATTTTCCTAGAAACCATAAAGAGGAATCCAGTCAATGAAATTGAATAATTCTAGTTGGGAATTCTGTTACAGTAAACACAAACCAAGCTTCCATGAAGCAATACTGCATAAAATGTTCGACATTAGGTCCGCATCCATTCACCCAAAACATTAATTTTAACTAGCAACACTGATAAGCGAAGCTAGGAAAAACCACAAAATAAAGAAACATAACAGCACAAGTCATGTCCACAAACACCCAAAATAGTTTCCATTTTCCCCAAAAACAACAAACCGCAAGACTCACAGTCCTTTGGAGGCCTTTAATGCCGCAAGCCAACTGACCACATTACCATCATCAGGCATGCACATTAGTATCTCACGGTAATCTGCATTCTCCAATGCAATGCAGGCAAAGTGGAAAAGGAGTGTATTGAAGAACTCGGGTATAGCCATAATCCTTTGCATGCATACCTCAATGCCATACTTCTAAGATGCACCAGTTCCATGCCTGACCGTAAGGTGCTTCTGTGAACGAACCGCCTTGGAGAGATGGTTGAAACTGTCTGCAAGCACTGATGCGCCGCTGGACGGCTTCTTCGACTTTCCACTTGTACTGCCCCCCTTCTTGCGCTTTGACCCCTGCTCAACTTCATCTTTCTGGATGATAGGGGAGGGTGGTGGTGAGTCCACCACCGGTTGATATGGCTCAATAAATGGCTGCAACCTAGGGGAGTCAACTGAATCGGATTCACCGTTCGCAATGTCCCCAACTTGCTGGTCAGGGGTCCAATGATGTTTCCTAGTTGTGGTTGCACCAGTGAAAACTTCCCGTAACAAATCTTCATGCTTCAATGGCTTGGTCTTGAATTTGTACACTAGCTTGTTTGTCTGCACATGAGAAGAATAAAAATTAGAAAAACCAAATTAAAGTAGTAAAGTAACAAACAACCAAATTAATTACGAATATGAAATGAACAATACACTACAAGTATATACAACATATTACATACCGATTTCAAATTTTTTCACCACTCCTCTGATGTGGTGAACAACCCGATTGCCCTGTCAAACCCAATGCCGGTTACACCCTTACTGCTGTCCATCAACTTATTCCAAGCCTGCCACTCCTTTTTCAAAGCAAGGTACTTGTTCTTTAACTGTTTCATGTCATGATGTCTACCCGTGCGCTGAGCGAATTTCACAGCAATTTCCTTATACCCGGCAACTGTGATAGTTGTACCTAGCCTACGTCCCGCTAAAATTTTCTCTCACACACACTCTAAGAATATTTTGGTTGATACACTGTCCCAAGTTGCTTTATGTGAAAGATCAATGTAATCAGCCAACCCTTCACTAGGCAAGTGTCCAACACCTTTATGTTTGGACGGTGTTTGAGGGGACAAACGTGTTGCTGCCATTGAACTAATTACGATACAAGGTAGTGTACACATGTTACATAAATTAGAAACGGAAAATAGACAACATCTCACAGGCAAATATGATATGCAAAAGTAAACTGGAAGGTAGGAAAAAAGTAGAACATAACTAATAATAGCAAGTAGCATTTCCAGTAGTCCAGTTTTGTAACTTCAGTTACTAGTTAAACAAGCATCCAATGTACATACACGATGTTGTTACAACGTTTTACATGCGTAGTAATAGTATGATAACCGTTATGCACAACACAGAAATAACCGTTTTCATGACACTCAAGGTATTAAATATTTGCACAATATCAGCCTGTAACTGCATGACTTCGCTTGGGGATGAGTCATGGTCGGGGCTCAGTCTCCCTGATTCATCACACCAACCAATCCAATTTAGACATTGCTAACGAGTAACAAACATAACTGTGGTTAGCTATAAAAGTTCAATTTTGCCTATCAATGGAGATTCAAATAACATATTTTACACAAATCACCACGGGCCGAGGACAAACATAATATGCACGATCAGGATTTTTGTGGGATCTGGAAACCTTAACAAAACAATGGCCATAGCCGCAACCACACATTCGCCGTGGCCATGTTGACATGCTAGTGGACATAGAGAAAGCCATCCGCTGTTTCTTACTAAGAAATGTTTAGTAAAAATAGTGATTTTTAAAATTTTTCTAATACACTTTATAGAGAATACAGGTTTATCTTTAGTATAAATAATGAAAACACTGGCAAATAAAGATCCATTTACTGACCTTCATGATGTTAATGCTTTTGTGATGTGATTCTATCCAAACAAACATGCTATGTCATCTAAAGTTTGGCCTAGTCTGACATTGGATCATTTTAACTCTTAAATAAACCACTCAACCAATACATATCAGCAATGTTGTTGTCATTTATCTTGAAGAGCTATTAAATAAATTAGACTCTTTTAATAATTATTTGAATATGAACATTAACAAACTTCATTGTTAAGTAAATGTAGGTCTTCTCAGAAATATTTTACTTTAAGCCCAAAATATATATGTAATTATAAATTATAATTTATAATTTTTCTGACAAATTAAATTAGAATTTCCCATCTCAAGTCCTGTCCAAGAATTTATAAACTACAAATGTATTCCAAATGTTAAAATTATGAGAATGAACTGGCCCATGGCTACCGGTAATTTGAGATGCATGTGAGGCATGACAAGTTCCACAATGCAGCTCTATAAATCACAATTATAGAGCTGCATATTTGACTAATATAATAATAATAAAAAAACACTTTAAAATAAGAGTTCAATCATTTTAGTTTGTTGTATGAAATTTGTTTTTGATTGCTGTAATCAAGGTATATTACAAGTAAAGAATAGAATTTATTTTCCAATGGCTTGCAGTCTTAATTTATTTTTTTCAGGAAAATGACAAAATCAGATTAATTTATTTTAAAGTGTTTTTATTCTACCTTTATTGACGAAATCAGGAAAACGGCTTGCAGTCTTAATTCCAATGGCTTCCAATGGCTTGCAATCTTAATTA
Source organism: Camellia granthamiana (assembly GCA_036172215.1). Lineage (NCBI taxonomy): Eukaryota > Viridiplantae > Streptophyta > Magnoliopsida > Ericales > Theaceae > Camellia > Camellia granthamiana. Next base: position 40,328,748 of record CM069906.1, on the reverse strand, counting down.
ACAAACACAGATTGATAGAAAATGACGAAAAATTTGCTCCATTTCATATATGATGCACAAACACAGATTGGCAGAAAAAAAGGGAAAAACACAGCATACAAAATCAGATTTCAAGCAACTGGTACGAAGATCAAAATATGGAATGTAATCGTTTTGAAAAAAAAAAATTTTATTTCCAACTCCAAACCTAATCATCTGCACATTTGGATTGTGAATTGATAATTATGGAAATCAAGGGGGGAAAAAAAATAGTTGAACACAATATTCTGGGATATCATCAGCCATCTAATTGAGGGGGAAAAAAAAAACGTTGTTGTCGGTGATTTAAATTTGGGGAAAGACAGATCATCACCAGATTGGTGAAAATATCCACCAAATACCATCAGTATGGGGCAAAACACAGCAAGATCTTGTAGATCGGAATGAAAAATCAACATAACCGAGTTGGAAAAGGTAACAAACAGATGTACAATCAGTTTAGGTGATTTACCTGTCTTAGTTCTTCGCTGGTGGTGTTGTGTGGAAGACAGAGCTGCGCTGGAGATAGGTTCGCCGAAGAGAGATCAGTCACATGAACTCCTGTCGCTGCAGTCCGTTGTGAGAGACGGAAGAGATGAGAATAGGCAGAGGCTTTGTTTCAGCTGTGTATAAACCCATGTTTGTAACCCAGCTGTATACACACGTGCATTGTTCACGCTTTTTGGCTTATTTCATATATGAGGCTACAATAGCCTTAACTTCTTTTTCCCAAACAACGCCTATACTGTACAGTCAGTCTGCTTTATATTGTCCTTTCTGTGTGAGAGAGTACTGCCATTGTCGGTACGCCGGAGCTAAACAGAAGCTGCTTCTACGTTAGGGTGTCTATACCGTCGTATCCTGGGAGATAGACGCTAATATACCTCTAGCACTCATGGTGAGGCGTCGAATTTTTTTAAGGAAACTGTGATATCACATAGGTTTCGATTTGCTTTCATTTCTCGTTTTATCTTATTATGTATTTCTGTTCAATTTAGTTGTAATTTCTCATAAATTCATGCTCTGTAATTTAATTTTATTAAATATGAATCTATTTGGTTTTATTTATTTTTTACAATTTATAAAACAATCTTAGAACAGATTCGCTGCCTTCCATGAAATTCATCAAATAGATTCATATATAATTTCAATTAGTTTTTTCCCCACATTGTACACTGTTGGTTGTTTGTAGTACATGATTAGAATTATAGAATAATATATATCATAAGGCCACTGTTTCTCATCAGGATCTGTTTGTTTTTAGAGGTAGAATGAAGGAGATTGTTAGTGAGGGAATTATTAGTGAGGAGACTAAGAAAAGTTATATTTGTTTGATAACCAATGGACTAGTAATAGTTCATGTTTGTTTTGAGAGATAGGAGTGGGATTAACCATGTAAAATTACACAAATACCCTTATTGTATTAGTATCAAATTTGAACTTATACCAACTAATAAATGCATTACCCAATTAAACTATTCAAAAACTAAAATTAAAATACATAATTAAAAATAATAAAGAATTCAACTATTAATCTATTTATTATTATTATTATTATTTTATTTATTATTATTAAAGAAACCAACCAAGGGTTTCTCCAAAACCAGCCCATGATTTGTGGACTTGGCCTTGTTTTGGAAATATCCTGCTCTCTCTTTTCTACCTCATATGTCTCTCCCTTGCTCAAGCTTTGCCATTGATGACCACAGGTTCAAGCTAATTGGAGCTCTATTAGGGACAATTTCAACCTTCATATTCGTCAACAATGATGTTGACCTTCAAATTCAAGGTGAGGCGAACTCGATGAAGACCAAAGTGCTGGATCAGTCTTATCTCTTGGTGATTTTGTTGATTTTTTTATTATTATTTTGTTGATTTTGAGAACTTGTTAGATGATATTTGTAATCTGTTTGTGAATTTGTTATTATTTTTTGATATTTGTAATTTTGGAAATTTGTTAAAAAATTTAAAAGCAGTTGAATTGTTTTTTTTTTTTTTGTGAAAATTATTGATTGTTTCTGAGTGTGGTTAAAAATTTGGAGAAGGGATCTGTTTTTCTATTTCATAATATGGTGGATAATATGGTCATTTACATTATAATCCCAACGGCTTCTTTTTTCAATACCAAGTCTCATGAGGGATTATTAATCCGTTGGTTTGAGGGGATTCATAGTCCGTTCGGACTATGACTCCGGTGCAACATTGTCAAAACAAACATGAGCTATGTGCACTATTCATCATTCACAGTCCACTCCGGACTGTGAAAGAGGAAAACAAACGGGGCCTCAGTGTATTTATATAAGTTGCCTACTCTGCATGCCACTGTTTGAATATTTATTATTTCTCATTACATCAAATAATTCTAATACACGGCATGCTACTGTGTCAATGTTACATGCTATGGGAAAAAAAGAAAAAAAAGTACTTGGTGCTCTTGAATATGAAAGTGCATGATTGTTTATTTATTATTTTTATTTTTCTTTTTTATATATGTGGATATATTTCTCATGTGCTTCGGTAAATGATTAAAAAAAAAAATCACTGTTTCCTAGGATTGAATAGTTTACTGTTTTAGTTGATTTAAGTGGTTAAATACATTTTAATGTGTTAGTATTATATGCAATATTATTTGATAGTTTTCCAGTTTAGAAGAGAATGCTTTTTATTTCTAGATCTCTAGCATAAGTTGTATGCTTATTTGTTTCTAGTGTAATTTTATTTTTTTGAGCATGATTTTTAATTTCCTACCATGATTTGCATGCTTCTTTAGTACATAGTTCTATAATATAATTTGCATGCTCATGAGTCTCTACTTGTTTAGTTAAAATCAACATGCTAATTATTTTTTAATTTTCTAGTATAATCAATAAGTTCATTTTTTTTTTCTAGATTCTAATTTAATTTGCATGCCTATTATTTCTTAGATTTTTAGTTTCAATTGGCATGATAATTCTTATCTAGAATTCTAAAATTATTTGCATGATTTTATTTCTAGAGTTTTAGTATAACTTGCATGCTAATTGCTTTCTAAATTTTTAGGTTAATATAATTATTTACATGTTAATTAATCTAGAATTATTTGCATGTCAATCGCTAGAATTATTTATATGTTTTTTGTGTAATAATTTCATATGTAACTTTTGCCTATTAATTTTAATTTAATTTTTGGAGTTATACGGTTTTGTAACTTGTATAATGCTAGAAGGTTTAAATTAATTTATTACTTTTACAGTTTTTTTTTTCAATTATTTGTTTTGTGTTTTGTTATGTTTTTCTGCTAACTTTCTTTACAGGAATACCTATGCGGAAAAAAAATACAAATCCAAATGAATAGAATTTGGGATTGCAATAAATAAAAAAAAAAGAAAGAAAATTGGACTACTAACCTTTTTATTGAACAGAAATACCTAAGCGTGGAAAGGAGTTTTGTACCAAATAGAATCCTAATTGGATTGGTTTATATTCTTTATATTGGAAGCAAATTTTTGCTTGAGTTCTAGTAGTGGTTATTTACCAATATGTTCAAGCTTGTAATTTCTTGAAAGCATTTTATTTGCTTATAATTGTTGTAGCAATTTTTTAATTGCTTGTAAGTTTTGGAACTTGGTTTGTTTTAACCTAGTTTATCTCCTGGAAAACTTAATTCTAACAATTGTTTCCCATGGATTAGGAGTCAACATACTCTTAAAAGTTTTGTCTAAGATTAACTGGGTCTTAAGTGGGACCGATGTGACCCCTATAGTCTTCCTGAAAACTTTCATGACCATGTTTAATTCTAGGGTAAGTGGTGAGACTAGTTTTGAATTAAATTTCCAACTTTGAGATTTTCTACTATTAAGTTTAATTTTTGGAAACACATAATAGTGAAATTCTGTTATATTTTTTAGAAATGGAAACTGTCACTGATGCTGCTAATGTAAGTGGGGATCAAAACCCTGGGGCAATTGGTTTGCCAACCCCTATTGTGACCTCTATGGTCAACCCTGTTGCTATGACCTTTGTGGTCAACGTTGTGGCTACTCCTGCTGTTTCGGGAGGACCACTCAACGATCATGAGCATCCAAAGAAGTTCACTGGAGTGAATTTCAAGAGGTGGCAACAGAAGATGCTGTTCTACCTGACTACTCTTAGCCTTGGGAGGTTTTTGAGTGAGGATCCACCAGCCGGAAAGGAGAATGAGCAAGACAAGTAGAAACTCATGGCTCTAGATGTTTGGAAGTAGTTAGACTTTCTTTGTCAGAAGTATGTTTTGAATGGCTTGGCAGATACACTGTTCAATGTGTTTTATGCCAAGAAGTCGGCGAAGGAGCTTTGGGATGCTTTGGAGAAGAAGTATAGGACGAGGATGCCGGGGCAGAGAAATTTGTTGTTGGCCGGTTTTTGGACTTCAAAATAGTGGACTCAAAAACCGTCATTAGATAAGTCTAAGATTTCCAAGTGATTCTGCACAAGATTCATGCAGAGGGAATGTTTTTGAGTGAATCATTCTAGGCAGCTACTTTGATTGAGAAGCTGGCTAGCGGCTGGAAAGACTTCAAGAACTACTTGAAGCACAAACGAAAGGAGATGATAGTCAAAGAGCTCATTGTCAGGCTTCGAATTGAGGAAGACAACATGAAGCAATAGGGGAGTACCTCCACTGTGAAAGCAAACATAGTTGAGCATGGCCAGTCCTCAGGGGTGAAGAAGAAGCCACCGACAGGAAAAAGCTCAAAGCTGGGGGCTAGAGGTGGCGTCTCCAAAAGGCCGGTCTACAAGTCGCAGGAACCTACTTTTAGGTTCAATGGAAAGTGCTTCAATTGTGAAAGCGATGGGCATTGGGTAGTTGATTGCCGCAAGAAGAAGAAGCCTTACAAGGAGTACCTTCCGTAGAATAAAAGCCACGCTCACATGGCTGAAATGAAGGATCTATCACAACATGTGGACAACATGCATCTGTCAGCGGTCGTCTTTGAGGTAAACATGGTGGGGTCCAACTCGAAGAAATGATGAGTAGACACTGGGGCCATTCGTTACATCTGTGTTAAGAAGAAGATGTTCACAACTTTCAAACCGGTTTCAAACTATGAGAAGTTGTTCATGGGAAATTCTGTGACCTCAACTATTGAGGGTAAAGGAAAGGTGGTCCTAAAGATGACTTCGGGAAAAGAACTGACTCTGAACAATATCCAATTTGTGCCGGACATTCGTAAAAACCTTGTCTCGGGGTTGCTCTTAAGTAAGCATGGCTTTCTCATGGTGTTTGAGTTTGATAAGATCGTGTTGACCAAGAGTGGGGTTTATTTGGGGAATGGGTATATGTCAAGCGGTATGTTTAAGCTCAATGTAATAACTATTATCCCTAAAGTTAATGAGAAAGCTTCTTCTTTTGCTTATATGCTTGAGTCTCTTGAATTATGGCATGGTTGACTTGGTCATGTGAATTTTGACTCGTTGCGTAGATTAATCAAGTTAGATCACATAGCATCTTTCAAGATTAATCCAAATCATAAGTGTGAGACTTGTGTAGAAGCTAAATTGACAAGGATTTCATTTCATTCAGTTGAAAGAAGTACCGAGCTTTTAGATTTAGTGCATAGTGATGTGTGTGACTTGAAAGTCGTACAATCATGTGGTGGCAACAAAAGATCAAGGCTTTAAGAAGTGATCGTGGTAGAGAATATGAATCGCCTTTTGTTGAGATTTGTGCTCAATCTAGAATTATCCACCAAACTACAATGCCTTATTCCCCTCCATCAAATGGTGTTGCTTAGCGAAAAAATAGGACGTTGAAGGAAATGATGAATGCAATGTTGATAAGTTCTGGGTTGTTGTAGAACTTGTGGGGGAAAGCAATCCTCTCCGCGAATTACATTCTAAATAGAATATCTGGAAGAAAGTGGACAGGACTTCGTATGAATTATGGAAAGGCCTCAAGCCTGCTTACAATTTCCTACTAATGTGGGGGTGTCTTGCAAAAGTGGCGGTACCTACACCCAAGCAGGTTAGGAAAGGTCCGAAAATCGTAGATTGTACATTTATTGGTTATGTATAGAATAGTAGTGCATATAGGTTTCTTGTGCACAAGTTTGATATTTCAGATATACACAAGGATACCATTATGGAGTCAAGGAATGCGTCTTTCTTTGAGGATGTGTTTCCTTGCCGAACCCGAGGAGAGGATCAAAGTTCTGAAAAGGAACATGAAGATGATCCTAGTGATAGTAATCAAGATGAGGAAGTAGATGAGCTAAGAAAGAGTAAGAGGGCTAGGACTTCCAAGTCCTTTGGTCTGGACTTCTTGACTTATATGTTAGAGGGAGAACCTCAAACTTTCCATGAAGCTGTGACTTCACTTGAAAGTCCCTTATGGAAAGAAGCGATTAAGAGTGAAATTGACTCCATCTTACAAAACCATACTTGGGAGTCGGTTGATCTACTTCCAGGCAGTAAGGCCTTGGGGAGTAAGTGGATCGTTACAAGAAAGATGAAAGCGGATGGGTCAATTGATAAGTATAAAGCTAGGCTAGTTATCAAGGGATATAGACAGGGAGAAGGCTTGGATTACTTTGATACGTATTTACTTGTGACAAGAATTACATCCATTCGCATGGTGATTGCGATAGCCACTTTACGTGGTCTGGAGATACATCAAATGGATTTTAATACAACTTTTTTAAATGGAGATTTAGATGAAGAAATCTACATGGAGCAACCCGAGGGACTTTTAGCTCCAGGGAAAAAAAATAAGAAAGTCTATAAGCTTGTCAATTCGTTATATGGTTTGAAGCAAGCTCCTGAGCAATGATATGAGAGGTTTGACAACACTATATTGTCAAATGAGTTTAAAATCAATGAGTGTGACAAATGTGTGTATGTTAAAGACACAGACAGAGCCTATTTCATTTTGTTTTTGTCCACTTTCTTCCGAGGTATTCTATTTAGAATGTAATTTGCAGAGAGAATTGCTTTCCTCCACAAGTTTCGTAGCAACCTAGAACTTATAAACATTGCATTCATTATTTCTTTCAACATCCTACTTTTCCGCTCAACAACACCATTTGACTAAAGGGAATAGGGCGCTATAGTATGATGGATGATTCCTCATTGAGCACAAATCTCAATAAATGGCGATTCATATTCTCCACCACAATCACTTCTTAAAGCCTTGATATTTCAGTTTAGTTGATTCTCAACTTCATTCTTAAAAAGAATAAATTTATCAATCACCTCATCTTTTTTTTTAAGAAAACACACAAAACAGTGCAATCATCAACGAAAGTGCTGAAGTACTTGTTACTACCAGGTGATTGTATGACTTTTAAGTCACACACATCACTATGCACTAAATCTAAGTGCTTGGTACTTCTTTCAACAGAATGAAATGAAGCCCTTGTTAATTTAGCTTATACACAAGTTTCACACTTATGATTGGGATTAATCTTGAAAGAGGGTATGTGATCTAACTTGATTAATCTATGCAAATAGTCAAAATTCACATGACCAAGTCTACCATGCCATAATTCAGGGGACTCACGCGGATAAACAGAGAAGAAGCTTTCTCATTTATCTTAGGGATAATAGTCATTACATTGAGCTTAAACATACCGCTCGACATATACCCCTTCCCCACATAGACCCCGCTTTTGGTCAACACAACCTTATCAGACTCAAATATTATGCGGAAGCTATGCTTGCTTAAGAGCGACCCTAAGACAAGGTTTTTACAAATGTCCAACACAAATAGGACATCATTCAGAGTCAGCTCTTTTCCTGAAGTCATCTTTAGGACCACCTTGCCTTTACCTTCAACAGTTGAGGTTGTTGAATTTCCCATGAACAACTTCTCACCGTTTGAAACTGATTGAAAGTTGTGAACACCTTGTTCTTAGCACAAATGTAGTGGATGGCCCCAGTGTCCACCCACTATTCCTTCGGCTTGGACCCTACATGTTCACTTTAGAGACAGATGCATGTCATCCACATCTTGTGATAGATCCTCAATTTCAGCCATGTGAGCCGGACTTTTGTTCTGTGGAGGGTACTTCCTGTCATGACCCCATTCCGCCCCTAGTAGAATGGTGCCGTGATGGCCAGTAATCCGAGATTACCCAAGGCCAACTTACAAGATTCACACACAATCAGAGTATACATATGGGGCTTACAAGTGCGGAAGCAATAAATTTAAATCTAATTAGTCCATAAGAGCGGTGCATAGATTAAATGGAATGGCATACATCTTGACATAGTCTTACAGTTTGGATACAAATAAAATAAAGTACGAATTTTACATCTTGATCAAAAGGCTTCTCAAGCCGACATATACAAAAGAATTAACTACAAGCCAAGAAGCATGATCTTCAAGATGCCACAACAATGCAAGTCCAAAACAAGTTGCAATAACCATCTAGGCGTCACCGCCTTTCTGCTCGTCACCTACATATATATAGAGAGTGTGAGAACCCGAATATAAAAATTAAGTAAATAATATAATAATATTACAATCCCAAATATTTTGGTGGTGAATACTAAAGTGCAAATTAAATATTTGGAAGGTCTTGTAATTAATTTTAAAACATAAAATAAATTTATGGTGAAAGTCTTTAATTTAGAGGCAAGATTTATTATATAAAAAAATAAATAAATAAATTTAATTGCCAAATTAGTAAGCATATTTTGATCTAATAATATTTATATTTTAATGGAGGTAGAAATTAAAATAATATAAAGAAATAACAATTTAAAACCTTTTGTTTAGATAATTATTTAGAATTTTGTTTAGATATATATAGAGCAACCCTAATTTTCCTAACAAAAACCCTAACCCTTAATTATAATTGCTTTGCACTACACCTTCAACATGTAGCAGCAGCCACGGGAGTATAGCAGCAGCCACGAGAGAGAGAGAGAGAGAGAGAGAGAGAGAGAGAGAAGTTTCCAGCAACTTTGTGGTTGAACAACTCTAAGGTAAGAATCAATTTATTCTTGTTCTATTATAGATTATTGTTTACATAGTTATGGTGCTTGTGGGTGTTGTGAGTTGGTGGAAGAAAAAAGAATGGATTGGTTGATGGGGATAGTATTCTAGAAATTTTAATTGAATTCATAATGTTGCTCCTAAGAATATTAATCTGCCAGCAAACTTTAAAAATCAAGAAACCTTATCAAACGAATGAATTTTGAACTGAAATTTTTATGGTAGATTAATTACATATTGAATTACATATCTGATTTTTTTCATGATTTTTGGGAGTCAAAATCCATATAAATTGAGGTATTCAAATCTGTCCAGGAAACCAGTCCGAAACAGTAAATTCGGGAGTAGTGTTCTCTTTGGGTATAGATCCAAAAATTATCAAATTAGTGTCATTAGAACTGGTTACGAGTCTAGTTTCGTACGTTTTTGGCCTTGCATTGATTGCTCGTGTATATTAAGAGAACCGTCAATTTCTTTAAAGTGCTGCAGAAAACAACCTGTTTGGATATAATAAATTGTAGATAATTATTTTGATAAGCAAATCAAGTGAAACCAATTGGGTTTGAAACTTAGGATATATTAGATCATATCTGGAGGATATTGGAATTTTTTGAATAGCGTGGAGTGGGTTTTGTAATTTTCAAAGTTAGCAAATAGGTTGGGAAGGCTTGTTTGAAATTCTGTTTTATCTTAAAGTCACAATTAATTAAGTTTTGACCGGAACCCATGTCTTGGGTGATTTTAAACCTTGAAGAACATGAACTTAGGTAATATTTAAGAGTAACGGTGAGTTGGGTTGAGCCGTGTTAGTGCGCTTTAGTTTGGGGTTACTTAGTTCGTATTCTTTAGTATTTTAAATTAGTAGTGACGTTTAGTTTTTATACTTGGTTCATGGCACTAGTTGGACTTTTACACTCTATTCGATTCAAGGATTATATTATTTCGTTTCAGGTGAGTAGTTTCATGCTACATATTTTTATAAATGTTCCCCTACCCTGAACTGTTGGAAAATTAAATTGTTATTTCAAGACTAAACTGTTTTGATAAATTATTATATTATCAATTGAATCAAATTATTTCTGAAACATGTGTGAACTTGGCATACTGTAAACTATTTGTTTTGGTCTCATGTTTATAATGATGAACTACCATGTTTTGCGAAACTGATGTGTATTGATTATTGGGACCATGTGTGTATTTAGTCCAGGGAAATTATTCCATTGTGTGTGGTGACTCTGGCCACTAGGGAACAGATCCGGGTTGGGCCGTGATGACTCTAGTGCTCAACGATTGTAAGGAAAAGACCTTTAAAAATAACTAGGTGACCTTCAATCGGATCGTCTTTGAGAAAAGGCCCAGGTGCCACCCTGAGGATGACTCTTAGTTCGATATTGGATCCAACGGGGCTTATAGCCTTGAGAACTGTGTGGCAGATTATTTGTTTTTCTTGGTACCCAGAAAATTATTGGTGTTCATGTTATAATCTGTTTTAAGTGAAAAATGTTGTTTATCATGTTCTTCCGAGACATGAGTATTTTAAGTGTTGAACTGTGGAACCTCTTTTTGAAACAGATTGTATTTACCAAACTGTATGCCAATCTAGTTTCTGTGATATATATCTTATTTTGGAATTGAACCCTGTTTTCAAAACTGTATTTACTATCCATGTTGCTACTCACTGAGCTATCAGCTGACTTAGTTTTTTTTATCACTTCCAGGTGTTAGAAGGACTTAGAGTGGATTTATGGCGTAGCGGGGACTCATTTGCATGGATCTCTAGGACATACATTTATTTTGTTTTAGATTGTTAAATCAAGTTTGTGCATACTTCTTATTTTATTGAAATTCATTTAGGATTATTTTTGATATGTGGGTTGTTTATATCCCATAAGTTTGGATGGGTTTGATTACGGTTGATTTTGCCGTTTACAATTGTGGCATGTCTGGTTTGAGTTTTGGTTATTTATTATTGGACTATTGTTTAGTTGTTCAATGTGATTATGGATTCGTGTTTTAGGCTTACGTGTGCCTTGGGCTAAGGCCCTGTGGGCCACGGCCGGTCATACCCGAGTTTGGGGTGTGACAGAGAGGGTGAGCTTGGATACTCAGTGAATGATATTAGAAATAAAGGTTTTGCATGACTGATATCCGAAATACTTGTGAAAACAATACACATAATAACTTGCACAAAATCAAGGGACGAATCAAGTTCATCTATCAAATCTTTCAAAGCTTCAAGGGATGCTTACTAACATCAACGTAATACAAGGGATGACATTAACAAAGGTGCTACAAAAGCTTAGAGTCCTCTAGCACGTAAGGACTTGTGCTACAAAAGCTTAGAGTCCCCTAGCACGTACGGACTTGTGCTACAAAAGTTTAGAGTCCACTAGCACGTACGGACTTGTGCTACAAAAGCTTAGAGTCCACTAGCACGTACGGACTTGTGCTACAAAAGCTTAGAGTCTACTAGCACGTACGGACTTTTCAAGAATGTCATCCAAAACAAAGCTAATACTTGATACACAAAATAAAGATAATCATTCATGCTTAACAAATACTTTTCCAAAACAAGGCAAAGCAAAGCTTCATCAAAACGTTATAACATAGCTTTATTAAAAATACCACTCACTTAGTTCTTCGGATGCCGGAGTCAAAGCAAGGGTCCAAATCCTACAACACATGGCAAGGTCTATTGAATGCACTTCAAGAAGACAAGAAAGAATGCTCAAAGATGGATATGAAATGCATTTCTCAAAATAAGCTTTACATGACAGGGAATGATCTCGGCATTTCTTTCAAAACTAAGTCAAACCAAAACAAAACACTGTTTTTCATCTCGGGAAAACATACTGGGTACCAACCAGGTCTAGGCCGAGGTCCCACACCTCTTGGCCGAGGTGTGATCCCGACGACCACCTTCAAGACTTTTCATTTAGTCAACTAGAAGAAACTATAAAACACATAAATATCTGTATACACTGTACACACGAAGGTAAAGGCTTGGTTCATTGAAATCTAGTTAGGAATTAAGATGAGAGAAAATATCCCAGGGAAATTGTGATATAGAGAAGATTATGTTTTGTCCACTACCCAATCCATAGAAGTAGTGTTTAGTTAATAATGCATTGATGCTACATTTTATACAGTGTTCACTTTATTTATTTATTTATGAGATTTTTATGATACCTTGATTTGTTGGTAGGTATGTGATTGTTAATATATACATTGTGACTAGTTAGTTATGTTGAGTATGAACATATTTTACAAGTTTTTTCAAAGTAAGATAGACAGTTCTTTGAAAAAAAAAAAAACTACATAACGTGATAAATTCAATGAATAAATTTGTACTTTCTTTGAAGTAAAAAAAAAATTCTTGATTGTTTCATAAGAATACATTTGATTATTGGAGTGTTTGATCAAAATAGGTGCTTCAGGTGGTCAATGTGGAGCACCAACTTGAGGTGACTACTAGTAATACCATTTGTAAGATTGTAAAGTTATTTACATTGATTTGAGATCTAAATACTAACTAATTCAATGTTCTGGCTTCACAACATCAGCTGCTGAGCGTGTTTGTGGCCTAACTTGAGGCAAAAAGGTTCAAGGCTTTGTTGATAGAGATGGAAAGCTTGATTTGCCTATCCCTTTAGAATTCTGTGCACCAGTAGAAACTTATGCCTCAAAACAGGCTTCAAAGATTGAAGTAGAGGTGCAAACACATTTACCAGATCCAAGTGTTCGTACGTGGAAATATGTTGATGCCTCAGTTAAGGGGGTGATGTTTTAACGTTGGAATGTAAGTTCATCGTCTGTTCTATTATAGGACATTTTACTCATCTTTATATTAGGTTACAATCTCTTAGTTATTTATCGTACTTTTTATTATTATTTTAGGAAATATCTATGACTTATCTATTTTTTGAAGGATCAATTTGATTTACAAGGAGACCTTGTTGATATAGAAAAGGCAGTGAACACAAAATTTGGTCAGAGATTGAGTGCTTATACCTATAACCTGCACAAACAATTTAAGGAGCTGAAGGAGGCTAAAGGGAGGAGTACCCAAGAAACCACCCACTGAAGGGTGTCGATTTGAAATAATCAGTGACTTATTTAAACACTGTGTTGAAAAATTTCATAAACCCAAACTACATCTTAAATAAACTCTAAATGACCACATGACTGTGTGCATCAGAAGGTTAGAAAGGACAAGGGAACCTCCCTTCCCTTTGCTTTCAATCTGTCTTGTGCCACTTTATGTTACACATAGTCGACTGAAATTGAATACTTTGTCAAAAGTGACAAAAAAAATAAAAGACAAGAAAATCAATAATATTAATTTAGTGAACATATCAATATTCATAGCACACTAGTTAACAAGAATAACTTATTCCTCAGCATCTGAAAACAATCCCACTTTATTATTCTACTCAAACTTTACATCCCTTAACACTGAATCAATATTTAACTATTAGCCACCCTCCTTGCGCTTGTTTGGTTTGTATTTGTAGAGTAGTTTTTGAGATAAAAAGTACGAAAACTTGTTTGGTTTGCCTTTTTTCATAAATGGTTTTGGAAAATTGTTTTGGGGAGAGAGTTTTAAAAAAAGTGATTGATTTGATGTGTATGAGAGAGAATGATTTTGGAAAGTAGGTAACCAAACAAAATTTTGAGATTTTTTTTGAAAAAGTTTGTTTGATTTGATTACTCTTGAAAATTTATTTGTAGAAAATTTTTCTCACAAATTTTTCTAAAAAACAAACCAAACAAGCCCTTGCAACCAATAATATAATTATGTATATGCCTAACATGTGCTTGTTACTGACATAATTTTATACATTGCTCTATAATTACATCATAACCCAGAGAAGTCAATATTCAGTCACCCTCGAGCCTCAATGGTCAGATTTGGCAATCAATAATAGAATTATTAATACCATTGAAAAGTGCTTATCTAAGATATTTTATCATTCCAGCCCAATCATCCAACAAAAGCGGTACCAAATACAACTTAGTGAAAATGCATAAATACACAAAAAAAGAATTACAGAATTATTATTACCACTAACAAGTGCTTAATCAACATATTTTATCATTAGAGAGCCCAATCGGCCAACAAAAGTGGTAACAAATCCAACTTAAAGAATATGAATATATACAAAAACATATCTTGTATAATTATATTTACAAATATACACATACATGTGTAACATCAGATGAATAACATAATCTAATCCACTGCTAATTTTACATTTCATCAAAAATTCACAAATTGACAGGTTTCATATTAATAACAGAGTTCAAGATGTCAAATTCATCCAAATGTTTAACTTTATCCAGAAATAAAAGGCAATACAATCAGTACCTCAATCTATAAATTTTGATTAAAAGAAGAACAAAACAGAACAAGCGAGAGAGCCAGATTCAATAATGCGGATTAATTGAGATGGGTTATTCATTTTCCAGAAAAAATACAAAAAGAAATGTAATCCTCGAAATTTTCTTCTATCTATTTTATTTCCACATTTTCTCAACTTCTCTCAGTAACCAAACGGGTGCTAAAACGGGAGAATACAGTTCGAGAGCCATAAAGAAATCAGTTAGAGACTCATAATAACCTAATATAAAATAAAAAAAAATTAATCAGAAGGAAGGGAAGGGATCCATAAAATATGAGAAGGGATAATTTTCCTATGGCATCAAATCGATTTGGGGTTGGGTCGATTTGTGGGTGGGTCGATTTGGGGTTCTTCCATTCCCGACCACATCAAAATTTTAGTCACTAATTCATTTAGGAATCCCTCCAATTTTTTAAATCTTACCTCCAAAAATTAAATTACAATTGCCGTCTAAACGTTAGTCACTAAAAGTAAGAGAATGCCAACTAAATTACTTTTAGTAGATACACATTACTTTTAGTAATTACAGATTAATAATTCTAATGGTAATCCGTGCTATGCACGGGACTTTATACATTAAAAAAAAAATTCATTATAAATATGTTAAACTAATTTAATATTTTGTCTTGTTGTATACATAAAATTTATAAATTAATTTTTATTTTATAACATTTTAAATTATTAGTTTAAAAAATTAAGTGTAGCTTCTGAAGTGCACTTAAACAACTAATGTTTCAATTTAAAAAATTAAAAAAAAAGATTAGGTTTTTTGGGATAAAAGAAGCCATCTAACTCCTTTATATACTATTTTAAGATGAACTATTTTAATTACATAAAGAAATATAAATTATGTTTGGAAATTATCCCTATATATTATGCTGTTATATACAAATATAGCGGTAACATATTAATTAATATATATGAAAAGTTATATTAAGCTTTCATTTTCAATTAATTTAATTATGATTAACAAATTAACAAATAGCAATAATAGTATAATAGGATAGAAAGAGGATAAAAATAAAAAAACACAATGATATTTAAAAGTTTTAAATTTACCTAGTTATACATAAATCTAATGTTATAGTGCAATCTTGTATTCGAAATAAATTTTCACATTTTCTATAAAATGAAATGACATAAAAAATAAAAAATTCGATACTCATTTTTTAACTTCAATTTCACTATTTTCATTGATAAAAACAAAATCCGATCAAAATCCTTGTCACAGAATGAGCATAGATGCTTCAATTGCAACAATTATCACCAATAATTCTTCTCTACCATGTAAACCTGTAAACAAACACATAAATCTCACTAAAACCGAAACCAAAACCAAAACCAAAACCAAAACCAAACCAACAACAGACAAAGCGAATCACAAACGAGAAAATAAAATAAAAAATATATAAATTTATAGAGTGGTAGGATATTACCCCCAACAATTTAGACCTTGCCCCGCCTAATCCGTCAACTCCTTCGCCAATGCCTACGAAGTGTAAGAGTTGGGATGACCAATCAAATTATTCTTTAAATAATACTTGAAAATTGATTAATTTGTTCTATTAAGTAATTTAAAATTTTGATAGATATATATCACTTTGATAGATATTTTATTTTGGTTATGTTATAATATAATATATAAGATATAGATAGATAACCACAATTCTAATGAAAAATATTATCTGATTTTTGAGGAAGAGAAAAGGAAGGCAAGTTTTAATAATTTCTTTTGGAAATTGATAAGAGAAATTAGAATGGAGAGATTACGAAATATTTATCTTTCCATTTGAAATCCATAAATTAATGGATAATTAGTATTTCTAAAATAATTAAATAGGTATGGAAGAAGTTGAAAAGGGTGTGTATAGGAAAAGTCACAAAGTCTTAGGAGATGTCAATAAGTGCTGAGGTTTTTTTTTTTTTTTTAATCAAAAAATTAGAAAATTAGGATTGACATATTGGAGCTCCCACAAGGCTTGTGAGTTAAGAGAAATGCCGCCTAAACTATATTTGGTAGCGGACGATTGTACCTTTGCTGACTCATTTTTCTTTCGTAGCTAAAGTGGCTATCTTTGGTGACTAGATTTTCTTTTAAATTCTAAACTATGTATCTTTGGCGAGTAAATATTTTTAGTCACTGAAAATATATCTTTAGCAACTAATTTTTTGATCGTGAAAGATTATAAGTTATATTTATGTTAGTTTTTTGGCGACTAAATTTCTTTAGTCGGCAAAAATTAGTATACAACGACTAAATGTTTTTTGGTCACTGAAGATCAATATTTGGCTACTAAATTCGGTAGTCACAAAAGATTTTGAGTGAAATTATGGTAGTTATTCGGCGGAGGAGAGCTATTCTGTGGCTAGTGGAGCGGCGGTGAGAGATGGAGGGGAGAGGAGCAACGGAGACGGAGATGGAGAGAGACGCTGATAAGAGAGAGAGGCATAGGTTTGTTTAGGCTTTGGTTTGGAAACAAAATATATAAATCCCTCCAATTCGCGACTAAACATTTTAGTTGCTAATTAATTTTAATAAATCCATTTCAAATTTGAAATGTGTCCCCCAAATATTTTAGTTCGTCAGCGAATAAAAATATTTTTAGTCGATGAGCTATAAATGTTTGGCGACCAACCTTGTTGGTCACGAAAGATAAAAATTTATTTTTTTATTTATTTTGTTGGCTACCAAACGCCAAAGATAAAAATAAATTTTTTGTTTTTCATTTAGCGACTAAATAATTATAGTAGCCAAAACTAACTATACAACGACTAAAATAATTTTTAGTCGCTAAAAATACATTTTTTGCGACCAAACTGTTTGTCGCCAAAGATAAAAAATTAAAATTTTGTTTTTCATTCGACGACTAAATAATTTTAGTAGCCAAAACTAACTATACAGCAACTAAAATATTAGTTGGTCGCTGAAAATAAATTATTGGCTACCAAACCTTTGGTCGCCAATGATGAAAATAAATTTTTTGTTTTTCATTTGGCGACTAAATAATTTTAGTAGCCAAAACTAATTATACAGCGACTAAAATAATTTTTAGTCGTTGAAAACACATTTTTTGCGATCAAACTGTTGGTCGCCAAAGATAAAAAATTAAATTTATGTTTTTCATTCGGCGACTAAATAATTTTAGTAGTCAAAACTAACTATACATTGACTAAAATATTAGTTAGTCGTTGAAAATAAATTATTGGCTACCAAACCTTTGGTTGCCAAAGATGAAAATAATTTTTTTATTTTTCATTCGGTGACTAAATAATTTTAGTAGCCAAAACGAATTATATAGCGATTAAAATAACTTTTTGTCGCTGAAAATATTTTTTTTTTTTCATTCGACGACTAAATAATTTTAATAGCCAAAACTAAATATACAACGATTAAAATTTTTGTTTTGTTGCCAATTGTGGCATATTTAGCGGCTAAAAACTATTTTCGTCACCAAATGTGACATTTTTAGTGACTACATTTTTTTTAGTCGGCAATAATCAATATAGCCCGACTAAAAAAGAATAGTAGCTAAATCTTGTACTTTTGCCAACTAATATAATGTTTGGTCGCCAATTCCACCACTTTTGGCGAATAAATTTTTTTTAGTCGCCAAATTTGGTTGCCAAAAGTGTAATTTCCTGTAGTGTAAGGAATTTTCCAAGACGCATAAAAGGTTAAGTTCTTCCTTCCCTTCTTCTCTCTTTATTCAATCAATCTATCAAATTCTAACTCGATCGTCGGAGAGTCCGGCGGGAGATTATCACCCCCTTTGGACCTTTTTGCAAGCACATCCTGTGGGCTTCAAGACCAGCAAACCCGTTAGAAGGGTGGATCAGTCCGACCCACCCTTTGTCGAAAATATACGTATTATCAAATTAGCTACCAAACTAAAGGGAAAACAAAATGAAAACAAAATTTAGTTAACATATAAACTTTAAATCAACGAATGTTTTTTCTTCTATAATACATCAATCATGGGTTTAAATCAACGAATGTTTTCTCTTGTTTGACAGAGCAAAAGAGATGGGTTTAATTGAAGGAGTGACTATAGGCAATCATGGGGTAAAAGTAACGCACCTACAATTTGCAGATGATACAATTCTGTTTTGTGAAGCTCAGTGGGTGGAAGTGGTAACCGTCAAAAGAATACTTAGGTGTTTTGAACTTATATCAGGGCTGAAAATTAACTACCACAAGAGTGTGATTGCTGGGGTTGGTGTGGATGAAGAGCTGCTACAAGGTTTTGCTTCCCGATTAAATTGCACATATCAAAACTTGCCTCTTAAGTACCTCGGGTTACCTCTAGGAGCCAACCCTGGGAGGAAAAGTACTTGGAAACCAGTCTTGGACAGATTTAAACATAAATTACCCTCATGGAAGAGAAGGTTGCTCTCGTTTGCTGGGAGGCTAACCTTGATTAAATCTGTTCTGAGTAACTTACCTATTTACTACATGTCCTTGTTCAAACTACCAGTGGGGGTGGCTAAAGAAATTGATAAAATTCAAGCAAATTTCCTATGGGGGGGTTCAGATCTGAGAAGAAAAGTTCACATGGTTAAATGGGAAGCCATTACCAAGAGTACAAACTTAGGAGGCTTGGGTGTTAGAAGATCTGCAGATATGAATCAGTGTCTATTGTTGAAATGGTGGTGGAGGTTTGGGGCTGAAAATCACACTTTGTGGAAGGATGCTATATGTTCAAAGTATAATATGGGGGGTGGAAGGTGGCTGCCACATATGGAAGGAAATATCAAAGTTTCAAAAATCTGGTCTGATATAATTAATGCAGTTAGATCTCAGCCTGAATTGTTAAATTTCTATCTTGAGAATGCAGCCATTCAGCTAGGAAGTGGTAGGAGAGCTCATTTTTGGTTAGATAAATGGTCCGGGGAATTGTGTCTTAAGACTGAGTTTCCCAGGTTATTCTCTTTGTCCACCGATAAGTATGGAACAGTTTCTGAATTTTATTCCAGAAGAAGAGGGCTGCAGGATTGGAATTTGGATTTTAGGAGGCCTTTGTTGGCCTGGGAGGAGGAGGAGGTTCGTAGGTTATATATCTTAATCAGTACTGTACCAGCTCTTCAGGCCTCAAGCCCAGATATTTGGAAATGGAAGGCTGATCCAGCTGGGTTGTTCTCTGTTGCATCAGTGTACAATAGATGTGAATTGTTCTTGGGGCCTGTTAGGAATATGGCAGTGGCAGTTTGGCATAACTGTGCTCCACCTAAAGTTAAATTCTTTGGGTGGCTGGCATGGCAAGGTAAGGTGAAAACATCAAGTTTCCTGCAAAGAATAGGGATCTTAGATGCGAATGCTAATGTGGGTTGTGTCTTCTGTCATGACGAGGTGGAAACAGTCTATCATATCTTGCTATTTTGTCCTTTTGCTTGGCTGCTGTGGTCCCATATTATGAAATGGTGGGGTGTTCAGTGGGTTATACCAAATTCAGTGGAAAGATTGTTGGATTGGTGGTCTTTTTGTAAGATGAAAAAGATTGAGAAGCAGCTATGGAAGGTTGTCCCTATGGCTGTCCTTTGGTCCTTATGGAAGCATAGAAATGACTGTGTGTTTAATGGGTTGCAGCCAAATGTTGAAGATCTCTGTGAGCTGGTCAAAGTAAGAATAGCTGTGTGGGTTAAATCCTCCCCAGTCAAACTGGAGTTCTCTGTCAATGATATAGTCCTTAACTTGCAGCAGGTCCAATATTGTATTCGTCATAGGAGTTGAGTATTGATCCTGGAGTGTGTGTCTACTGGAGTATACATCAGACTCAGTCCCTGCTGGAATGTGCCTTGTTGATGCAGAGTTTAGCCACATATCAGTAGTTTTGAGGTTTTGACAAGCTTTTTCAACCTTTGCATTTGCAAGAGGCTGGGACACCTTCATGGTAGCTTTATGATCTGTTGCAGGGTGCTTTTTGATCTGTCCTGTTTTATGATCTGTGGAATAATGCTGTATGCTTTATGATCTGAATTGATGTTCTGTTTTGTGGATGTATGGTCTTCAAATGGTGCTTTTTTAGGTGCTTTTATTAGCCATCTGGCTTTCTGCTGTTGAAGTCTGTGGCTGCTTGATGGCTGCTTGATGGATCTATGATCTGTGGTTGCTTGTGGTGTGCTGCTGGGTAGCTGATATTATGTGATTGCTATCTGCTAGTGGGTGTGATATACAAGCTTTTTATATATTTATTCTGGTTTGCACTGCTGCTGATTTATGCTATAACCTGCTGTGTGTATCTACAAACCTGATGGCTATTACATATTTTTATCTACAAACCTGTTCAAGTTGGCTCTTGGTTGTTTGAATTGGTGGTCTGCTGCAATTTGCTGAAGTTGGAGTATGCTTGTTCTGTTTTTGGTCTGTTTGTGGGGGTGGAGTGGTGGTGGCTGGTCTGAAGAGGTTGCTTAGGAGTGTGAATTGGTGGCTGTATGAAGCCAAGCTGGGTGAGAAGAGGTACTCTCTGCCACCAGGTGATATGGGGTGGCCTCTCATTGGCGTCATGTGGTCCTTCCTCAGAGCCTTCAAGTCTAATGACCCTGGTTTCTCTGTTATTGAGTTTGTGGCTACTTAGCATCATGTGTAATTCTGAATTAGGAATGCCCAGAGGTCTAATGCATGATTTCTGTGCTGCTGGTAGAAGGCTGCTCTGGTAGTCTGGTCTGCTTTGGTTGTTTTTTCCCTTATCTTTTTTTTTGCTTGCTTCTGATTGGTTTCTCTCCAATCTTGGGCTAGTGCTAGCATATGATTGTGCTTCCTTTGCGGTGCCAACCTAGTTGGGATCGTTAAGGTTAGCTATGATGCTTAGTGCACTCCCGCGCTTTGTTGATGTAATGTATGCATGTTTATGCTTCATATCAATAAAGTTTTTTCGCTGATCAAAAAAAAAAAAAAAAAAAAAAAATACATCAATTTGCTGATCATCATGGGCATTGTGCAGAATATCCGGGACCCCCATAGTAAAAATAAGTTCTGAGATCAGTATTTTTGTTTTCCTCAACATATAAATCATAGCATGCAGAATCTGTAACATATGGTTGAAGGGAAGCTGGATCTTGTTGAGTGTTTGAGTTGTTAATGACTTTAAGATTATAGAAAAAACTTGATTTTCCATATCCTTCGAAGGGAAAATGGCCACTCCCCATTTAAGTGGTTGTGTGATGTTGTGCTGATCTTAAGTTGATAATCTCTCCTCCCCATGCCACTATCGTAGAGCTGTCAGCTAAGCCTATGAAGATGGAACCAGGCCAGTAGCCTAATACCACATCTTGCAGCTGAAGCCACCAATTTCTAGTGTTGTTGTCCTAATACATTTTTCATTAATATTGGAAAATCAGCTACTTTGGATGGACTTATTTCATTATGAAAAATTAGTTTTGAATACTTTAAATTAAGCACTACAAGGAAACAACAAAATTGCTCTCGTTGCTCGAAATGTATGACAATGAATTTTTGATCTTGAGCGACACCATAATTCATCGAAAAAATTATATATTCTTGAAGATGGTATAGATCTTTGCACCCCTTTTTGTTTATTTTTCATATATTTTTTTGGTAAACTATATTTTTCAACCTTGAACTTTCAGCCGAATTTCACTTTTATCTCACATTTTCTAATTGTAACAATTAAATCTTCTGATTTCAACATGTGTTTCAATGGAATCCTCCTATTACTCCTTCATTTGAAATTTGATTTAAGTTAAAAATTCAGAACCAAAGTAGAATTTGAGTGAAAGTTTATGGATGAACATTTAAATTGTCATATGGATTTTTTCTTTTAATGTTTGTAAAATGTGCTGACGTGAGCATTTTTCATACAAATTTGAAATTGTAAGTGCCAAGAGGACCACATTGAAACATAAGTTAAAGTTTGAACATTAATTGTTTAAATTAAAAGATGAGGCACTAAAATGAAATTAGATGAAAATTTTAGTGTAAAAAATGTAATTTACCATATAATTTTTTGTAAAGAGTTGGGAAAATTATACCTATGATTTTTGTAATTTATCTTGTGTCAATTTGATCGTGTAATGTCATTTTAGTCCAATTGATAACACGTATTAGAAATTGGACATAAATCAAGAACAAATGGTTCATTTAAAAGGAAATAGACTATTTCCAATTGAATGCCAACCACTCAATCATAATGAGAAGATTGACTGAACTATTTTGTTCCTAGATTTCAATTTAATTTTTAAAGGGACATAATCAATTAGACCAAATTGACATAATGTAAAAAATTCAAGGATAAAATTATTGTAATAATCATGACTAAAATTGACACAAGGCAAACTACATAAACAGTAGGTATAAATTGTTCAAAAAAAGTCAAGGAGTTGACCTTGTGGTCAAAGCTTAGGACCGGGGTGTGTTTCATCCAAAGTGTTAGGTTCAAAATCTCCTATAAGTGCAAATAATATTTTGGGGACTAGTCAATATAGAGTTTTGTCTTGGCTGGCCCCCTCACCTGTGGATGATGGATTGATCTCCGGAATTAGTTGGTCTAGTGGGACTGATACTAAGTGTGGTGGCCGAATAAATATGGTCCTGAGCTTCATGAATTGGTCAGGTACAAGTCGGCCCATGCCAGGCCCATCAGCTGGCCGCATATAAGTCGGCCCATGCTAGGTCCAGTGGAGGGCCATAGTCGAGTACAGCCGAGTTGAAGGGCTATGAGAGCCGTGTAACCCGTTGGCTGTGTAAAAGGCCCAGGAATGAGGTCAAAGCCTAGGAGAGGGTAATGGGCCCTGAGAGGGTCCATGGGGAGCAATATAAAATGGGTGAGACAGAAGAGATGAAGGGAGACAGTTCTGTTTAAACGAGAGAGTATTTCTAAATCCATTTAACCACCCTAAGTTAACAAAAAAATAAAAATAAAAATAAAAATCCAAAACTAAAAGAAAACCGCCTGTTCTTCTAGTGTTTCCAAGAAAATGATTTGAGTCGTATTTAAGGTTTACAAGTTGTTAGTTAAATAGATTGTAGCATGTATAAATATACATATATATATACCTTGTATATCAGTATAGATATGTCGAACGTCTTTCCGTTGTAGGTGGAAACAGGTTTTATGGTGGAACCAATGGCAAACTTATGATTTGTCTGTACAAAACCGGGGCAACTAAGATCATAGCATCCTGTGCTTTGATAGTTATCTATCTGTTTGCCACATGAGCGTAAAGTAAGGTCGAATTAATATGCCATCACTACCAACATGAGAATGAAATGTGGGTTAAATTTTTTTATATGTTGTGATTAATATCATAAGTTTTAAATAATCAAAAGAGGATTAGAAAATTAAGGAAACTTACTGTCCAATATATAAAGAACCTTGTCTGATTGTCATGATACCTTCCGGGATAAACCTAAAAACATGCACCAACTTGTCTAGTTAAGGATGCCATAACTATATATGTAGTGACTCAACATACAATAGGTCATTGATAATATATCAAAATATTAAGGCCTCACAAACAAGGTAACACTTACCATCCATCCAGCTTCAATAGTATTCCTGCTTGTTATGTTAGACATAACCCACATTTGAGATAAACTAAATTCATTAGCCTCTGTCTTAGGATTCCACACATTAAATGACGTGTGCGCTCCATGGTAGGTACTACCCCTTTTTCCATGAACAAAAGATAAATTAATGCACAAAATTTTGCTAAATGTTTTGTATTTTGAGTAAACGCTAGATAGGCATTAAGTTTAGATTAAGTTCAAATTGTACCTCATGAGCACCTAGTGGTTGCCCAAAGGGGTAGTAATGTTGTCCTCCTTGCCAGTGAGACGGAAAAGTTAGATGAAGGTCATGATTTTGAGTCCTTCTAATGGGGATTGTTCCTTGTGGGCACTCTCCATTTTTATGCCAATTCTGAATAAGCTTGGGTTGAGAGTCATCCATTTTCATTTCAATTGGAGATGAGCTAGGTTCCATCTTGTTCCAGTGGAATAAAAAATTAGGAAGCGGAGGGAAATAATTCTAATATTTTCATTTTTACATTATTTCAAATTCATTCCAAAATAAAATTAATTAAAAAAAAAAGGGAACGAATGTATGTTCATAAAAAATCCAACACTTATCTTGATGCCTCTAGCATCTCCAACATCCTTAAATATAATAGCGAAAAAAAAAAGAACTTTAATTACCAAGTTGAGAATTAAGTTCAAGCCATTTTTGACATGTGATATTCGCACAATTAATTGTGAAAAAGTCTAAACATGCCCCAGCAAAAGAATGGAAAACTAATATGTAGAGTTATATATATATATAAATGTGCTGAAAAGTATGTGGCAAAAAAAAAAAAAAAAAACCTGTAAATCCTTGATAAGTTGATGATCAAATGCAGGTTGTTTGTAAATGTCGACGCAGTCAATCACATCACCATCTTCACTCTGTCAAAAATTAAAAATAAAATCAAAGAAACAAATAAACAATTAATCCCCTAAATCTCTGAATATTTATAGCTAGAATAAAGAAAAAAGAAAAGAGAGGAGAGAGAAAGAAAGAAAGAAGAAGGAAGAGCTTTTGTTTGAAATTGACCTCTATGGTCTTGATTGTTCCTTTATGTTTTAAGTTTAAATAATCTTGGATTACACCATGTTTGCCTTCAACACATCCATGGTTCAGCATGTGCATGATAGCTACCAACACAAATATGCAACATGAAAGTAAATCTCTATGGTTCTCATTAGCCATCTACTTTCTTTCTTCTTCTTCTTCTTCTTTTTTTTTTTTTTTTTTTTTCTATTTCCAAATTGTGTTGTATTGACAAATTTTAGTGTTGACACAATTTATCTACCAAAATCATTCAGGAGAGTATTAAAGAGATCACAGGTTTAATGATGAATAATAAATTCAATCATACAAAAGACTCCAAATTTTCTATCAAAAAATTTACCAAACACTCACATGAATGTGAGACCCACACTCATGTTCATGTGAGTGGGACCTAAACTCATGTGAATATTTGATACTTCCTCTTTTTCAAAATATTAGTCCCTTATTTTATTTTTCATTGTTCCAAAATATTAGTCCCTTTTCAAAAATTTAAGTACAAAAATAATGTAAATTTCTTATTTTGCTATTCTTTTAAATTCATTAACAACATAAAAATTACAATTATAACATTGATACCCCCAAAAAATGTACTATCAAAGGGTAATTTTGAAAAATCAATTTTTTTAAAGTGCAATAATTGTACTACAAAAAAAAGTTAGATTCCCCAAAAGGGACTATTATTTTGGGACTAATGGAGTAATTTTTTTTAAATTTTTTTTAAAGATTATTGTATTTGGACATTAGGATAGTTAATGTAGTCGGTAATTCAACAATTATATTTTGGATTAAAAGTGCTTTTAATAATTTACTAATAATGATGTGCAAAATTATTTTTATTCAACCAACCATGCATAAGATGACAAAAAATAATAAATGATTTATAGTATTTGTGTGTAAAAAATAAAATAAAAGGGAATACATCCTAGTGGGAGAATTTTTTTTTGAATAATGTCAGAAATCTTAAAAGTTTTACTAAAATTTTTACCAAATGTCTCATATGAGTGTGAGATCCATTTAGAATCCACATAGTGTGGGTCCCACACTCATATGAGACATTTGATAGAAATTTTGGTAAAACTTTTGGAATCTCTACCATTTTTTTTTTAACACAAACATGGAGGAGTGGAAGTCACATTTGCATCCCCACAACCTTTCACTTGCACCCCATCACAAAATCACTTGTACCCCATATGTTTTTGTAATTTTTTTATCTGTCCCACTGTATTGAATTTCTTCCTAAAATAAAAGGGAAGAAAAGAAAGCAAGTTAGTAAAAAATCTCATATCAAACAAATAGAATGAAAAGAAAAAGGTATTGCTTTCACACATAATACCTAATCCTTAGGGATGACAACGGGGACAGGGCAGGGTGGGAAGAGACAAGTATTGTGGTGTCCTATCTCTATCTTTAATCATATTAGGGGTGGGACAAATCGGTGAGTTAGCAAGGTCGAGGCAAGAGCAAGACAGCGATTGGCTAATTTTATAACCTTTTGAATGGTGGTATTAATAAAATGCAAGATGATATGGTTACATATAATAATTTGTCAGTGATGAGATTAAAAGATGTAAAATGATAAATAAAAATGTGAAAATGAGTCTATAAGGGTAATATTTTATTCTATGTAAGAAATTTAAATTTTATATATAAATATATTTAATAAATATAATTGAGGGCGAGAGAGATAGAAGTGGATGAGGAGAGGAAACCCGTCCCTAGCCCGCTTTCTCATTGGAGTGGAGGAAACTCGTCTAAGACAGGTTGGGAGGTGTAGGGACGAAGCATGATGGAAAAAACAATGCCATTGCTATTGATCATTGATTTTTGTATGTTTCTTTAATTTCTATATAGTTTTATTGATAGTCATGTTTGGTTTAATTGTTGTCATGAAAACTGTAGGTGTTGAATTTTAACCTCATAATCAAATTGAATCTCTTCGTCGAGATCTTGGGAACTAAACCATAGAGCACGCGTAAGAATAAATAAGTCCAACACCTGCACATAAGAAGACCACAAGACTGGTGGCTCGTCTACCTAGAGGCACTCCGACGATTAAGTCAATCAACTGTCTCTCAAAGATATCGACTCAAAATAACACACTAGTTTAGAACGTACCTCAAACCCCAGCAGGTACCCTCTTTATATAGCTAACAGTGCCCACTTTTCCTTAGAAACCTTACTTCATAGGACTCTATCCTTTACAAGATATCACTTATCTAGGACTCTTCCAATTTAGATTAAGATCAACTCTCACAAGAGTCTAACCTTACCCAAACAAGTAGTCTGATATCATCTAGGAGTCTTGTCATCTATTCGAATATCTTGGATTCCGGTATGATCGCATCATACCTTGGCAATCCTATATCACCCACGTACCACCTCAACCAATAACCTAGGCCACGTGGACAACCCAAAATTATATCTCCACAACTGCCCACTAGGTTTAACCTCAACCATACTGAGGTGATCAAACCTATATTGTCAAACCTCCCAACATGTCGACTAAGCATGTTGGGAGATGCTTCTCCGACTGAGATCACGACTCGCCGACTTCCAAGAAACAAGAAGTTACAAAAAACATAGAACCTAGATGCCTCTTCTTGTCCTAGTTCATCATGCCAACTAAGATCACACTACTAGCCGAGATCAAGACTCGCTAGTTCAAGAACTCCAAAATTTGAAAGCTGTCATCTCAAAACAACCTCAACCGTCATACCTACACCAATGACGTGTCAACTCCTTATTGGTTCCCAACACGTCCTTTCACTGACACACATCGCTTGACCTGACGTTAGCTGACGTCAACTATTACACGTTTCCCAAGAAATTTAAAATGTTTTCATTTGCCGCCATCTTTTTCACCAAAACTCCTCTCCCACCCCTTCATCTTCCCACTTTTCATATTCCTAACTTTCTCTCTTCTCAAACTTTCCTCTCTTTAACCTCCATTGTTGCACCTTCGAATCTCCATCACTGCAATTACTCTGTTCCCTGTCTCCAGCGACTGAAATGATTTTCTTCTCTGATCAAAAGCTTCATTTTTCTCCGATGAACTCAAATCTAGCGTCCATGTCTCCATTACCAATCTGTGAGTCCCCCGAACCCTTTGTTTCAGTTTCAGTTTTCAAGTTTCTTGAACCTGTTTTTCATTGATATTTACCACTCTTCATTTTTCTAGTTTTGTTCGAATTTCCTGCATATTTACCTCTATCTTTTCACATTCTAGATTTGAATCTACGTTTTAGCCGTAAAACTCGAGATTTTCCAAACTTTCAGTCCCAGAACTTAGGACTCCCAAAAATTTCCAAACCTTAGGCTGAATATAACCATCAAGAAGTCCAAGAACACATCATAGGTATGCATAGATGTCAAGTTGATACCCCTACCAAAATCAAAACTTTCACTGAGAATTCAACATCCCAGCTGACGTCCGGATACGTCTAGCGAGTGAGAATAACTCCATCATGCCGAGGATAACTACATTTCTCGTAGTATCCATAGTATAGGATGGAATCACATTCCTCCTTAACATCTTATTTTAGGAAATGACGCACTTTTATCGTCTGAACCCCATGCAATTAGCCATAAACACATTCTGAATCATCAACGGAATTACCGAGCTATGCTACCGACATAACACTAGGATGACCCTTACCAACATCCAATATTGTTATATCATGTGAGGCCTGAAATCCAAGAGTGGCACCACCTACTATCTCTGTCACGACCCAAACCCGCCCCTAAAAGTTTGGAACATGACCGGCCAGTAACCTCTTGATTACTTATGGCCTCAGACAAAATTACCAAGAGTTTATCATAGCGGGGCCTGAGTGGAATCAAATAAAACAACAATACATCCATTGAGCAGTGCTTATAAGTTAGGATTTTAAGTATCAAATCACATATAGAGAGTTCACATACACAGTTCATGTAAATACAAGTCCAAGTCATGTAACTATATACAAAGAGTTAAAAGCCCAAACATTACATATTGACCAAGTGTTAAATAAAATCCACCAAAGACTTAACAAAAATGTGGCATCAAAGGAACTCCTCAAAAAAAAAAAAAAAAAAAAAAAGAAAAAAAAAGACAAAAAGCTCCAACTTTGGGGGCTTAACAAAACAGGTGTAGCTCGACTTTTTCGTGCCCCCTTTCGGAGGTTTGAAAGAAAGCCCTACAGTTCGGACTCCCGCGGTTCTGATTCTAATCTCACAAGTGCAATGTGAAATTGATAAACACCAAAGAGTCCAAATCCAACAAATCTTTTGGAAAATCGATTTTTGAATAAAAAATGTCAAAATTGGACTGCTTTGCCAGATACAAAGTCGCCACCTAAATATTTTATCTTGAGAAAATTTAGGAAACCCATGACTCATGCCAAAGGCCACGTGTTCGTCATCACCAAAGTTGCCTCGGCTCGAGAACTTAGGTACGAGAGGGGAAGGTCATGAATTGAGCACCCCCGCTCACTTAATCAAAGATCGGCTTTTACTAATTATGATATGATTTTTTTATCAACATTATGTGCTCTTGTTTCGGTTATTAGGCTAGCATTACTATGTGATGCACACAAGTAAGCATAGACTAGTTTGCTCAAGTTGGAATAATTCAATTTCATGTTTTTTTGCAAAAAGGGTTTGATTTTGCCACCTCAAGTGGGCTTAAAGTTTGTGAATTTGCCACTCAACAAAGTGGGCTTCAAGTTGTGAATTTGCCACTAGACATAGTGAGCTTAAAGATACATTCGTTGAATCGTTCCAATTCAAGCAACAAGCCTTCATCCACAGGCATTCAAGTAGTTTAAACAAATAAGCAGTTAGCCTCATGGTAAGCATGCTAGACATGGCAACATTCACACTCATGCAAATATGCTAAAGCACTAAAAACTCTCCTAGTACTCCAAGCTAAGAAAATATAAGTTAGAAAAAATATGCATGATCCCTAACTATGTTAAATGTCTAATACAATGCATGCGAAGAATGCAATTAATAGGCTCGGCTACTAATATGGCATATGGATCAATTTTGATAACATGGGGTTAAACACGTATTCAAAGAAGGTATTGAATGACAATGCAGTTTGAATGATGTGTCGAGCCTCGGTGCATGCAATATAAAATGAATGGATGCAAACGTAAGGTATGCTAATTGAAACATGTCCCTGATCTAAACATCAAAAGTGATTAAATAAAAGGGAGAAAGACGTAGGGTTGGAAAACATACACATTATTATAGTACGCTCTCATGAAGGAGAGTCCGAATGAACAAGCTAGCTAACTAATTAAGCTAAGCTAAGCTAAGCTAATTAAGCTAATTAAACTAATTATTCAAAACTTGAATAAATAGCTAAACTAATTAACTAACTATCTAAGCTAATTAATTAAAAGAAATTAACTAGGCTAAGCTAATTAAATACTACAATACCGAATAATTATCTACAACTAATTAGACTAATTAAATATTACAACTCAATTCATTATGCTAATGAAACAATTAAACGATCAAATGCGTTCGATATGATCACCAAGGAAGATAGATGGAGGTTGCATGCGCATCGCCTAAAAGCTACTCTGTCTGCCCAAGCCATCTCTATTTCACCTTCAGCCACTGCCTCTGTTTCTGCAAAATTACACTCCTGGCCACACAACAAGGGCCGACCATGCATTTTTGATGGCCGCCCGGGCCTACAAAGGGCCGGCCGTGCATTGATTTGGTGCAAAACTCTGTTTCTGTGCTCTGAGGTGAAATCAGTGCAGATAAAGCATTTTCAAGCTCTGTTTGCCCTTCCTTCCTTCTCTGTCATAGGAAAGCCTGAAGAGAAGGTTGGGATTGACTCCAAAACCATCAATGAGCGATATGATTGCTTGATGATCTCGGATATCATTTTGGACAAAAGTCAATGAATGTAATGCAAATGGACCACTCCTCCCTTTTTGTCATGGAATGAACTCAAAAAAGGAAGTTGAGACGCTTCAAGGACATCAAAAACAACATGAATTGATGCTTGATGACCCTTGACACAAGAAACTTGGCATAACGTCCGGCCAAGTTCAAGCTATTAAGCCATTTTCTTTAAGTGTGTTGATCCAAGTTTTAAACCAATTGTTTTAGTCATTGCCATTCATTAGTCCATTTGTCCAAATGTGATGTTAAAGTCCTCTAAACAAGAAGTGATGTCAAACAAGAGGTCCTTCTAAGGCATGAGAAGGAGACTACACCGTTGATGTTGAATCTCCAAAGAGATTAAGCCATTAAGTGTAGGTCTCCTTTACATGCCTTGAACAACCTCAATTGGTTGAAACCATTCTCAAGAATGAAAGATATGGAATGATTGATTGATTAGTAAGCTTAGGCTCCAAACATGGAAAATGAACAAAGAAAGCATATCAAACAAGAAGTATGCCAACTTAATGAGACCACATGTGTATTAAACAAGGCATGAACCAATTGAAAAGACCGAGACAACCTCCAAACAACCCTAAATACATGAAAATCAGGGTAAAACATGCATGAAAAGGAGTTGAAAAGCTAGACAATAAAGATGAGAATTAAGACTAGTAAACAAGGATAAGGAGGGGTGGCTAACCCCTCCACTTTTGAAGATTCAAACATGGTTTTTAGCCTTTTCAAACCTTTGAAAATCAGTGTAAATACCAAATGAAAAGAGTGAAAAGGAGATGGTTTGAGTTATAAATAAAGGTATAGAAAGAGCAAGCTCTCTCTACCCTTTTGGTAGCCTTTCAAACCCAACTCCAAACACTTCAAACAAGCTCAAAACAATCCAAAACAGCAAGAAGTATTAAGTAAATGATAGAAATGAAAGCAGGAGAAGAGAAGACAAGATTATACCTTTCAAGAAGTAAGCTTGTTATGGATGCTTCAAACTTGGTTTCAATGCATTCTCAAGCTTGAATTACACTTCTCCAAGATCAACCAAGGCTTTTGGGTGGTAAGACAAGGTTGTATATGATGTATATAGGTGGTGTAAGCAAGCTAAATTAGCTCAAAGATGCCTTGCAATGGAAGAAGGAGGAGTCAAGAGCTTTCAAGGTGTATATATCACTTCTAGAATTTTGTTCAATCCTCAAACCAATCCCAGAGCTTCGGTTTTATAGAATTCGAGCTCAAAAGGTGATAAATATCTTCAAAAATGGACAACTGGCGGCCTCCCGCCAAGAAAAGTGTTTGTCACCATCGAAGGCCGGCCGACCATTCATAGCCACGGTCGGCCATCACTGATGCACGGCCGGGCCTTGATGGCCTCCCCTGTTTTTTTTGGTTTAAACTCAGCTCAGGATAGGAAATGGTCCAAAAATGAAACTCATGGGTTCAAACAAGGTAAATGTTGAAGATGTGAGGTTATTTCGGAAGCCTGATTGATTTTGAATCATTGCGAATTCATAATTCAACTTTCATCAATGAGTACATTGAACCAAGTGTTTGAGTCTTGCAGGCAGTCAAAAATGGGGTGTCTACAACAGGTCCATCAAAAGTTCTTGAAGTTGACCTAGGGCTGGCCTTTGAGCTGATCACATACATAAATATATATAAATACGGAATGAGCAAGGCTCAGTGAGTAATAATAATGTAGGAAGGTTCATAAGAACGAGCATATGTCTTAAAGAATAAATATACAACGTATACATGTCTTATCCATAATAATATTCCAGAACGGCCTCAGGCCCACATAAGACTGAACGGCCTTGGGCCCAATATAAGACGGAACGACTTGGGCCCAACATAATACGAAACAACCTTGGACCCAACACAATACTGAACGGCCTTAGGCCCAACATATCAATAGCTGTTCTGAACATTATAGGGTAAATGGAACATCGGCATGTCTCCATCTCCCTCATCCTTAGGGCTATGAGTCATAAACAATCCATATCAAACATAACGGCCTCAGACTCATCATACATAACAGAAACAGAACGACCTTGGGTCCATTTCATATACCATTGTAATCCAATGCTCAATCATTTCAATCAAAACACAATTATATAGAGTATGCCATTCTCAATCCAAAATACATAAATCATAATCAAAATACATAAATCATGACATATCGTTACACTACCATTACTCATAGTGATTTAGTCGTACAATGGTCCCTTCCGGCGAGTAACCTGCACATGGCACAACACAACTTGATAAGCAATTCATCTTTTCTTAGCTTCTTCTCTTTAATTATTTCTCTCTTTCGTTCATTTTCTATTCATTTTTAAGCATTTTTGAGGCTTAAACATATACATTAAAAAAATTCAAAGGTCAAAAAGATGTACAAAAAGACGTAGATTTTTTCCTTATTTCCCGAACGTGCGGAAGACCCACACCGCACGTGCGAAAGGTGTGCCAAACGTGTGGGCCATAGTGCTTTTATTTCAGAATGCTTGACTTGTTTTCCCTGGTTTCCGCACGTGCGGCTGTAAGCCCTACACGTGCGGTTCTGGGCTCTATTTGAGCAGTTTGAAGATCCACAAATTCAAGCTTTCCAAATGTATTTCTAAGGCTCAATTCAAAGAAATTCACTTCATAACCATGATATATGAACATATTAAGCATGAAACATAAGCTCAACTAGATCAAACTTCTATAAGTTGACATAGAACTCTAATTTCTATGATTCCTTCACTTTCTTCATCTTTTCGTATATATACATATATTCATGAGCTCAAAGCATGCAAAGAGGCAAGATTAGGAAACAATTCCTCATAATCTAACCCAACATAAGCCTAAAATAGAATAATCTACCCTTCACTTAAACCAAATCCTAAGCTTCCATGTTCAATTTCATGAGATATGTTCAACCAAGATCATAACTCAAAACCCTAACTTTTATGAGTGCAAAAGCTTCATCTTAGGTCTTGAATCCAAGCAATTGAAGAGATATTTCAAGTCTTTGAGTTGATTAACACTCACCTTGAACCAATCTTTGAGTTACTCTTTCAATTTCTTCCAATCTCCAAGCTTAGGTTGAATACTCTTCTTCTCTCTCTTTTCTCTTCTTCTCTCTCTCTCAAGGAGATATTTTTTGGTGTTTGATGAGTCTAAGTCTCCTAAGGCTTATGTATATACATTATATCTAACAAGGCTTAGCTCATTAAGCCTAAGTTCAAGCTTACTTAAGAGTTTAGCTTAAATAAATCTAATTAATTCATTACGATCAAATTTTACAAAAATTCATATTATGTTGTAAAAATATGCTAATCATAACAGTAAAGTCAATTTTGATTATCGCGCCTCTAAGGCTTTCAATTTGCAGTCCAAGGTTGTAATTTCAACATATTTTCTTATAACCGACAGATACAAATTTATAAACACGTAACTCACACATTAAAACATGGAATTTCACATCAAACACATAAGCACAAATATAATCACGCATAGAATGAGGAAATTAAAGCATATGAAGCATATGAAAGAGTTGGGTATACACTCTTCCCTCCTTTAAAAAGTTTGGTCCCTCAAACTTATTTTATCTCAAGTTGCAAATAACTCCAGATGATGTTGTTTCATTTCTTTTCTCTCTCCCAAGTGGCTTCTTTCCCGTAGTGTTCATGCATTCAACTTTCACCATTGAATTGTCTTGTTCCGTAGTTGTTTCACTTGTCGATCCAAAATTTGAATTGGTTTCTCTTCATAGATCAAGTTGTCATCCAAAGCAATCTAACGATAATCTATGACATGGGACAGATCTTGGAGATAACCTCGTAACATTGATACATGAAACACGTTATGTATTTGCTCCATACTTGGTGGAAAAGCAACACAATAAGCCACTGGTGGACCCACTCTTTCCAGAATTTGAAATGGTCCTACATATCGGGGTGCTAATTTTCCTTTCTTGCCAAATCTTGTTTGTCCTTTTATCGGGGTGACTTTAACAAAAACATAATTACCAACCTCAAATTCCAAATCCTTTCGTCCGTGATCCGCATAACTCTTTTGCCTACTTTGGGCGGTTTTCAACCTTTGTTGAATGATTTTAATTTTCTCCGTCATCAATTGCACAAGTTCATGCCCAAACAATGATCTATCGCTGACTTTTGTCCAACACATTAGAGAGTGACATTTCCACCCGTACAAAGCTTCATATGGTGCCATCCTATGCGCGAGTGGAAACTATTGTTGTATGCAAACTCTGCCAACGGTAGATAAGTTTCCCAACTCCCCTAGAAGTCCAAGACACACATCTGAAGCATATTCTCCAGTGTTTGTATTGTTCTCTCTGATTGGCCATCAGTTTGGGGGTGGAATGTCGTACTGAATTTCAACCCTGTTCCTATAGCATCCTGTAAACTCTGCCAAAATTTGGAGACAAATTTCGGATCTCTACTGGATACAATTGAAACTGGAACACCATGTAATCGAACAATTTCATTCATACACATAGTAGCAACTTTATCCGTATTATATGAGTTTTCATAGGTAGGAATTCAATACCTTGGGGTGTTCGGGGTAGGCCAACAATAAAATCCATCATTATATGTTCCCACTTCCACTCCGGGATTGGAGAGGTTGAAGTAAACTCGCTGGTCTTTGGTGTTCTACCTTCACTTGTTGACATTGTAAACATTTCAAACAAACTCTACAATTTCCTTCTTCATACTTTGCCACCAAAAATGTTGCTTCAAATCTTGGTACATTTTGGTATTACCGGGGTGCAATGCAAATTTAGACTTATGGCTCCCTCCATAATCCTCTGTTTAATTTCTGGAACATTTGGGGCACACAACCTATCTTTAAATTTCAACATTGAATTTTTAAGGGTGAACCCAGGCCCTTGGCCTTGATTCATTTCATCACAAATTTGCTTTAGGAAGTCATCTTCCATTTTCCTTTGTTTGATTTCTTCAATTTGTATTAGTTGTGCTGACATTGCCGCTAAAACTACTGCTTGATCACGTAATACAATTTCCATGTCCATGCTTTCCAAGTCAAGTAGCAACTCTTTTTTCCCTGTGAGCAAACTCGCCAAAGTCCCCATAACTTTTCTCCTAAGGAGCATCTGCAACTATATTAGTTTTGCCGGGTGGTAGTGGGTTTGCAGGTCATAATCTTTGATAAGTTCTAACCACGTCTCTATGGCATATTTAACTCCTTTTGGGTAAAGAAGTACTTTAGACTTTTATGGTCAGTGTAGACCTCACATGTTGTACCATACAAATAATGTCGCCATATCTTCAAAGCAAATACCACTGCAGCTAGTTCCAAGTCATATGTGGGATAATTCTTTTCATGCAGTTTCAGTTGACGAGAAGCATATGCAATGACCCTTCCATTCTGCATAAGTACACATCCCAATCCTTTGTAAGAGGCGTCACTGTAAATCACGAACCCCCTTCGTACCTATCGGTAAAGCAAGAACTAGTGTTGTAGTTAACCATGTCTTCAATTCCTGGAAGGCAGGTTCTCTTTGTTCTGTCCACTCAAACAAAACAGCATTTTAGGTCAATTGGGTAAGAGGTACTTGCAATTTTGGAAAAGTCTTTAACAAATCTTCGGTAGTATCCTGCTAAACCCAAGAAGCTATGCACCTCTATCACATTCCTAGAGTTGGCCAATTCATAATGACTTCTATCTTGTGTGGATCGACAAAAACACCCTTCTTATTAATTACACGTCCCAAAAACACTACTTTATGTAACCAAAAGTCACATTTGTTTAGTTTTGCATATGGTTTCTTCTCTCTCTGTGTTTGAAGAATTAATCGTAAATGGTTTTCATGAGCTTCAATACTATTCGAATAAATGAGTATGTCATCAATGAACACAACCACAAATTCATCCAAGAATGGTTTAAAAACATGGTTCATCAAATCCATGAAGGTTGTTGGTGCATTAGTAACCTCGAATGGCATAACTAAAAATTCATAATGGTTTGTATCGGGTTCAAAAAGCAGTCTTCTCAATGTCCTCAGCTTTTACCTTTAATTGATGATACTCAGATCTCAAATCTATTTTTTGAAAAGACTTGTGCACCTTGTAGTTGATCAAATAAATCATCGATTCTAGGCAAGAGATACTTATTCTTTACAGTTACTTTATTGAGCTCCCGGTAGTCAACACATAACCAAAGTGTCCCATCTTTCTTCTTTACAAAAAGAACTGGTGCGCCCCAAGGAGAGGTACTCAAGTTTATAAACCCTTTATCAAGCAAGTCTTGCAACTATACATTCAATTCTTTCATTTCAGCCGATGACATTCTATGAGAAGTTTTTGAAATGGGTTGAGTTCCCGACACTATATCAATTGCAAATTCAATTTCACAGTCCACTAGCTCCCCTGGAAACTCTTCCGAAAAGACATCTGAGAATTCACAAACAATTGGAATATAATCAACACACACATCCGCTGGTTGTCCATTCAAAATACTACACAAATACCCCTGACACCCTTTTGCAATAACTTACATGCTTTCATAGCTGAGATCAAGTAAGGTGGAGGAATTACCCCATGTCTCATAAAAATAAATTTGGATTGTCCTGGAGGTCAAAAAATAACTTACCTGGACATACAATCAATAGTCGTGTGGTATTTACTTTGCCAATCCATCCCCAATATTATATCAAAATAATCCAGATCAAGAGGCAACAAATTAGCATATAACTGAACCTCCCCAATCAAGATCTCACATGCAAGATAAATAGACGCAAATAACATTGTAAAGTTATTTACGTTGATTTGAAATCTAAATACTAACTAATTCAATATTATGGTTTCACAACATTAACTACTAAGCATGTTTGTGGCCCGACTTGAGGGAAAGAGGTTCATGGCTTTGTTGATAGAGATAGCAAGCTTGATTTGCCTATCCCTCTAGAATCTCGTGCACCAGTAGGAACGTATGCCTCAAAATAGACATCAAAGATTGAAGTAGAGGTGCGAACACGTTTACCAGATCCAAGTGTTCATAGGTGCAAGTATGTTGATGCCTCAGTTAAGGAGGTGATGTTTCAACGCTGGAATGTAAGTTTACCGTCTATTCTATTTTAGGGCATTTTACTCATCTTTATATTAAGTTACGATCTCTTAGTTATTTATCGTACATTTTATTATTATTTTAGGAAATATTTATGACTTATGTATTTTTTGCAGGATCAATTTGATTTACACGGAGACCTTGTTGATATAAAAAAGACAGTGAACACAAAATTTGGTCGAAGATTGAGTGGTTATACCTATAATCTGCACAAACAATTTAAGGAGTTGAATGAGGCTAAAAGGGAGAAGTACACAAGAAACCAACCACCAAAGGGTGTCGATCCGACCAAGTGGATAACTCTTATTGATAACAAGTTGAACACTAAATGAAACAAATAAAAAATACCTGGGAAATGAGCTTTTACCTACAAGGCAACTCTTGTCTTAATCAACTCAACAAATATAATCCCATTTTGAATATGTTCATTGAAGATACAATCATTCCTTAGCTTTGAAATAGACCAAAGAATTGATAACAGAAGAGGTCTCCAAATCTTCAATTCCAACTCTTTAAATTTATCTCTTCCCTAATGTTACAGTAAGTATTTCATAGATCCTAGTGAAACCCATTCAACTCCCCACCACCTGATAATATCAGTCTGAACATTCCAAGTGAAATGACATAATAGTACATGGTCAAGTGATTCAATCTCAGCCTTGCAAAACAATCAAAGTGAGTTACTATTGTTACTAAGCACACCAATCCTATGTAAAAACTCCAAAGTTTTAACCCTTCCTTTCCATGATAACCAAGAACACAATTGCACTTTAGGTAGGGAAATATTCTTCTAGATTAGCCTAAGTACAATAATATTTGAACTTAGTGCATTCTCACACCATTTCATAACTAAAATAACCTCAAACGACAATAATCTTCTCTTCCACGAAGCCAACCTTGATTTAGCTTATCCAATATTGGTTGCTATTAGGGATGTACGGGTAACCCGCCAACCCACCCAAGCTGGTTGACCCGAGCCAACCCAAGCTCTTATGGATGATTTCGACAGTCAAGATGGTCGACTACGACTTTCTGTATTCAATTTCATGATTTCACAGTCAGAAATGGATATAAGCAATTCACACCCGAAAAAATCCGATCCGACCAAATAAATATTGATGTATTTTAAATTTTTATTGCCTTAGTCTTATCACTTCACAGTCTATCTCTGTCACACACAAACTATTCCACTTTATCCGACTTCTCACGGTAATATTCTCTCTCTTTCTATATATATATCTCTTCATTCTAGGTGTGTTATTGTCCAGAACCATTTACACTCCCCCCTTTCTCTCTCTCTCTCTCTCTCTCTCTCTCTCTCTCTCTCTCTTCATTCTAAGTTTGTTGATTTTCTAATATCTCTCTCTCTCCCATTCAAAGTCCCATTTTCCATAAATCGTAATAACTTTGAAAAATGAAGAGACACTGTCTCTTTTTATTCTCAGATCTGGTCTCTTCATTTTTCTCCTCTTTTTCTCTCGCTTTGAAATTTAAACACATACTCATATCTCACTCTCTCTTATATTGTTTCTCTCTCTTTTCCTTCCATCTCCGATGTGGCGATGGCGACAATGATTGATGGTTGTGGCTTCTCTGAGTGGCGATAATGACGCTAATGAGTGATGAGTGAAGGTGATGGCGATGGAAATTTCCTCTCCTATATTTTCCACCACTTTCTCTCTATTTTTGCTTTCTTAGTTGTGTATATATATTTAAATATAAATATATGAGTTCAAGGTTTTTTTCTTATTATGAAATTCAAATTTCATTTTTCATATTTTTTTCCATCTTTTTCTCTACTGGGTGTTCAGAATCGACCGAACCGACCACTAAATTGAGGTCTTTAATTTGGTCGAGTCCAAAACATGAGTCGGTCGATGACAGATGGTTGCTTTACCGAACTGATGGCGTCTGTTTGGATGATGGGCTAAGGGTATACCCAACCCGAACTGACCCGTGCACACCCTTAGTTTAACCTACCCTAACATTATTGTATGTTACTTTATTATCAAGCATTAAATTTGTCTTACTAATGATACATTTCATTGTTATATTGCTTATTCTTCTTTAGAGAATCAATCAATAGTCAACATCTCGAATAGAGAAAAGATGAAGACAAAACATAGGTGTGGTTCTACGTCAATCCCTGTTAGAGTAGAAAAAGCGATGCATTCCTTTGACTTTATGAACTTCATTAGATTCTTGGCTTTGTTTATTGATTATTTGGTCTATCAAATTAGACACGAGCCAACAAGGGGTAGCTATCTGAGCTACCAAAGTTTTATGAGAAAACTCACTATAATAAGGAAACATATGAATGGATCTTGTCTGCAGCTCAAGCTAGATATATGAATATATAGTGTAATTTATATTAAAAAAAAGTTTGGTATAGTATCTTCTATATTCTTATTTAATTTACTAATAATTATTTAATTTGTTAATATTTGATCGGAAAAAATGATACGAACAATAGCTGATCACCTATCACAGCCTAAATCAATCATTTTAACTGTAGACGAGCTGTCAATAAAGTCCTAAAGCCAAGGTCTAGCTACATGAAGGAACTTAGCTTGAGACCTTCATCCTTTATTAGAACTTTTGCCATATCTACTGAAACAAATGATTATGTGAAGCACCTTGAGATGCAAATAGAGACACAGAAAGAACAAATATAAATGCAAAACAATAAAATAGAGGAGCATGAAGAGGGTGGGAAGAAGCAAGAAGAGATAGTGGCAAGTGTGGTCAACTTTCTAAGGAGCCAAGGATTCATTGGACACTTTGGGAGTGGGGGGAATTCATCCCCAAGTGGACATGCTTCGTA
Source organism: Camellia granthamiana (assembly GCA_036172215.1). Classification (NCBI taxonomy): domain Eukaryota; kingdom Viridiplantae; phylum Streptophyta; class Magnoliopsida; order Ericales; family Theaceae; genus Camellia; species Camellia granthamiana. The sequence goes on along the minus strand of CM069906.1, from coordinate 40,288,002 downwards.
GTAAAGTATATTAACTTTAATATAACAACTTTTATAAAAGAATATATGTTTGAAGAATTAGGAAGTAATGGAACCTACATGCAACACCCAATTGGGGAAGTAGTTCAAAAAAAGGCTTTTGGAGGGCTAAATAGCTAAACTACCATCTAAGTACCTAAAAACAAGAACAACCAGTTTGGGATGGACCATTGTAATTGTTAGGCACTTACGGCACATGCAAGGGATGCACTGTTTCTATATTAGACAAACAAATAAAAAAAAGAAAAGAATTTTTTTCATACTTTAGTTTGAAAAAACAAAAATCGTCATATGACTAAATTGTTAGCAAACTGCAAATGTGCACAGGACCAATAGAACACTTCATAAGAGGCTAATATAAGTTGTAGAGACTTAGGAGTGCTTTTTCTCCAAACTTAAGCCTCAAAAAAGGCCATGGAAGGCCTAAATTATAACATAGCTAGGAATGTGCAAGAGAATCAACACAAACACATTGCGAGGGACCAATATAACTTTTAAGAACTTATAGCAGATGAATGGGATGTACCATTTGTGAATTAGCCTAAAAAATACTTTCTTTCTTTTTTTTCCATAATCTTGGAAAAAGTTTGTTGGAGGGGTATATTATCAAATAGCCACAAATGTGCATGAGAACTAACACAAAAACCTTAGGAGATACCAATGTAACTTGTAGGAACTTACGACACATAGACATGATGCACCGTTTGTGAATTAGCATAAAAAATACTTTTTCCACATACTTAGGCTTAAAAATGGCCAATGAAGGGAAAAAATTTCCAATAGTCACGGATGTACATCAGAACCAGCACAAACACTTCAAGAGTGACCAATATAACTTTTAAAAACTTACGAAACATGCACGAAATTCACCGTTTGTGAATTAGATTAGAAAATTGATTTTTATATACTTAGGCTTGAAAGAAGGCCATCGGAGGGTAAATCATTAAACAACCATGAAAGTGCTCGTGATTTGGCAGTAACACCTCGAGAAGAACCATTGTTACTTATAGGATGTTGCAGGACATGCACGTGATGCGTTGTTTGTGTATTAGACAAATAAATGCTTTTTTTCAGTAATTGAGATTAAAAACTCAGATTGCTAAATTATTAAATAGTCACAAATGTGGCCAGGAACCAATACAAACACCTTGGGAGGGACCAAATTAGTTGTAGAAACTTGTGGCACATGCATGGGAAGTAAAAATTACGAATTAGGCTAAAAAAATGCTTTTTTCTCCATACTTAAGCTTCAAAAAAGGCCGTCGGAAGGCTAAATTATCACACAACCACAAATTTGTACAAGAACAAACAAAAACACCTGGAAGGGGCCAATATAAGTTTTATGAACTTATGGCAAATGAATAAGATGCACCATTTGCAAATCAGCCTCAAAATTATTATTTTTTTCCCATACTTAATCTTGAAAAAAGTCCGTTAGAGGGATATATCGTCAAACAACCACGAATGTGAACGGGAACTGACATAAACACCCTGGGAGAGACCAATGTAACTTGTAAGAACTTATGACACAAGCACAAGATGCACCATTTGTGAATTAGTCTAAACAAATATTTTTTTTCCAGTTAATCTTACAAAATTCGTTGGAGGGCTATATTGTCAAACAACCATGAATGTGTACAAGAACTGGCATAAACAATTTACGAGGGACCAATATAACTTGTAGAAAGTTACGACACATGCACGGGAAGCACCATTTCTGAATTAGCCTCAAAAATGCTTTTGTTTCCTTACTTACGCTTGAAAAATGGCCAATCAAGGGACTAAATTTTAAACAGTCATGAATGTGCAAGAGAACTAGCACAAACGCCTTAGGAGTGACCAATATAACTTGTAGAAACTTACGGAACATACAAAGGATGCATCATTTGAGAATTAGATTAGAAAATCGATTTTTAAATATTTTAGGCTTGAAAATTGACCATCGAACGGCCAATCGTAAAACAACCATGAAAAGGCTTGTTGTTAGGTCCCTTTGTGTTTTCAATTCTGCTAACAAACACGTTTTAATTGTATTTTAGTGTTTTTTTTTACTTGGACCACTCGAGCGCAAAATTGGTCGCTCAAGCGAAGAAGCTCATCTCTCAGTAGTGTAAACATGCTTGCAAAAGTATTGAAAGATCTCATTCTTCGCTTGAGCAAACTTTCCATCACTCGAGTGAAGGCACTTATGGTTTCTCTACATCTAAGACACACTGCTCAAGTGATCATTCCTTCGCTCAAGCAATCATCGCAACCTTGTTTCATATAAAGCTGTGCAGGTTACAGATTTTAGGGTTACGACTTCTAGATCTAAAACTTGAGAGTTTGTGTTTACTTTTGGAGTTCTTATCCTTTGTTTCCTTTGATGTTTTTGTGTGATTGGTCACATCACATGAATTTGATTGGTTGAATCAAGGGGGTTGTTTCAATTATACTTTTCAAGAGTGTTTGATCAATGGATTCCGAAGATTGGAGCTTGGAGGCTTTAAAGGAGTTCAAAGCGGCTTATTGTCGTGGATTCGACTTGGGTGTTATGGATTCAACACTGGGCTAATCATTTTCGAGATGAAGGTGTGTTGAAAGAGACACAATAGGCAAAAAGCCATTCTTGAGCATGTTGGCTAATTGTTAGTACTCTTGTGTATTTTCATTATCTTCATAGTTGATTAATTAGTGGCTTTGAGCCTGTATTTTTTTTATATCACAAGTGGAGGTTCTCTAACTGTGGTTTTTTTCTACGTTAAAACCTTTTGTGGCCATTTATTATTTGTGAAACAACAATCTAAATTACTTTTGTATGTGGTAGATGATTTAGATAGTTAGTTTTGTGTGTTTGGGAATTTCTGCAATTAAATCTGTTTTGAATCATGAATTACTTAGGTTTTTCAATTGATATCAGAGCGGGTCACTTGTTCTTTGTTTTAAAAAATCTATATGAGTGTGATTTGTGTTAATGGATTCAATTCGCAAAGGTAACTCGACTCGTAGCACTCCTTTACTTGATGGAACAAACTACTCATATTGGAGAGCTCGTATGAGAGCATTTTAAAAATCTATTGATGAGAAAGTTTGGCATTCCGTCATCTATGGATGGAGTGAACCTATGGTGACCATTGATGGTGTTGATATTCCCAAACCAATTGATAAATGAGATATAATTGATTATCAAAACTCTAGTTGGAACAGGAAAACACATAATTTTCTCTTTTGCTCCATCACTCCACAAGAGTTCCAACGTATTTGCACTTGTGAGGTTGCAAAAGAGGCTTGGGACATTCTTGAAATAATTCACGAGAGTACTACTCTTGTCGAATGATCAAAACTTCAATGCCTTTCCTCCGCTTTTGAAACTCTTTTTATGTGTGAGGATGAGACATTTGATGATTTTTATGCTAAACTCAGTGACATTGTGAATTCTTGTTTCACACTTAGTGAAAAAATCCCTGAATCTCTGGTTGTTGGAGAAATTCTAAGGTCATTACTCAATAGGTTTCAATCAAAAGTAACAGCTGTAGAGAATGTTTAGAATGTTGAGAACCTTAAGCTTGATCAGTTAGTTGGAAACCATCAAACTTATGAGACACATCTGGTTTCAAAGAAAAACAAAAAGAATGGATGGCTTTTTGGTAAGAATCCTGATGTGGAAATGGATCTAGAGTCTGAAATGACAGCTTTGTTTACCAAACAATTCAAAAAAAAAAAATTAAATAAAAAGAAGCCTAATTTCAAGGACACTAGTTCTAAGGATAAGGGTAATGATAGACTCAAAGTTGTTCCAAAACCAAAAAAAAAGAAGATAATGAGAGTATAGGGAGTCAAGTGTTATGAATGTCAAGGGTTTGGGCATATTGCTCTCGAGTGTCCTTCCAAGAAGAACAGAAAGAAAGTTTACATAGTGACTTGACATGACGAAAGCGGGTCAAAGCAAGAAGTTGATGAAGATGAATCTGGTGAAGATGGGGATGGTACTTTTATGGCATTCTACTCTAGCTTCCTTCAACCAACTCCCAAGCTAGTTGAGTTTGCTCGTGGAACTAATCTGCATCGTGCTTCTACCTTTGATAGGAGTAGCTATTTGTTTTGGAAGTGTAGAATAAGGGTGTATCTTAGAGCTTGGGATCCTAAAGGTTGGCACACAATTGTGATTGATCCTATTACCAATCAAAAGGTCGCCAAGCCAATTGAGAAATGGAGTGCTAATGAAAAAGCTGACATGGAGAGTAGTGAGCGAGTTCTGAATACTATTCGAGAAGCACTTTTTGAAGGAGAGCGACAATGCATTTCTCATTATGAGAATGCCAAAGATGCCTGGGCTGTTCTTATGCAATTCCATGAAAGAGTAGAGTTATCTTCACAAACATCCAGCACTGTTCACCTCAATGCTTTAGTTGCTTGACTAGATGTTCACTAGGAGGAAGAGAAACAAAAAGAATATGGGCCGTCATTTGAGAATGTCACAGATGATAAAACCTCAGATGATGATGATGATGATGATGATGATGATGATGATGAAATAGAAGGTGAAGAGCTTCAACAAACATATGAAAAGTTGTACAAGGAATCTCTAAACTTATTAATTTTGAATGACAAACTCACTTTCAAACTCAAAGCATGTGAACATGAGAATGTCAAACTAAAGGAGGAGATTTCTGCAGCTAGGAACGATGCTATAAAAATGTCAAATGATAGACAAGCTCTTTGTTCAAAACTCTTGGCCTGTGAGACCGAGAGGAATGAGCTATTAAAATCTATGCTACTTATGACGAAAAGATTGAAACTATCGAGATTTCTTAAGCTGCCTTGGAAAAGCTGGTTAGCTAGAAAAATGAAGAACTCAAGAGTGCCAGAGCTACAATTGACCTTTGGAACAATAGTCAAAGGCGCTTAAAGATATCATTGGGTCTTAACAAATGGGCTTTGACAAAAGTGGGATTGGCTATAGTGATGATATACTGCAAAAAAAGAATGCTTCCACATCTCATGACAAAAGGACTCAAGGAAAGGGAAAACTGAAGGTGCAATAGGATAATAGGTCTCTCCATCCACCTAAAGGCGGTATGAACAATGAAAGGGAGGTAAAACCTATTTTTATTTGTTATCATTGTAGTAGGTATGGCCACATTCGTCCTTATTGTTCTGAGTTGTTTGTTAGGGTGTCTCCAAAATATAGAAGAAACTCTAATACCTCGTAGGTTAGGAGACAACCCTGCATGTCAAGACAGAATACCATGGTTCATAATGGTGTTCACAACGCTAAGACATCTTCCATGAATCATGATAGTCCCTCTTCTGTTAAGACTAAAAAACTGTTGGTGAAAAAGAATGACTTGCCTTGTTTTGTTGTTCACACCGCTTATAAAGCACGTGACTCGTACATGTAGTATCTTGATAGTGGGTGTTCTTATCACATGTACGGTGACAAATCCTATTTCACATCTCTTCAGAAATATGAAAGAAGAATTATTACGTTTGGAGATGGCAGCACCTCTAGAGTCATTGGTAAGGGTTCTGTAAGTGTTCTCAGTCTTTCTAAATTCGATAGTTTATTGCTTGTTGATAGCCTTAAAGCTAATCTTTTGAGCATCAATCAAATGTGTGACTCACATCATGAGGTATTGTTTTCAAAAAGATAAATGTGATATTTTGTACAAAAAGGGAAATACCATCATTCGCACATCTGATAATTGCTATGGGATTGTCACTACTAATGATCTCACATGTCACTCGGCCATCATAAGCAATCTAGACTTATGGCATCAATGGTTAGGTCATATCAACTTCAAAGATTTAACTAAGATAGCCAATAAGGAGATAGTGCGAGGAGTGCCTAAAATGGGTAAGTCTTTGAACCAAGTGTATGAGTTATGTCAATTGCGAAAGCAAACTTGAGCCCCTCACAAGAAGGTGAATAGCTTAACAACCAAGTGTCTTTTTGAGTTGGTTCATATGGATCTTATAGGACCCACTCATACTGAAAGTATTGGAGGTAAAAGATATATTTTTTTAACTATTGATGATTATTCTCGGTTCACATGGGTACATTTTTTAAGAAAAAAATCTGACACATTTGATGCTTTCAAGTCCTTAGTCCCAATAATCCAAAATGAACATGGTGTTTCTATTGGGCGTATTATAAGAATCCGAACCGATCATGGTCATGAATTTGAGAATAGCTCGTTTTCAGATTTTTGTGATATATATGGCATTAAGCATGAATTTTCAGCTCCTATCACCCCACAACAAAATGGAGCTATTGAGAGGAAGAACTGGGTGGTTCCAGAGATTGCTAGGGTCATGCTCCTTAGTAAGAAAGTTTCTCCTAAGTTTTGGATTGAAGCCTTAAATACAGCAGTCTATGTGGTGAATCATATGTATTTAAGGCCCGACACCTTACAAACTCCATTTGAATTGTGGAAAGGGTTGAAATCTAATGTGAAATACTTCAAAACTTTTGGGAGTAAGTGTTACATTTTCAAAGATAGAGAGCCCTTAGGAAAATTTGACTCCTATAGTGATGAAGGGAATTTTTGAGGGTATTCAACCTCTAGTAGACCCTTTTGAGTCTATAATCTTCGTACTTTATCCACAATGAAATCTATCAATGTGGTTTTAGATGACATAGGTTCTCCAATAGCGTCTCTACATGAGGAAGAAGATGGTGGTCCTCAAGCTTTGGACATGGTACCACAAAGTCAAGAAAAAGTTCAAGGCAAAGCTTAAGAAGGTGAACAAGTACCAATTTCCATGGCAAGCCTAAGTTCAAATACTGCACAAGGAGATACCACCATTGCCACTCCAGTCTTGAAGACATCGACAAGGGTGAAGCTGAATCATTCTATACAACAAGTGATAGGGACTGTCACATATCGAATGAAAATCCGAAAGTAACTTCGGGAGGAGCTATCACATGTGTGCTATATTTTTTTAATTGAACCTAAGAATGTAAAAGAGGCCTTGCTAGATGATAGCTGGGTAAATGCTATGCATGAAAAATTAGGTCAATTTGAACGTAACAAAGTTTGGACTCTTGTTCCTAGACCCAGAGATGTGAATGTGATAGGTACCAAGTGGACCTTTAAGAATAAATCTGATGAGAATGTTACAGTGGTTAGAAATAAAGCCAGGTTAATTGCTTAAGGCAATACGCAAGTAGAGGGTGTTGACTATGATGAGACGTTTGCTCCTGTTGCACGTCTCGAATCTATTCGTATATTACTTTTTCTTGGTTTTCAGTTGTTTCAAATGGATATGAAAAGTGCATTTTTGAATGGGTACTTGATGGAGGAAACCTATGTTAAGCAGCCAAAGGGTTTTGAGAATCCTAAGTTTCCAAATCATGTCTACAAGTTAGACAAGGCACTTTACGAGCTGAAATAAGCCTCTCGGCTTGGTATGTTAAGCTGACTACCTTTCTTCTTGACAATGACTTTCGAAGGTGTAATGTGGATAAGACCTTATTTGTGAAATTTACTAAGTCGCATATCTTTGTTGCTCAGATTTATGTTGATGATATTGTGTTTAGATTCACATCTAAATCTCTTGTTAAATATTTCCTGAATTGCATGACACATGAGTTTGAAATGAGCATGATGGGGAATTGTCATTCATTTTAGGGCTACAAATTAAGAAATTGTTGTTGGGTATGTTTGTGTCTCAAACTAAGTATGCTAAGAACCTTGTGTCTAAGTTCGATCAAAAGTCTGCCAAACACTCACAGACCTCCATTAGCACGAGCCTTTATTTTTCTAAAGAACCCTCTGTAACTAACGTTGATCCTACCCTCTATAGGAGTATGATAGGGAGATTTCTGTATTTCACCGCCAGTCGGCCTGATATTTCCTTTAATGTTAGTGTTTTTGCCCCGTTATCAAGCTTGTCCAAAAGAGTCTCATCTTCTAGTCATTAAGCGTATTGTCAAGTATGTGAGTGGAACTTTGGGGCATGGGATGGATTTGGTTCCCTTCTGACTCCACGACCAATATTACTGGCTATTTTGATGCCAATTGGGTAGGGTGTGTTAATGATCGCAAAAGTACATCTAGAGGTTGTTTTTACCTCGAAAATAACTTGGTTGCATGGCATAGCAAAAAGTAAAATGCCATCGCTCTTTCAACCACTGACGCAGAGTACTTTACTGCAGGGAGTTATTGTGCTCAAATGATTTGGATGAAGCAAATGCTTCATAACTATTTGATAGACCAGTACACACTTACTATTTTCTATGACAACACTAGTGCCATCAATATTTCTCGAAATCCAGTCTAACACTCTTGCACTAAACATATTGACATTTGTCACCATTTTATTCGAGAGTTAGTTGAGGGGAGCCTTGTTGTTCTTTAACATGTATCCATTGAGCATCAAAGAGCAGACATTTTCACAAAACCCCTTGATCTTCTCAAGTTTGAGTTCCTTAGAAAGACATTGGGAATAGTGCTCATTGACTAGAGTGTGACTTGTTGCATAAGTGGATGTTGATTGGCATTCCGTGTGTTTGGATGTTATAATCTCATTGTCACTGATACGTGTCTTCTTTGCAATAGATTTAATAGAGCTTCTCTCATGCTGCATGCAAGGTTTCATATGTGTTTACTTATAAATCATTTTGAATGTACATGCTCATTGATTTCATGATCTCATTCTGTACACATCATTAAGTTAATTAATTGCATGGGTATCTGCACAAGTGATCAAATTTCGCTATGGACTTTTAGCATTGTGTCTTGTACATTTCTAGAGAAATTGACCTATACTAGCATATCTTGGGTGATGTTGAGTCTCTTAACCACCTACCATCTTTTTGCACTTCCACGACTTTCCCCTTAGTTCATTGTGGTCAAGGCATGAGGAAAATGCTACCTTGGAGTCAACAACCAGGCTATCTTTATTCTATCCATGCTTCTCTGGCTAGGTTTCATACTCTTAAGTGTGAAAGCCGCCAATGAGTGAGCAAAAGAAATAAAGAAAATCAAATCCAATCATTTATTGACTGAGGGGGAGCGTTTACTCAACAAATACCCCTTGATCTCTAATGGTTTGACTTTTCTCAGTTTTGTACAGATTCTTTTGCCGGAGGTCTAGCCATTCGATCACAACTAGGATTAACTTTAGAAATTGTGGACATTCAAGGACTGCGCATGTGCACGCGCGCGCGCACGCGCGCACACACACACACACACACTATCTTTGTGAGCTATCATGTTCTTCTTTGAGCTTTGCATTCATGTGCTACCTATGTCCATTTATACATTCTTACCTCACTTTCTGATGATCTCACGTTCATAATTATCTATCTTGCAAGTTTGAAGGTTTCATGATGTGTGGATTATCTCATCTTAGTCTCACATTATTGCAATGGTACTCATATATTTCAGTTTTAGGTGATAGTTTGTTTTATAAGTGTTTTTGGATGTTCATGGGTTGTGTTTCAAGACTTTGAGAACATTCCTTGAGTTTTGACACTGCTTGAGCCGTGTTTCTTGCGCTCGAGCATTGAATGGCATCATCTAGTTTTTTTTTTGCAGAGTGTCTGAACTTCTGAGAGTCTTTTATGCACTTGAGCAGTGGAGTCTTGTCTCGAGTGATGGCCATGCACGTTAGTAAGTTTGCTCGAGTGATGAAGTGGTTGCTTGAGCAGTCTGTCCAGTTTTAAAGCCAGTTAACCGTCCTTTCAGTTTCACTTTTCCCCAAAACCTCTTCGTGCTCTCTCCTACTAGGGCAATTTCACCCCTTTGCTCTCTTCGTGTCTTCTCTCCTCGATTTGGAGCAGTTTCAAGCCACATTAAGTGATTTTCATCACTCATTGGTAATGATCTTCTATTTTTTCTACTTTATTTTGATTATTTTTTTTAATGTTATTCTCATGTTTCTTATCTCTCTCCACCATCTGGGGTTTTTTTTCATCTTAGTTTTCTACTCTATCCTTTGATTTTCATTGCACTGCTAGGTTTCATCTAGGGCTGCTAGGTTTTATTTTTTTTTTTAATTTTTATTTCATTTTATTTTATCTTATTTTCGATTTTCTTCTAGGTTTTTAGGCTTTATTTTGATCAATCTATGAGATTATGTCCTATTGTTAATTGATTAATTTTTTGTTTCTTCTTATTGGTTATTAATGGTGGTGGTTCCTTATTGTTTGCACTTGGGGTTGATTTGGGTTTCTTTGGTTTTGTTTCGGGATTTATGGTTGTGCCATTGGTGGGTGGTTTCGGTCTTTGAATTTCGGGTTATCCTTAGATATGTGTTACTCTTGTTAGTGGGATTCTTCTTGTCTTTTAGTGTTTAAGTCATGGCTGAATCTTCCAAATTGAGAAAGGCTACTGTTTCTTGTCCATCTTATAATACTAAAAAATTCCAGTCGAACGAGAAAGAAAAATTCTTTAAGGACTCTAGAACTGTCCACCTTGAGACAGATGTCCAACCTGACATGTTTGAGTCTATTCCTAAATCCTATGTTTGATGCTTTGGGAGGTGATCATGTTCTTCGGTTTTCGGGTCAACAAAATCTTAGTTGGGTCCGTGAATTTTACTGCAACATTCACACTGTCGATTAATACGACCCTTCCTTCAAAACCTGGATCCCATCAAAAGAAATCAAAATTACTGAGGCATTAGTTCGGTCTTTCCTTGGTATTTCTTCTGTTACTTACTGTCACTTCCATTTCTTGCTTCTCGTAATGCTGATTTTAATTTGGTTGCCATTGAAATCTAAGAGAAACCCAAGAATTGGACCTCATCAAGCAAAACAAACTTCTTTTCCGTTTCCACCTTCTGTTTATCATTGTCGTGCCAATATTCATGTTACCATCCACAGTTCCAATATCTCTATGATCAAGGGTATGTTCTGTATTGCATTGATCATTGTCTTCCAATTGATCTTGCTAGTATGATTGTCCAAAAAATGATTTTGGTGTTCGAGGGTAAAACGTCTTTGGGTTTTCCCTATGGGTGTCTCATAAATCGCATCTTTTTCTCTTTTGATGTCTTCTCTTCTTCCAACGATGAATTTTCTTTTCCTGTCAAACCAGTCACCAAAAAGACTGTCTCTCAAAGTCAGGCTCATGTCAAGGGGGAGTCTTCGGGGGCAGGTCCTTCTGATGCAGGTGAGAAACATTTGGCGGAGGAAGCTGAGTTTGATGCTGCAATTACTGGTGATGACGAGCAGGATGTCCGCCCTCGGGCCATTCGAGGCCAGCTTCTAAGATTTGAGCAGACTATGATCCAGCACCTTGATCGGCTTGATACACTAGTGGATGCTTTTGATGGCTGTCTCACTTCCTTAGAGGCCTCCATTGGCCGTATTAAGCATTCGATAGGCCAGTCCTCTCTTCAACTAGCCCAGATACTTTCATGTCTTCAGATGCAGCATGATCCACCTCCTCCTCCACCATATCAATGATTTCTTTCATTCTTCTATCTCATGGATAGGTTTTCTATTTGTATTTTCTAGCTTTTGGATATTTTGGACATATTTTTTTTGTTTATTACCTATGTTGGACATGTTTTTTGGTATATTGGGCTTATTTGGTTTTTTTTTTTAGTTTGACCACTTTGTCTCTCCCAGTCCAAAAGGGGGAGCATGATGATAGCATGATTGTGATTGTGGTTTATTATTGATTTTATGCTTACTATGCTAATGTTAATAATCTATCATCTAGACGTGTTTGTGCGATTCTATACTTCTTGCAGGTGGTTCTCTTCACAAGGTGTTTGGTTAAGGAGTGTGTCTAGTGCATGTGTTTGTTAGGAATTAATGTTAGAATTGTTTTGTTCGGGAATTTACAAAGAGGAAGATTGTTAGGTCCCTTTGTGTTATCAATTCCGTGAATAAAGAACGTTTTAGTTGTATTTTAGTGTCCTGTTTTTACTTGGACTGCTCAAGCACAGAATTGGTGGCTCAAGCGAAGAAGCTTATCTCTCAGTAGTTCAAACATGTCTGCAAAAGTACTGAGAGATCTCATTCTTCGCTCGAGCGAACTTCCCATTGCTTGAGCAAAGGCACTTATGGTTTCTCTACATCTAAGACACACCGCTCGAGCGACTATTCCTTCGCTCGAGCAGTCTTCACGGCCCTGTTTCATATAAAGCTGCGCAACTTGTAGATTCTAGGGTTACAACTTCCAAATCTAAAACTTGAGAGTTTGTGTTTGCTTTTGGAGTTCTTACCCTTTGTTTCCCTTGATGTTTTTGTGAGATTAGTCACATCACATGAATTTGATTGCTTAAATCAAGGGGAGGTTGTTTCGATTTTATTTTTCAAGAACGTTTGATAGGTGGATCCAGAAGATTGGAGCTTGAAGGCTTTAAAGGAGTTCAAAGCGGCTTATCGTCGTAGATTCAACACCGGGCTAATCAATTCCGAGACGAAGGCGTGTTAAAAGAGACACAAGAGGCGGAAGACAATTCTAGCATGTTTGGTAATTGTTAGTTCTCTTGTGTATTTTCGTTATCTTCATAGTGGATTGATTAGTGGCTCTTAGCTCGTGATTTTTTTTTATATGTATAACAATTGGAGGTGCTCCAATTGTGATTTTTTCCACGTTAAAATCTTTTGTGTCAATTTGTTAATTGTGAAACAACAATATAAATCATTTTCGTACGTGCTAAATGATTTAGATTGTTAATTTTGTGTGTTTGGGAATTGCTGCAATTAAATTTGTTTCGAATCACGAATCACTTAGGTTTTTCCATTTGTGATTTGGCACAAACACCTCGAGAGAGACCAATATAACTTGTAAGAACTTATTGCTCATGTATAGGAAGCATTGTTTGAGTATTATACCAAAAAAAAATGTTTTTTTTTTTGGGGTACTTACGGCAAATTGTTAAAAAACCACAAATTTGCATAGGAACCGATACAAACCCCTCGAAAGGGACCAATGTAACTGGTTGGAACTTACAGAAAACGCACGAGATGCCCCATTTGAGAATTAGCTTACAAAATGCTTTTTTCGAATATCACATCATGGTCACATTCATTATGGCTACTAGTTCTCTCTCTCTCTCTCTCTCTCTCTCTCTCTCTCTCTCTCTCTCTCTCTCTCTCTCTCTCATATAAAAATTTTTCTCTTTCTAAAAAGCCTCCACCCTAGGCCTCACCGCTGGCTGGCATATTCGATGCTTCAAATCACTTTTATTTATTCCACTAAAGGGGTCGAGACTACAAGAGGGATGCCCCTAGAACGGTACTTTCAAATCCCACCTTCGGATCCCAAGCTCAGAACACTCGACAAAAGGGAAATCTCGAATCTTGGAATGCTGGGACAGGTGTAAACAACTTCTTTTTGAATATAATCAGTTCTTAAATAAGATGTCCTCCTACTAAGAGTGATGCCTTGGGACCTGTAGCCAGAGAAGGGTAAGTTGCTTGCCTTAGAGAGCTGCAAGTCCCATTAAGGTATGAGGTAGCTTGCTTTGCTGCCTTTGACCATAGTGGTCGGCTGGCCTAGCTTTTTCTTGTTTGTGTTCTAGTCATTTCCCCTAATAAACTTGAGCCCCCTTTTATTTACCACCATCTCCTTTTCAGATCTAATCTCTAGATTTGCTTAAATGTTGTTTGGTTCTTTAGTTTTCGGGTTAGATACTTGTTCACGGGCATTCTTCGGGCTTTTGGTTGGGTGTTCCTTGGGTGGTATCAGATCTATCATATCTGGCAGTCCCAAAGCTGCTTGGGTCTCTATTCAGTGGGTTTTGGTGCTCGAGTATGAGTTGTTCTTCCTCAATCATGGAAGTCTTGGTGGGTGGTCGTTACAAGAGAGGAGTTGGCGGTGGTTTTCTCTTTATAGGTTCTTGGGGAAGCGTGGGTCTTCAATGGTCACACCAGAGCAGTGGAGTTGTTGAACAGGTGAAAGAGGGGTGGGTTATGGTGCCATAGGAATTTTTTCTTCCTCAGATCCGTGGTTTTCAGTTTTTGGTGTTTTTTTGGCCATGGGCCTTTCGGTCGTGGAAGGTGCTTCGAACATAGATGGTTTGGTTTCACTTAGGATCTTCATTCGGGCGCTCCTTTGTAAGTGGGAGTTAGAGGGGTAAAAGATCCACTTTGGTTTAGGATCTTCATTCGGGTGCTCCTGTGCGAGTGCAAGTGCAAGTTTGAGGGGTGAAATTCGTTTATTTCTATGGTGGTTGGCTTTTTCATCGGCAAAGAGGGGGCTTTTCGATGTTGGAGTGAGGAACATCCGAGGAAGCTGTTTGGAAGAGGATTAACCGTGGGAGATACGAAGTGTTTAGTGGAAGTGTCCATGATGTTCAGTCGTACAGGTTGGATGTTGAATTTGGGTGTTTATTGGTTGAGTGCAGGTGTGGGAAGCTAAATGGGATCAATGCAATTTTGTTTAAATTTCATGGAAACAGGCATGGGTGACAAGCTGGGTTTGTTTCAGTGGTTTGGGTGTGGGGCTCAAGAGTTTGGTTTGTAATTTTTTTTATGTGTTTTTTTTTTAAATACAAAATCGTGAGCCAAGGGGTTGGTTGTAAGGATGCGAGTTGCAGTAGCGTAGGAGAGTTTATACTTTTCGAATCTCTCTCAATGCATCTTTTTCTTCTTGAACCTTTAAATTTCATGTTTTTAATGAAATTTTTTCTCTGCCGATCAAAAAAATAAAATAAAAAATGATCACATTCATTGCCTTATTCATATAATTTATGCCCAAAATCTCTATACTAGACTTTTGTTCACTCCTTTGTTGTTAATTATTTTTAAGTTTGGATGGTGGGCCACCTACCCAGTAACGCATGTATATATGGATAATGAGTAAGGGCACTCTTTTGTTATATTTTGTTCAGGCCACATGGCCAGTATTTTATATGGTTGTGACCTTTGTTATGAGAGGGAATGCCCTCTTTTATTTTGATATACTCCTGAGGAGCATCTACTTTGTATGAACATGGATACTATATTTTGATATACATGTTCTATATCCATGTCACATAGAAATTATGACTGTAGATTGTATGTATGGAATAGTAAGACATGAATGCTTGTAATAGTGGGAGGGCGGGTTATGGTTTCCTCTTCTTATGAATCCTGTTATCTGTTGATCAGATTGCCATTGTCTAGATCTCCTTGTTATTTCTCTATATTTCTTCATCTATTGTCATACTTGTATTCTTACTTTCATGGGCTTGGATCTTGTAAATCTATGGTGCGTGACAGTGATCTCTCTCTAGTAACTCTATCATCAGTTTGTAAATCAAATTTGTACATTATCAACTTGTTTTGGCCTCACTTAAAAAAGCTCTGGGTTTCCTCTATAGCCAAATAGACATATATGTGATCAAATTGTTTTAAACTACAAATACAATTCTTTTCCAAGAAAAAGTGCAATAGAAAAATAGTGTTTAATTAGCTACCAAACTAAAGGGGAAAAAAATG
This sequence comes from Camellia granthamiana, assembly GCA_036172215.1. NCBI lineage: Eukaryota > Viridiplantae > Streptophyta > Magnoliopsida > Ericales > Theaceae > Camellia > Camellia granthamiana. Next base: position 40,272,614 of record CM069906.1, on the reverse strand, counting down.
AAAACAGAATTTATTTGACATATAAACTTTAAATCAATGAATGTTTTTTTATTCTTTAATACATTAATTTGCTGATCATAATGGGCATTCTGCAGAATATCCGGGACCCCCATAGTAAAAATAAGTTCCGAGATTAGTATTTGTGTTTTCCCCAACATGTAAATCATAGCATGCAGAATTTGTAACATATGGTTGAAGGGAAGCTGGATCTTGCTGAGTGTTTGAGTTGTCAATGACTTTAAGATTATAGAAAAAACTTGATTTCCATATCCTTCGAAGGGAAAATGGCCACTCCCCATTTGAGTGGTTGTGTGATGTTGTGCTGATCTTACATTGATGATCTGTCCTCCCCATGCCACTATCGTAGAGCTGTCAGCTAAGTCTGTGAAGATGTAACCAGGCTAGTAACCAAATACCACATCTTGCACCAGAAGCCACCAATTTCCGGAGTTGTTGTCCTAATACATTTTTCATTAATATTGGAAAATCAGCTAGTTCGGATGGACTTATTTTATTATGAAAGATTAGTTTTGAATATTTTAAATTAAGCACAAGGAAACAACAAAATTGCTGTCATTGCTCGAAACGTATGACACTGAATTTTTACCTTGAGCAACACAATAATTCATCAAAAAAATTATATATTCTTGAAGATGGTACAGATCTTTGCACCTCCTCTTGTTTATTTTTCATATATTTTTTTGGCAAACTGCATTTTTCAACCTTGAACTTTCAGCCAAATTTAACTTTTATCCCACCTTTTCTAATTGTAACAATTAAATCATCCGATTTCAACCCGTGTTTCAATGGGATTGTCCTATCACTCCTTCAATTGAAATTGGATTTAAGTTAAAAATTTAGAACCAAAGTAGAATTTGAGTGAAAGTTTATGGATGAATGTGTAATTTGTCGTATGGATTTTTTATTTTAATGTTTGTAAAATGTGCTGACGGGAGCATTTTTCATACAAATTTGAAATTGTAAGTGTCAAGAGGACCACATTGAAACATAAGTTAAAGTTTGAACATTAATTGTTTAAATTAAAAGATGAGGTACTAAAATGAAATTAGACGAAAATTTTAGTGTAAAAAATGTAATTTACTATATAATTTTTTTGTAAAGAATTGGAAAAATTATACCTATGATTTTTGTAATTTATCTTGTGTCAATTTGATCATGTAGTGTCATTTTAGTCTAATTGGACATAAATAAAAAACAAATGGTTCATTCAAAAGGAAATAGACCATTTCCAATTGGACGCCAACGTCTCTATCATAATGAGAAGATTGAATGAACTATTTTGTTCCTAGATTTCAATTTAATTATTAAATGGACATAATCAATTAGACCAAATTGACATAATGTAAAAAATTCAAGCATAAAATTGCTGTAATAATCATGACGAAAATTGACACAAGGCAAACTACATAAACAGTAGGTATAATTTGTTCAAAAAAAGTCCAAGGAGTTGACCTAGTGGTCAAAGCTTGTGACTGAGGTTGTGCTTTTCCAAAGTCTTAGGTTCAAAACCTCTTATAAGTGCAAAAATTTTTTTTGCAACCAAGTCCATAGAGAGTTTTGTCTTAGTTGGCCCCCTCACCCATGGATGATGGATTGATCTCCGGAATTAGTTGGTCTAGTGGGATTGATACTAGGTTATCAAAAAAAATAAAAATAAATGAATAAATAAAAATAAAAATCCAAAACTAAAAGAAAAGCGCATATTCTTTCTAGTGTTTCCAAGAAAATAATTTGAGTTGTATTTAAGGTATACAAGTTGTTAGTTAAATAGATTCTAGCATATATATATACCTTGTATATCTGTATAGATATGTCAAATGTCTTTCCGTTGTAGGTGGAAACAGGTTCTATGGTGGAACCAATGGCAAACTTATGATTTGTCTGTACAAAACCGAGGCAACTAAGATCATAACATCCTGTGATTTGATAGTCATCTCTTTGTTTGCCACATAAACGAAAAGGTTGAATTAATATGCCATCACTACCAACATGAGAATCAAATGTTGGTTAAAAATTGTTATATGTTGTGATTAATATCATAAGTTTTAAATAATCAATAGAGGATTAGAAAATTAAGGAAACTTACTGTCCAATATATAAAGAACCTTGTCTGATTGTCAAGATACAATCCGGGATAAACCTAAAAACATGCACCAACTTGTCTACTTAAGGATGCCATAACTATATATGTAGTGACTCAACATACAATAGGTCATTGATAATGTATCAATTAAACAAGTTAACACTTACCATCCATCCAGCTTCAATAGCATTCCTGGTTGTTATGTCAGACATAACCCAAATTTGAGATAAAATGTTGGAACAATCTTCTGTGTAAATAAAATAAATTGAAATAATTCAAACAAAATAAAATAAAACGTACCGAATTTATTTTGTTGAACCGAATCAATAATTAAAGACCAAGTCGAGTGTGTGACACTCTGTCCTTAAGACAGATTCGCCCCGCTACGGTGCTTACGGTTGAGTGGCGTCTATCTCCCAAGATACAATGATCTTCACAAAATTGTTGTAGCACACCAAACAAATTTGTAAGGCGAACCAAACCTTGTGTTCTAATATTCTCTTTAATTTATCTCTAAAACTAAAATGAGGAATAAAATGCAAAAGAGAAAAATTTTGGACAGTAGTATATAAGATGCAGACTGATTTTCGGATCTAAAGACTGCTGGAACATGGCTGTATTTATAGGCAAAATACCTGACCCGAATAGGTACTAATTTGAAGTGGACAGCTGGGATTTTGAATCCAACAGGTGCTGTTTTGAAAACACACAGATATGCAAACTGTTCAACAGATTAACTGCTGGAATGACATTGTTTGAATCTGCCTGGGCAGATTTAAATCTGTTCAGTTTTGAACAGATCCAAAAAAACAGTTTGGGCTCAAAAATCTGTTATGGAATAAAAGGAAGAGACACAATTGTTGGACAACAATTTGAATTTCAAATTCAAATTAATTTTTCCTGCAAGAATTTATTGAAAAAATTCAAATAAATTTTGTCCAAAAAATTAATGTTAGACCCGACCCACCACCCATACCCAGACTGCGGCGGCGGCACGTGTGTGGTGGTTTGGGCTAAGGTTCACTTTGTCCATAACTCCTCCCTTCTACAAACTTGGGGTGCCCCTTAGGGCCCAACCCAAGTGTTGTAGGCTAGAGTTTATATACTCAACAAAACTATCTTAAAGTTTCAATGTGGGACAAGCCTCACAAGGAAACCCACATTTAAAACTTAAATGTTCAATTCCACGAACCTGAAAACGACGTCATGTTCCCATCCATTCATAAATGGTTTTGACGAACCGTCTTCACCGTGTGACTTGCCATGCGGCAAGGAACACTTCACCTCTTCGGACCCGCCCCAAAAGACGTTTGGGGCCCACTCAATTTTTGGGCTCAAAGTCGGCCCAAAATAAGCCTATATAAACCATTTTTTCCAACAATCCCCCACATGAATGAAATTTGACAGAGAGAAAATGCAACAATATGATCTAATTTCATAGAGTACAGAAATTGGAAATATTCTGCATAGGATAGGTAGTTTTTGGCTTTGAAGCTTCCCTTGTGAAACACTATCGAATTTACTAGCTAACCAGTGAACATGATGTCTTGAACTGTTCAGCCGTTTGTGTAAACCAAGACAATAGAACTCACACAGTATATCCCCAGACACAGTTTAGTTCTCACTATTGTGTTCATTTTGGCCCTGAACAACTTGGTCTTTCATGAGTGCTCTAAAGACTTGTAGCCCTTCACAAATCTTATAGAACCAGCCCAGTTCACACTCACATAGGTGATTCTTATGAAGAGTATTCTGCCATACTCCACTAGGTTTACCTAGATATAAGAATTATTAAAAGTATTACTTAACCTAAACCGCTGCAGACATCACTATTTCATCATAGAAATGGGTAGGAGTTTAACTCCCCAGTGATCTTTCTGAGTCATACACAACTCGGTTGTCCCTTTGAACCTAGATCTTGGGATCTCCAGTCAACTAGGTTGGGTTGCCGTTGTGGTAACTCTTATTTAATAGGCTTTAGTCCCATTCCCCTCAATGAATTCTCAACTAGCTCTCGTGCTAACCCTTTGGTTAGTGGATCTGCTATGTTGTGTATTTAGACTTCACATAATCAATGGAAATAATTCCATTAGAGAGTAGTTGTCTTATGGTATTATGTTGACGACGAATATGTCGAGACTTACCGTTATACATATGACTCTGTGCTCTACCTATTGCTGATTGACTATCACAATGTATACATATAGCAGACACCGGTTTTGGCCAAATTGGAATATCTTCAAGGAAGTGGCGAAGCCATTCTGCCTCTTCCCCAGCTTTGTCTAAAGCTATGAATTCAAATTCTATAGTAGACCTAGCAATGCAAGTCTGTTTGGAAGATTTCCAAGATACAGCCGCCCCACCAAGAGTAAAGACATACCCATTGGTGGACTTTGAGTCTCTAGTATCCGATATCCAATTTGCATCACAGTAACCTTCAAGTACTGCTGGATATCTAGTATAATTCAGCCCAATGTTACGATTAAATCGAAGATATCTTAGAACCCTTATAATTGTTTTCCAGTGTTCTACTCCCGGATTACTTGTATATCTACTTAATTTACTTACTGCATAAGCTATATCTGGGCGAGTGCAGTTCATCAAGTACATTAAGCTTCCAATAATTTAGGCATACTCTAATTGAGAAATACTTTCCTGTACATTCTTAGAAAGATACAAATTAACATCTACAGGTGTTCTAGCAAGATGATTATCATCTTTGCTGAATTTGTCAAGTATTTTCTCAATGTAATGAGATTGTGACAAAGCATATCCTTATGATGTTTTGGTAATTTTCATACCAGGAATTACATCAGCAATGTCCATGTCCTTCATGTCAAAATGTTTATTCAACATTTTCTTAGTAGTTTTAATCATGTCATTATTACTACCTATGATGAGCATATCATCTACATAAAGACATACAATGACATAACTTTTGTCTGTGTTTTTAATATAAACACATTTGTCACACTCATTAATTTTAAGTCCATTTGACATCATTGCCTCGTCAAATTTCTCATGCCATTGCTTTGGCGCTTGTTTTAAACCATATACTGATTTAATCAATTTACACACTTTCTTTTCTTTTCCTGGAGCAGAAAAACCTTCTGATTGTTCCATGTAAATTTCTTCATTTAACTCACCATTTAAGAAAGCGGTTTTAACATCCATTTGATGAATTTCTAGATTGTATAGAGATGCAATGGCAATTACCATTCTAATGGATGTTATTCTAGTACCCGGTGAGTATGTGCCAAAGTAATTAAGACCTTCTTTTTGTCTAAAACCTTTGACCACAAGTCTTGCCTTGTATTTGTCTATTGATCCATCTGCTTTCAATTTTCTTTTGAAAATCCACTTGTACCCAAGAGGTTTACAACCTGGTGGCAAATCCACCAATTCCCAAGTGTGATTTTGCAAGATGGATTCAACCTCACTATTGACAGCTTCTTTCCATAAAGGAGCTTCAGGACTGGACATAGCCTCTTAAATGTTAAAGGCTCATTTTCTAACAAGAATGTTAGAAAATTTGGACCAAAAGATTTTGAGGTTCTAGCACGTTTACTACGCCTATGTTCCTCTTTCTCATTTTGATCTAAGTCTTGTTCTTGATCATGTTCTTGATCCTGACTAGTAATAGCATCAAAAGATCTTTTATTAGTACTAGTCTCTTGTCTAGTCTTCTTTGGAAATACATGTTCAAAGAAAGATGCATTTCGAGATTCAATAATAGTATTTACATGCATTTCGGAATGTTCTGATTTATGAATCAAAAACCGATATGCACTACTATTCTTGACATAACCAATGAAAATGCAATCAATGGTCTTAGGACCTATCTTAGTCTTTTTAGGACTAGGAATAGCCACTTTAGCCAAACACTCCCACACTTTTAAGTATTTGTAGGATGGTACTCTTCCATGCCACAATTCATAAGGTGTTTGATTCACTTTCTTTCTGGGTACTTTATTAAGTATATAATTAGCAGAAAGTATTGCTTTCCCCCACAAGTTTTGAGGTAATCCAGAACTTATTAACATGGCATTCATAATTTCTTTTGAAGTCCTATTTTTCTTTTCCGCAATTCCATTTTACTGAGGTGAGTAAGGAGCGGTGGTTTGATGAATTATTCCATGTTCTTTACAAAATTCACCAAAAGGTGATTCATATTCACCACCTCTATCACTTCTAAGTTTCTTGATTTTCTTACCAAGTTAATTTTCAACTTCATTCTTATATTGAATGAAAGTTTCCAAAACTTCATCCTTGGTTCGAATTAAATAAGCATAACTATATCTAGTATAGTCATCTATAAAAGTGATAAAATATTTTTTCCCACCTCTTGTTTGAATTGACTTAAAATCACAAATGTCACTATGAATTAATTCAAGTGGTTCCGTACTTCTTTCAATTGAATGAAAAGGAGTTTTGGATAATTTTTCCTCAACGCAAATTTCACATTTATGATTTGAATCAATGTCAAATTTAGGTAAACATTCCATATTAATTAATCTACGCAAAGATCCATAATTAACATGTTCTAGTCTACCATGCCATAAATTTGAAGACTCAAGCAAGTAAGAAGAAGATGTATTATTATTAATAACTGAGGGTACAACGGTCATTACATTTAACTTGAAAAGGCCATCAGACATGTAACATTTTCCTACATACATCCCATTCTTAGTAAGTACAAATTTATCACTCTCAAATACTAGCCTAAACCCATTCTTACTCAACAAAGATCCGGAAACAAGATTCTTGCGAATATCCGGTACATGCAGCACATTGTTGAGAGTGAGTTCCTTTCCAGATGTCATCTTGAGTACAATATTCCCTTTTCCTTCAACTTTGGAAGTTGAGGAGTTGCCCATAAAAAGTTGTTCACCATTGTCCACTGAAGAATAAGATGTGAACATCTTTTTGTCAGCACAAATATGGCGAGTAGCACCAGTGTCCACCCACCATTCTTTAGGATTTTCGACAAGATTTGCCTCGGAAACAACTGCAGAAAGATTGATGTCATCTACACCATTGGAAATCTTGTCCACTTCGGTCATATGGGCTTGAGCAGGCTTCTTGCTTGTTTTTCTTTTGCTTTTGCCTTTGTTACAACAATCTTTGGCCCGATGTCCCTCTTTGTCACAGATGTAACATTTGCCATTAAACTTGTACTTTTTATCCCCCCCCCCTTTAGAGCCTTGTGATGAATTTTCTCCAGAAGACTTTCGTTTCTTGGTTTTTGAAGCATGTTTCACCACATTTGCCTTAGACTCCATAGGATGCTTACCAGCCCGCTTTTCAGAATTGCGATTGTCCTCCTCAATTCTCAAACGCACAATTAATTCTTCCATAGAAATTTCTTTGCACTTGTGTTTGAGGTAGTTCTTGAATTCCTTCTAGCCTTGTGGTAATTTTTCAATTAAGGCTGCAACTTGGAAGGATTCACTGAGAGACATGCCTTCTACGTGAATGTCATGCAGAATGAGTTGGAAATCTTGAACTTGGCTGATCACAGTTTTTGAATCAACCATTACAAAATCCAGGAATCTGCCTACCACAAATTTCTTTGAGCGCCGTCCGTTTTGTATTTTTTTTCCAAAGACTCTCAAAGTTCCTTTGCTATCTTGATAGGGCTGTAGACGTTGTATAATGTGTTGTCAAGTCCATTCAAGATGTAGTTCCGGCAAAAGAAATCGGCATGTTTCCAGGCATCAACCGCAACAACCACTTGCCGGTCGGTTTCATCCTCTTTTAAGATAGGAGCATCTTCACGGAGGAAACGAGCCAGGTTCAGAGTTGTAAGATAGAACAATATTTTCTGTTGCCATCTTTTAAAGTCAGTTCCTGAGAACTTCTCTGGCTTTTCCCCGTGATTTACCGGTACTGTTACAACAGGAAATAGGGTTGGCGTCATTGCAGCCACCGCAGTAGTACTTGTTTGGGCATTAGTTTCAGTAGCCATCAATTCTAATTTATAAAACAAAATTATAATTAGAATTTACAGTACACAGAAAATTAAACCAAATTCACAGAATTAAATTCTGTAAAAAAATAAAAGAAACAAGAATGTAACTTTTATTTTCCAATTAATTTGGAAATAAAATAAAATTTTATTCAACCAAATTAATTCCACACAGGAAATTAAATTCTGTAAAATAAAAGAAATAAGAAAATAACTTTTATTTTTCAATTAATTTGGAAATAAAATAAAATTTTATTTAACAAAATTAATTCCACACAGAAAATTAATTTCTGTAACACTTCAATAATTAAAACACTAAAACAGAATTTTAAGTAATGAAAACTCAGAAAATAATTTCTAAAACCCAAAATTAATTTCTGAAAAAATTCCACAAAAATATATTCTGAATTGTTAATGACACCAGTATCGTACTACTAGTTGTCAAAGAAAATAGACAGTATATTACTACTATCTGGCAAATAGCATATAATCACTATTTGTTTGTCCAACCAGAATATTATTTTGTAAATCCACATAAAATAATTTTCTTAAAAGAAGAAAGAGAAAAAGAAACAAACGAAAAATTCTGTAAACAAAATAATTCGTATCTGTCTTAAGATTGTTGGAACAATCTTCTGTGTAAATAAAATAAATTGAAATAATTCAAACAAAATAAAATAAAACGTACCAAATTTATTTTGTTGAACCGAATCAATAATTAAAAACCAACTCGAGTGTGTGACACTGTGTCCTTAAGACAGATTCGCCCCGCTACGGTGCTTACGGTTGAGTGGCGTCTATCTCTCAAGATACAATGATCTTAACAAAATTGTTGTAGCACACCAAACAAATTTGTAAGGAGAACCAAACCTTGTGTTCTAATATTCTCTTTAATTTATCTCTAAAACTAGAATGAGGAATAAAATGCAAAAGAGAAAAATTTTGGACAGCAATATATAAGATGCAAACTGTTTTTCGGATCTAAAGACTGCTGGAACATGGTTGTATTTACAGGCAAAATACCTTACTCGAATAGGTACTAATTTGAAGTGGACAGCTGGGATTTTGAATCCAACAGGTGCTGTTTTGAAAACACACAGATATGCAAACTGTTCAATAGATTAACTGCTGGAATGACACTGTTTGAATCTGCTTGGGCAGATTTAAATCTGTCCGGTTTTGAACAGATCCAAAAACACAATTTGGGCTCAAAAATCTGTTATGGAATAAAAGGAAGAGACAATTGTTGGACAATAATTTGAATTTCAAATTCAAATTAATTTTTCCTGCAAGAATTTATTGAAAAAATTCAAATAATTTTGTCCAAAAAATTAATGTTAGACCCGACCCACCACCCATACCCGGACTGTGGCGGCGGCGTGCGTGTGGTGGTTTGGGCTAAGGTTCACTTTGTCCATAACTCCTCCCTTCTACGAACTTGGGGTGCCCCTTGGGGTCCAACCCAAGTGTTTTAGGCTAGAGTTTATATACTCAACAAAACTCTCTTAAAATTTCAATGTGGGACAAGCCTCACAAGGAAACCCACATTTAAAACTTAAATGTTCAATTCCACGAATCTGAAAACGACGTCATGTTCCCATTCACTCATAAATGGTTTTGACGAACCGTCTTCACCGTGTGACTTGCCATGCGGTAAGGAACATTTCACCTCTTTGGACCCGCCTCAAAAGATGTTTGGGGCCCACTCAATTTTGGGCTTAAAGTTGGCCCAAATTAAGCCTATATAAACCATTTTTTCCAATACTAAATTCATTAGCCTCTGTCTTAGGATTCCACACATTAAATGATACGTGCGCTCCATGGTAGGTACTACCAGTTTCAGTAACAAAGGCATACTAAAATGAAACAAAAGATAAATTAATGCACAAAATTTTGCTAAATGTTTTGTATTTTGAGTAAACGTTAGATAGGCATTAAGTTTAGATTAAGTTCAAATTGTACCTCATGAGCACCTAGTAGTTGCCCAAAGGGGTAGTAATGTTGTCCTCCTTGCCGGTGAAATGGAAAAGTTTGATGAAGGTCATTATTTTGAGTCCTTCTAATGGGGATTGTTCCTTGTGGGCACTCTCCATTTTTATGCCAATTTTGAATAAGCTTGGGTTGAGAGTCGTCCATTTTCATTCCAATTGGAGATGAGCTAGGTTCCATCTTGTTCCAGTGGAATAAGAAAATTAGGTAGCAGAGGGAAATAATTCTATTGCACATTTTGGCCCACATATTTCCATTTTTATATTGTTTCAAATTCATTAGTTTTAGTTCCTTGCAAAATAAAATTAATTAAAAATAAAGGGAACAAATGTATGTTCATAAACAATCCAACACTTATCTTGATGCCTCTAGCATCTCCAACATCCTTAAAAAAAATAAATAAATAAAAAACTTTAATTACCAAGTTGAGAATTAAGTTCAAGCAATTTTTGACATGTGATATTCGCACAATTAATTGTGAAAAAGTCCAAACATGCCCCCAGCAAATGAATGGAAAACTAATATGTAGAAATATATATATATACAAGGTTTTAAAAAGCGGCCGCAACCGTTACGCAACGGTCGTGGTGGTTACCGCCACCTATTACGGCCGCTTTTGCAATGTGATTGAGATTCACAAGTGTGTCGGTCGGAGCGGCAGCCGTAGCGGTTGTAACGGTTGTAACGGTGTCATAACAGCTGTAACGGCCTGTTACGCACCGTTACGTAATGGTTCCGAACTGCTTCTTTCAAAAAAATGCACAAAAAAAAAAAAAGCTAAAAATGAGAGAAGAGAGATAGAGAAAAGAGAGAAGATGGAAGAGCAAGAGATAAAGAGAGAGAGAGAGAGAGAGAGAGAGAGAGAAGAGGGAAGATAAAGAACATGTTATTGATTTGTTGAAAATGTAAGACCTACGCTATTCTATTTAGCTGCTATCACTCAACCATTTTTTTTGTGTGTATCTATATATTGTTTGAAAATAATAATAATAATAAGTGTGGCCATTATCTATTTGGCTTGGTTAAAATATGTATATATATTTAGGCTATTATTTATTCTCTTACTTTTGTCATTGTTTATTTTATATATAATAGTTAGTGATTGATTTTTTGTATAATATAAAGTCATTAATTATTAAAATAAAATGTAAAAAAACTCAATTTATAGTGATTTAAAAATATGAAATATATTGGATCATACTTAAAAATTTACAAAAATTGATCAATATTTATTTTAAACCCAATAAATATGATTATGGAAAAAAAAATATGCGTATCGGTAAATTTTTTTCAAATTGTGCAAAGAATAAAAAAATTCGCGGTTCCGGTTACCACAACCATTACGCTACGACCTTTACACCCCGCAACCGCAACCACGCTACCGCTACCGTTACGGTGACCGCAACCGTTTTTCAAAACTTCCTATATATATATGTGTGTATGTTGAAAAGTATATGACAAAAAAAAAAAAAAAAAACTGTAAATCCTTGATAAGTGGATGATCAAATGCAGGTTGTTTGTAAATGCCGACGGAGTCAATCACATCACCATCTTCACTCTGCCAAAAATTAAAAATAAAATCAAAGAAACAAATAAGCAATTAATCCCCTAAATCTCTGAATATTTATAGCTAAAAAAGAGAGAGAGAGAGAGAGAGAGAGAGAGAGAGGAGAGAGAAAGAAAGAAGAAGGAAGAGGTTTTGTTTGAAATCGACCTCTATGGTCTTGATTGTTCCTTTATGTTTTAAGTTTAAATAATCTTGGATTACAACATGTTTGCCTTCAACACATCCATGGTTCAGCATGTGCATGATAGCTACCAACACAAATATACAGCATGAAAGTAAATCTCTATGGTTCTCATTAGCCATCTAAAATTCTATAGGACTTCTTTGCAAGTGTTTTTTTATTTTTTTTTATTTTTATTTATATTTTTTTTTTCTATTTCCAAATTGTGCTGTATTGACAAATTTTAGTGTTGACACAATTTATATACCCAAATCATTCAGGAGATCACAGGTTTATAGCAATCCCATTTTTTCTTTTAAAAAAAAGGCCACTTATGCTAGAAAAATCAATGCAAAAATTCTGAATCAATTCCCAAGCACATTAATGATGAATAATAAATTTTCTATCAAAAATTCTGAATCAATTCCCAAGCACATTAATGCAAAAAAAAAAAAAAAAAAGGCCACTTATGCTAGAAAAATCAATACAAAAGATTCCAAATTTTCTATCAAAAAATTTACCAAACACTCACATGAATGTGAGACCTACGCTGGGGTGGGTTTGGGTGTGTAGCAGGGTGTGTAGCAGGGTGGCGTGGGTTTGGGTGTGTAGCAGGGTGGCCAACAGCAGGGTGGCGTGCGTGGATGTGGCGTGCGTGCGTGCAGCTGCCGTGAAGCAGGGTGGCGTGCGTGGGTTTGGCGTGTAGCAGGCGTTGGGTGTGGTGTAGGGTGGCGATGGGAGTTGTTTAGCAGCATAGGTGTTTTGGTGATGTTTTCAAAATAGTTGGTGGATGTGATTAGTTGGGTTTTTAGTTTAGTTTATTTAATTTGGTTAGTGGCTTGGTGGGTTGATTGTGTGAAGACTCTTGTATTTTAATGTTTTTTGTTTAGTTAAGTTCTTCTTAACTTTTTTTCTTTAAAAAAAAAAAAAAATTCGAGAGGCTTAGGGGTTGGTTGTATGATTGCGAGTAGCAGTAGTAGGGGTATCTTTATACTTCCGAATCTCTCTCAATGCATTTCATCTTCTGTACTTTTAATTTCTTGCTGTTAAATGAAATTTTTCTTTGCCGATCAAAAAAAAAAAAAAATGTGAGACCTACGCTCATGTGAATATTTGATACTCCCTCCATTCCAAAATATTAGTCCCTTATCTCATTTTTTATTGGTCCAAAATATTAATCTCTTTTCAAAAATTAAGTACAAAAATAATATAAATTTCCTATTTTGTCATTCTTTTAAATTTATTAACAACATAAAATGTATAATTATGACATTGATATTCCCCAAAAAAATGTACTATTAGAGGGTAATTTTGAAAAGGAGCTTGATATGCAGCTCGAAAAAACGGGCACTAATGCCCCGAAATTCTCTTTAAGGCAAAAAAAAAAAAAAAAAAAAATAGAAAACTTACCAGTTTTGGAAATTAGGGGCATTAGTGCCAAGCATTTTAGTGCTACAAAACATTTTCCTTTTGAAAAATCAATTTTTTTAAAGTGCAATAATTGTACTATCAAAAAAAGTTGGATTATCGAAAAGGAACCATTATTATGGGACAAAGGGAGTAATTTTTTTTTGGCTCTCTAGCATTGCTCTAATAATTTTTATTTTTTTTATAAAGATTACTGTAGATTTGGATATTAGGATAGTTAATGTAGTCGATAATTCAACCATTATCTTTGGGATTAAAAGTGCTTTTAACAATTTACTAATAATGATGTGCAAATTAATTTTTATTCATCCAACCATGCACAAGATGACAAAAAATAGTAAATGATTTATAGTATTTGTGTGTAAAAAATAAAATAAAAGGGAATACATCCTAGTGGGAGAAATTTTTTTTATTGAATAATGTCAGAAATCCTAAAAGTTCTATTAAAATTTCTACAAAATGTTTCATATGACTGCGAGGCCCATATGAGATCCACATAGTGTGGATTCCACATCCATATGAGACATTTGATTGAAATTTTGGTACAATTTTTGAGATCTCTAGCTTTTTTTTTTTTTTTTTTTTTTTAACACAAACATGGAGGAGTGCAAGTCACATTTGCATCCCCACAACCTTTCACTTGCACCCCATCACAAAACCACTTGTACTCCATATGTTTTTGTAATTTTTTTTTATCTATCCCACTGTATTGAATTTCTTCCTAAAATAAAAGGGAAGAAAAGAAAGCAAGTTACTAAAAAATCTCATGTTAAACAAATAGAATGAAAAGAAAAAGGTGTTGCTTTCACACTTACTATCTAATCCTTAGGGATGACAACGGGACGGGATAGGGTGGGGAGAGACAAGTTTTGTGGTGCCTTACCTCTATCTTTAATCATATTGGGGGTGGGACAAATCGGCGAGTTTGGTTTGTAATTTTTTTTGTGTATTTTTCGTTTTTATAAATATAAAAATGTGAGGCTGAGGGGTTGGTTGTGAGGATGTAAGTAGTAATAGTAGGAGAGTTTGTACTATTCGAATCTCTCTCAATGCTTTTTTTTTTCCTTGTACCTTTAAATTTCATATTTTTAATAAAAAAATTTCTTTACCGATCAAAAAAAATGATCACATTCATTGCCTTGTTCATATAATTTATGCCAAAAATCTCTATACTAGACTTTTGTTCACTCTTTCGTTCATAATTTATGCCAAAAATCTCTATGGTGGGCCCCCTGCCCAGTAATGCATGTATATCTGGATGATGAGTAAGGGTACTCTTTAGTTATATTTTGTTCAGGCCACATGCCCAGTATTTTATATGGTTGTGACCTTTGTTATGAGAGGGAATGCCCAAGGAGCATCTACTTTGTACAAACTTGGATACTATAGTTTGATATACATGTTCTATATCCATGTCACATAGAAATTATGACTGTAGATTGTATGTATGGAATAGTAAGACATGAATGCTTGTAATAGTCGGAGGGCGGGTTATGGTTTCCTCTTCTTGTGAATCCTGTTATCTGTTGATCTGATTGCCATTGTCTAGATCTCCTTGTTATTTCTCTATATTTCTTCATCTATTGTCATACTTGTATTCTTACTTTCATGGGCTTGGATCTTGTAAATCTATGGTGCGTGACACTGATCTCTCTCTAGTAACTGATATCATCAGTCTGTAAATCAAATTTATACATTATCAACTTGTTTTGGCCTCACTAAAAAAAGCTCTGGGTTTTCCTCTGTAGCCAAATAGACAGATATGTGATCAAATTGTTTTAAACTACAAATACAATTCTTTTGCAAGAAATAGTGCAATAGAAAATAGTGTTTAATTAGCTACCAAACTAAAGGGAAAAAAAATGAGAACAAAATTTATTTAACATATAAACTTTAAATCAATGAATGTTTTTATTCTTTAATACATCAATTTGCTGATCATCATGGGCATTTTGCAGAATATCCGGGACCCCCATAGTAAAAATAAGTTCCGGCATCAGTATTTGTGTTTTCCCCAATCTGTACATCATAGCATGCAGAATCTGTAACATATGGTCGAAGGGAAGCTGGATCTGGCTGAGTGTTTGAGTCGTCAATGACTTTAAGACTATTGAAAAAACTTGATTTTCCATATCCTTCGAAGGGAAAATGGCCACTCCCCATTTGAGTGGTTGTGTGATGTTGTGCTGATCCTAAGTTGATGATCTCTCCTCCCCATGACACTATCGTAGCGCTGTCAGCTAAGTCTGTGAAGATGGAACCAGGCCAGTAACCAAATATCACATCTTGCAGCTGAAGCCACCAATTTCCAGTGATGTTGTCCTAATACATTTTTCATTAATATTGGAAGATCAGCTAGTTTGGATGGGACTTATTCCATTATGAATAATTAGTTTTGAATATTTTAAACTAAGCACTACAAGGAAACAACAAAATTGCTCTCGTTGCTCGAAACGTATGACAATGAATTTTTGACCTTGAGCGACACAATAATTCATCGAAAAAATTATATATTCTTAAAGATGGTATAGATCTTAGCACCCCCTTTTATTTATTTTTCATATATTTTTTTGGTAAACTACATTTTTCAACCTTGAACTTTAAGCCAAATTTCACTTTTATCCCACATTTTCTAATTGTAACAATTAAATCATCTGATTTCAACCCGTGTTTCAATGGAATCCTCCTATTACTCCTTCATTTGAAATTTGATTTAAGTTAAAAATTTAGAACCAAAGTAAAATTTGAGTGAAAGTTTATGGATGAACGTGTAATTTGTCTGCTTTACTCTGCTTTGGCTCAGGGTGTGTGGGTGATTGTTTGAATTGGTGTAGTGTCACGACCCAAACCCGGCCCTATGGGTTTAGCACCGTAACTGGCCAGTAATCCGTGATTACCAAAGGCCTGCTTAACAATCAATCAATATAACAGAGTTCAGGGCCTGGCGGAAGCCAAAACAATAAATGAATAGTGCCCAATGAGCTGTGACAATCTGTATGCCAAAAACATTTTTCATTCATACATGCATAAGACAGTACAGTACAATATGGCATACACAATATACATATCCATAACAGTCGATAAAACCGGGGCCTAACCCCTTGGACGGTACAGTAAACAGTCTATACAGTGATCTCACAATAGTACAAAACAGTGAGACAGTCAGGGGAAATACAAAAGACCCCCAAGCCATAGCATGGCAACTAGGAACCTCGCTGTGAGGCACACAGGCTGGCTGGACAAAACTGGGGACTGACCCGCGCTCCTAGCTCCGATCTGGTTGCTGAGAACCTACATATATATATAAACAGTGAGCTAAAGCCCAATGAATAACATAATGTATAAAGGGGTTATGAATGAATGTCCTTACAATAATGAAATCAATTCATTTAACAGTATTTCGATCTTTCAGTCAATCAATAGTTCAATCAATCGGTCTTTCAATCAATCAGTCATATGTGGTACATCCATTAGCCTATAAACAATAGGTCCAAAAGGACCGGGCCTTGACAGACCCAACAATAGTGATGGCCATCAATCAATAACAATATGGTTCCACGAGGAAACCGACAGAGCTCTGTATCAGTCAATAACAATGGGTGCTAAGGATGCCACAATACAATTCGAAATACAGGACATACATTCATTCAATAAACAATATCAGTTCAATAAACATTTCAGTTCAGTATTCAAAGATAACCATTTTGAACATATCTTTACACAGTCTGTTACTCACAGAGATTGGGCTATTAGCAGCTAGAGCGTGTCCCCGAGAGCCAACCCTAAACAATTAAACAATTGAACACACACTAAGTTTAACAGTTGGGGAAGTACAATGATTAACTTCCTAATATGCCTCGGTGTGTTCTATGTCTAAATCCTCATTAAGATGTCTTAAACTAGGCCTAAGAATGCCTAGGATGAGATGAGGATGCAAAATTACACTTGGAAGGCATTTTTCAAAAGTTGCTGAAAATAGGCACCTCGCTCGAGCGAGCCTTCCTTCGCTCGAGCGAGCTTCAAAAATCAAAGGCTTCGCTCGAGCGAGCCTACCTTCGCTCGAGCGATCTGTGCTCAGAAAAAGTACTGGATGCTCCATTTTTACGCGCGATACCACGCTCGATGCTCGCTCGAGCGAGCTTGTAAAACCAAAGGGCTCGCTCGAGCGAGGAATCCTTCGCTCGAGCGAGGAAGCCAAATCTGGAATTTCCAGATTTGTCTCCCAAGTTCGAACCAAGCATCCAATCATCCAAAACTCAACCTCTTGGGCCCAAAATCTGGGAAAACACTTTAAACTCAATATACTACAAGTTTTAAAAGCTAATTTGTACATGCAAGGGCCAAGGGTTGGTCAATCAAAGCCATTTTCAAACCATTTTCAAGAACACTTCAAGAACACTTTCAAACATGCAATGTATGAGTTTTAAACCAAAATCAATCCTCCAATCTTGCTCAAAAGAGCTCAAAACTTGGAAAACAAACTGAAATCTTGGACTATAATAAGAACATGGGCATGCATGCACAATTCAAGCATGAATTCAACTCAAACCCATCAATATACACATGCATGCATGAATGGAGCTCTAACTCAACTATTATGAACAAATTCATGCCTTAGCTCTCTAATTAAACATGGAGCATGCAAGAATAAACCTTAAGGACAATAATGAGAGGTCTAGTTACCTTACTAAGTCTTCAATTTAGAGCCTAGGAGATCAATTTATGCAACCACACTTCAAACTTCAAGTTCTTCTAGCAATTTTATCAATTTGAGCTTAAAACCCTCAAGATGAACTCTCTCTCTCTCTCTCTAAGCCTCTATTCTCGGCTGAAATGAGGAAGAAGGGCTGAGCAAATGTTCAACTAAGTGCATTAAGGCTTTCCAAGAGTATTAAACAAAGAGGCCACTCACATGGCATTTTGGTAAATAAGTTGAACTTGGCAATTAACTCATTTAATCTAATTTAATCATTCCTAATCAATTTTCAGATAAATATATCACTAAAACACAAATATTCTACTGATTCTAAAACATCAAACGGTTTCTAAATCAGCCGCCGATAAGGCCTTCAATTAGCAATTTAAACATGTAAATGCATACCGATAAATCATATACTCAAACAAACACAATATGCAATTCAATAGGTACACTCATTCAATTTCAAATTTCACTTTCAATCGATCTATTCAATACTTCAATTAATTCGATAATCAATCATTATCAATTCAATTGGCGATAATCAGTATATAATCCGATAATCATTAACGAGGGTCGTTACATGTAGTTATGCTACTGGGTATAGTTGAGTGTCAGTTTAGCTGGTGTTGCAGATTGGAGGTACATTGTTTGGCAGCACACAAACAATGGATGTATATCTGCTGGTGTATGCTGTATGATGCTGTCTGCGAGCTAGTGTTGGTTCTCACCAACACTATGCTTGGTTTTCCTTTTTCTCCCTTTTTCTTTCTCATCCTATTGACGTATTCCCATATGCAATGTATGGTTTCATCATCAATATAGTTTTTCTTTGTTAATCAAAAAAAAAAAAAAAAAAATTTGTCATATCAATTTTTTCTTTTAATATACAACATATAAGAGTTTTAGAGACAAAATATTTTGGTGTCTAAAAGGAAAAATTTTGTTGCAAAAGGCATTTATGGACCAATTTCTATCATCGTGAGGATAGTCACTAAAAGGTCGTCTCGAAAAATAAAAAATAAGGCTTTTAGTGACAAAATTGTAAAATGTCACTAATAAATATACTTTTAGGGACAAAATAATTTGGTGTCAAAATGGTTTGTTTTTTAGACAAAAAAATTGGTCCCAAATAGATAATAATTCATCACTAATTTCCAATTTTCGTTGCTTTTTTTTTTTTTTTTTTTTTTTTTTTTTTTTTTTTTTTTTTTTTTTTTTTTTTTTTTTTTTTTTTTTTTGGTCCCCAAAACCTTAATTTTTTGTAATAAATATTTGTAAAATGTGCTGACGTGAGCATTTTTCATACAAATTTGAAATTGTAAGCGTCAAGAGGACCACATTGAAACATAAGTTAAAGTTTGAATATTAATTGTTTAAATTAAAAGATAAGGTACTAAAATGAAATTAGATGAAAATTTTAGTGTAAAAAATGTAATTTACCATATAATTTTTTGTAAAGAATTGGAAAAATTATACCTATGATTTTTGTAATTTATCTTGTGTCAATTTGATCGTATAGTGTCATTTTAGTCCAATTGATAACATGTATTAAAAATTGGACATAAATCAATAACAAATGGTTCATTCAAACGGAAATACACTATTTCCAATTGGACGACCTCTCTATCATAATGAGAAGATTGAATGAACTATTTTGTTCATAGATTTCAATTTAATTTTTAAAGGGACATAATCAATTAGACCAAATTGACATAATGTAAAAAATTCAAGGATAAAATTGTTGTAATAATCATGACTAAATAGACACAAGGCAAACTACATAAACAGTAGGTATAATTTGTTCAAAAAAAGTCCAAGGAGTTGGCCTAGTGGTCAAAGCTTGGGACCGGGGGTATGTTTCTTCCAAAGTCTTAGGTTCAAAACCTTTTATAAGCGCAAATAATTTTTTAGTGTTTCCAAGAAAATAATTTGAGTCGTATTTAAGGTTTGCAAGTTGTAAGTTAAATAGATTGTAGCATATATATATATACCTTGAATATCAACATAGATATGGCGAATATCTTTCCGTTGTAGGTGGAAACAGGTTTTATGGTGGAACCAAGGGCAAACTTATGATTTATCTGTACAAAACCGGGGCAACTAAGATCATAACATCCTGTGCTTTGATAGTTATCTCCCTGTTTGCCACATGAACGTAAAGTAAGGTTGAATTAATACGCCATCACTACCAACATGAGAATCAAATGTGGGTTAAAAATTGTTATATGTTGTGATTAATTTCATAAGTTTTAAATAATCAATAGAGGATTAGAAAATTAAGGAAACTTACCGTCCAAAATATAAAGAACCTTGTCTGATTGTCACGATACCTTGCGGGATAAACCTAAAAACATGCACCAACTTGTCTACTTAAGGATACCATTACTACATATGTAGTTACTCAACATACAATAGGTCATTGATAATGTATCAATTAAACAAGTCAACACTTACCATCCATCCAGCTTCAAGAGTATTCAAGATTGTTTTGTCAGACATAACCCAAATTTGAGATAAACTAAATTCATTAGCCTCTGTCTTAGGATTCCACACATTAAATGCTGCGTGCGCGCGCTCCATAGTAGGTACTACCAGTTTCAGTAACAAAGGCATACTAAAATGAAACAAAAGACAAATTAATGCACAAAATTTTGCTAAATGTTTTTTATTTTGAGTAAACGTCAGATAAGCATTAAGTTAAGATTAAGTTCAAATCGTACCTCATGAGCACCTGGTGCTTGCCCAAAGGGGTAGTAATGTTGTCCTCCTTGCCGGCGAAATGGAAAAGTTCGATGAAGGTCATGATTTTGAGTCCTTCTAATGGGGATTGTTCCTTGTGGGCACTCTCCATTTTTATGCCAATTCTGAATAAGCTTGGGTTGAGAGTCATCCATTTTCATTCCAATTGGAGATGAGCTAGGTTCCATCTTGTTCCAGTGGAATAAAAAATTAGGAAGCGGAGGGAAGTAATTTTATTGCACATTTTGGCCCACATATTTTCATTTTTACATTATTTCAAATTCATTAGTTTTAGTTCTTTGCAAAATAAAATTAATTCAAACAAAAAGGGAACAAATGTATGTTCATAAAAAATCCAACACTTATCTTGATGCCTCTAGCATCTCCAACATCCTTAAATATAATAGCAAAAAAGAAAAACACTTGAATTATCAAGTTCAGAATTAAGTTCGAGCCATTTTCACATGTGATATTCGAACAATTAATTGTGAAAAAGTCCAAACAAGCCCCAGAAAAAGAATGGAAAACTAATATGTAGAATTATATATATATAAATGTGTTGAAAAGTATATGACAAAAAACAAAAAAAAAAACCTGTAAATCCTTGATAAGTGGATGATCAAATGCAGGTTGTTTGTAAATGTCGACACAATCAATCACATCACCATCTTCACTCTGCCAAAAATTAAAAATAAAATCAAATAAACAAATAAACAATTAATCCCCTAAACCTCTGAATATTTATAGCTAAAAAAAAAAAAAAGAGAGAGAGGAGAGAGAGAGAAAGACGAAGTAAGAGCTTTTGTTTAAAATTGACCTTTATGGTCTTGATTGTTCCTTTATGTTTTGAGTTTAAATAATCTTGGATTACAACATGTTTGCCTTCAACACATCCATGGTTCAGCATGTGCATGATAGCTACCAACACAAATACGCACCATGAAAGTAAATCTCTATGGTCATTAGCCATCTAAAATTCTATAAGACTTCTTTGCAAGTATTTTTTTTCTATTGACAAATTTTAGTGTTGACACAATTTATATACCCAAATCATTCAGGAGATTATTAAAGAAATAACAGGTTTATTTAGGAATCCCATTTAAAAAGAAAAGGTCACTTATGCTAGAAAAATCAATGCAAAATTCTGAATCAATTCCCAAGCACATTAATGATGAATAATAAATTCAATCATACAAAAGACACCAAATTTTTTATCAAAAAATTTATCAAACACTCATATGAATGTGAGACGCACACTCATGTTTATGTGAGTGGGACCTATACTCATGTGAATATTTGATAATTTTTTTGTCTCTCTGGCATTGCTCTAATAATTTTTTATTTTATATTTTTATAAAGATTAATGTATATTTGAATATTAGGATAGTTAATGTAGTCGATAATTCAACCATTATCTTTTGGATCAAAAGTGCTTTTAATAATTTACTAATAATGAGGTGCAAATTAATTTTTATTCAACCAACCATGCATAGGCCCTGTTTGGTAGGGCTTATTTCCAGCTTCTTTCAGCTTTTAGCTTAATTTAAGCTATTTTGATGTGTTTGGTTCAGCTTAACAATACAGCTTATAACTTTTTGTAAGTCAAAAATCAACTTATTCTTTGAGTGGGGGTGGAAAAGCTTAATTTATAAGTCAAAATCAGCTTATGTTCACAGTTATAAGCTATAAGCTATTAAGATATAAGTCATAATCACTTTCCCACAACTCTACCAAACGGGGCCATAAGATGACAAAAAATAATAAATGATTTATAGTATTTGCGTGTAAAAAATAAAATAAAAGGGAATACATCTTAGTGGGAGAATTTTTTTTGAGTAATGCCAAAAATCCCAAAAGTTCTACTAAAATTTCTACCAAATGTCTCATATGAGTGTGAGACCCATATGGGATCCACATAATGTGGGTCTTACACCCATATGAGACATTTAATAGAAATTCTAATAAAAATTTTGGAATTTCTAGCATTTTTTTTTTTTTTAACACAAACATGGAGGAGTGCAAGTCACATTAGCATCCCCATAACCTTTCACTTGCACCCCATCACAAAACCACTTGTACCCCGTATGTTTTTGTAATTTTTTTTATCTGTCCCACTGTATTTAATTTCTTTCTAAAATAAAAGGAAAGAAAAGAAAGCAAGTTTCTAAAAATCTCATGTCAAACAAATAGAATGAAAAGAAAAAGGTATTGCTTTCACGCATATTACCTAATCCTTAAGGATGACAACGGGAGGAGGCATGGGGAGAGACAAGTTTTGTGGTGCCCTACCTCTATCTTTAATCATATTGGAGGTGGAACAAATCGGCGAGTTAGCAAGGTCGAGGCAAGAGCTAGATAGCGATTGGCTAATTTTATAACCTTTTGAATGGTGGTATTAATAAAATGCAAGATGATATGGTTACATATAATAATTTGTAAGTGATGAGATTTAAAAGATGTAAAATGAAAAATAAAAATGTGAAAACAAGTTTTTAAGGGAAATATTTTATTCTATGTAAGAAATTTAAATTTTATATATAAATATATTTAATAAATATAATTGAGGCGCGAGAGAGATAGAAAAGGGTGAGTAGAGGAAACCCATCCCTAGCCCGCTTTCTCATTGGAGTGGAGGAAACTTGTCCAAGACGGGTTGGGAGGTGTAGAGATGAAGCATGATGGAAAAAAACAATGCCATTGCTATTGATCATTGATTTTTGTATGTTTCTTTAATTTCTCTACAGTTTTATTGAAAGTCATGTTTGGTTTAATTGTTGTCATGAAAACTGTGGGTGTTGAATTTTAACCTCACAATCAAATTGGATCTCTTTGTCGAGATCTTGGGAACTAAGCCGTAGAGCACGCGTAAGAATAAATGAGTCCAACACCTACACATAAGAAGACCACAAGACTGGTGGCTCGTCTACTCGGGGGCACTCCGACGATCAAGTCAATCAACTATCTCTCAAAGATATCGGCTCAAAATAACTTTTCCTTAGAAGTCTTACTTCATAGGACTCTATCCTTTACAGGATATCACTTATCTAAGACTCTTCCAATTTAGATTAAGATCAACTCTCACAAGAGTCTAACCTTACCCAAACAAGTAGTCTGATATCATCTAGGAGTCTTGTCATCTGTTCGAATATCTTGGATTTTGGTATGATCGCATCATACCTCGGTAATCCTAAACCAACCACGTAACACCTCGACCAATAACCTAGGCCATGTGGACAACCCAAAATTATGTCCCCACAACTGCCCACTAGGTTTTACCTCAGCCAAACTAAGGTGATCAAACCTATATTGTCAGACCTCCCAACATGTCGACTAAACAACATGTTGGGAGATGCTTCTCCGACTGAGATCATGACTCGTCGACTTCCAAGAAACAAGAAGTTACAAAAAACAAAGAACCCAGATGCCTCTTCTTGTTCTAGTTCATCATACCAACTAAGATCACACTACTGGCTGAGATCATGACTCGTTCATTCAAGAACTCAAAAATTTGAAAGCTATCATCTCAAAACAACCTCAACCGTTATACGACACCAATGATGTGTCAACTCCTTATTGATTCCCAACACGTCATTTCATTGACACATGTCGCTTGACCTGACATCAGCTGATGTCAACCATTACACACTTCCTAAGAAATTTAAAATGTTTTCATTTGCCGCTATCTCTTTCACCAAAACTCCTCTCCTACCCCTTCATCTTCCCACTTTTCATATTCCTGACTTTCTCTCTTCTCAGACTTTCTCTCTTTAACCCCCATTCTTACACCTTCGAATCTCCACCACTGCAATTACTCTGTTCGCTGTCTCCAATGACCGAATTGATTTTCTGCTCCGTTCAAAAGCTTTATTTTTCTCCAGTGAACTCGAATTTGGCGTCCATTTCTCCATTACCGATCTGTAAGTCCCCCAAACCCTTAGTTTCAGTTTCAGTTTTCAATTTTCTCGAACCTATTTTTTACTAATCTTCATCATTCTTCATTTTTCTAGTTTTGTTCAAATTTCCTGCATATTTACCTCTATTTCTTCACATTCTAGATTTGAATCTAGGTTTTAGCTGTAAAACTTGAGATTTTCCAAACTTTCAGTAAACTTCCCAAAACTTAGGAATCCCAAAATTTTCCAAACCCTAGGCTGAATATAACCATCAAGAACTCCAAGAGCAGATCATATGTATGCATACCCCAACCAAAATCAAAAACTTTCGCTAAGAATTCAACATCCCAGCTGATGTCCAGATACGTCTGGTGAGTAAGAATGACTCCATCATGCCTGGGATAACTACATGTCTTTTCTCGTAGTGTCCACAGTATAGGGTGGAATCACATTCCCCCTTAACATCTTATTTCGGGAAATGATGTACTTTTATCGTCTGAACCCCATGCAATTAGCCATAAACACATTATGAATCATCAATGGAATTATCGAGCTATGTTGCCGACATAACGCTAGGATGACCCTTACCGACATCCAATACTATTATACCATGTGTGGCCTGAAATCCAAAAGTGGCACCACCTACTATCTCAAACCCAGATCCACAATCTACAAAATGATCTTTCCAGATTCCAACAAGGGTACTGGAGAAGACTACTCGATCATATCGGGTAACTGGGAGTTTGTTCCAAATGACGACCTTCGTCTGTATCCTTTGCACCGAGGTATCTTAGGAGATCAAGAGAGTAAGTGCCCTAGCCTTAGATCCCATATTCCTTAAGTGCCAATATGACAACATCTTGCACTTAGTCAATTTTCTAATTTATCTTTCTCTGTTTTGCAAAACTTCTTCAACCCAACAAGTCAATCCATAAAGCCTAGTCAAAAGAGCTGATGTCAATCACCTCCTAGATCTACCCCTTCAAGAACGAAAGGCTTCTCTCTTGCTCAATTACATTGCCATGTACCAATCTCAGCTCCCTGACATTTTATCAAGCGGTCAAACTCTGCCATCAGCAACGACATCCTTAACCTCGCAGGAGATGATGACGAGATTAGCAAGAGCACTTCTTCTGCCACCAACATAGCCGAGAAGACTGTAGCCGAGAAGACTGTTGAGGAGACCCTCAAGGAAATAGATGAGGAGATTGCCATCGATACTGAGCCAACATCTCTACCATCAAGACCACTGAGGCCCTCCTATCTGCTATTGCTCAATCCAAGGATCAAACTGAAACTCAGCCAGAAGCTTGGACTCATTATTTATTTTTATTTTTTTTTCAATACTTTCATCTATGAACAATGACTTATGTTAACTGGCTAATGTGCCCACTGGTGTAATCAAAAGCTTCCTTCTGTAAATGCAAGTTTCTATTTTTGTCTAAGTATTGATTCCAAGCTTGCTTTTGCTTGTTGCATGCCTTGTTTACTTTCATGTCTTTAGATCTTTTTTCTATGTGTACCATCCTTGATCCAATATCGTCTCGAATAGAGTGATTATCTTGGATTACACAATCTATCATCTTGGATAACTTGCATATCTACATAAAAAATAAATAAATAAATAAAATTTTACCAAGTGCCAATTTCAAATCACTAACTCAAATTTCCGTTTACTCATCTTGGCTATCTGCCCTCTAACGTGAATGCGAGCTCAACTTACTTTCACATTATTGAACCAGCGTTTTGCTCATGCCTAGGCCTTGCAGATCTAGGTATCCTTGACCGGGGTCATTAGTTTAGCTTGTATAAACTAAACACTTTAAGGCTTCACCCTAGTGCACCAATTTCCTTGGTACTCGTTACCTCGACTTCACATATTCCTAACTAACTGGGTCGGTAGACTGGCGCTACTGCCCCTAGTAGAATGTCAATTTATTTCGTCATGTTTTTCATTGAAATATCCCTTTAACTTATTTCCACTCTACCTTCATGGTAAGTCTAAGTTAAACGTTTGGTTTCTCGTTGAAACACCACATCAGCCTAAGTCTATCCTAACTCTCTATACAAGTTACATATCATAATCCTATCAACACAGTTTGTAACGAACAAATCGAACTAAACTTTTATTAATGAAAGCATTGGCCAAAAACTTCTATGTTAAATCAAAAAGTAAACTACTAACGATAGAAAACTTTAAGTTGTTGGTGTTTCAAGGCCTTAGCTACTGCTTGCCATCACAATCTTCTAGCCAATATCCTCCTACACTGTCAACCGAGGTAATCTTATATAGTCCTTGCTGGTTTAGGCCAAGTTTGCCCTCCCTAGGATCTTTTTTGTTGCTAACAACTTTCCTCAGGATGAGGTTTCCTACTTTGAATTCTTTGGGATTAACCTTTTTGTTGTAAGCTCTAGCAAACCCCTGCTGATACGCCCCCAGCCAAAGTACTGCTTTGTCTCTTCTTTCTTTAATCAAATCAAGATCTCGAGCTTAGAATGCCGCATTTTTCCCATTCTCCACGGCTTGTGTTCTTAATCCAAGAAAGCTTATCTCTAGAGGTATCACTGCTTTTGCGTTGTAAGCCATAGCAAAAGAGGTTTCTCCAGTTGATCTTCTCAGCGTAGTCTGATATGTCCATAGTACATTAGGAAACTCTTCTACCTACTTACCTTTTGCTAGTTCCAATTTATTCTTGATTTCGTCTAAGATGGTCTTGTTCAATGCTTCGGCTTGGTCGTTGCTCTGAGGAAAGCTAGGTATTGAATAATAGTTCTTGATCTTGTACTAGGTGCAAAAGTTCTTGTTCAACTTGATATTCCTCCAGATGAAGCTCTTAACATCCATATCTCTGATTTTGGCTAAAGGTTCAGCCTTTATCCACTTCATAAAGTAATTGGTGGCGACTAGAAGAAACTTCCACTAGCCAGTTGCTTGTGACAATTGTCCAACTAGATCTATGCCCCATTGGGAAAAAGGTCAGGGACTGGACACTCAATTTAGGTCTTTAGCAAGCTAATGTATCAAAGGTGTAAACCTCTGACACTTCTCATACTTTCTCACATAGGCCTCGGCGTCCTTCTACATGTAGGGCCACCAATATCCTTGTGTGATTGCTTTATGGGCCAATGATCTGCCACTAGCATGGCTTTCACATACTCCTTCGTGTATTTCGTACAAGAAGTCTTCGACTTGAAAAGGATGCACACATTGCAATAGTTGTCTTGTAAAGAACCTTATGTAAAGATGGCCTTTAGCCGACAAACAGAACCTTGTCGACCTGAGCCTTACCTTATGTGCTTCCTTCTTGTCTTCTAGTAGTCTGTCATCCCTTATGAAGGTCACAGGGGGTCCATCCAACTTGGACTGAGCTTAACACACATTGTTTCATACTCAACAATCGATGGCTCAAAACTTGGTCTGACAAATAGTCAATCATGATGGTTCTAGGATTGTCTGTCTTCATAGATTAAGCTAGGTTAGCCAACGTGTCGGTGTGGCTATTATCTTCACACTTGCTGGAGATGATAACTTCCAAATTGTCCTAATAGTTGAATGACCTTTTTTATATAGGCTGACATTCACTCATCTCGAGCATCATACTTGTCCATTGCTCGATTGACGATGAGCTGGGAGTCACAGTAAACTACCACATCATTGGCTTCAACTGCTGCTGCTAAGCTCAAACCTACAATCAATGCCTCGTATTCTGCTTCATTGTTGGCCTTGAACCCTAGCCTAACAGACTGTTCAATCATCTGTCCATCTGGTGTAGTTTGAACAACTCTTACCTTCGCTCCTTGTCAGTTGGAACTTCCATCGACAAATAACCAAATCACGACCCTATTTTGCTCCTATAGGATAGTAAGGTGAGTGGCTAGTAATCCCTGATTATCAGAAGGCCCAGCTTGATAAATCATAAAGGGACTGAGATATATATTAGGGCTTGACAGCAAAGCTTTCATCATTAATCTATTAGGTCCATAGAGCAATGCATAAGTAATATAAAATGAACATACAATTTTTATTACTTATCTTCTAAATAATTCACATTATATACATAGACAAAAGAAAAGCTCATTTACATCCACAAGTACAAAAACTTGTGATTTGTACAAAAACTAGCCAAAACTCGTCTTCCAAAAAGGCAAAAGTAACAAAAGAAGAAAATAAAAGAAAAGACTCCTTGAAATGGGTCCAAGACCTCTATCAACGCTCCTCCTCTTGGACACCTACATATATATATATAAGAATGAACAAAGCTCGGTGAATAATATCAAAGTAAAGTGGTGATTGAACAAATTCCAAGTTTGTTAATAAAGAATCACTTCATGTAGCATTTACAAAGGCATTCAACATTCATAAAATTATCTTATAAACAAAGCGTGATACTTGATACATCCATTAGAGCCTCTTAATGTAATAATCGATTCGGATACGATTAGACAATCCACACTTCGGTGGCGGTGGAGCTCAAACATAGCCATGGTACTTTTGGACTGTCCCTCCAATGGCTGGGACTATCTAGGGATGCCATGGATACTTTAAACAAAATACATGATATTCGTTCATTCAAAATTAAAATAAAGTTTTCATAATCCATAGCATATCATTAAGTTTTCCACACAAATTTTTGAACATAACGTTACAATAATATCGCTCACAGATGGCTTGTGCTCAGTTTTACACTTTAACGATCTTGGCTTATACATAAGAATACAAATACCGATAAAGCAAAGATTTAACAATTAAACTATTTTAACTTGGCTTTTTCTTTCCTAATTAGACATGATTTAGATTGGTCTCTAATCGTGTTCAACTTTTGATTAGTTTCAAAACATGTATAAGGGTGCCCAAGGGTCGAAGGAATCGAAAAGAAAATGAAACGAGCAAGTGCCCAGAATTCCACATGTGTGGGGTCCTAGGCTGCATGTGTAGAACCCTGGCCGCACGTGCGGGATGCACCTATGGTTATTTTTTTCCCGAAAATGGTTTCTGGGAAGGGTTGCCACATGTGTGCAATTCTTGCAGATTCTAGGTACGTTCAAGCTAGTGCTGTTCTTGGCTTCTTATTCCCATTTTCTTCACTTTAAAGTCCCAAAATATGTTATATAACATCCTAATGCATGAAAACATGATGGAAAACCAATAGAAACGCATTTGTATACATGGTTTTGAGATCAAAACAACCAAAAGACAAGATTTAATTCAATTCTCATATCTTTTTCAAACTTCTCCTTATTTCTTCAATTTCCATTATCTAGGACAAGGTTTGAACGCTTTCAAGTATAAAGAAATAGTGTAGGCTCTTGAACAAACCTTATATAGCTTAAACCTAAAATAAAAACCAATTAAAAACATAGTTTTTCAAACAAATCTTCAAATCCCTTCTTAGATTCTAACTTTCTTATTTTCTTTTATTTGAATCTTTCCAAAACTTATTTCATATGAATTTCTAGCTAGGTTATGATAACAAAATATGGAAGAGGGGTGGATTTCTTACCTATTAATGATGGCTAGATTTCAAGTTTTTCTTTGAATTTCTCCTTGGCTCCCTCTTGGTTTTCCTTGCTTTCTTGTTAGCTCCTGAATGAATGCATGAATGTGTTATGCAACTTGGTTATCGCACGAAAGGATTTGCTGACATATATGTTATAAGGCTTCAACCTCTCAAATTTCTTTTTTTTTGGGTTACGATCTCCTCAATAAGCTTGGGAAACTGGACCATAACCTGCATATCTTTTGGTTCTACTACACCCTCGAGTCCGAGGTTCATCTATTTGGGCCCCAAAGTCAAATTTGAAGTAAACTTGGTAACAAAATCGACCAAAACTTGTCCCTTCTATCCTTGGTTTGTTTTCTATGTCATACTGATCTAGAATGATAGCCCATTACGCTACTCTTCCCAACAAGTCCCCATGTTGTAAGAGGGACTTCAGAGGATATTATGTTAACACTACGATTGGGTGGGCTTGGAAATAATGGTTCAGTTTCTTTTCTGCTACCACCAATGCAAGTGTTAACTTCTCTAATGGAAAATACCTCATCTCTGCACTAGCCAATGTCTTACTGACAAAGTAAACGGCCTTATGTTCTCTTTTTTCTTCTCAGAACACCATTTCAGTGACTACGTCGTCTGACACAACTAGGTACAAGAACAACTCCTCCCTAGGTACTAGTGTTGTCAACAAAGGTGGGGAAGAAAATTACCTCTTTAGATCGGCCAATGCTACTTCACAAGCCTCGATCCATTTGAAATCAATGGCCTTTTTCAACAAATTGGAGAAGGGTTGGCACTTATCAAAACTTTGGCTACTGAACCTGTTTAATGCCACTGTTGTTCCAATCAAAACTTGTACATCCTTTGCGTTTGTCAGACTTTCCAGATTAAATATTGCATTAATCTAGTCGGGGCTAGCTGCTATCCCTCTTCTAGTGACCATGTAACCTAAAAACTTACTTGATCTGACTCTGAAAGCACATTTGGAAGCATTCAGCAAAAGCTGAAATGCCTTCAAGATCGTAAACGCCTCCCTGAAGTTGGCTAAGTGATCTATGGACACTTACTATCCACAACCATATCATCAATGTAGACTTCCATCGTCTTCCCGATCGGATACTTGAACATCTTGGTTACCATTCTCTGATATGTTGCTCCTGCGTTCTTTAGTCCAAAATGCATCACCTTGTATCAATATAAATCCTTTGGAGTTATAAAGGCAGTCTTCTCATAGTCTGGTTCATACATGGTGATCTGATGATAACCTCAGTATGCATCCAAAAAACTCAATCTGCCATGTCTCGAGGTGGCATTAACAAGCTGGTCTATCTTTGGTAGTAGGAAGCAGTCTTCTGGACAAGCCTTACTCAAACTTGTGAAGTCCACACAGACCCTCCACTTTCCATTCTTCTTTTTGACCACCACTGTATTGGGAAGCCACATTAGGTAATAGACTTCTCTAATTACTTGTAGTTTCTCTACCTCTTCTTTTACCGCTTCCACATGAATCATGGTGGGTTTTCTTACTCTTTGGATTATTGGCTTTGCTAATCTATCCACATTCAACCAATGATAGGTTACCTCAAGGTTGATACTTGACATCTTGTAGGGTGGGCAAGCAAACATCTCTATGTTTTCTCTAAGAAAGGCTTACAATTCTCTTTCTTCTTCCTCAACCAAATCGAAGCTGAAAAGAAAGAATCATTCTTCATACCCTTCGTTTACTAGGATCTTGTTCAATGGTTCCTAACTCTTGTCCACTAGTGTACACACCCTATTTTGACTAACCCTAAGACTTCGGGTCTTGCAAGTCTCCCAATGATGAAACAGTAATTACTTTATCTTTGGAATGTTTAAGGTTATTTGGAGTTGTTGTATAAACCTGTTTTAGCCAAAAATTAACTTTTTGCGACCATTACTCCTAAACCTGATTTTAGTCAAAAACTAACTTTTTAACCCCAAGAAAAAGAGAAAAGCCCAGTTGTACTCTGGTCAAAGACATTTTCTAAAATGTGTGGCTAGTTTTATAAAAAAACATTGATCAGAACACAATTTGGGCTTACTTGGGCAACAAGCAAGCCAAGAACATAGGATCCTGCACTTGTGCATACATGAATGGCACGTCTACCAAGGCAAGTCGTGCATGCACATGAGAGTTATGCGTGCACACATTTGTTGTGCGTACGTACAAGAGTTGTGTGTGTGCATATCCAAGCGTGGTAAAGCCAGTTTTTGAAACTCAATCTTGGTGCATTTCTGGAGAAAGGTGGCAAAGGGGAAGCGATGAAACCCTAGAAGGGTTCCAGAACCTTCCCCTCTACCTATTAAAGGGACCTCTTCCCCTCCCTTTCAAAGGGTTAAGAACTTGAGCCATTTTTTGTGAGTTTGAGCCAATCACTCTTCTTCTCTCCCACTGCTATCTTAACTCTGAAAATATCCTACCCACAACAACTCTAGACTTCTGAAAATCATTCCAAAGGTTGAAGGAATCAAACTATCTCAGAAACCTAAGCTTGATGGAGGCTTCTAAGCAAGAAAACCAAGGTTTTCTTGCATTTTCTACATGTGCTCTTCGGTTCTCAAAAACCAAAAGGTAAAACACTTCTTTTTTATTATTTTAGCTTCTTTGCTTATTTTCAGTAGTCAATCCATGCTAGGTTGTTAGTCCATCATAGCATCACGTAGTTTATTCATTTTGTCTATTTTTTCACTTTATTTCGCATGTTCTCTTTATTTATATTAGAAAAGCATGTTTAGGCTTCATTTAATCATGTAATAAGCATGCATAATCCTCGTTTGATCATCATGTAGTTTAGTATGTTTTCTTTGCTTTTTATTTGCTATTTGCTTTTTGTGCATATTCATCATATTGCTATCCTCATACCGAGTCTAGGTTCATATTTTGCATGTTTAGATATATATTAGAATCATATTTAATTTATGTATTGCATGAAAGACGCGTAAGTGGGCATTCGGGCAAGTTTTCTCCATCCTCTTGGCTTATGTGTGTTTCTTGCATTGTTTTCTTTTAATAATCCAAGTTATGTGCTTTTTCTTGCAAAACTGGTTGTTTTGAATATTTTTATGAATTTTGTTTATTTTAGTTCAAGTTTATGGCAATATTATGTTAAAAATCTCTTTTCAATGGAAAAATCATTATTTTCATAGAAAATGTGGCTTTATTCTTAGAACTAAAATAAATTATATTTATTTTATTCAAAGCATCTAGTACATAAGGTTGGTAAAGGTTTTTGGGTCTAAGAATGAATTTTTGTGAATAATTAACCACTAAAATCATAAAATAGAAAGTTAGTAAAGGCCAATCTTCAAATTGGGCAAAAGGGGGTGCTATCATTCAATGACCTTCCCCTTTTGTACCTAAATTCTTGAACCTAGAAATTTTTTTGCTTATGATGAATCAGGTCCTTAACTTACTTTTTGTTGTTAAATGTTTCTTAATTTCCTTTTAAAAATTAAGTGGCAACTCTTTGTTGTTTAGAGCAAGTTGGTACAACAATATGTGTGGGAAATGGGCCTTTGACTCAAAAAAGGCACGGCACCCATAGTTGGTGACTTCTTTGGGGAATTAAGTTTGCTTGACTTGAAAATTTCTATTTTATGATATTAGTGATTAATTATTAAATTGCATTGCATCATTGTGGGCTTGGAAAACCTAGCTCCGTTATTTAATATCCCGGACACTATTCGTGGGCTATGTTAAGTCAACAAGCAAGTGTTAGATTTTGCTATTAGTACCATTTGATCATCTCCATGCATTCCAAGGTGGCATGAGAGGTATATTGATAGTCATAGCTGATATACCCTTTTGACTAAACCTACATTTGCATATGGAAAGCTTTAGCACATTCCAAACTAGGTTAAGATACTTTCCTTTATAAGATTTTATTGTTACCTTATTGTGTGATTTAGTGAATTTTAGACCCTATTTCGAAATTAGGACAAGGCAACCCTACCCCTAAATAGGCATAAATGCAAATTATGTACTTATGTGGTATCTCGTCTTGAATGGAAATGATTTGATCAATTTGATTCTGGAGATCAACAATCAGAAAGGCAGCAATTTGATTCCAACAGTTGGGGGTCTGATTAGGCAGTGATTTGATTTTGCGAAAATCTGAGTTTATTCTGGGTAGTGATTTGATTCCAAAATATGAGGGGTTCAATTTAGGTAGTGATTTGATCCTAATTATGATTTTGTCAATCAATGGTGAATTAAAGGGTGGTTTCCCAATTTAAATAAATAAATGGGTTTGAATTTGAATTTCTACCTTAGTGATCAATTGAAAAAAAAATGATTGCCTTTCTAAAATGTAAGCAAAAAAAAAAAAAATGTAATCAAAGAACAACTTCTAAAAAAAAATCTCCATCCTAAGTAGAGCCTTGGAAATTATGGAAGGTGTTCAATTGAATGAAATATCTTTAAATTATTGACTTTAGAGGAATTTTAATTTTATGAAAAAATGATAGATAAGGAAGTCATGACCAAGTCTTCCCTTGTGAATAAATTCCAATTCCCCTAAAAGGTATTAACTAGAAGTGCATCATTTGATTGATTATTTGGAATAAAATCCAAAGCTCTTTGAGGAAGAATTTTGAAAAAAAAAATCTAGGTACAATTTTGCAAATTATGGAATGCTTTTGATTGGACGAAAATTTTTAAGTTATTGACTTTGTTGGGAATTTTGATTTTATGGAAAAATATTAGATAAGGAGGTGATGACCAAGTCTTTCACTTTGAATAAAATTTTGAATTTCTTTAGAGGGCAATTTGACTAGAAGATAATTGTCTAACTAATTTCTTGGAATAAAATCCGAAGTTCCTTGGAAAAATTTTGATATAAAATTTGCATAGAGTTTAGAAATTACAGAAAGTGCTTTTAATTAAATAAAAATCTTTAGGCTATTGACTTTGGAGGAGTCTTAATTTTGTTGAAAAAATGGTAAATAAAGAAGTGGTGACCAAGTATACCAATTTGAATAAAATTCTGACTCCTTTATAAGATATTTAGCTAAGAGATGATTATTTGATTGATTCCTTAGAATAAATCATGGACTTCTCAAAATTTTAGAAAAAAAAAAAAATTACTTTAAAAAAATGATTTTGGAAAAAAATGAAAGTTGTAATTTGATCATGTACTTTTAAATGGGGCATTTTTCTTTGATCAAGCAATAAATATTAGAAAGGCAATTGTTTGATTGATCACTTTGGTAAGAATTCTAAAAATTCTTTAATATTCCTTGGTTGAGAAACTATCAACTAATTGATGATGATGATGATGATGATGATGATTTTGGGATCCCATGATAAGTTTGAACATAATTTGACTGGGTCCACCTACCTATTCGCAAGATTGTGTCCTTGATTTTAAGGGTTGTGTTCTTGATTTTAAAAGGTTGTGGGATAGGCATTTACATTTAGTAGAGTTTGCCTACAATAACAATTTTTAGATGAGTATTGGTATGGCACCGTTTGAGGCCTTGTATGGCTGACCATGTAGATCTCCAGTGTGTTAGGCCGAGGTGGGTGGCGCACCTATGTTAGGTCCTGAATTAATCCGGAAAACAATGGAGAAAGTCGCCCTTATTCATGAGAGATTGGTATCGGCTTAGAGTCGTCAGAAAAGCTATGCCGACCGTAGGAGGAGACCCTTATCTTTTGAAATAGGAGATCACATGTTCCTGAAGATATCACTGAGACGGGGTTTGATGAGATTTGGGAAGAGCAAGAAGTTGTTCCCTAGATTTATTGGGCCTTTTAAGATTCTAGAGTGAAGCAGGGAGGTAGCTTATCGTTTGGCCTTGCCAACCCAACTTTCTGGGGTTCATGATGTGTTTCATATTTGTATGCTCCAAAAGTACAAACCAAATCCTTCACATGTGTTAGATTGGGCCGAGTTGGAGGTAGATGAGGATGCCTCTTATGAGGAGAGACCGATATGAGTTTTAGACTCTTGGGACCAAGTTTTGCGAGGCAAGACTATACCATTGGTTAAGGTGTTGTGGCGACACCACGGGGTTAAAGAAATGACTTGGGAGCGTGAGGCGAAAGTCCGTAAGAAGTATCCAGACTTATTTGTTGATATTTGAGGCTTGTGTTGAAACTTTTACGTATGTTGCAATTTATATATATATTGAACATTGTATATATTTCGGAGATTTAATGGTAATTATTAATGTTAAAACACTCGGTGTATCCTTGTTACAAGTCTAAATGGCATATGGTTGATTTTGTTTGAATGAATGTTCTCTTAGTCTCTCAGCTGTGTCGTGCATCATCCTTTCCATTATATCCAACCTTGAGTATGTTGATTCCTCTAGCTCATCACCTCTCGTTCTCACCATTTTCCATATGAAACTTTGTATTATAACAAACACAATATACTCGCACACAAATTCATATATTCAATTATGCACAAGTTATCTCACTCTAATATTCAAATGCACGAGAATGCAATCCTTAAGTCTTTTCTAGACTCCCTATAGCTCAATGGTCAAGTAAGTGAGATGTAACTTGTGCTCTGATACCACTAAGTCATGACCCAAACCTGCCTCTATAGATTTAGCATCATGATCAGCCAGTAATCCTGAGATTGCCTACGGCCTCAATAAACAAAATCAATCTCAATATAATTTACGGGGCTTAGCGAAAGCAATATGAAACATAAAGATGAACCATTGAGCTGTGCATACATGAAAAACCTCATATAATAGTTGTGCAACCACTCTTACATATGTACATTCATACAACAATGTAAATCTTTAGCACTGAGTACATTTTTTTAAACCTCCATAGTTTTAAGTTCAAAATAACCCCCAAATAACAAAACAAAATAGAAACTATAAAATAAAAATAAAAATAAAAAGTGTATCCTAAAAGGGGTTTTTGTCACGACCCAAACCCGCCCCTATAAGTTTAGCGTCGTAGCAGACCAATAACCCTCGGATTACCAAAGGCCTCTGATTTGAATATCATAAAATGTAAGGGGCTGCGAAAGCAAATATATAAAATATACATAGTCCATTGAGCTGTGTCAACATACATGGGACAGAAAATTTGAAACTTGTATAAAATATATACATATATGACGTCATATTCACATAAGTCTCACAACACCGTACAAGATGTGCGGATGAACAAAAACAAAACAAAACATTCTTCACAAGACAAACTCTAAGTATGGTCCACAAACTTGAACTTCTTTAACGGGAACCTCCCCAGGAGGCACGGTGGATGGCTGACCCAAAACTCCAGGCACCAGCTTAGGCCTGGTCACACGCCTGCTCACCTACATACATAATATAAATAGTGAGTAAAAGCCCAATGAATAATAACAAAGTAAAGGGTTTTGAATGAATGATGTCCTAAAAGATTCAGAAATAGAAACAGATTCATATTACATATTCATATTCATATTCTCGTTTAAATCATATACAGAAATTAGAATCCATACTTGTTCATATGTGGTACATCCATTAGCGTTAACAGATCAAATACAGAGCATTAAGGGTCATACTTGTTAATTCCATAAAGGAACCTCCGGTATTGGGAACAAATAACATGCTTGCCAGTTCCACAAAGAAACCTCCAGTACTGGGAACCGATAACATACTTGCAGTTCTACACAGGAACCTCCAGTACTGGGAACAGATCACATACTTGCTAGTTCCACGAAGGAACCTCCAGTACTGGGAACAGATCATACACTTGAACTACGAAATCATGGCCACGAGTGCTTGCTAGAAACTGGACAATCATTCATTGTATAAAACATAACATTTCACAAAACAGATCTTATTTCACATACAGAAAATAAATAAAGTTGAACATAGTTTTACTAAGTTATTACTCACAGATGGCTCCAAAGCAAACAACAGAGCAAACAAATCAAGTAACTTGCGGAGTGTGACCCACACAGATACAGAACGAATATGTATTGAATTACATACCCAGAATTATTAACTTAGTTCTTTCTTCTTTAGGTGTGTTTCTACTTCTTATCATCATTATTATGTATTAACTAGGGCTTAGGAATGCCTAGGGTGCAATAAGGATACCCCAACATGCTATTCAACACTTAGGTAAAAATGTTGGAAATAGGGGTCTCGCTCGAGCAGACGTCCAAACATGTGAGTGGTCGCTCGAGCGCAAATTCCTTCGCTCGAGCGGTCTACAAAAATGCTAAACTTCTAGAGGCATGCATTTTTCGCTCAAGCCAACTTTTGGTCGCTCAAGCGAAAGTGCAAAATATAGAAGGGTCGCTCGAGCGCAGGTTCTGTTGCTCGACCAGAGAGACAGAATCTGGAATTTCCAAATTGCTCTTCCAAGCTCAAAGCAGAAATTCATGTTCTTTTGGGCCCAAAACTTAAGGAAACTTATGTAAACTTGGAAAACTTAGTGAATTTAAGATCATTTCACAAAATCAAGGTTCAAGAGCATGTGAATTGTGCAAAATTCAAACTCAAAGCTTTGAAACATACCATTCATGAGTTGATATAAACTTCAACCTCCTAAAACAAGATTAAACAAGGCAAAATGGTATGAAACTTGATGAATTTCCAAACTACGCCATAATCAATGCATGCATGTAAGAATTCTTCAAAATCAAACTCTAAATGTAAGAGGATGTGCATGCATGTATGATTTTCATCCTAACTCTTCATTCATAGTTTAATTCTTGCATCTCGTAAGTTAATTTCCTTGAATTCATGCATTAAGAAACTAAGTCACAGCACTAGGGCTTGAATTCTTACCTAGGCTTTCCAATTTAAGCTCAAAAGGCTAGATTCTTGAGTCTCTAGGTTCAATCCTTCAATCTCTCTAGATTCTTGAGTCTCTAGGTTCAATCCTTCCATCTCCTAGCAAGTTCTTTAGCTTGAGTTCAATTCCTCTCCAATTTGACTCTAATCTCACTCTTCTCACTCTCCCTCATGTTTAGAGCTTCAAAATGAAGAAATGAGTGTGCAAAATGAACTAGTGGAGTCAAATAGGCCTTATATCGGCTTCATGAAATTGACTTAATTAATCTTGGCTTAAACTAAGCAAAGGAGCACTAATTATTTTAATTAAACCTACCATAAACTTTCAAAAATTCCAAATAACCCATAACCTAAGTCAATTTCGTGATCGGATGCCAATAAGGCCTCCAATTCGCAGAACAAAACAAAAACACAAACAGATATTGCTACCGCAGACAGATATAAATACAAACAATCCAATGCACATGTAATTTAATTCAGGATTTCATTTTAATTACTTATTAGGCGTACTTGATCATGGCTCAACAGTTAATCATGGGTCGGGGTTGTTACAGTCTTTCCCTCTTAAAAGAGTTTGGTCCTCCAAACTCGAATTACCTTCATTTTGGAAGAATGCCAGATCCAACAAAAACAAATCAGGGTATCTTTTCATCATGTCTTCTTCCGTCTCCCAAGTTGCATAAGTCCCTCTATGGTTCTGCCAATCAACTTTTACCAATGATATTTCTTTGTTCCTCAATCTTTTAATTCTGCGATTCACAATCTAAATTGGCCTCTCTTCATACGTATAGTCATCTTTCAGAAGTATATGGGTCGGCTCAATCATGTGCAATGGGTCCTCAAATAATCCCGAAGCATTGAGACATGAAACATATTGTACATATTCTCCATGGCCGGAGGTAAAGCCACTCGATATGTTACTGAGTTGATTTTCTCTAAAACTTCATGCAAGCCAATGTATCTTGGTGTTAGCTTTCCTTTCACCCCGAATCGTGTCTGGCCTTTCATTCGAGTTACTTTGATAAATACACGGTCACCGACTTCATATTCTCTATCCCTTCTCCGGACATCCACATAAATCTTTTCACGACTCTATGCAGTTTTCAAACGTTGTTGAATTAATTTCACTTTCTCAGTTGTTTCTTGCACAAGTTCCGGTCTCAACAATGGTCTATCACCTACCTTAGCCCAGCAAATCGGAGATCAGTACCTTTTACCACACAAAGCTTCATAAGGAGCCATTTAATGCTTGAATGGTAACTATTGTTGTACACAAACTCGGCCAAAGGAAAGTAAGTCTCCCAATTCCCTTAGAAGTCTAACACACATATCCTGAGCATATCTTCCAAAGTTTGATTAGTTCGTTCAGATTGGCCATTAGTCTGTGGTTGGTAGGCACTACTCAATTGCAGTTCAGTCCCCAAAGCCTATTGCAAACTCTGCCAAAATCTCGATGTGAACTTCGAATCTCTGCTAGATACAATGGATACTGGCACACCATGCAACTTCACAATCTCATCCATATAAATGTTAGCCAACTTGTCCGCATTATAAATAGTTTTAACGAGCAAAAAATGAGCAGATTTAGTCAAACAGTCAACTATGACCCAGATAGAATCCATAGCTTAAGAAGAGTGAGGCAATCCCACAATGAAGTCCATGGTAATATGCTCTCATTTCCATTCCGATGTTGGAAGTGACTGAAGTAGTCCAGCAGGTCGTTGATGTTCAACTTTAACTTCTTGGCAATGTAAGCATCGAGCCACAAAATCATCAATGCTTTTCTTCATTCCCAGCCACCAAAAATTTTATTTCAAATCATGGTATATCTTTGTATTCCCTGGATGCATAGAAAATTTAGAGGTGTGGGCTTCATTCATAACACGTTTTCTCAAATCCAAACAATCTGGAACACAAAGTCTATTCTAGAATTTCTGCACATTGTTCTCCAGTACAAATTCTGGCTTCGATTTTGAGTCTATTTCATCCACAATCTTCTTCAGAAATTCATCTTGCAATTGTTTCTCTCTAATCTCTTCAATGATTGCAGGTTAAGCAGAAATAGTGGCTAAAATCCCGCCTTGTTCACGCAATACAATTTCAATCTCATTCTTCTCCAAATCACATAACAACTCTTTCTGACTGGTGAGCAAACATGACAAATTCCTGATTGATTTTCTACTCAATGCATCTACAATAGTAATGGCTTTCCCTGGATGATACAAAATTTGCAAATCATAATCTTTTATCAACTCCAGCCATCTTCTCTATCTCATGTTCAGTTCCTTTTGGGTGAAGAAATATTTCAAACTTTTATGGTCGGTATACACCTTGCAAGTAACACCGTACAAATAGTGTCGCCAAATTTTTCGGGCAAACACCACAACTGCTAATTCAAGATCATGTGTTGGGTAGTTCTTTTCATGCAGTCGGAGCTGTTGAGAAGCATACGCAATTACCTTCCCATTATACATTAACACACACTCCAAACCTTTATAGAAAGCATCACTGTAAATCTGAAAGCCATTGGTTCCATTAGGCAATGCCAAGATAGGTGCAGTTATCAATCTAGTCTTCAATTCTTGAAAGGCTGACTCCTGTTGATCATTTCAATCAAATGGTACATTTTTTTGTGTCAACTGTATCAATGGCATAGCAAGTTTTGAGAAATCTTTCACAAATCTTTTGTAGTAACCTGCAAGTCCCAGAAAACTTCTAACTTCTGACACATTAGTTGGTCTTAGCCAGTCCACAATGGCTTCAATTTTCTGAGGATCAACAGAGATACCATCCTTGTTGATTACATGTCCCAAAAGTGCCATACTATCAAGCCAGAATTCACATTTGGACAATTTTACATACAACTTCTTTTCTTTCAAAATCTATAAAACAGTTCACAAATGATTCTCATGTTCTTCCCTGCTTTTGGAGTAAACCAGTATATCATCAATAAATACAAAATAAATTCATCAAGAAATTGTTTGAAAACCCTATTCATTAAATCCATAAACGCTGCAAGTGTATTTGTTACCCCAAATGGCATTACTAAAAACTCATAGTGCCCATATCTAGTCTTAAATGCAGTTTTCTCTATGTCCTTTGCTTTATCTTTTAGCTGGTGATACCCAGATCTAAGGTCTATCTTGGAGAACACTTGTGCCCTCTAAAGTTGGTCAAATAGGTCATCTATTCAGGGTGGTGGGTACTTGTTCTTGACAGTTACTTTGTTTAACTCCCGTAGTCCATACACAGCCTTAAAGATCCGTTTTTCTTCTTAACAAATAGGACTAGAGCACCCCAGAGTGAAGTGCTCGGGCGGATAAACTTCTTGTCTAACAATTCCTGCAGTTGGGTTTTCAATTCTTTCAATTCAAAAATGGACATTCTGTATGGGGTTTTAGAAATCGATTGTGTCCCAGGTATAACATCAATAGTAAACTCGATTTCCCTATCAATTAAGTCTCCAGGTAATTCATTTGGAAATACATCAAGAAATTCATTTACTTCAAGGATGTTCTCAATAGTAGAACTATCAGAAGTCACAGTCAAAATGCAACATAAGTAACCCCAGCACCCTTTTCTTAACAACTTTCTAGCTTTTACAAAAGAAATCAAATATAGTGGAGGAATTACCCCATTACCAATGAATACAAACTCAGGCATACCAGGTGGTCGAAACATAATAGTTTTATTCACACAATCAATAGTTGCACAATAGTTCGTCAACCAAACCATGCCCAATATACAATCAAAATGATCAATGCTCAAAGGCAGCAAATCAACGTACAATGTCATATCACTAATCATAATATCACATGCCGGATAAACATAAGCACAAATCATAGAACCTCCAAATGGTGTAGACACAGATAGTAAACGGTTCATAAGTTCTAAAGGTCTATTTAATTTCTAAGAAAAAATATGCGTTACAAATGAATGCGTGGAACCTGAATCTATCAACACATAGGCATTCTGAGCATAGACAGAAATAAACATAAGCACACATCATAGAACCTTCAAATGGTGTAGGCACAAATGGTAAACAGTTCATAAGTTCTAAAGGTCTAGTTAATTTCTAAGAAAAAACATGCGATACAAATGAATGCGCGGAACCTGAATCTATCAACACAGACGCATTATAAGCACGGATAGAGATTGTACCTGACACCACAGACTTGATATTTTGTACATCTCCAAGCACCAGGGCAAACACTCTCCCTTGCCTTAACGTCTCATTTCTAGTGTTGCCTTTGGCATTAGTTCTGACATTTGACCTTGATAAAGGAGTAGATCCGGCTGAACTTGTTGCAAGACGGTTAGCATTGTCGAATCTCAATGGACAATCTCTCATTATATGGTCGATCTTGCCACACCGAAAACAAGCACCAGATGCACAGTAACACGTGCCTTTATGCTTCCTTCCATATTCCGAACAAACTGGCATAGATCCACTACTTTGGCTTGAACTGCTAGAAAATCCAGTATTTAGCTTTTTGTTGGTAAAAGATAAGCGGCTTTTCCGAAAATTAGACCTAGATCTTTTGCCTCTCCATTCAATTGTCGTTGGGGCCTTACTTTGTTTCATAGCTGCTAAGGTAGCTTCTACCATCAAGGCTCTGTCCAGTACTTCCACATAGGTTGGCAACTTCAAGACGCCAACTCGATCAAACACTTCCATATCCAAACTGCCTTCGAATTTTCGTGCCTTTTTGTAATCAGTATCCACCATGTGTGGAGTGAACCTAGCCAACTCAGTGAATTTAGCCTCATATTCGGCTATAGACATCTTGCCTTGCTTAAAATTCTAACAATTTCTGATCTCTGAAGCATTGGGGAAAATACTCGTCATACAAGATCTCGTTAAACTGAGTCCATGTCATGTTCCTATTATTAGTTCGGATCAGTAACCACCATCTCCAAGCTTCATCCTTTAAGGTATCGGTGATCCAAAGAACTTTTTGTGTCACGGAGTAAGGAAACACTTCAAACAATTTCTCCATTTCAAGCAACCATGTTTCTGTC
Source organism: Camellia granthamiana (assembly GCA_036172215.1). Taxonomy (NCBI): domain Eukaryota; kingdom Viridiplantae; phylum Streptophyta; class Magnoliopsida; order Ericales; family Theaceae; genus Camellia; species Camellia granthamiana. The sequence goes on along the minus strand of CM069906.1, from coordinate 40,228,769 downwards.
TTTAAGGGTTCAATACCACCCAACAAAGTTGGCAGTTTCATCAGATTTATAATATCATTGTTATCCGGTTCAACTTGGACCGGAGGAGGTAGAGGAGGTAAAAGTTGTTGCCCTTGTTGTTGCATCATTGCTTCAGTCAAAGCTGCAAGCATCTGTTCCATTCGGCTCATTCGGGCTTCAAAAGATTCGGTGGTATCATTACTTCCAGTATTTTCCATTGGCTACAGGTAGACAGAAAATTTATAAACATAGGCAAACCTTTTTTTTTTTAACAATGTTCAGATCATTCAATCTCAGTTCAGTTCATTCATTTCAATTTCATATGTTCATGATCAGGTTTAATTTTCAAAGTTACAGAAATTAACACACGCACTCACACATACAGATGAAATGTCCCTAACTCTTACTAGAACATCCTATAGCTCATATGGACTCGTGCGTGCGGTATAACTCGTGCTCTGATACCACTCTGTCATGACCCAAACCTGCCCCTATAGGTTTAGCGTCTTAACCAGCCAGTGACCCTCAAATTACCAAGCCCTTTGATCTGAATATCATAAAATGTAAAGGGCTGCAGAAGCAAATATATAAAATATACGTAGTCCATTGAGCTGTGCTGACATACATGGGACAGAAAATTTAAAACTTGTATAAAATATATACATGTATGACTTCATATCCACATAAGTCTCGCAACACCGTACAAGGTGTGCGGATGAACAAAAACAAAACAAAACAAAATGTTCTTCACACGATAAACTCTAAGCATGGTCCACAAACTAGACTTCTTTAATGGAAACCTCCCCGGGAGGCACGATCACTGGCTGACCCAAAACTCCAGACAGCAGCTTAGGTTGGGTCATGCCCCTACTCACCTACATACATAATATAAATAGTGAGCAAAAGCCCAGTGAATAATAACAAAGTAAAGGGGTGTAAATGAATGATGTCCCAACATATTCAAAAATAGAAACAAATTCATATTACAGATTCATATTCATATTCATATTCTCATTTGAATCATATATAGAAATTTGAATTCATGCTTGTTCAAATGTGGTACATCCATTAGCGTTAACAGATCAAATACGGAGCATTAAGGGTCATACTTGTCAGTTACATAAAGGAACCTCCGGTATTGGGAACAGATAACATGCTTGCCAGTTCCACAAAGGAACCTCCAGTATTGGGAACAGATAACATACTTGCCAATTCCACGCAGGAACCTCTAATACTGGGAATAGATCACATACTTGCCAATTCCACAAAGGAACCTCTAGTACCGGGAACAGATAATACACTTGAACTACGGAATCATTGCCACGAGTGCTTGTCAGAAACTAGACAATCATTCATTGTATACAGCATAACATTTCATAAAACATATCTTATTCCGCATACATAAATAAATAAAGTTGAACATAGCTTTACTAAGTTATTACTCATAGATGGCTCCAAAGCAAACAACAGAGTGAACAAACCAGGTAACTTATGGAGAGTGACCCACACAGATACAGAATGAATACGTACTGAATTACACACCCAGAATTGTTAACTCAGTTCTTTCCTCTTTAGGTATGTTTCTAGTTCTTATCCTTATTATTATGTCTTAACTAGGGCTTAGGAATGCCTAGGATGCAATGAGGATGCCACAACATGCTATTCAACACTTAGGCAAAAATACTGGAAACAGGGGTCTCGCTCAACTGCAACTTCCTTCGCTCGAGCAAACGTCCAAACATATGAGTGGTCGCTCGAGCGGTTAGTAAACTTCGCAAAAGTATTGGTTGCTTGATTTTTCCGCTCGACAGTCGCTCAAGTGTGTGACTGAGGTCTTCACTCGAGCGCAACTCTTGTCGCTCGAGCGGTCTGCAAAAATGGTAAACTTCTGGGGGCATGCATTTTACGCTTAAGCCAACTTTTAGTCACTTAAGCGGAAGTGCAAAATACAGAGGGGTCGCTCGAGCAAGGTTCTGTCGCTCGAGCAGAGAGACATAATCTGGAATTTCCAAATTGCTCTTCCGAGCTCAAAACTCAAATTCAAAGCTGAAATTCATGTTCTTTTGGGCCCAAAACTTAAGGAAACTTATGTAAACTTGGAAAACTTAGTGAATTTAAGATCATTTCACAAAATCAAGGTTCAAGAGCATGTGAATTGTGCAAAATTCAAACTCAAAGCTTTGAAACATAACATGCATAACCTCCCAAAACAAGATCAAACAAGGCAAAATGGTATGAAACTTGATGAATTTCCAAAACCACACCATGATTAATGCATGCATGTAAGAATTCTTCAAAAGCAAACTCTAAATGTAAGAGGATGTACATGCATGTATGATTATCATCCTAACTCTTCATTCAGAGTTTAATTCTTGCATCTCATAGGTTAATTTCCTTGAATTCATGCATTAAGCAACTAAGTCACAGCACTAAGGCTTGAATTCTTACCTAGGCTTTCCAATTTAAGCTCAAAAGGCTAGATTCTTAAGTCTCTAGTTTCAATCCTTCAATATCCTAGTAAGTCCTTTAGCTTGAGTTCAATTCCTCTCCAATTTGACTCTAATCTCACTCTTTTCACTCTCCCTCACGTTTAGAGCTTCAAAATGAAGAAATGAGTGTGCAAAATGAACTAGTGGAGTCAAATAGGCCTTATTTAGGCTTCATGAAATTAACTTAATTAATCTTGGCTTAAACTAAGCAAAGGAGTAGTAATTATTTTAATTAATTCGTTCCGAATCAAATTTTAATTAAACCTACAATAAAATTTCAAAAATTCCAAATAACCCATAACCTAAGTCAATTTCGTGATCGGATGCCAATAAGGCCTCCAATTCGCAAAACAAAACAGAAACACAAATAGATATTCCTACCGCAAATAAATATAAACACAAATAATGCAATGCACATATAATTAATTCAGGATTTCATCTTAATTACTTATTAGGCATACTTAATCATGGCTCAACAGTTAATCATGGGTCGGGGTTGTTACAATTTTGACTTGCTTGGCTCCACTCAAGCCCAAGGTTACTCCAACTAGGGAGCTTTCAAAACGACTGACGCAGGGGTTGACTTTGAGGCTTCTCTATCCTTGATGCTCAGTTTGCTCACCTACATATACATATAAATAGTGAGCTAGAGCCCAGTGAGTAATAATAGAATAAAAGAGTTAAATGAATGAAGTTCGATAATATTTCAATACAATTCCTATTTCAATTCAATTCACAATGATCCAATAATAACACAATAGCAATAGTCGTTTCAATTGATACATCCAATAGAGTAACAATATTTCAATATTAATGGGACCACGAGGGTCAATCAATGTTCCATAGTCAATGTGACCACCAAGGTCTAACCATAGAGATCTTTGTGTTTCAATTATCCAATGGGCCACAGTATTGTTTCCCCCGAGTGAGGGCCAATGGGCCATGGTATTGTCTCCCCCAGGCAAGGGCCAATTAATTAATGGGCCATGGTATTGTTTCCCCCAGGCAAGGGCCTCACTATTGGATGCTACGAACACAATTCAAAGAAGAACTTCATTCATTGAAGGAAAACAATATTCCAATAAACCAATCATATAACAATTTTGAACGTAAATATAGTTTGAACATATCTTTACAAAGTTACTACTCATAGTGGGTTAAATCGACGTTGGGCCTCGGACGTCCACCTAGACACAATACATAGCAAAAACACATTGAGGTTCTATTTCGATGTATCATTTAATTCTCAATTCAATTCGCTTCTTGTATGTTTCTACATCAATTCCTTATTATTGATGTCTTAATCAATGTCTAAGAATGCTCTAATAAGCATGAGGATGCATAATGCACTTATGAAAGCTTTTTGAAAGTTACTGAAAACAGGGTGTTCGCTCGAGCACACACTTTGTCGCTCGAGCAGTACATCAATATGAAAAGGGTTCGCTCGAGTGCACACTTTGTCACTCAAGCCATCTGTAAAGACTGCAAAAGTACTGGATGCTCGATTTTCATATTCGACGGTCACTCAGTAGTCGCTCGAGCCAAGTATTGAGTAAAAGTGGGTTCGCTTGAGTGCACATTTGGTCGCTCGAGCCATTGTGTAATTGCCTGCAAAACTACTGGGAGCTTGAAATGTACGCTCAAGCGACACTTCCATCGCTCGAGCGAACTACTTGAATTCTGGGATTTCCATGTTCGAAGTTCAAACTTGCAATTTAATGGTTCAAACTTTACATGGTTGGTACAAAAACACGGTAAATCATTTTAGAACGTGAAAACATAGTCAATTTGAAACCAACTGCTCAAAATCGTGCTCCAAATTCCAAATTCAAACTTAAACCATGAAATTGAAACCATGCATGATATGAATTGCACTCTTTTCTTTTCAAAACTCTCATATATGAGATGAGAAGTGTTAGAACTATGAAAGATCTTCAAAAATTTCAAATATAGCTTCATGCATGTGGGAAAATTCATGGAATTCAAACTCAAGTTGGTGATTCATGCATGCATGTATACAATCATGCTCAATTCTTCCAAATTCATGGTAAATCTAGCTTGCTCTACACAATTACATGAAAATGGACTTAGGAACTTGATGAATTCAACTTCTATATGTTTCATTTTCCAAGTTTAAGGATGAATTTCATACCTAGATTGTGAATTCAAGCGTAATCATAGCTCAATTCTTCAAGTCTTCTTCAAATTCTCTACAAATCTTCCTTCTCTCCCTAAAGTTGAGTTCTCCCTCTCTTTCTCTCTAAAATCTTAGCTCATTTGGTGTAGAAATGAATTCATAATCTTAATTAAGGCCTTATATATGAGTGGATTAGGTTAGACTAATCAAGATTGATTAAGGTTAATTAATTATACTCAACTCTAATTAATTCTAATCAATTATAATTAATTTATTGTAGTTATTTGATCTGAATCAATTTTCAATTAAAGCTACCATATGATTCTAAGTATTCCAACTGCCCTATTAAGCTAATCAATTTTTGTTTCCGAAGCCGTTAAGGCTCTCAATTTCTATCTCTAAGACAGCAATTCTAACAGGTATTCCAAAAACAAACAGACATTCACACTTAAGCATATAATTAAGCAATTAAACTCTCACAACTAATCTATAAAAATAATGTACGTGCTAGGGTCGTCACAGTTGTAACCAAGCATCGTCTTGGAATGTTGCAGCCATTAAGGCATTTCATTAGTTGGTTTTATTTCTCTTTTTACACTTGTATCCATGCCATATGTTATAGATTCAAAATCTAGTATTGGTGAATATATATTGCATATGTCATCTTTTGTAATGATCAAAGTTATAATGAATAGAATTTATGAGATTATTGATCAATTGTAGCAATAAAATGAGATGGGTTAATGTTAATTATTTCGGGGCGTTACATGAGAAGTTTGTGGCCTAGAGACAATATGGAATTCATGAATGTGGATGCAGAGGATGTGGATGCAGAGGATGTGGCTGGTGGATTGTTGTGCATCTTGGATCCTGAAGTCTTTCATCTTTTTGAATGTTGCAGCAACAAGAGCTTCATTTTGCTTTCAAGTACCATTCTCAATTCTTTTGAGTATGTGATTCTCAATGTATATACTCCTAATTAGGAGTGTAAAAATGGCCCGCAACTCGTGGTAGGCTTGGCCCGTTTGGACCCGGGCCTGAGCCCAGCCCAAGCCCTTGAGCCTGGACCTGGGCTATCATTTTGAAGCCCGGCCCAGCTCGTAGGGCAGCCTGCTCGAGGCCCAGTGTCTTTTTTAGTGAAAAATAATAAAATTCTAGTAGAAAAAATTTTAAAAAATAAAAAAAAAATGGTTAGGCCCACCGGCCTGGCCAAGGCCAGAATACCCTTAGGCCTGGGCCTAATTTTTTGGCCTGTGGTTCGGCCCGAATTTTGGCGGGAGCCCGCGAGGCCCAATATGGGTTGGGCCAGATTTACACCCCTACTCCTAATGACATTACTAGTAGAGATAAGTTTTGGGAGTCCTTATTAAATTTGAAAGATTTCTTCCCAAAACCGTGGTGTCTTGGTGGTGATTTTAATGAGATCAGAAATCTGGAGAAAAGAATAGGAAACTCAAGAAGGGAGAGAGGTATGAAAGAATTCAATGAGTTCATAGATAGATGTGAGGTCGCTGATATGCAAATGTTAGGGAGAAAGTACACTTGATGTAATGCATATGATGCGAATAAATAGAGTAGAATTGGCAGGTTCCTTCTTAGCCCTGAGTGGATTGAGAGATATGAATTCAAACTTTGGGGTCTACCCAGGATTATATCTGATCATTGTCCAACTGTTCTTATGGAGGATGAAAGAGATTGGAGCCCTAAACCTTTCAAGTTCTTGAATGCTTGGACTTTGCACTCCAACTTTACCCCTTTGTAGAGAAAAATTAGAAAGAGACACAGATTAGTAAGACTGATGGGTTCATTTTGCAAAGGAAATGCAAGCTTTGAAGATGGCTCTAAAACGATAGAATAGAGAAGTATATGGCAATGTTGCAGCAAACTTAAAATAATTTGAAGATAAATTACATGCCCTTGATTTGAGGTCTGAAACTAGACCTCTAAAGGATGCAAAAGTGAATCAAAAAAGAGAGACAATGAATGAAATGTGGAAATTAAGTAGGATGTTGGAATGGGCATGACTTCAAAAATCAAGGTTGGACTGGAACATAAAAGGAGACATGAATACTAGATTTTTTTCATGTCATGGCTAGTAGTAGACAAGATAAGAATGCCATCAATTCCATTGCAGTTAGGGATGTGGTGTTTGAAGAACCAGATTAGGTAAAGAAAGAGGTGTGGAACCACTATATAAAGCATTTCTCAGAAGATTGAAGGCACAAGCCTGTGCTAACGGGTGAGTTCAAAAGTGTAAGGCAAAGTGGTTCATTTCAAATGCTAGAATTAGAGTTTTCTAAAGAAGAGATGTAGGTAGCTGTTAAAGAGTGCAATGGGAAAAGCTCCTGGACCAGATGGTTTCAATTTAATGTTCTTTCAGAAAAATTGGACAGTGGTTAAAGAAGAGGTGATTCTTTTTATGAAAGAGTTCCATAACAGAGGCAGATTGACTATTGGTTTTAACAGCTCATTTATCACTCTCATTCCAAAGAAAGACAGTGCAAGTAGTTTAAATGAGTATAGGCCAATAAGTTTGATAGGGTCTGTGTATAAGATTCTAACCAAGGTCCTTGCAAGTAGACTCAAAACAGTTTTGCCAGTGGTAATTGTTGAAACACAATCAGCATTTCTAAGAAACAGAAACATACTTGATGGGGTATTGATTGCAAATGAAATTGTGGATGGATGGAAAAAAAAACTAAGAAAAAAGGGTTGTTATTCAAAATTGACTTTGAGATGGCATATGATTCCATCAATTAGACGTTTCTCTTCTCAATGTTAGTAAATTTTGGGTTTGGGTCAAAATGGATTTCTTGGATGAAGGAATGTGTATCTTTAGCTAGAATTTCTATACTTGTAAATGGTTCACCAACTAAAGAGTTTAGCCCTCAAAAAGGACTTAGACAACGTGATCCTTTATCACCATTCTTATTCAACTTGGCAGCAGAAGGGCTGAATATTTTATTGCTGAGAGCTAGGGAGTAAGGGTTGTCAAAAGGGGTAGTAATTGGTGATAAGGAAGTGGTAGTTTCTCATCTTCAATTTGCAGATGACTCTCTGCTGTTCTGTGAAGCTGAGTGTATAGAAGTGCTAAATGTAAAGAGGATCCTAAGGTGTTTTGAAGTGGCATCAGGGCTTAAGATCAATTATCACAAAAGTGTGGTTTGCGCGATTGGAATTTCTGATTCAGTGCTCAATGAGTTTGCTTCCATAGTAAACGACAAAACTCAGAATTTACCATTTAAGTACCTTGGGTTGCCATTGGGTGCTAGTCCAAGTAGAAAAAAGACCTAGAAACCTGTTATTGAGAAGTTCAAACTTAGGTTTGCTGGTTGGAAGAGGAGATTCCTTTCCTTTGCAGGCATGCTAACTCTAGTTAAAGCAGTTTTATCTAGTCTACCAGTGTATTATCTTTCATTGTTCAGGATGCCAGAAGGGATAGCAAAGGTAATAGACAAAATGTAGTTTCATTCTTATGGAGTGGTTCAGAGTTAAAGAGGAAATTACATCTAGTGAAATGGCAAGAGGTAATTAAAAGCATCCAGTAAAGGGGGTTAGGAGTTAGAAGAATTAGAGATGTGAATGTTTGCTTATTAATTAAGTGGTGGTGGAGGTTTGCCAATGAGGATGACACATTGTGGAAGAAGGTGATTTGCAATAAGTACAAAATTGAAGGAGGGGAATGGTTACCAAATTTGATCCCAGGTAACAGATTTTCTAAGCTCTGGAATGACATTATTGCAGCAGCAGATCAAAAGGGTAACTTGCTACAATTTTATGTAAGTAATCTCCATATTGGAGTGGGAAATTGGTGTAGAGTGAGGTTCTGGCATGATAGTTGGTGTGGAGAAGTGTGTTTGAAAGTGGGTTTCCTAGACTTTTTAGGTTGTCTAATGATAATGATGGCTCACTCAAAGATTATGTTGAGAATAAAGGCACCTCAGAGAATTGGGAATTCAGTTTTAGAATGATCTTATTTGAATGGAAGAAAGAGGAACTTCACAAACTCAATGAGGTACTAGGAGCATCACCTGTATTGAACATAAATGTCAAGGACAAGGCAGTTTGGATGGTAGCCAAAATAGGGCAGTATTTTGTATCAGTTCTATATAATCACACTACTTTAGATTATTGTGAGAATGTTAGTTCTAGTAGATTGGTATGGATCAATTCCCCTAAAGTGCAGTTCTTTGGGTGGTTGACATCGAAACATAAGGTTAAAACATCAGTATTCTTACAAAGACGTAGAATTTTGGATGGAAATGCTTCTACATTGTGTATTTTCTGCAAAGCTGAACAGGAGTCAGTGGAACATGTGCTTATTTTCTATCATATGGTTTGGAGAGTTTGGAGTGGTTTGCTACTGTCATGACCCGAACTCGCCCCTAAAGGTTAGGACCATAACTGGCCAATAATCATGAGATTACCTACGGTCTCAGACATAAATCAAATCATAATTAATTATATGGGGCCAGAAGCAAAAGTAGAAATATAAAATTTGTCCAATGAACCTGTGCATAAATGGTATGAACAAAAACATCTTATATATATAAATAACTCACACGTATACATATATAAGAAATCTCACATGTCCAAGATCATACATATGTCATTAACATATAAACCAAAGCTTATATGAGCATGGTCAAAAGAAAATCAAAAGAAAAAAGCCTCGTGCATGAGGCATCCTTGGCTAACTTCACAAAAACTCGATACTCCTCCACAGGTTCACTAGAGCTAGGGCTGGATATCCCACTATTCACTTACATACATATATATACATATATATATATAATGGACTAAGCGAAAGCCTAGTGAATAATATCAAAGTAAAGAGGTTATATGAATGAGTTCTAATACTCAAATAAAATCATTCTCATAATAGTTCATATCATAACGGACCGACCTTGGGTCCAATATTTGACAGAACAACCTTGGGTCCAATATATATAAAGATACAAAGCAGAACAAATCATACGGAATGACCTCAGGCATTATGACCTCGGGTCTATTTAATTACAGTTATATAGTGGCCATTGGGTCAACACATAACAGATACCCAAACTTATCAGATATACAGAACATCAGATGATCGAAATGACCTTGGGTCCATTTTATCAGATATACAGAACAACCTTGGGTCCATTTCAGTTGTACAGAACGACCTCAAGTCCATTATATGTTTTCATGCTTGCTAATCACATTTACAGATCTTCTACGAATCAGACAGATAGAAGGCTCATTTATAACACGAAATCATAAGTTTAGAAAACTTACCATATCAATCAATTTAGAAAATAAGATACATAAAAAATATTTTTAATAAGATATTACTCACAATGATTTGGTTGCTGATATAGCTTCGGGAATGAACCTACACAATTCATAACGCATACACATATTGGGTCACATTGCTTATTCAAACCGTTCACTAACTTATTCAATTCTCTTAGGCTTCTTTTTAACTTTTTAATTCAATTAGAATACTCAATTCAAGCCTAAGAATGCTCGAGAAGGAATGAGAACAGACTTATGAACAGAATATGATTTTTCAAAATATATTGAAGCAGGATACTTTGCTCGAGCACAACATTGGTCGCTCGAGTGGATCACATGGTCTGTAAAAGTACTAGATGGTCCTAATCTAGGCTCGATAGTCGCTCGAGCCAAGGTGCAAAATAAAAAGGCGGTCGCTCGAGCGATAACTCGATCGCTCGAGCCAACTGCCAATGTCTGCAAAAATACTGGATGCAAGAGATGTGTGCTCAAGCAACAACTTGTTCGCTCGAGCGATGCAGTCGAATTCTAGGTTTTCGAAATTGATTTTGTACTTCAAAACATGTATTCAAAGTGTGTAAGCTTGCATGACATGCTGTTATCTTCAAATATACAACCATAGGCATAGATACAAAACCAATTTACAAATTCAAAGCCCAAAACTTCATGAATTCACCATGCATGACTCAATTGATTTCAAATTCTTTTCCAAAGCTTTAAAAACATGCATGCATGTAAGATTCAACACCAATTTCTTCATTCTAAGTTCAATTCTCACAATTAATCACATAATCTTTTTGAATTCACATAATAGGCGACTTAAATTTATTAATTGAGGATTAATTACTTACCTAAAGTCTTGAATCAAGCCTTCTCTAGTCAATTCTTGGGTCCTTCCTCACAATTCCACAATCTCCAAGCCAAATCTTCAAATCAAGCTCTTCCTCTCTCTACAATTAAGTTTTTCTCTCTCTAAAGCTCTCTTTCTCAGATTTTGAGCTCAAAATTATGATTAAATCACTAACTTAACATATATATAGGCTTAATTAGCCTAGTTGACTAATTAAGGATTAAGCTAAGTAATTAAAGATCAAGTTAATTAATCAAAAGCTTAATTTAATTGAATTAATCTAATTAATTTATTTCAAATCAAATTTTAATCAAACTTCTCAGTAGGCTCTAAAAATTATGCCATATACATTAAACTATTCAATTTTGGTTTCTGTCACCATTAAGGCCTTCAAGTTCAGATTATAATAGAAATCACAATAGATATTCCTACGATTAATATATATGAATCCAAAAATCACATTAAACACATAATTAGCATCCAAATTCACACTACCCGCTTAAATAACATTCTTAATCAATGATTAAGACCATAATATGTGACGGGGTTGTCACAGCTACAACGGTGGGGAGCTTAATGGGTGGTGTCTGGATCAGTTGAAGGTCTTCTGCAGTGGTGGGCAAGGAGTTGCTACAGGAAAGCTAACAGGAGGATTTGGAAGGCCATACCTCTGGTGGCACTTTGGTCCATTTGGAAGCATAGGAATGAATGCTTATTTGATGGGAGTCAACCAAAGATGACGGAGTTGCGGGACCTTATTATCACAAGGCTTGCATTTTGGTTGAAAGCTGCAACCAAGGATTTTCATTACTCTATCAATGAGTTTTTGTACAACATTTTGCAGATTAGAAACTGTATTCGGGGTTGGGTGTAATGGTATGTATTATTTTGGGGGTGTTTGAGGTGTTTGAGTTGGAAGCTCTCTAACTCTCTGGGGAGGTCTTGGGGAAGCGCGTGATTAGTCTTGTTTTGAGTGCCAACTTAGTTCGGATACTTAGCTTTGACAATGATGCAACTTCTTGCCAAGTTATTTGTAACTTTTACTCTTTCTCTGTCAAATAAAATCTGTTGTTTGCCATTCAAAAAAAACTAGGCATTTTATTCCAGAGATAGAATTTCCAGTAGTCCTTTCTCACATAGGAGGAATTACTATATTAAAGAGACTTTCCTAGAAGTGACTTGCCTATTGTTCGATTCTGTTTTTTCTGTTTTCACAACGTAGTATTATACAACACTTTCAACATATGTATTTGATCATCCAAGGATAAAACTTTATGATTGATCTTGAGAGAAAAATCAATCGTATGAATGTCCAAACAAGCTTCAGAAAAAATGATTAGTTAGTTATTTAATTGTGTAGAAAACTATCTGAAAAGCAAACCTGTAAATCCTTGATAAGTGGATGATCAAATGCAGGTTGGAGGTTGAGAGAATGCAATCATCATTCTTGTGGGGTGGTTCAGATCTCAGGAGAAAAATTCACATGGTTCGATGGGATGTGGTAACGAAGAATAAGAATCTAGGCGGTTTAGGCTTAAGGAAGTTGACAACCTTTAATCATTGCCTCCTGTTGAAATGGTGGTGGCGGTTTGGTGCTGAGAATCAAGCGCTTTGGAAAGAAGTGATCTGTCAGAAGTATGAAGCTAGGGATGGAAGATGGTTTCCAAACATCGTAGGCAGAGGTTCCAAAATTTGGTCTGATATTACCTCTGCTGTTGTGTCTAATTCTGAGTTACATAGCTTCTATATTAATAACTCTCATATTGCTCTGGGGGATGGGAGGAGAGTTCAATTCTGGAGGGATAAGTGGGTTGGTAATGTGTGTTTGATGGCTGAATTCCCCAGGCTTTTTTCTTTATCTACTGACAAAAATGGTGTGGTAAAGGGTTTCCTTGAGCAACGGTCAGATGTTACTGGGTGGATTATGAACTTCAGAAGATCCTTGCTGGCCTGGGAAGAGGAAGAAGTCCAAAGATTATTCCAGTTGCTTCGCAATGCTCCAGCATTTTGCAATAACAAAGCAGATGAGTTAAAATGGAGGGCAGATCCTTCTGAGGTATTTAGTGTTGCCTCCGCATACAAATGGAGTGAATCACTGCTAGGGCCGGTCAAGGCAGTGGCAGACTCAATCTGGAACAATTTCGCCCCTCCCAAAGTGCAATTCTTTGGATGGTTGGCTTGGCTAGGCAAGGTAAAGACCTCTAGTTTTCTCCATAGGCTTGGGATCTTAGATGGCAGTGCTAATCTGGCCTGTGTTTTTTGTCAAAATGAGATGGAAACAGTAGAGCACATCCTACTCTTTTGCCCTTTTGTATGGCTGGTGTGGTCCAACATTATAAGATGGTGGGGTGTGCAATGGGTAATTCCAGGTTCGGTTGTTTGCTGCAGTGGTGGCTTGGCTGTCAATTGAAAAGGCTGGAAAAGAAAATTTGGAGGGTTCTACCTTTGGCTATCCTTTGGTCTACTTGGAAGCATAGGAACGATTGCATTTTTAATGGAGCTCAACCAAACTTGGAGGATTTGTGTGAAATTGTGAAGGTGAGAGTAGCCATGTGGCTCAAAGCGTCGCCAAACCAGGTGGAGTACTCTATTAATGACTTGGTCTTTAATATGCCTCAAGTCAAGCATTGTATCAGAACTGCAGGGTGAGCATGGCTGCTTAGTTTGGTTTGTGAGCATGGTTGCTGAGAGTTGAGATAGCCCAGGTGTGCCCTGCTGGTATGATATCTGCTGGGTGTGGCTGCTCTGTTTTATGGTCATCATGATTTCAAGTTTCTGCACTGGGATGCTGCTGCTGCTATATGATGCTACTGCTGGAGCCTCTATAGACTCATAGACTCATGTCAGTTTGGTGGATGAATCTGTCCAGTTTTCAGCCCAGAGGAAGCATTCTTGGGTGTGGTTGCAAATGTGGGAGGCTATCAAAATCAAACTGTCATGTATGCGGGTCTGTGGGGGTGATTCCGCCCAAGCCAGGAGCTTCTATCTTGGATGGAACTTATGCTAGCAATATGAGCATAAATTCTATCTTGGATGGAATTCTAGTTTAGTTGTCTGCTAAGTTGTATGTATCAGAACTGGAGGGTGAGCATGGCTGCTTAGTTTGGTTTGTGAGCATGGTTGCTGAGAGGGACTGGTGGTTGATGCTGAGATAGCCCAGGTGTGCTCTGCTGGTATGATATCTGCTGGGTGTGGCTGCTCTGTTTTATGGTCATCATGATTTCAAGTTTCTGCACTGGGATGCTGCTGCTGCTGCTATATGATGCTACTGCTGGAGCCTCTATAGACTCATAGGCTCATGTCAGTTTGGTGGATGAATCTGTCCAGTTTTCAGCCCAGAGGAAGCATTCTTGGGTGTGGTTGCAAATGTGGGAGGCTATCAAAATCAAACTGTCATGTATGCGGGTCTGTGGTGGTGTTTCTGCCCAAGCCATGGAATTCTAGTTTAGTTGTCTGCTAAGTTGTATGCTGTTGTCTTTCCTTGGTGCTCCTGGGCTGATTTTCTTGGGTTTTTCTTTCCTTGTTTTCTGCTGGTGTATCTGCTGTAGTCTCTGGGCCCTGCTGTTGTATCTGCTGTTGTTTCTGCTGGTGTATCTGCTGTTGTCTTTCCTCTCTTTTCTTGTTGGTTTCTCACCAACTCTCGGTGGTGCTAGCAAATGATTTGGTATACTCCTTGGTGCTAACCTAGTTGGGATTAGGGGGGCGTACTTTGATGCTCTGTGCACCTCCATTCTTTATTGATGTTTTCTTCATATGTACTGTATGTTTTCTCATCAATAAAGTGTTTTTTTTGCTGATCAAAAAAATGCAGGTTGTTTGTAAATGTCGATGTAATCAACCAATTCACCATCTTCACTCAGCCAAAAATTTAAAATAAAAATCAAAACAAATAGACAATTGACAATTGCTTTATAAATCTTTCAATATTTAGAGAGAGAGAGAGAGAGAGAGAGAGAGAGAGAGAGAGACCTCTATGGTCTTGACTGTTCCTTTAGGTTTCAAGTTTAAAAACTTTTGGACTACAGCATGTCTACGTTAAACACATCCATAACTTGGCATGTGCATGATAGCTACCAAGGCAAATATGCAGCAAGAAACTGAGGCTTTATGACTCTCATTAGCCATCTAAAATCCAATATATTTGCAAGGTTAATTTTTTTTCCCTTCAAATTGGGTTGTGTTGACAAATTTTAGTGTTGACCCATTTTACATAAATGATTCATGAGATTACTAAAATCTTAGAATTTATAGAAAGTCCATTTAAGAAAAAACTTTTGACTGTATTAATAATGTTAACATTTTGTTCTTCTTTGACTGGTATGATTATTAGATAATATATATATATATGAATAGTGTAATGTTATATTTCGTCAGAATTTTTCGTCACTAGACACAACTTATGATATTCATATTAATAAATGCACGTAGGTTTCTTTTAGTTCTTTTCAGTTTCATTGATGTTTACATTTGGTTACAGCATATAAGAGTTTTAGAATTCAAATTTTTTTTCTCTCCAAATATGATAATTTAGTTGATAAAAAAAATTTAGAGACCAATTATTGTCGTCATTAGAATTGTCGTTAAAAGATCATCATAAAAAATATAAAACAGGTCTATTAACAACTCATCTTCTCTGGTGACTTACTCTTGCCATTATTTTTAACAACTGTCCCCATCATCACCTAATGACTTACCATTGCCGCCACCACGTCATAGCAAACAACAACAATAACAATAAAAATTCAAAACTCATTGTTTTTATAAATAAACAGTACAATTGTACTATTTGATTTGAACATGTAAGTAAAAAATTTTACCATTGTCATCACAAACCACTACACTTGCTATGATATCAACCATTATTCGTATAAATATTAAATGATAAATTAGTTGGAACATTGATTTAGTAACATTAGTAGTAAAATTTCACTTTGGTAGGCAATAAAATTTTACTATTTTTGTTACTGAACTTATTGTAACGACATCTTTGTTTGAAATCCTAGCCTTAGTATTCGAACATATCATAACCCCATACACACACACACAAAGTCTTTGAATTGAACGTCCAAGAAGTGAGATTTTTACAAATCTAAACGTGGGGTTGTTTGGAATGATCTAAATAAGTGTACTTTTTGACTTTTTACGAAAAAACGTGAAATATGGGTTGGGTTTGAAGTGATGTGGTAGAGAGATGATGTGATTTAAATAAGATGATGTGACTTAAATAAGATAATGATTTTTTGACTTTTTAACTTTTTGGGGTTATGCCAAACTAAGCCTTAATATTCAAATAGATCGATGTTGGAGACAAGCTGATGATCAATGATTAAATTCATTGTGACAGATTCAGATATATCTAAGATCGTCAGTGACAAATCTGAAGTTATCAATATCATATTTGAGGCAATAAAGATGATGAGATACTCTAGCGGCAAAACGATGGTAGATTCGACGAATGTAAGCGGTAGTAGAACTAGCGAAGATAAATCATGGTAGAGCTAGTGCAGACATTGGTGACTCTCTATTTCGAGAGAGAACAAAGGGAGGGAAAGAGAGGAGGTCATAAGAGAATTATAGAGCCTATGAAAATGCCGCCGATGATCTCCATTAGTAGAGAGAGAGAGAGAGAGAGAGAGAGAGAAATCATGAGAGAATTTTGGAGGAAATTCTATTAAAACACTCATGCATATATTAAAAGCCAAAATTGTCCATAAAAAATATGCAAAATGAAATTTATGTCCTTTTGAAAGAAAATATGATTTTGAAGTAGAAAGCTTGCAACTGTCCTTGTAACAAAAAAGGATTTGTATGAGAAATTTTTTACCAACAATCCCTTTCGACTTGTCTATACCACATCACCACTATCATTTTACCATCTATAGTCATATTATAGCCAATTATCATCAAGACTTCCATAATGCTTGTTTGGACTCAGTTGTAGCTCAAGTGGTTGAGAAAGGGCACTTGGGTGCTAATATGAGTTTCTGAGACTTGAGCCTATGAAGAGGCATCAGTCTTCATTTACATTTTGTAATCTAACTATTAAATTGTACTAACCCTCTAAATAAATAATAAAAATAAAAAATAAAAACTATTAACTTGTATTATTACACAATCTAATAATGCATTATTACCAATTATAAAAATATAATTTTTATGGCCGAATTCATATCATACTTATTATTTTTTTAATTTTTTAAAGATTTTTTATATGTCATATTAGTAATACCAATATATGTACAAGTACACGTACACATGCTTCATAATTAATAAATGCTAAAAAGATTGCCATAAAAAATGTGGATATGAAAACCAAGGTATATGGCTACTTTGGTAATAAGCTAAAATAACCAAAAAGGCACTGCAAAAAAAAATTAAATATTTTTTTTATTTTTCTACACATCTTTTCGTAAAGAGTTAAAATATCAATTAAAATTGTCAATTTCCAATATATAAACACAAATTTACCTTTTTTTAATTAAAAAAAAAACACGAAAAATAAAATAAAATATGAAAGGTCAAATTATTTTATCATTTCACAAGTTACAACTACGACTGAGCAAACGTGAGAGTGCCAAAAAAAAAAAAACATTCATAGTTCATCATAATGTTTTTTTTCCATTCAGCAAAGCAGTCCTCTGTTTAAATTCTAAAAGATATCTAGCAGCTAATGATGCATGAAGTGCAGCTCCGTAAGGTAGTGAATCTTCATTGATCGTGAAGTAAGGTGAGTGAAACGATGCAAGCCTTCCATTTGTTTCGTTCCTCATACCAAGGAAGAAGAAGTAACCAGGTATCGCCTCTTGGTAAAATGAGAAATCCTCGGAACCCATCAATGGTTGCATGTCTTTGGTATTCAGCAGGCCGAGCATATCCCCAGCAACGTTACGGAAATGTTCATGCAAGCCTTTGTCGTTTACTGTTATCGGATCATCTTCAAGGAAATCAACAGTTGCATTGCACCTCTGTACATTTGCTTGTCCGGTTATTACCTATTAGTGAAGAGAATTAGCTTGTGTTCCATTAAAAATAGAGGAATAAAATGACAGAGTAGCCATAGAATGATTAAAAATTAAAAATAAATAAATAAATAATAATATTCTTGATTGGAACAGTAATCCACTTCCGGATTCGGTATGGATAAAAGATCTTTCCTATGGCATACTATTCAATTCTCGACAATGAATTGATTTGATAGCTCAGACATTGTTATTCAGATCAACAATCTCAAGTAATTGCAAAGCCACTAAAGTAATGATAAATTAGTAAAATGGATCCTTCCTGATCCCAATATGTATGATGGAATCAATTCAGAGGGGGAAACGTCTAGCGACACGAAAATATTTGAGAAAATTAAGGGTTGGCAAGGGAACACATGGAGAAACAAAGAAGCATACATCAACATTCAGATTTGTCAATGACATGAGCTTTTTTCAGTAATTACAGCAACATTTCTGAATTCTTCTTTTTCTTTTTTTTTTTCATTTTTTGGTGAGTTATACATTTGTGATTAATAAAAAAACTAGAGTACTAAAAAATGAAACTACAATGCATAATCAAATGTGGACAAAATCAATGAAAATTTAGGAATGAAGAATTGTCATTAAAGCTATTATATAGTCCATTCAACTACTACCTCCTCAATTCGCTGCTTGAGTTGCAAAAAACTTTCCTTTGAGAAGGCTCGGAAGGTGCCCCCAATGGTGACAGAATCTGGAATGACATTGAATGCACCACTTCCTTGGAACTTAGCAACTGTTACGACCTGGAAGTGTATGTAAAAGTAAAAACTTCAAAAAACTATTTCATTACAAAAGAAACAGAATTCCATGTAGTTCTCATAGAAACAATTTAAAGGTTGGTTGCACAAAACGGAGGCAGCGAAGGGAGCAGAAGTGGGAGCAGGGCCATATAGAAGTTTCTTAAGTTGGGAGCACTTATGGGAGCATGTATATATTTAATTATTAAATATATAAAGATATTACAACATATTTTTTGCTGCTTCGTTGTAATATATGTATTAAAATATGAAAAAATATTTAGAGATTCATGTCAACTACAAATTATCTATATGAAGTATAATAAATATTATATAAATACAAACCATTAAAATAAACTTGAAATTTTTTTTCTTTTGTTTATATGAGATTTATATGTTTGAGAAATTTCAATCTTAGTTGAGAGCGAGTTCCTTTCTCGACAAGAGCAAGTTTCTTACTTGGGAACGCGAAATCGCGTTTCTTAGTAACAAACGTTAGTCAAGTAGAAGGTTCCTGCTACTAAGATTGAAAGCACATCATAAGGAAGAATTTAGAAGTCAAATCTATCTAGTATTCAGAGTTTGCATTGATTTGGTACCACTTACATCCAGATGTCCAGTTGATGCAGAACAGGCACCCACCAATTTTGGGTTCAGATTTTATTTATAATTTTATCAATTGTAATATTTATGTTTGTTTTTATTTTCATCTATAGGTTAATTAGGAATTTCATTAAAATTTATTTTTCTATTTGCATTAGGGATTCAATTTTCCTTTTTCTGTTAGGGTTAAGTTTCCAAATGATATTAGTAGTTAGTTTCCTATTTTAAACTCCAGTTTCTAGTCTATAAATATTAGTAGTTAGTTTCCTATTTCAAATCTGAGTTTCTAGCCTATATAGTCTTGTGCTACCACCTCGTGAGAAGTGAGAACGCACGTTCACGTCTGAGGGCAACCACTTTGTGCAAATAATGTTAAATGTTACAGCCATCTCCAGTCTTACACTACTAACACCTCTGATTAAAGGGTACCAACACTGTCATAATATCTTTCTATTATAGTTGATTTGCCAATGACTAATACCCATAAAGGGTACCAACACTGTTGTAATGTCTTTCTATTATAGTAGATTTGCCAATGACTAATACCCATGGGAGGCCAGAGGAAATACTCATTTCACTTCTTAGCATAAAATAACATGTTTTAAAGAAAATACTGCCATTGAAAAGGAAGATTAGCGGTTATCGTATTTATAACTAGTTGAAGTGTAAAGATTGTAGGAATTACTGTTAAGACCAAGTAGAGAGGAAGAAGAGAAGAACGAGAAAGAGAAGAGAGAATATGGTAGAAATTAGTTTTAGGGTTATTAACTAAACCTTTCACCTTAGCACTTATTTATATTAAAGAGTGGTGCTATTAGCACCCCATGAATTATTTTGGATTCCTCATTTCTTTGGGCCCCTACTTATAAATTTTGAAACCCTCAAAATTTCTCCCCCACCCCCCAAAAAAAAAAAAATTAATATTAAAATTATCCTTGTAAAAACATTCCACCCATTTAATCCACGCTCCCAAAAAATTCCTCTTCCCAAAAACCCTAACAAAACCCACCAAGAAGAAGAAGAGCCAGTGTGATTACTGTGTCTCTACTGCCTCATCCACCATTGTCACAGTTGGTATGGTCTCTCTCTCTATATATATATACATAATTTCTTAGTTTTCTCATAATAATTTCTTCTCTTGTAGGAAAACAAATTATAATAATTGGTTTGATTGGTTTTGTTGGTAAATATTATAAAATTGTGAGTTCAGCAAAGAACTACGCAGCAATATTATCAAACCTATGCGATACAGGAATAACTTTTGAACCTGATAATAGATTTGGGCCACTTCCGATTACTTCTGCAAGTGTTAAAAATTTTGATCATTCAATGTATTAAAAAATTTACATGTTCGAGCCTATATTTCCGAATTTGAAAAAATGAAAACTTCTGCAAGCATTAATAATTTTGACCGTTTAATGCGTTAGGAAATTTCCATGTTCGGACCTGCATTCCCGAGCATTATTTATTTGTTTGGGAATTCCCAACCTTGAAAAAATGAAAACTTCTGCAAGCGTTAACAATTTTGACCGTTCAATGTGTTAAGAAATTTTCATGTTCGGACCTGCATTCCCGGACATTGCTTATTTGTTCGAGAATGCCTTCCCGAACAAATAAACAATGTTCGAGCTTATGTTCCCGAATTTCAATCATATGTTCGGAAGTTCAGTCCCGAAAAAATGGCGAACAGATTTTATTATTTTTTTCAAGAAACTTACCCTTACAAGGCTAATCTCCTCTGAACTAAGAACAACATCAAAACTATAAACCTCCTCTAAGCTTTTATTGTTATACTCCTCTCGTCTTATGGAGTTGTGGTTACCAGAAAAACTTTCACTCATTATCATTGCCAGAAAAGTGTAGATAGTCAAATGGTTGCCACACTGTTATCAAATGGTTGCCACACTGTTACCACCAGAATATTGCCGCTAAAGGGTTTTCAAGGTTTTAAGGGTGAGTAGGTTTTGAAGGTGAGATTTGGGGAACATGGATGGGTGGTGATGGAGGTGGGTGCTCTCATTAACCCTAATTCATGATGTAGTTGGTGTGTAGGTTTAATTGTGAAATGGAGTGTCCCAAAATAAATGATGCCCTTTTTAGTTAATTTTATTTGAGGTTATTATTGTAATAAAAAAAAAGATTAAAAATTGGGGGGTCCAAAATAATTTATGGGGTGCTAATAGCAGCACTCATATTAAACTCAAGTGTTACAATATGACAATAGTATCCCTCGTTATAAAATTAAGTAACATATTAACACTCTCCCTCAAGCTGGAACATAGAGAATAAACATGCCCAACTTGGCAGACAGGCGCTGGAAGGCAGGTCGAGCTAACGGTTTGGTAAGAATATCACCTAGTTGATCATCAAACTGAACATAAGAAGTCACAAGCTGCTTTCGTAATAACAAATCCCAATTAAAGTGACAGTCAACCTTAATATGCTTGGTGCATTCATGAAACATCGGATTATTAGCAATGAAGATAACCACCTGGTTGTCACAACACGTGCATAGAAGTGGGAATAGCAAGTCCAAAATCCTGCAGAAGAGAATGAACCCAGAGCATCTCAGACGCAGTATGACCTATACCACGATACTCAGCTTCAGCACTAGATCAAGCAACAATAGTTTACTTCTTATTACGCCAAGTAACCAGGTTATTACCAACAAAGGTACAATAGCCAGAAGTAGAAAAACAATATAGTAGACCGCAGCAAAGGGCACTCTTCAGGTAGTGCAAAATACAACACACTGTATCAAAGTGAGGATGGCGAGGAGCATGCATAAACTGACTAAACCCACACTCACAGCATATGTAATATCTGGACGTGTGACAATGAGATAAATTAATTTCCCAACCAAGCGACGATAGCAACCAACATCAGAAAACAACTCACCATTCTCACCATCAAGTTTGATAGACGAGTCCATAGGCATACTTAATGGGTCGGGGGGCACCTAAGAGACCGGTCTCAGAGAGAAGATTAAGCACATACGTTCGTTGAGAAAAGGAAAGACCTTGAGAGGAACGAGCAACCTCAATCCCAAGAAAATAGTGAAGAGTCCCCAAGTCTTTAGTATGAAACTGCTGGCCTAAATAGCGTTTTAAATCAACAATTCCTATAGAATCACTGCCGGAAATGATAATGTCATCCACATAAACAATCAAGATGACAACCCAACCAGAAGAGTGGCGAACAAACACAAAATGATCAGAAGAGGAATGCTTAAACCCATAAGCAAGCACAACAGTACTAAAACAATCAAACCGAGCACGAGGAGATTACTTCAACCCATACAAAGCCTTCTGCAAGCGACAAACAAGATGCTCATTACCAGGCACAACATAACCAATAGGCTGGTCCATATAGACTTCCTCTTGCAAATCGCCATGGAGAAAGGCATTTTTTATGTCAAGCTGATATAAGGGCCAAGAACAACTGACAGCAACAGAGAGAAGTATCCGAATGGAATTAAGACGAGCCACAGGGGGAGAAAGTCTCCAAATAGTCAACACCATATGTTTGAGTGTATCCCTTGGCCACCAAGGGCTTTAAGGCATTCAATAAAGCCATCAGGGAGATATCAATATCTAAGTAATATAAGCCTTATTGCTCATGCCCCCGAACCAATCATCCGCTTGGTCTTGAGGTCCTGTAAAACACAAGAAGTGGAAGAAAAGTTATCGAACAGTGAAGAGCTTTGGTCAATTGACTAACGGACAATAAATTAAAGGGAAATTTAGAGACATAGAGACTAAAGGGTAAAGATAAAGTTGTGGTGGGGTGAAGTGTACCCATCCCACTGGCAGGTCGGGATAGTCCACCAACAAGAACAATATTATGTGTCACAGGATGTAAAGCATGAAAAAGGGATGAATTACCAAAGATGTATGAACTAGCACCAGAGTCTAGGAGCCAAGGTTGGCTAGACTAAGCCATACATGCAATATTACCTGAACTAGCCAAGGTAGCGGTGGATGATGAAGGAAGAGTGGAACGAAGGAGTGAAATAAGCTCAGTAATCTGAGTAGTGAGTGCCTCATGAGAATCAGACGAAGAAGCAACATAACCAGAGGTAGATGTCTAAGAAGAGGGAGCTACATCGGTAACCTGAAGCACATGGTCAGACTTACCATATTTCTGCCAACACCAAGGTTCAGTATGACCAGTGGAACCACAATGATCATATTTCCGATCATCATGAGAAAAGGAACCAAGACCACCACGGGTGCCACGATAAGAACCACCACCACGAGAACTACGTTGTGAGCCACGAGAGCCATAGATGCCACGAGTGCCACTGTGAGGGTTACCATTACCAGAAACCATAACGAAGGAGGAACCAAGGGGCGGAGTGGAGCTAGAAATAATAGAACTCTGACCTAAGAAAAATCGTAATAAGCGAGAATATGCATTAGCTGTTGAAGGTAAAGTCTCACTTGCCAAAATTTGATCCTTGAATCCACGCAAATCAAAATCTAGACCGGTAAGTAATCAAGGCAATCATAAACTCCTCCCAATTCCTCTTTTATTGAGTTAAATCAGTAGTAAAAGGGCAATGTTGCAACAATTGATCCCACAAATTCTTAAGACAACTATAATACTCAGAAAGTGGAGAACCGGACTGCTTAGTAGCAAAGATAGTCTAATATAGCTCATACACTCAAGAAAATTACTCTGCTAAGAAAAGGATGCAGCAAGAGAGTCCCAAATCTCCTTAGAGGTTTCACAAAACTCAACCGTAGTGGCAACATTTGGTTCTAAGCTATGCCAAAGCCAGACCATAACACCAGAGTCCTCACTAGACCAATCATCATAAGCTTTATCCTCAGCCAAAGGAGGAAGCTCCGTAAGGAAGCACAATTTTTTCTTTCCACGCAAAAACACCTTCACAGCATGTGCCCAAGCCATATAATTCAGACCAGTCAATTTCTTGGTAGTAATAGATTTGGGCAGATCATCATCCTCAACCAATGGGTTTTTAACCTCAGCCATGATAGGTGAACAAACAATAACAAATGCAAATACTGTATTCATTAAGTAGCAAAGAAGAGAACAAATCAACACTCTACCAGCAAGAACCAATAACAGGAGGCACCAATGCAACAATCTAGCAGTAGCAGCAACATACACGACTAAAGAAACAACCTCTAGAGACCAGAAAAGAACACCTGATGCACCAAATCACAAATTAAACACCAAAGGATGCTCTACCAGGTCGAGTCAGCTCCCATAGGGTAAAGCCCAACTGACAAAATCAAAATTTTGGGTTGGAATCGTAGATTGCAAACATAGGCATTAGGCACCACAAACTCAAAAATCATTCAAAAATTGAAAACTCATATCAAACAACTCCAAAAAATTCCACAAAAATTATCATAAATCTCAGGAGACAAAACCGAGTAGGTAAAAGAGTTCGCCGGAGCACGATGTCTGTACGGATAGTGACATCATGCTGACATCATAGTACGGATGATGACATCAGCACAACACAGCCACCTTGTGTTGATTTCCAGGTTCTATAGACTACTCTGATACCATGTTGAAGGGTAAAGATTGTAAGAAGTAGGGTTAAGACTAAGTAGAGAAGAAGAAGAAGAAGAAGAAGAAGAAGAAGAAGAGAAGGAGAAAGAAAAGATGAGAAAATTAGGTTTAGGATTATTAACTAAACCCTTCGCCTCAGCACTTATTTATATTAAACTCAAGTGTTACAACATGACAATAGTACCCCTCATTATAAAATTAAATAACATATTCTAACATAACTTTATGCTTATTGCAGACTTCCTAAGTGAAATGATGAAACTGTGGTTGGTGTCTCAACAATTACTGACAATTGACAAACATAAGCTACCAAATAAACTGCACCAGAAAAGTGCAGCAGTGCTAGTCCCTCTACCAAAAAAATGCAACAATGGTATCATTTCCAAAAGTCCCCATTCTGTGTAATTGGTAATTGCAAAAAATAAAGAAACAATCGCAAGGGAAGCAAACTAAATAGAAAAGTCAAATATTCATCATGAGTCCAGATTAGTATTTCATTCTATCCACAAGATTTGAAATTGACCATGTTTGATATCGAAAAGAAATAGACAAAATTTGTAGAATAATTGTTCTTCAATATTCACCAAAGAGTATTTCTCAGTTTTGCATAAATATCAGAAGGGATAAGTTATAGATTTGAAAGTTGAAATATGTACCTGAGAATCCAGTGGATCAGCTTCCCGTGAAACAAGATGCTGTAAGCTGATAATAGTACTTGAAGCTGCTAATATTGGATCTATTGAGTGCTGAGGAATGGCTGCATGACCTCCCTTTCCGCTAATTACAGCTTCAAAAAAGCCGGACCCAGCCAAAATCGGTCCAGGCTTGGAGGCCACTTGACCTATGGGTATGTCCGGGTCGACATGCAGCCCAAAGATAGCTTCAACGTTCTGAAGCACTCCGGCATCAATCATTTGTTGTGCCCCTGCACCTCCTTCCTCTGCTGGTTGGAAAACAAGCACAACAGTCCCCTGTTGAACATATCCCCCCCTCCCCCAAAAGAAAAAGGAAATAAAATCAGTGACAAGTCAAGCATCCATTTGAGGACAGATGAGCCCTAGAAGGCAAAATATAAAAATGATAGAGAGAGAGAGAGAGAGAGAGTGAGAGAGGAACGTTGAAATGAAGTTTTAAACGTTCACACAAGCATCTCACCGATAGTCCATATGTTTTACCTTTTTTATGAAGGATAGAAGATATGAGAATAAGATTTGTCATTTCCGGAGGTTTGAGATTATGATAAGTGTTTAGATGTAGATTTTACAAATCACTGACTGCATAGAGTCCGTTTGGATAGATGTGGATTTCAAATCAAGTGATTTGTGGTTGAATTTACAAAAAAATATTGGAGAGTTAATTAATATAGGTGGATAGAAAAATTACAGAAGACAAGTCAAGAGAGAAGAGATGCATTTTAGTAGGATCATTGTAACTAGAAAGAGAATCCTTAGCATGATTTCAACTTAATACTTTTATATAGTTATTTCAAATCTATCATGATAAAACTATTTAGGGTAAATTACAAGCACACCCCTGAGATTTGCTTAAAATACGAATTGCCCTTATGGTTCTAGAAATTACATCCCGCCCCTGGAGATTTATAATTTCATAACAAATTGTCCCTTTTATTAATAAACCATCAATTTAATTAATAGTTTGTAATGATGCTAAAAATTTATTTCAATTAATAATTTAGATAATTTTATTATTATATAGGAGAGCAATTAGGAATTTCATTTTTTCAGTTACTTTTGTTAAATAAAAAAATTCTGACAAAAGGGTATTTATAATTTTTCAAACCACAGGAGACAATTTATATTTTAAACAAACCTCGAGGGGTGTGTTCGTAATTTGCCCAACTATTTTAATTCAATTTTGAAATCTGTAGATAAACTATCAAATCTAAATTCAACTATTTTGTTTCTCTTTATTTGATTAATGTCAAATCCATCCATTTCAAATTCGTAAATATATAAACAGAGCCTTATTTTCTTGTTTCTTTCTTAGTTGTATTACCGGAGCAAATGTTGAATCAATGTTATACAGAAAATACTGTTTTGTTCAAGATTAATCTTCAGTTGTCTACAAGTTGTTGAAACGAAGAAACTAAAGATTGAATGGTTCTGAAAAACTATGTTGCATGGACTCTTCTATTTCCCCCACAATACCCGTGTCCACCGAATAGGACATGGATAATGGTGTGGGATATGCATCCGACACTCGTACTCAATTTAGACACTCGAATCCTTTAATTTGTTACAATATATGAGAAGAAGAAACTCACATTTGCTAGTAAAACAATATTTTTAGCCTTTCACATTAATTAGATATAGAAATTTCATATTTTTTTCCTGAATCCTATTTAATTTCAAGAATATTTCTATATAATTTACAACATTTCATCCGAAAATATTATATAATATGCAATATATATGTAACGCGTCTCTATACCCATATCCAATTTTGGATACGTATCCCAAGATCCTAAAATTTAAATTTATGAAGGTATGACGCTTGGATACACACTCGCACCCGATACTCGTACCTGAGTCCATGTAACATAGCTAAAAAATATCGACAATATCCATCACCAAACTGCTATTATAGGGAAAGTATCAGTGAAATATTGAATCCTTCATACAGTAAGAAAATATCGGGTCTAGCTTACCAAGGATCCACCACCACACAAAGCATCTCCTAAGAGTAAAAGACAAACCACTGTCTCCTTATTTCGCTAGTTATACAACACCCACTTGGACAAACTTCATACATTTCTTAAAATTCTCAATCCTAAAATTTTAGCCCGAGTGGCTGTATAAATTAAAAAAAAAAAAACACTTTCTGGAGCTGTAGCACTGCAAACTCTCCCTACTAACTAATTCTACCTCAACCCAACTCAAGTTCTTTCAGAGGACTGAACTCACGATCCTCTTGTATGGGGAAGAGACCCCAAAAGCACTTTAAGTAGATTCTAAAACCATATTTCTTCCTAAAAATTGCACTTACAACAACACCGAAAAGGAAAACATACATGAAGAAATTATACCTATTAGTTATGATAGACTTCCAAACCACTAGTTCACAAGGTTCCTTGAGAATCTTTTCTTCTCTGTTATTCACCTTCTCCATACTCACAAGCCACACCAACTGCTTACACAGGATCGCCATCTCTACTACATATCTCCACAAACATTTTCCACTAGTGCTTTGTCATCAGGGGAAAAAAAAAAAAAAAAAAGACTGCAAATATAAAACCACTGATGCTAATCAATCAGAGAACAAAACAAGAAAATATTAAATTTAACTTTTAAACAGAACCTTGAAAAGAGAATCAATTATGAGTTGTCAAGATGATCAAATCCCAATCAATGAATCCTTTTTTTAAAAAGTTTTAAAAAATGAGAATGTAGGCAAACTGGTCAACGTGCTCAACATGAGAGCTTTTTCAACCTACCACCCTTTGGAAGACACTTCTAAAATTCGCCAACATCCTTAAAAACATTCTATAACTGCATTGCAAACCACTTCATCCATACCTAATATAAAAAAATTCAGTTTTTTCTGTAGTCTATGAGCATCCAAATGATTTTCTAATTCACCTAATCACAGACACAAAAGCAATGCCCGTGGAACAAAGGAAAACTATCAACCAGCATATGAAGTAGAAGTACAGAGAAGAGAACAGAAAAAATTATGTAGGAAGATCAAAGTTATTGAGGAGTCAGAAAATTAACCTCTATAAGTTCATGATGCCCTTGAAGAATCTTTGCAGCGCCTAGAAGCATTGCAACATGACCATCATGCCCACAAGCGTGCATCTTTCCCCGAATTTTACTCTTGTGTTCCCATTCCACCATTTCCTTCAAAAATTACAATCTCATGAATATATTTGACAGCACACTTCTACACCCCTTTCTTCTAAGCCTAACAATTACAGACATTAAATTACACTTAAAAATAAAATCCCATTGCCTAATTACATATAATATATTTCGATTCTATTATATAAAACACACAACTTACTTGGTTGAAGCTTTGTCATGCAATTTTCATTTCCAAAAACTTCACAGCAGCAACAGTTTTCCCAACTATTATATTTTCCTAACAGTTATTGTAAGAATTAAAATGAAAAATTATCTTCTCCTTCGTCAGACTGTCTCAATCACCAAGCTACACAAAAATTTAAGAGTAAATTAAACTAACATCCCTTGAGGTTTGAAAAAAATACACGAGTGCCACAAATTTGACATAATTACATTGAGTTCCCTTAAGTTCTTAATTCACATAACACTTAGCCCCTTTTTCCTCAATAATTCGTTAGTGATGTAGATGGAAAAAAATGATACTATCATCTATCTTATACTCAAATCTATATTTTTCCTTGTTTATCGCAGCGTTTTCAGATCAATATAATTATGCCTGAACTTATTGTATTTTTTTTTTTTTTTTAAATATCAGGGAAGTCAGTAAAATTCATACAAAATTTAAATGTAAAATTACAAAGGCATCGTAAGGTATCCATATCCTCCTCTTTGACCCAACCAGTCCTGTTACATGGTAATGACTAGTCAAGAAAATCAAACCATTCTAAATACCTTAACAAAAAAGATTTCATTTCCGCAAATAAGCTTTAAAATTCAGGAAAAACAAATCCAAAAACTGAAGAAAACCTGCAGAGGGAGAGCATCCATGTCCGCCCGTAATGCAACAAAAGGAGGACTTCCGGAGCCAACGAAGCCAACAACACCAGTAACCGCAATTGGGTATTTGTAAGGAATACCCATCTCATCCAGTTCTGCTCTGATAAGCTTACTGGTCTCAAATTCCTCATAACCCAGTTCTGGGTTCTCATGTATCTTCCTCCTAATCCCAACCATCCACTCAAACAAATCAGATTTCTTGGCAAAATTAAGGAAATTTTTTGGGATTTCTGAGAGCTGTTCAGAGCTCACTGAAGAAGGATCTGAGAAACCGTGGATTGGGCAAAACAATAATACAAGGGTGAGAAGTAGGAAGTCCCGCTTGAAGAAACCCATATTTTTCTCTGCAACAGAAAAAGGATTCAAACGAACAAGTTCTGACTTGTAATTGCAAAGACCAACAAAAGAAAATGGATCAGTTTAGCTGGTGATCATTGTGTCACCACCAGCAGTTTCAAAATAAAAAATGCTCGTTTTACTGATCCCACTCCATATTCTACTCCGGGTGAAGTAAAGATTGAAAATTTTAGGGAACTTCTGCTATACACACTCTAATCATATGTTTTTTGGTTTATTTTGGGAAGGTGGTTATAATCAGTTATTTTAGTTATAATTTGGAAAGTAGATTATAATCTAGAAAGTGAATTATAACTCACTTCTCAAACGACCCCTATGTTATTTTTTTTCTTTACGTATAATCAATTTTTTTTTTATTTTGGTACGATCTTATTTTGAGTTATAACATATAAGATTTTGATTATATCTCATATGTTATTTAATTATGATTTTTTTTTAGTTATAACTTATAAAATATGAAATTATGTAGCCTCCGTTTGGCAGAGCTTTCAAAATCTAGTTCAACACTCACTTTTGAGTGTTGTGTTTGTTTAGGGTTTTCAAATCACAATTCTACACTCATTTCTCAAAACTCATTTCAAAACATAATCATTATTTTTCAAAACTCATAACCAAACACATAATTCAAAACTCTTTTCAAAACTCCATTCAAATCAATATTCTAAAAATATTTTAATTTTGCTAAGATTTACGATTTTTTTAATTTTTAAATTTTTTAAATTTTTTGAATATTTTTAAATATTACAATTTTAATTTTTTAAATTTTAAAATATTTTATAAAAATAAATTCAAACTCTATTTTATAAAAATATTTTTAAATATTTTAATTTTGTTAAGATTTATGATTTTTTTAATTTTTTAAATTTTTTGAATATTTTTAAATATTACAATTTTAATTTTTTAAATTTTAAAATATTTTATAAAAATAAATTCAAACTCTATTTTATAAAAATATTTTTAAATATTTTAATTTTTTTAAGATTTATGATTTTTTTAATTTTTTAATTTTTTTAATTTTTTGAATATTTTTAAATATTTTAATTTTTAAATATTACAATTTTAATTTTTTAAATTTTAAAATATTTTATAAAAATAAATTCAAACTCTATTTTATAAAAATATTTTTAAATATTTTAATTTTTTATTATATATTTGGTTACGATTTGAGTGTAGAGTTGTGAAAAGAGTATGGAATTTCGAGTTATGTGTTTAGTTATGAGTTTTAAAAATAATTTTTTAATTGAGTTTTGTTTTATGTGTTTGGTTAGGATTTGAGTGTACAGTTGTTTTTAAATTTAAAATATTAAAATTTTAAATTATTTTAATTTTTTGAATATTTAAATTAATTTTTTACTTATTAAATTTTTTAGATTATTTAAATTATTTAAATATTTATGATTTAAATTTTTTGAATATTTATTTTGAAAAAAAATTATTTCCTTTGTAGTATTTTCAATTAAAAAATTAATTAATGTTATTTTTTGTTAATAATAAATTTTTTTAATTGAATTTTAAAAAGAGTTTGGTTATGAGTGTTGATCAAAATTTTCAATAATGTGAAAGTAATGTGTTTTGTTATGAGTTATAACAATTTGAATTAAGTTTTGAAAACTCTTTTCAAAACTCATAACCAAACAAATTTTCTTACTTCACATGTCAAATCAAACTTTCAAAACTCAATTCTACACTCAATTCAAAACTCAATTCCACACTCAATTCAACACTTTATTCAAAAACCATAACCAAACAAATTTTCTACACTCAAATCATAATTCTAAAACACACAAACTCAAAATACAACTCATATTCTCAAATCATAATTACAAAGTTCTACCAAACGGAGCCGTAATTTTTTAAGGTATATACGGTACTACCATTTGAGGGATATACACCAGAATTTTTCCCTTGAATTTAAGATTATTTTGAAAAGTGTTAAAAAAATTATATTTTTATATTTATTCTGAAAAGACATAGAGAAAGTAAAAAATTAATGTAACTCAAATCAAAAGAGGTCTTAAGCCTCGTTTGGAACCAAACTTTTTTAGTCATTTTTTAGTTTTTTTAACTAAAATATAATATAAAAAAACTAATATGTTTGAGATAACTTTTTGATTTTTTACTAAAAGATGTACACAAAATAAAAAAAATAAAAAAAGATTCTTTGACTTTTTTATATAAAATGTTAATTTTTTTTTTTTAAATAATTTTTTTTTTTTTTTTTTTTTTTGGGACTAAAATCACTACTCGCTAAACGAGGCTTAAGTATTGCAAATGGCTATCTAATTTGGACTACTATGCCAAAGTCTCACATTTTGGTTTGGAAATAGAATATTTTATTAATTATAGACTACTTTATAAATTTTTTAATTTTTTATTAAAATATGAAGTGAAAAAAATATATAAGTATGTTTGAGATTTTTTTTTATTTTTTATAAAAAAAAAATACAAAAGTAGAGAGGGAATAAAGGTAGCGTTTGGTTTACTTTTCAAATCATGATTTTATTTTTAAATTATGATTTGAATGAAACATGTTAACCAAACATATTTTCAAAACACAATTCAAAATTACTTTGAAAACTCTTTTTTTCTCTTTTTTTTTATTATCATTAATCAATCAATCTATCATGTTTTCTCTCTTATCTCTCCTCTTATATTCTATACATCAATTAATTATATTAAAAAAAAAAAAAAAACACTACTACTACAAATCATCCCAAGATTATTTTCAAAATTAATAACCAAATAAATTTTGTTTTTCCAAATCATGATACAAAAACTTAAAATACAAGTCCACACTCAAATTATTATTCTAAAACTAGATTAAAGGATCCAATTTTTTTATTTTTTTTGGGGTATATTCTTTGATTTTTTTTTGACTTCTAAATTTATTTATGTTTTTTGATTTCTTTTACTATTATTTAATGTTGTCAAACTTACCTTAAATAGAGTATAAATTGTTTTTAAATATTAAATATCATAACCTATCATATCATATATATATTCCTAATTTTCAATGGCAGGACTCTAAAAATCTTCGACGTGTTCGCTTAAAGATTTGAAACATGAAACTGTGACCAGAAGTTGGTTAAAAGTTGATTTTTTAATAACAAATTATCTGGAAGTCCTACTTAAAAGAGGATAAATCTATTTAGTCTCACAACCTTTTGAATACTCTTAAAAGTCCACTATCTATTTTTCTTCTTTATTCTTCCCATGCATTAGTTCTTCTCTTCCTCTTTCTCTTCCTAATTTCCCATGACCAGCGACCATTCCTTACTTCTTCTCTTTCTCTTTCTAATATATAGTCACCGACGACCACCATTACTTGGGTTTTACTGGCAACTACCGATCATTGACTTCTAACTTCACCCTCATCGACGGCGAAAGAAAAGAGTTTCCGGCGAAGAAGATGAGTAGATCTACTTAGCTCTGATGTAGATCTACTTAGATCTAAGTAAATCTATATGAAATCCGACTAGATCTAAACCAAAAATAGTTGTCGGAATACAATATTCTCTCTTTATTTGTTTCTTTCTTTCGATTTTTCAATTTTTCTACATTTTCTCTACTACACACTTCTATTTTCCTGTTTTAATGGAGAAAATTTTCAAGTTCTGAACAAATTGTTTTTAAATTTTAGTTACAAGTGATGAAAATTGTAAAATTTTACAGTTTTAATTTTTTTGGTGCTAAAATAAGTCATGCTTTAAAACTGTAAAATTTTACTGTTTCATAATATTCTTTAGAACTGTAAAATTTTACAGTTTCATAACATGTTTTCCAGTTTGATTAATAAGGATAAATGCTTAATATAATCATGCTTTCAAATTGTAACATTTTACAATTTTAAAGCTTACTTTTCAGTTTGATCAATATTGAAAATTATTTGTGTTAAACCCTACAAAAATTGAAAATTAATATATACTTTTTTTCATTGTTGTTTGTTATTGTTATTTTTTATTTTTTATTTTTTGCTTTTAGTTTATCGACATTTAGCACATTTTGTTATGTTTTTTTACTATAATTTCTCCATTTTTTTTTTAATTTCTAGCAATATTCTGGACATTCAGGTAAGTGTCCGATGATATTCTTGACGTTCAATGAATATTTTGGACATTTTGGCGACTTCCAGTGATGTTTAGAACACTCTGGCGATACTCTAGTGATACTCTGCGTGACTTTTCGGTGATGTTGAATATTCCGGCGAGTCTTCGATGACTGTTTGACGGAAATCCGACAGTGGTGGAATGTAGCATCGTTTTTAAAGTTTTTTTTTAAAAAAAAAAATGATTTCTTGGTAAAAATTAA
Organism: Camellia granthamiana; assembly: GCA_036172215.1. Lineage (NCBI taxonomy): Eukaryota > Viridiplantae > Streptophyta > Magnoliopsida > Ericales > Theaceae > Camellia > Camellia granthamiana. The sequence continues at coordinate 40,194,742 of CM069906.1, read as the reverse complement.
AAATATGTAGGACTAATTGATATAAGTATTTTGTTTTGGAACTAGATGGATTTTAATTTTATATATGGGACTTACTGGTAAGTGGCCCATTTTTTATTTTTTTGGACCTTTTTTTTAAAAAAATAAAGAAATAATTTGATCTAAAATAATTTAAAAAGTAAAAATTAACTTTTAGCCAAGTTCCCAAATTAGGCCTAAGTTAACATCATATTTGTGTTTTTTTTAATTTCAAACAAAAATGTAGGAAATCCTAAATTTTCTACTAAACGCTCAAATAGGAGAAATACCCTCATTATTTCTGAGAGAGATTAGACAACCACCTTTGCACTTCATGTGTAATGTCCATGAGAATTTTTTTTTGGGGTCAGGATGGCCTTCAATCCGGATCTAAGACAGTTCGGTCTAGTTCGATTTATTGGGTTCACTTTTGGACCATTTTTCGATAATTAGAATCGTTTACATTTTAGGATTTTTTCAGTATATTATTCTTGTAAAAAATCACGTTAATCGGATAACGAATACTACGTATTCGAATCACTTTTGTCTTGAAAAAAATGAATGGTCATAAAATTAACGGTTCATAAAAAAGTGATCCGAAGACATAGTATCCGTTATCCGATCGACGTGATTTTTTACAAGAATAATATATTCAACAAATCATAAAATGTGAACGGTTCAAATTATCAAAAATGAACTAAAAAATAAATCCAATGGGCCAGATTGAACCCTCCAGCCCAGATGGTGGACTGGAGGCAGGCCCGACTTTTTTTGTTTTTTTTTTTTCACATATGATAAAGATGGAAACAAGAGCCGAACACCAAATCAAAGTGACCCTCCATCAAGGAGCCATCAGAAATTATTATTATTATTATTTTTTTTTTTTTTTTTTTTTTGGTTACACGACTCATAAATTCAATTTTAAATTTTCCTTGCCTAAAAATTCAAACTCTAAAATATTTTATTCATAAAAACAAGTTTCTATAAAATGTCCAAACTATCCATATATATCTATATATATAAGAACCGTTTAGCTGTTTGAGGTTCATCTTTTCTTTCTGATTTTACCATTTTATTTTGAATAATTTAATAATGGTGACCTATATGTTGAGTGAAAGTTTTTTCGTAATTACGTAAACATTCTTGATCAATTATGCAATAGATTTTTCAGTAATTATGCAAACATTCTTAATCAATTATAAAACAGGTTTTTTCGTAGTTACGCAAACATTCTTAGTCAATTATGAAACAGATTTTTTCGTAGTTACACAAACATTCTTAATCAATTATGAAATAGGTTTTTTCGTAATTACGCAAACAGTCTTGATCAATTATAAAATATAATTTTTTTTAGTAAATTACAAATGTACCCGTAAGGTTTGTTTAAAATATGAATTGATCCTATAATACTAGAAATTACAACTATCGTTTGTTATAAATTTTAATTTAATACAATACTCAGGAGAGAAAAAAAAATATTCTCCCATGCAATAATAAATTATCAAAATCGTTCATTAAAAAATATTTCTCATATCATTAAAAACTGTTAATTGACTTAATAATTTATTTATTAACAATATGGTTAACTAAAAAATATTCTTCATATCATTAAAAATTGTTAATTATTTAATGATCTACTTATTAATAAAATTAGTCATTTGTTATACTAGTATGATTTATGTATTAATAAAATTAATCATTTGTATATATATATGTACTTTTTTCTACTTCTTTATTAGTTCAGTAAATTATGTTAGTAGTTTTTTTTTTTAGATGGGAGAATTATTTTAATATTTATCTATTGAGAAAAGCTACACATCATAATTTTTTTTTTCTATAAATTTGGAAGAAATGTTAAAGACTCATAAATTCACCCAAAATATAATAATAGAATTAGAGTCTACATCCTTAGGTGTATAACAAATCAAAAAATAATACATATCATACCACATAATTCTATAATATATCTAATGATTTATTCTATGCATTTGCATAGAACAATATTCTAATTTTTTAAAGATTATCAAAATATAAAACTTAAGCATATTATAATAATAGTTCATGCCTTACACGAGTCTTTTTAAACTAATATATATATATAACAGGCGCTTCATGTTGGGAAATTCTATTTCTACATACCAAGTTTCCTTACTTCACACGCTTAATGAATTTTTTCAGAATCACAATTTTATCATTTAACAAAATTACTATCTCCCCCACCACCATCTCATGCACACATCTCACAATTTCTCCATATACATCTCACCCCCCACCATCTTACCAGCCACTTCACCACCAACCACCTCCGGCCATCACCTCCCATGCCCAAACCTCAACCACACATAGTGGGGAACAACACCAGATTGTATAACTTCTTCCATCGGCAGACTTCATTCTAAAAAATGAAATTTGAACAATTAATACCATTAGTTCCTTTTCCTGTTTGGCCATTACTATTCATTCTGTTGCCATTTAATTCTTAATCTCCATTTTTTTTTTCTTTTTGATTGCAGAAGAAGTTTCTTGAACTATTCTATAAGAGGGCATATGGTTGTGCTTTTCTGGATCATAAAAAGCATGTTGAGTACAAGCACTTGTGTAATTTCTCTTTCTTGTGCTCAATAAGCTTTTTAGATAGAATTGCTTGTCATGTAGATTTTGTTCGATTAAGTTGTTACTATAGTAATATGTAGCAACATAGGAGCTTTAACCAATTACTTCTTTTACCAGCTTCATTATGATTCAGTTAATTTAATTGTCAGTACCAGTGCATGCTGTACGATGCATTTACAGCAAGGGTTTGGACAAGGGAACTCACTATTCCGTAATGCTTCGTTTGAGGAAGGATGGAATGAGGGGATGTGCACAGAGAAGGTGAGGGTATATATGGAATGTGAATTGTGTGAACTAAGATAAATAAGTAAAAATCAAATTACTAAATGTGGAGATTGAAAAAAAATGTACACAAAGATAATTTAGTGTGTAGAAATAGAATTTTCCCTTCATGTTTCATGGCTCGTATTTGTGTTTTCACTCTTTGCCCATTTATTTGAAATTATTTACTATTGGAGGCTTGTACTTTTAATTTTTCCATTTTGCCCTTTTCTTTTATATTATTTACCAATATTGGTGGGATTAATTTGGAAGAAGGGTTTTTCATAATTATAAAAGGATTCTTGGTCAGTTATGAAACATAATTATTTTGGTTTTGGATAAATTATAAATACACCCCTAAAATTTATTTAAAATATGAAATGCCCTACAATATTCAAAATTACAACTATTCCTTTAATTTAACAGAATAAACAGGAAAAAAAATGTAAAAACAAAAATAATTTGAATAAAATATGAAAAAAATTACTAAAACAAATGAAAATTCATCTAAAAAATATATATGATAAAGATATTTGGGGTAGGAATAAACTAGTGAACGAAGGAAGAGATCACCACGAAGCGATACTGACAGAAAAATATGATAGCGGAATAGGTTGAGGTCTAGCGGGCAGCCAAGGCAAGGCTGTCACGCTCCAGTAAAGCGAAATTACTAAGTATTTAACCTAATTCTGATACCATGTTAGAGTAGTAGAGAGAGAGATGGGGAAAATAATATGTATTGTATTAAATGAATTTATCCTATATAATACAACGCCTATATGTATAGATTGAGAAAGAATATTCTACTAGAAACCTAACTATGAAAAAGAGTAATCTACAATAAACCTAACTACGGCTATTTCCAAATATATCTAAGAAATCAATACCCAATAGATTCACACACCATTTCTATTTCCCTTTCCAAATCTTTTCACAAATCTCTCAACCAAATACACCGTAAGAGCAATGACTAGATTGGTCAAAGCAGTTCGAGCAAGACCCAATTTTACCGAGCAGAATCACAATCTTGTGTTTAAGTATTTTAATTATTAAACTTCAACCAATATATATAGGGTGAATTACACTAATGGTCCCTATAGTTTGGGGCTTGTGTCATTTTGGTCCCTAACTTTTCAATTGTGACACATTTAACCTTGAATTTTGAATCTTGTTCCAAATAAGGACAATTGTAGATACTATTGGATTTTTCAAGGGCAAAATCGTCAATTTGATAAAATATAAATTAATTTGACAAAAATAAATGTCAAAAAATTATTTTTAAATTTTTAAAAATTATTTCTAGCTACTAAAGATAAAATTATATAAAATTGATTAATCTTTTAGACATTTTTTTTTTTACCAAATTAATTTTTATTATGTATTTGGATGATGATCATGTAAAATTAATTTTTAAAAATTAATCATATAATTTTTATTAATTTTTATCAATTTTACATAATTTTATTTTTGGTGGGTAGAAATATTTTTTAAAATATTTTAAAATATTTTTTTGACATTTATTTTTGTCAAATTAGTTTATATTTTATCAAATTGACGATTTTGCCCTTAAAATTAAGCAATGATATGTTCAATTGTCCTTATTTGGAACAAGATTTAAAATTCAGGGTCAAATGTGTCACAATTGAAAAGTCAGGGACTAAAGTGACACAAGCCCCAAACTATAGGGACTATTAGTGTAATTTGCCCATATATATATATTACTTACATTGCATTTAAGGTCAAGTTTGGCATGATTAAAAAAAGATAAAAAGTCAAAAAGTCGCTATTCTATTTAAGTCACATCATCTTATTTAAAGCACATCACCTCTCTAACACATCACTTCAAACCCAACCCAAACCCAACCCATATTTCATAAAAAAGTCAAAAAGTGCACTTATTTAGTCTTCCCAATAATGTCTAAATTATATTTTTTAGATCGGTTTTACTTAACGAAAATAAGCTAATAGCTAAGATTAAAAACAAATTTAAAAATTAGGATTTAAATTGACAAAATAAAAAATTTAAAGTTTATTTTGTTATAAAGGTCAAACTCTAAGATTTTTTTTTTATTTTTTTATATTTGATAATTTCCCTTTTTTTCTATAAAACACAAAAAGAAAAAGAAAACCAAAATAGATTTGGGGGTTCTTCCTTTTCCACTGTTTCCCACTCTTCCCTGCTTGTGAGCCCTTTGGTGCAGGGCTCTCTATCTTTAAATTGGGCCACCAAACATTCTCTTATGCAACAACAGCTCCGGTGGCATTTGATTTTTGCTACTTTTCCAAGAAACAACTTTCACGACTGTAAACTTATCATCCCTAACTTTTGCCTGTTTTGCTGCCAATTTCAGGATCAAATCACCTTCACAAGTTTTTCTTATTCTCTGCAGCGCCGCATTTGACACCCATTTGACCATGTTATCTCTCTCTCCCGTCGGACCAACTGGGGCTGTTCTTCCAGAATTTTGCATTTCTCTTGTTAATATGTTTTGGAATAAAGATTGATAGCTCTAATTTTAAATTTTTAAAGAGAGCTATAATGATGTGACAAGGAATGAGGCCTACATGTGATGTAATGTGCGTGTCTATGTTTTTATTTATTTATTTATTTTTCTCTTACCACATTATTAGAGTTTTCTTTCGAGCTTCAAAATTAGAACTCTCTATCATTATTGTATATTTTGTTATCCGTTCTCTATCTCTAACCTTGAAATTCTGAATTTCCATGGACTTGCATCAAATTCTGAATTTCTTTTCAAGTCTAACCTTGAAATAAGCACTCAATTCTTCCAATTACCAAATTCCATCCCATAGTGTGATCAGGATTCATCATCAGTTCTCCCAAGTGTACAGTGTTCTATAATCTTCAGATTAAATTAAGCAACTAATCAAACCAAATATTAACAAAAGTCTGTTTCTTACATAAAAACAATTATGCTGGGCACAAAGGTCAACTTCTTTGTTTATGAATATTTCGTGTCCCTCTCCAATTACCTCATGAAACATTAAACTGGTCTCTGTAAACACTGATCTTCGCAATGGTTATCTGCTGAAACAGTTTATTCTTCTCATTTTTTAACTCTCAATACCTTAGTGCTACACTTACATAATACTCAGTTGTCCCTAAGCTTCATCAAAAAATTCCTAGCATTCTCCACAAATTCATGTAGCTTATCAGTTCTTTTGATATTCCTGGAAGGTCCATCAACCTCTTGGCCAATACAATTTTCAGCTACACTACATTATTTCATCATAAGGTTATTCTCATCTAAACAAAATAATAGAACATTCAAGGAAAATCGATTTTTTCTGACACAGCATAAATCCAGTGTCTACTTATATGTTTTGAACATATGACATAAGTTAATATCCATAACATGATCAAATTTACCCACAAGGTTCACATTATTCCGTAATAACAAAATTCACATACAAAACAGACAATTGAGAGACAAAAAACATTAAATTTGGTAGTGCACAATCAACAAATCTAGAAACTTCATGAGGGATCTATTAGGTGTAACTTATTGTAAAGCTGATAATCAGAAAGCATAAACCAAAAGCACCCCTCCCCAGCTTCCAAATAATTTTCAACTTATTCAAGCTATTTTTGCCTAATAAATTGTAAGCAGAAATTACACCAAACAATTTGACATAGACTACTAAATTAAAATAAACTATAAGCAACTTATTTAATCTACCCAAACACCACAAAGAAAACATGAAAAGTCAGGTCTTTAAAAAATAAATTTTGGATACTACTAACTAAAAAGAAAAACATAAGTCCAAAATCCAAATAGATATCAGCAAAAGATTTCACCTCAAATCAAATTTAGTTGAAAATCAAATCTCAATTAAAGCCAAAAATAAAACTAACAATACTATGATTACCAGCATGTTATCAAATTTGCATTTAAACACACAGAATAGGCATATATACATGTCATGACATTTTGTGGCGTTTATTTCACTTCATGCCATAACCAAACCACTTTCAATCATAACCAAAATGACCACAATCATAACCAAAGACCTCTTCAATCATAACCCAAATAACAATCACAATAGGTCACAACTAAGACATAACTAACATCACAACAAATTATAATTAAAGACCACAAAGGGTCATAACTACGGCATATTGTACTCTGTTTTTAGGGGTGTCTATTATAGAATTTCCCATATAAGAAAGGCAATCAAAACAAAGTATTGAATCCTTCCATCTGTATGCAATAATCATAAACTGTAGCATACTAACATACAAGTTTTTTGGTCACAACATAAAATCAGAATTAGCATTCACATACAGGCTCATTTGTCACAACATAAAATCAGAATTACACAAGGATAGGAACCAGAAATCAGCAGGACTATGATATCCAAACACAATTTCTCTAAAACTTTGGTTAATCTTTCTTGCTGTGTAAATTTCTCTCTCTAGAACTCTGGTGTTCATTCATACCTTTCAACATGAGCCTCTCTCTCTCTCTCTCTCTCTCTCTCTCTCTCTCTTTGTATCTCTACAGTTGCTCTCTCTATATTTTGGTTTGGCAGAGAGAGAAAGAGAAGCTTCTGATGGACATATACATAGATATAGATAGAGATATGCATATAGATACATACAAGCTAGTCCATACAAGCTAGTCCATGTGTAGGTGTTGACAAATCCATATATTGTATAATGCTCAGATTTCAACCAAGGAAAAAGAAGAATAATTGGTTTGAACTTCAAACTTGAAGGCATATTGAATTTTAATTAAATTAATTTTTGATGAAAATTTTGTGGTTTAAATTAATTTGTTAAATCAAAACCCTAATTTCACATGTTAAAACCTGAAGTTCTCTCCACACAACTCTTGCTCTTCTCAAATGCATAACTGTTAAATAAGAAACGGTAAACAAGGGTTATATATATAAGGGCAAACTAGTCTTTTTACCTCTGTCGTTAACAGTGTTAATCACACTTCAATTCAGTAATCACTAGCGATTTCTAAATATCAGGGAAATAAACCGCACGCAGCCCAAACCAAAAGGGATAAAGTGAAATTTGCCCTTTAAATTAATGATATGTATTTGGACATTTTTATTTTTTTTGGGTCTTGAATCTAATTGATATAATATATATTAGAGCAAATTGCAAAGCATTTAAGATGAATACTTCACTTTGAGGATGTGGTTATTCATCTTATTCTTAATTGTATATGTATGGAAAATAATTCTCAAACATGTGTTGTGCGTAGTCCGTATTAAAAAAAAGTTCTCTGTATAGCACAAATAAAACAATGTCGTTTTGTGAAACTTTTTTTCCTTTTCTGTTTTTCAGCCTTATGTTTGAAAACCTATGGCGACCCACTCGGCCTCCTACAAACTGCATAGCCTCCTCTCCCTACCCATCCCATGCCTACCTCCACTGCGTGGGAAGTAAAAATCAAGCTACAACCCAGCAGCAGTTGCTCAGAGTCCAAGCAAGACTAAGAAGCAGTTGTATAAACTAAGCAGCGGCTAGACTGATCAAAGCAGTTTGAGCAGGACCCAATTTGACCGAGCAGAATCTCAATCTTCAATCTTGTGTTTGAGTATTTTAGTTGCTAAACTTCAACCAAAATACATATATATATATTATTTACATTGGCCTCGTTCAAAAATAAACTATTTTAATAACTTTTTAACTTTTTATAAAAAGATGTATAGAAAAATAAAAAGAGTAATGTGATAACTTATAGTGACTTTTTGACTAAAATATATAGTTGACAAATAAAGCCTAAGTTTAATGTCTAAATTATATTTTTAGGTCGGTTCTTACTTAACAAAAATAGGCTAATAGTTAAGATTAAAAACAACTTTAAATATTTAAATTTAAATTGACAAAATAAAAAATTCAGAATTTATTTTGTTATAAATGTCAAATTCTAAGATTTTTATTTTTATTTTTATAATTTCCCTTCTTTTTTTTTCTTCTATAAAACACGCACCCCAAAAAAAAAAAATGAAAACGAAAATAGAACAGAACAGGCTCTTTGGGGTTCTTCCTTTTCCACTGTTTCCTACTCTTCCTTGCTTGTGAGCCCTTGGTGCAGGGCTCTCTGTCTTTACAATGGGCCACCAAACATTCTCTCCTGCAACAATAGCTCCGGTGGCTTTTGGCTTTTGCTACTTTTCCTAGAAACAACTTTCACGGCTGTAAACTTATCATCCCTAACTCTTGCTTGTTTTGCTGCCAATTTCAGGATCAAATCACCTTCACAAGTTTTTCTTATTTTCTGCAGCACCGCATTTGACACCCATTTGACCATGTTATCTCTCTCCCCTTGGACCAACTGGGGCTGTTCTTCCTAAATTTTGCATTTCTCTTGTTAATATATTTTGTTATCCGTCCTCTATCTCTATCTCTATCTATAATTCACACCTCTCTCGTAATATATTTTTCCTGATCAATGAACTCAGGGATAAATAAATATATATGTGTGTGTGTGAGAGAGAGTTTAAAAAACGTCGAGTCCCCCATGTCATGGGATGAAAATATAGCTCCTTTGGCTTCCCATAGGCACGACGCAAAAGATGCACCCAAGGAAGAACATCAAGCAAAACCAAAGTAGCTTGCAATAGTGAAAACAATTTAGATGCCCCAGAATGGAAGAAAAAATTTTGAATAAAGATTTCAACCTAAAAAATCACATTATGAATCTCAAAATTAAACAAAACAAACTTCAAATACTTGTTTTCTTTTCTTCTCCTCAATTATCATATAGCCGCCACCAAGTGGAGGCAACAAGAAGTTTCCATGGACTTGCATCAAATTTTGAATTTCTTTTCAAGTCTAATCTTGAAATAAACACTCAATTCTTCCAATTACCAAATTCCATCCATCCAATAGTGCGATCAAAAGGATGGATTCATCATCAGTTCTCCCAAGACAATTTTCAGCTACACTACATTATTTCATCATAAGGTTATTCTCATCTAAACAAAATAATTTAACATTCAAGGTAAATCGATTTTTCCTAACACAACATAACTCCAGTGTCTACTTATATGCTTTGAACATATGACGTAAGTTAATATACATGACATGATCAAATCCACCTACAAGGTTCACATTATTCCGTAATAACAAAATTCACATACAAAACAATTAAATTTGGCAGTGCACAATCAACAAATCTAGAAACTTCACGAGGGATCTGTTAGGTGTAACTTATTGTAAAGCTGATAATCAAAAGCATAAGTCAAAAGCACTCATCCCCTAACTTCCAGATAATTAACTTTTTTCAATTTATTTAAGTTATTTTTGCCTAATAAACACAAACCACCACATTAAAATAAGTTATAAGCAACTTATTTAATCTACCCAAACACCACAAAGAAAACATGAAAAATCAGGTCTTTAAAAAATAAATTTTGGATACTACTAACTAAAAAGAAAAACTTAAGTCCAAAATCCAAATAGATATCAGCAAAAGATTTCACCTCAAATCAAATTTACTTGCAAATCAAATCTCAATCAAATCCAAAAATAAAACTAACAATACTATGATTACCAGCATGTCATCAAAATTGCATTTAAATACACAGAATATGCATATATAAATGTTATGACATTTTGTGGCGTTTATATCACTTCATGCCATAACCAAACCACTTTCAATAATAACCAAAAAGACCACAATCATTGAGCCCTAACCAAAATAACAATCACAATAGGTCACAACTAAGACATAACTAACATCACAATGAATTATAACCAAAGTCATAACTAGGACATATGGTACTCTTTTTTAGGGGTGTCTATTATAGAATTTCCCATATAAGAAAGGCAATCAAAACAAAGTATTAAATCCTTCGATCCGTATGCAATAAACATAAATTGTAGCATACTAACATACAAGTTTTTTGGTCACAACATAAAATCAGAATTACACAAGGACAGGAACCAGAAATCAGCAGGACTATTGATATCCAAACACAATTCAAGAAACCTACATAGCACAATTCAGTAAATCCAACACCATAGAAGAAGATAACAGAATCACAAATACAGAAATAAGCATATAGGGCTGGCATTGAGTACTGAGTAGTAGCAGTGCATCAAAACATAATATCCAGTAACACAAGTTGTACATAAAAATGAAGATCACAGATTCATTCAAATTTACATACACAGAGTCTTTTAAACAGAAAAACCAAATTACTAGTAACAGAATAGGACTGCTTTTCGATTACCCACGGGACTTGAGCTCGGCAAGGCGCCTAGAAAGGTCGTCCTCGTCGACCTTCTCCGGGGCCTTCACAGCCACCGCATGGGCCGCCGGCTGCGGCAGGCCCACGGACACCTCGAGGCCGTAATCATCGGCGACTTGTTGCATCAAGCTGTTAACTTCACCCTCGGGAGTGGAAAGAGAAGTACTTCCAGCCATGGAACTCTCCATAAACTCAGCCTGAACCTCCATATTGACGAACTGTTTCTCGAACTGGTCCATGGTCTCAGACATCTTCTGCAAATTGCCGGTGGTGAGGGAGGATTCCAAGGACTTGACGATGGAACCCATGGACTTGCTGATGGTGGTCATCTTGGCCTGAGTGTCGAGCCTGGCGACGACGGCGTCGAGGCGAGAGGCGAGGCGGAGGTAATTCATCTGCTCGTTGCGCTTGCGGATGGCGTTTTCGGCGTAGATACGAGCGCCGTCCATGTTTCCTTTCTCGATCGCTTTCTTGACTTTGAGTTTCTCGGCTTTCTCTTCCTTCTCGCACTTCTTCGATTGACGTTGGAGGCTCTTCGATGTGAACTTCAGCTCCATGATCTGGTTCATCAATTTCTCCGTGTTCCCCATATCTCTGATCTACTAGGGTTTCTACAGACTCAAAATTTTTAGATCTACAATGATTTTGCAGAGCCTGATCTCAATTTTGTTTCTGAGGATCGAATTGATCGTCGATCGATCGATCGTGGACTCTCTCTCTCTCTCTCTCTCGGTTTTCTTCTACGAGGGGATATTTATATTTGTGATTTCTGATCCTTCTTCATATTTACGGAATTCAGACCGTGTGCGACGCGAACGAGTTGCAATACGCGCTTGAGTTCGATCAGTGACCACCTATCCCTTGTTACTCTTCATTGAACGGTCAAGATTATAATTGCTTTTGAAAACAGACCTCACACCTTACGATTTTCTCCCTTCTTGTGGTTACAACGGTTAGTTTGACAATCTAAAAAGCGAGTAAATGATTTTTCAGCGATTTTTTTTTTTTTTTTTTTGGGTTAATAAAGACTTCATAGATGAAAATTTAGTACATAGTTCTGGGAAAAAACATTCCCATGGCGGAATAAACTGAGAAATACAAGCAGTTGGATAGGAGGGAAGGGAAATAAATCTTTGGAGAAAATGTTTTAAAATTTTATTTGGTTTAATGATTTTGAATTTTTTTTTCTAAAATCACTTTCTATTTTTTACACATCAATTAATCACTTTTTCTCTCTCCTCTCTCATTCTCAATCATTTTTTTCTCTTACACACATGTACTCAACTATAACAAAATATCAAATTATCTTAAACTCTCATACGCTAAAACTATTTTCAAAATATACAACCAAACAAACTAAAAAAATTTCTAAACTCTTTTCTCAAGATTTTTTTTGAAAATTTATCTCTCAAAACTAAACCAAACACACCCATGAATCTCGCTATCTTCCATGAGCATCCCATGATTTGCTAGGGCATTCGCATTTTTATTTGCTTCCCTAAAGATATGTTTTTAACGATTGGAGATCCGAGTCTGTATAAGAGAAACCTGCAATCAAGAATGAGATTGCTGAGATGGTGTTGTTCATTGCATGGTTTCATTACAAGAGTTAAAGTATCAGTTTCAATTTCAATGGGTGTAAGATCAAGATCAAATGCCAATTTGAGTCCATCTTTGAGTGCCCAAAATTCCGCTGAAAGTCTTGAAGTATTGCTGATGTTTCTGCAGTATCCTGTTATCCTATTTCTATGGTTATCCCGAATTCATCGCTGCTTGGTTGTTGCTTGTTGCATCGTTTGAGTTCAGTTTGAAATAGTGGGTGGGGGGAGGGTTTCAACCAACAAGTGCAATGATGGGCTGTCTGGGATTGATGAAGTTTGAGAGATGAAACCATTTCATGGCCTTTGCAATGTTCCACAGGGGGTTTGAGGGGAGGGAGATGGTTGGGGATAAAACACCTGTTGTTTATGTTTTTCCCAAATGGCCCAGTACACAAAAGGGAATACGACGACCTAAGGAATGGAGGAAAATGAAGGCTATTTGTCTTGATCCATTCAATCAAGTTGAGGTTGAAAGATGGAAGGAGGTTGGAAGGAATGTGGAGAATGTCTCAAAAAGACTTGGCTGAAGCACAATCACGCAGAGCATGGAGATTGGACTCAGGTAAAGAGCAGCAATAATGGCACACATTATCAGTTGTGATATTCTTGACAAACATATTTTCCTTAGTGTTCAGATGGTTTTGGAGGGCTAGCCAAATGAAGTGGTTGACTCTAGGAATAGATGAGATCTTTCAAACCCAAGACCAGTTGGAAAGAGATGGAGTGGTCGTGAATTTCTTAGAAAGGAGGTAGGCTAATTTGCTATTGAAAATGCCACTAGGAGTGTGATTCCAAGTAATACCATCGTCCCCAATACCAAACCATTGGATTAGATTGGAAATTTCAGTGGGAATGGTGATCGAAATTTTATCAAAGTTCCAGGCATTAGAGATCCAGCAATCCCTCACATTCGAGTTTGCTTCTTTAGGTGTAAGAGGACCCTCCAACAGGTTTCTATGTAGGCCTAAACCAATCCAGTTGTCGAATCAAGAACAGGTGTTAGTGTCATTTCTGATAAGAATTCTAGTTCCTTTGTTGAACAAGTCTATATTTGGATATGCTTCTCCAAGTAAATGAGGCCCTTCTCATAGGTGGAGAGGTGTTATGATACTTAGCTTTAAGAATTTTGGTCCATAGAGAATTTTTGTCATTTACCAAGTGCCAATTTAGGTTGGTCATGCACACTTGATTAACGAGGGAGGTCTGTCTAATGCCTAACCCACTTATTTGTTTAGGTTTTGAAACATTGTCTCACTTGACTACATGAATTTGTCTTTTGTCAAGAGTCGAACCCTAAAGAAAATTTATGTTAGATTTTTGTTATTAGCAATCTTGTTTGACAAAGCTCCTTTCAGTCGTAATTTTATTCGATCTTTTATTTCAGTGAGACTTGAGTATTTAGATACGAATCCAACCCAAATTATGCCTATGCAGAGAAGTTTGTCATCTTAATCCTATCATGTTTGCCACTTTGCTGACTATGTCGGGGATCGAGCTGCTTGGTCAGCTTACGGAGGTCCAGGGGGCAATGCTCTACAGCGAGTCTGGGGAAGCGCCCAGGCGGGGTCGAGGGGCACTGCCCCCAAAGCAAAAAAACAAAACTGCAATTGAAGTTGTTTGACCGTTCGAGCGGCCATTCCTGCGCTCTATCGGAGATGCAATCTTTTCAGAAGTTTCACTCGCATGCAAAAGTACTAGGAGTTGTATCTTTCTGCTCGAGCGGCATTTCTTACGCTTGAGCATAGACCCTTGTTCTGAAACACACGTTTTATTCAATCCACTTGAGCGGCCATTCCTGCGCTCGAGCGGAGATCGCAATTCTGTTTTTTATAAATTTACGATTAATTCAGTTTCTAGGGTACGACTTCCAGATCTTTTTCTTGGGTATTAGGGTTTTCATCTGGAGCTTCTTTGCTTATTTCCTTTGATATCTGTGAGAGTTTAATCATGAATTGAGTGGATTATATCAAAGTGTTTGTTTAGTTTGTTTTATTCACAAAAGAGAAAGTTGTTCTTCGGTGGATTCCGTGGAACTTGAGCCTGAAGCTTTGGTGGATTTCGAAGTGGCTCATCGTCGTGGATTCGATATCAGCGTTGTGGACAATTCCGAGGTAAAGACGGTGGTGGAAGAGGTACATTGGAGTCGGTTTAATTTAGGCATGAATTCACTAAGTAATTGAGAATACACTTGTATAATTCATTTTTATCAACAGACTTATTAGGCATTTTAGCCAACCTCAATCCATTTTGGGCCCTCCAACAAGCTGGCCAAAAGGCTAGGTATTTTACCATCACCCTTACCCGTTGGCTACATTCAAAGAGCACAAGAAGCTCTCCAAATAATACAGCTGCAGTCTTTTCCCGCAAAATCGTTGGGCAACTCCATCTCTGCAGTTCTCTCCTTCATCAAGGTATGTATCATTCTCAATCTATCTCTCTCTTCCTTCATGGTTGGCAAAGCCATTTCTCTCCCTTACTTCGCTCTTCAACTCCCCACATCCCTACCTACAAAACCCTATTTCAAAACCTATCTTCAACCTTTCTTTTTCTCTCTATACAACTCCTTCACTCCATACCACTCGAACCCATCTTTTGATATCTCCTATATGTGAAACCCTCTTCCCAAACCTTTCTGCTAAACCCCAATTTCCCTCCCTGCAATCCCCTTCGACTAATTGATTTATGAAATCAGAAATATATATAGTGAGACCACAACAGTGATAGCATCTGATGGCTTTGGAAATCCATAGATTTTGGTAGAAATTGTTTGACGATGATTTGTTCTGCTTTCTAAATACCCAAAATCTATTCGATCTCTGATTTTTTTCTCCCAGCAAAAGTAACATTTTATTCAATATAAAAAAATATTGAAAAGGTAAAATATATTCAATTTAGTAGGAGGTGTAGGATTTTATTTATTTATTTTATTGTCATGTTGGTTTGATTTGGTTGTTATTTTGGTTCATCAATGTGTTTGGTCACTTTTTTAATTTGTTCTGTATGTTTGAAAGGTAACTAATAATTTTCATTTCAATTGATAGATTAGAAAAGTTTATTGTTGCTGGCCAACTATCATGAAATCTTGATATGTATATGTAATTTTATCTGTAGTGTAATCTTTTTTTGCATAATCTTAATTCCTTTAAAATTATGTTGTGTGTAAATAGAGCTTCTGGTGGAAAAGAGATATGGATGAGCCCAATGAAACCACTTGAATGACACTTATAATCAACTTTAATGCATTGATTAACAGGGTCATTATTTGATTAGAATGATTCCCTCTCGCGAAGATATTTTAACTTTGAGGTTGTGTTTGGTTCATTGAAATAAAGATATATTGGAATGGAATGACCATTTCTTAACCTGCTTATGGAATAACAATTTTCTTTGGGTTTTTTAATACTATTGAAGGTGATTTATTTTGGATGAATGTGATTGATTCAATTTATTTTGGATGAATGTAACCGATTCAATTTAGCTTGTTCTTTTGCTTTTCTTTTTCATCTAGTCTTATGTTTACATAAATTACTACATTGTAATGTTTTATTTTTGAGTTTTAAGAATTCAAAAAATGTTTATGGTATTATCTGTAGATGGATCATCAAGAAAATGCTTATTTCACCAATTTGACAAACGATGGCACCAACGACGAATTTGTCGATCAACCTCTTGACCAAGGGAGGCAATCTTTTGCAATCCCCCCTCAAATAGACACCACCAAGAAATCACAAAGAGGTGGCAATTTCACTACAGAAGAAGACACTATGATCATATCGACTTGGCTTAACATTAGCTTAGATCCAGTGCAAGGAAATGAACAAAAATCAAAGGCATATTGGCTAAGAGTCTCGAAGTATTTCCACCAGTATAAAACTTGTTCATCTACTCGTAGTCAAACTTCTCTAATGAATCGCTGGTCAGCGATTCAACTTGCCACGAATAAGTTATATGGGTGCTTTGCCAAAATCCAAAAGTTGAATCAAAGTGGTCTTACTGAAAAAGACAAGGTATCAATGCCATTAATTTTTTTTATACTTATTATTGTAGTCGTTGTTTGGTTACATGATAATTAATGTTCTTTTATCTATTGTCATATTTGTGATGCGAAGAAATTGTATAAAGATTTGTATAAATCGTCATTTCTATTTGAACATTGTTGGAATGAATTAAGTAATCAACCAAAATGGCGAGAGGAATATAACCTGAAGAAACAAAAAAACAAACAAAGCAGTGACTCCCGACATTTGTTCTCCTACAACGAATTCAATCAATTTAGGAGACAACAATGCCTCGAATGATAACTACGTAGACTTGGAAAGACTACCAGGTAGGAAGGCTGAAAAGGATCGTCTGAATAAAAAAAGGAGCAAAGATCGTGGAAATGATCAACGAGGGTCGCCTATTATGATATTGTTAGAAGAGTTAAAGGAAGATAAAAACAAAATGAATGAGAAGAAAATAGAAATGTATGAAAGGTCCCATCTGCAAGAGCTAGAAAAGATTGATAATGAAAAAGAAAGGATTCAGAACGAGAAAGAAAAGACGCAAATGGAACAACTAAAGGAGAAAGAGAGAATAATGTCTATAGATACGAGTGAGATACTTCCAATGCAAGCCGAATATATTCATCGCCGCCAAATGGAAATTCTCCAAAAAGGAATTTAGTTATTTTTGAACTATGTTTTTGACTTAGATTATTGGTGGATTTAATTTCCCCTCGCAAGCAGAATTTTGTTTCTATTAGTTTATTTTGGAACAAGTTATTGTTTGTTTGAACAATGTTGGAATTGAAATGAATGAATGCTTGAACTACTAGTAGTTTAATTACAAAGGTGAATGCTTGTTGAAGTGTTAGTTATTTATATGTTTCAACTATGTACTCTCTGTGTTTTCTATCTTTTCATACTTGCTAAACTACTTAATTATTTTACAACGTTAATTTGTGATTTTTCAATTCTTAATTTTGGTAAGCTTCCATTTGTGTCGATGACCTGATATACAATATGCATCAAGTTAGAAGTGCCTAGGTTAGAACAGCAGCAACAAAGCAGCAATTGCTTTGTGTTGGACAATCTTCATTGTATTTAAATATATTAAATTCTGTTGTGTACTAAACAACAACAAGAATATAAAGAAATAAAGGAAATGAGAGAATTTGTTTGATTGCAAAAATCAAACTAGAAACAAATAAATAAATAAATAAAAACAGATTTTATTTTGTTACAAAAACAAAATTAAAATCTGATTTAATAAACAAATAAAACAGAATAATAAATTAAACAACTTACTTGATTAATTTCTTCTAATAAATATCTGATCAAGTCCAGTGTTTGACACTGTGTCCTTAAGACAGATTCGTCCTCTCCACGGTGCTTTCAGAATGTGGACGTCTATCTCCCAGGATGAAATG
This sequence comes from Camellia granthamiana, assembly GCA_036172215.1. NCBI lineage: Eukaryota > Viridiplantae > Streptophyta > Magnoliopsida > Ericales > Theaceae > Camellia > Camellia granthamiana. Next base: position 40,176,622 of record CM069906.1, on the reverse strand, counting down.
ATCAACTACAAACAATAGCAGCACTACAAATTGTTTGCCTAACGAACACACTAAGTGTTTATACTCTTTCTTACAAAAATTAAATGCAGCAAAATGAAGAATAAATTTGCAGAGGTGAAGTACGAATTTTCTGAATGTATTAAACATCAAATGAGGACTGTCCTATTTATAGATGTAGTGGTGGCTGTAGGTTTTGAATTAAACAGGTGCAAACCTGTTTGAACAGGTATGAAACCTGTTTGGTTTTGAATTTAAACAGATTTGAATCTGTTGGGTTCAAAATTCAAACAGATAAAAAACGGGAAGGGCCCTGTTTGGGTGTACAGTAAAACCGGATCAGTTTATTTCCGGAATTAATTTGAATTCTGGATTTTATTTTACCAAAAAATAAAATAAAATTCAAATGTTTTTGGCCCAAAAAGATAGGTATTGGGCCGAACAAGCCCAACCCAACCACACACCACGCACCAGTGCCGAAGCCCAGGCCCAGCCCGCCCGGACGGACGGACGGCGGCGGCGCGAGCGCGTGTGTGGTGATTTTTGGGTCCAATGGGTCTAGCCCATTTTGCCCATAACCTCCCTCTCTAAAACACTTGGGTACCCCTTGGGGCACATCCCAAGTTCCAATCCCATGCCTTATAAACCTATTCAAAACTTCCCACCAAATCAATGTGGGACAAGCCTTATTCAAACCTTTAATGATTTTCCACCAAAACTCCATTTCCATGGAGTATACTTTGGCTTCATTTTTTCCATTCACTCGGTAATGGTTTTGAGCAACCAAATATACCACGTGAATCACAACGCGACATAAAACACGTTACCATTTTGACCCGCGAATATCGACGCACAGGGCTTATCTAAAAAATAGACCAAACTTAGGAAAAAATTCTGGTTTTACCTAGAATTTTCCAACCATTTCCAACAATCCCCCACATGAATGGAATTTGATGACAACAGAAATGCAACAATATGCAGACTTTATCGAAAGAGTATAAGTCGAAAATATCTTGCATCAGGATAGGTAGCTTTCGGCCTTGAACTTTCCCTAGTGATAACCTATCGGACTTACTGGCTAACCAATAGACGTGATGTCTTGAATTGTTCAGCCATTTATGTAAGCCAAGACAATAGATTTTACACAAAATATCTTCTAACACATCGTGGTTCTCACTGTTGTGTCCATTTTGGCCTTGAACGCCCTTGGTTTTCATGAATGTTTCTAGAGAATTTAGCCTCTTCATTCTTATAAAACCGGCCCCAGTTCGACACTCATATAGGTGATTCTTATTGTGAGTATCTCCTTATACTCGTCTTGATTTTATGTCTCAATCAAGATATAAGTAATCATTAAAAGCAAAGCTTATCTTTATACCCCTGCATACAACATATGTTGCAGATATCACTCTCACCATAGGAATGGGTGAGGAATTTTAATCCCTTGGTGATTTCTGGCGAGCCACACATAACTTAGTTGTCCCTTTGAACTTAGTTCTTGGGATCTCCAGTCATATAAGTATGGTTACCATTATGACGACTCTTATGTAATAGGCTTTAATCTCATCCCCTTCAATGAACTATACACTAGTTCTTTTGTCAAACCTTTTGTTAATGGACCCGCAATATTCTCTTTAGATTTTATATAATCTATTGAGATTATTCCATTTGACAACAATTGCCTTACGGTATTATGTCGACGACGAATATGTCGTGACTTACCGTTGTACATGTGATTCTGTGCCCTGCCTATTGCAGATTGACTATCGCAATGAATGCAAATAGCTGGCACAGGTTTTGGCCACATTGGAATGTCTTCTAAGAAGTGGCAAAGCCATTCTGTTTCTTCTTCTGCTTTGTCTAAAGCAATAAACTCGGATTCCATTGTGGATCGTGTAATACATGTTTGTTTCGTGGACTTCCAAGAAACAACAACACCTCCTAGAGTAAAGACATATCCACTAGTGGATTTTGAATCTTTAGTATCCGATATCCAATTGGCATCACAATAACCTTCGAGTACTGCTGGATATCGAGTAAAGTTCAAACCATGATCACGAGTAAATCTTAGATATCTAAGAACCCGAATGATCGCCTTCCAATGGTCTTCTCTGGGGTTATTAGTGTACCTACTCAATTTATTGATAGCATAAGCTATATTAGGACGAATACAATTCATTAGGTACATTAGGCTTCCAATGATTTGGGAGTATTTTAACTGAGACACCGCATCACCTTATTTTTCGATAAATAAAGACTAATGTCTACAGGTGTCCTAGCTACATTCAAATCATCCTTGATAAATTTGCCAAGAATTTTCTCAATATAATGAGATTGAGATAATGCATATCCGTCAGATGTTTTAATAATTTTCATTCCTAATATAACATCTGCGACCCCCATATCTTTCATATCAAATCTTTTATTAAGCATTTGCTTAGTTGATTTGATCATGTTTTGACTGCTTCCAATAATAAGCATGTCATCCACATAAAGACAAACTCTGACATATCCTTGGTCAGTGTTTTTAATATAGACGCATTTGTCACATTCGTTTATCTTAAACCCATTAGTAAGCATTGCATGATCAAATTTTTCACGCCATTGCTTAGGTGCTTGGTTTAATCCATAAAGAGACTTTACAAGCCGACAAACTTTATTTTCTTGCCCTGACACTACAAACCCTTCGGGTTGCTCCATATAGATCTCTTCATTTAGATCACTGTTTAAGAAAGCTGTCTTAACATTCATTTGATGTATTTCTAAATTAAACAATGCTGCTATAGAAATAAACATGTGAATGAATGTTATTCTTGTCACAAGGGAATATGTGTCAAAATAGTCCAGACCTTCCTTTTATCTATAACCATTTACTATAAGTCTTGCTTTATACTTGTCAATTGAACCATCTGCTTTCATTTTTCTCTTGAATATCCAATTATATCCAAGAGGTTTAGAACCTGGTGGAAGATCCACCAATTCCCAAGTATGATTTTGCATAATGGATTCAATTTCATTATTAACAGCCTCTTTCCACAAAAGTGCTTCAGGACCTGTCATTGCTGTCTTAAAGCTTTGAGGTTCATTTTCTAACAGGTATGTCAGAAAATCTGGACCAAAGGATTTTGATGTTCTCACTCTCATACTTCGTCTTGGTTCATCATCAGATAAATCCTATTGGTTTAGACCATTACTAGTCTCTTGTGTTTGATTGTCATTAGTCTCTTGACTTCGTATACAATCATAAGTTCTTTTATGTGAACTTAATTCCTGTCTTTTCTTGTAAGGAAAAACAAATTCAAAAAACACAGCATTCCTTGACTCTATAATAGTGTTCACATTTATATTAGGTATTTCTGATTTATAAGTTAGAAACCGATATGCACTACTATTCTGAGCATGACCAATAAACACATAATCTACTGTTTTTGGTCCAATCTTAGTCTGTTTAGGAACAGGAACTTCAACTTTTGCCAAAGACCCCCACACTTTTCAGTATTTATAGGAAGGTGGTTAACCTTTCCACAATTCATAAGGAGTGCTGTTGGTTTTCTTGTGGGGTATTCTATTAAGAACATAATTAGCAGATAATATTGCTTCTCCCCACAAGTTCTGTGGTAAGCCTGAACTTAGTAACATGGCATTCATCATTTCTTTTAGGGTTTTATTCTTCCTTTCAGCAATTCCATTTTGTTGTAGAGAATAAGGTGCTGTAGTTTGGTGAATAATGCCATGTTGTGCACAAACTTCATTTAATGGTGCATCATATTCACCACCCCTATCACTTCTAACCATTTTAATGGTTTTACCAAGTTGATTTTCAACTTCTGTTTTGTAGAGTTTAAACATTTCTAAAGCTTCATCTTTACTTCTAAGTAAATAAATATAACAATATCTTGTGCAATTATCAATAAATGTTATGAAATACTTTTTGCCTCCTCTAGTTTGAACAAATTTTAGATCACATACATCAATATGAATTAATTCTAGAGGTTTGGTTTTCCTTTCAACCGATTTAAATGGAGTTTTAGTTAATTTCGCTTCTACACAAACTTCATATTTATGATTAGGATTAATTTCAAACTTTGGTATATAATCCAAACCAATTAATCTACGCAAAACATCATAATTTACATGTCCTAATCTATCATGCCATAAATTCGACTCAAGAATATAAGCAAAAGATGTGTTATTCTTATTCATAGCAACTTTCGGTACAACTGTCATTACATTCAATTTAAAGAGACCATCACTCATGTATCCCTTACCAACATACATACCACTCTTTGTTAATACAAATTTATCAGACTAAAAAACAAGCCTAAAACCATTTTTATTTAACAAAGAACCATAAACTAAATTCTTCCAGATGTCAAGTACATGCAGTACGTTATTGAGGGTCAGTTCTTTCCCTGATGTCATCTTCAAAATCACTTTCCCTTGTCCAGCCACAGTAGAAGTAGAAGAATTTCCCATGAAAAATTATTCACCATTTACAGCCTCATTATAGGTAGTGAACATCTTCTTGTCCGCACAAATGTGACGAGTTGCTCCAGTGTCAACCCACCACTCTTTGGGATTTCCAACCAAGTTAGCCTCAGACATCACAACAGAAAGATTGATGTCATTCACCCCATCAAAGATGTAATCTAGTTCAGTTACATTGGCCTAATTGGTAGTCTTCTTGCTTGTACTTCCATGATTCTTCTTAGGGCGGCGGCAGTCAAAAGCTCGATGTCCAGTCCTGCCACAATTATAGCATTTTCCTTTGAACTTCTTATTGCTATCGCCTTGTTTAGGACCATCTCTAGTAAACTTCCTCTTTTTGTTATGTGGTTTATGAACTTGTTCAACCACATTAGCCTTGGACTCAATGGGATTTTTCCCATTCCTCTTTTCAGCCTTTCGGTTATCTTCCTCAATTCTCAATCTTACAATAAGTTCATCCATGGTCATCTCTTTGCGTTTATGTTTTAAACAATTTTTGAAATCTTTCCAAGCCGGTAGTAACTTTTCCACTAAAGCAGCGACTTGGAAAGACTCGCTAAGAGACATACCTTCTGAATGAATATCATGCAAAATTATTTGAAAATTTTGAACTTGAGAAATTACTGTTTGGGAGTCTACCATAACAAAGTCCAGAAATTTACCGACCACAAATTTCTTCGTGCCGGCATCCTCTGTCTTGTATTTCTTCTCCAAAGAATCCCACAATTCTTTTGCTGAATTCAAAGGACTGTAAACATTATACAGCATGTTGTCAAGGCCATTAAGGATGTAGTTTCTGCATAGGAAATCTGAATGTTTCCAAGCATCTACAGCGGCAAAAACTTGCCGATCACTTTCACCCTCTTTAAGTGCTGGAGCCTCTTCATGGAGAAACCGGGCCAAATTAAGAGTTGTAAGATAGAACAGCATCTTCTGTTGCCATTTCTTAAACTCAGTACCGTTAAATTTTTCTCGTTTTTCTCCATGATTTATCGGTACATGAACATGGTTCTGAATAGGGACCGGTGTTGGTGTAACAATTGGAGTACCACTTCCAGTTGCAGTTTCAGTAGCAGTAGCCATAATCTCTGATTACAAAAATCAAAAAAAAATTAAAACACAAATTAATTTTCTAGTTACTAAAACCAAAAAATAAATTATTACACAAAATAATTTTATTTTCCTTGTTACTAAAACTAGAAAAATAAAATACCACAATAATTTTCTGTAACACAAATTAATATTCTGCAATTGTTAATGACACCAGTATATTACTACTAGTTGTCAAAGAAAAGAGACAGTATATTACTACTATTTGTCAAATAGCATAAACCACTATTTATTTTTCCAACCAGAATATGTCTTTATGAAATCACAGAAAATTAAATACAATGAAGATACCAAAAATGGATCTGTCTTAAGATTGTTGGACAATCTTCACTGTATTTAAATAGATTAAATTCTGTTGTGTACTAAACAACAACAAGAATATAAAGAAATAAAGGAAATGAGAAAATTTGTTTGATTACAAAAATCAAACTAGAAATAAATAAATAAATAACTAAAAACAGATTTTATTTTGTTACAAAAACAAAATTAAAATCAGATTTAATAAACAAATAAAACAGAATAATAAATTAAACAACTTACTTGATTAATTTCTTCTGATAAATATTTGATCAAGTCCAGTGTTTGACACTGTGTCTTTAAGACAGATTCGTCCTCTCCATGGTGCTTTCAGAATGTGGACGTCTATCTCCCAAGATGAAATAATCAACTTCAAACAATAGCAGCACTACAAATTGTTTGCTTAACGAACACACTAAGTGTTTATACTCTTTCTTACAAAAATTAAATGCAGCAAAATGAAGAATAAATTTGCAGAGGTGAAGTACGAATTTTCTGAATGTATTAAACATCAAATGAGGACTGTCCTATTTATAGATGTAGTGGTGGCTGTAGGTTTTGAATTAAACAGGTGCAAACCTGTTTGAACAGGTATGAAACCTGTTTGGTTTTGAATTTAAATAGATTTGAATCTATTAGGTTCAAAATTCAAACAGATAAAAAACGGGAAGGGCCCTGTTTGAGCGTACAGTAAAACTGGGCCAGTTTATTTCTGGAATTAATTTGAATTCTGGATTTTATTTTACCAAAAAATAAAATAAAATTCAAATGTTTTTGGTCCAAAAAGCCCAACCCAACCACGTACTCGTGCCCAGCCGGGACGGACGGCGGCGCGCGTGTGTGGTGATTTTTGGGTCCAATGGGCCTAGCCCATTTTGCCCATAACCTCCCTCTCTAAAACACTTGGGTATCCCTTGGGGCACACCCTAAGTTCCAATCTCATGCCTTATAAACCCGTTCAAAACTTCCACCAAATCAATGTGGGACAAGCCTTATTCAAACCTTTAATGATTTTCCACCAAAACTCCATTTCCATGGAGCATACTTTGGCTTCAATTTTCCATTCACTCGGTAATGGTTTTGAGCAACCAAATATACCACGTGAATCACAACGCGACATAGAACGCGTTACCACTTTGACCCGCGAATATCGACGCACGGGGCCTACCTAAAAAATAGACCAAACTTAGGAAAAAATTTTGGTTTTACCTAGAATTTTCCAACCATTTCCAACACTTTGTCGCAGGGTCTGGTGTGTTGGCAGGGTCTAGTGTGTTTGAGTCTGGACTTTGTTTTGGTCTGGCCTTGGTTCTTGATCTGTTGCGGTGTGCCTTGGTGTATTCTGTTAGGATAGCCTTGGGTGGTTGTGATGAGGATTGCTTGAGTAATGGAAAATTCACTCTAGTGTTTTGTGTCACTATGTTTTTGAAATGATAAGAGCCCTGGTGCATTGTGGCAGCAATATGCTGCAACAATGTGGGTCTGAGCCTCTTGATTTTTTCTCCTCTTTTTTTGGCTTGTGTTGGTTCCTCTCCAACCTTTGTGGTTGTGCTTGCTCATGATTGAGTTTTGTGCATTCCCCTCCTTCATGGATGAAATCTCATATGTACTGTATGCTATTGTCATCAATAAAGTTTCTTTTTTTTGTTGATTAAAAAAAATAATTATGCACTATATATTTTAATAAAAACATATAACTAACATTATTTTAAAATATGTTAAAAATATATATTATTATAAATGCCACCTCAACAACTATGTCAACAGTAATATATAATGTTTTTTATTTTAAAAATTGGTTAAGTTTGTTTAAATGACTAGTTAAAATACATAGCATGGTTGAAACACACAATAGCTAAAATACTTAGGTAAAATAAAGAGCTTATCTTTTTTGTATTTTAGCTAGTGAAAAATGAAGAGCATGGTTGGAGTTGCTCTTAGTAGATTGTTTTGTAGTTTTAGCCCGTGGTTTTTTTATCACAATTGGAGGTGCTCCAATTGTATTTTTCCATATTAAAATCGTTGTGTCGATTTCTCTTTGATTATTTGATTGAGATTACTATTTACTGGTTAAAATTGATACATAATCACAAATCAATATCTCGGGAATTTTTAGATTTTTCAATTTCTATTTAATTTCTCAATGGTTTTTTTTTGGGAAAGAAGTTGCTTTGCATGATGTATGAAGGGATAGTCGCATTGACGGCTCTGATTAAAGTGGTTCTACCAGCAGGCAAGAGTATATGGGCTTTCCATTCCGTGAGTTTATTTTGAATTTTATCAATGAGAAAGTGAAAGGAATCGACATTTGGCCTGTTGTGATGCATGGGGCAACCAAAGTACTTACCCAAATCAGTGGTTGTGGGGATTTGGAGGACGTTCGCTAAGGAAGAACTGGTGTGAATTTCCACATTATTTGAGAAGAGAACTTTGGATTTAGAGGAGTTAATTTCAAGGCCCGAAACATCTCAAAAAATTTTAAGAGTAATGTTAGAGATCATGAAAAAAATATCATGAAAATGATCATGAAATATTCTCCACATTTGGATTACACATACAATAAAACACCACACACTAATCAAAGAATGCAAAATCTTCATGATGCATTTCTTGATATTTTTTTCATGATCCCTAATATTATTGAATTTTTAATTGCAACAGTTTGTTTCGTTGGCTGTTCCAAATACGAAGAGATTATTGGCAAAAAATAGGTGAGATAAATAGGGGCTTCCTCGAAAGATTTTAATGGGTTTTGACTGTTTTACTCTTCCAGTTATCATATATTCTCTGTTAGAATATATTCACATATATAGGTGGATTTTGCATGTTATTCTTTTGGAATGTTCGTGATCTTCATTTGGAGTTCCAGATTTCTTCATTGATGTTAGTTTATCATCCTCTATTAAAAAATTACATACTATGCACACCTTAAAAAAAATGATTTTCTTAAGAACATCTTCAATTCTTTATCAAATTTAAATTTGATAAAAAATTTAATAAAACTGAGATCCAATCATTTAATCAAACCAAGTTTTCACTAAATTTTATCAAATCAGGTATGGATCAAATTGTCCGCCAAATTTTCAACAACCTTTCGTGACTTAAACTTTATGAAAATATTAAAAGATGGAGGATTGGAAATTGATTTTTGTTTTTTTTTTTTTTTTCACCTGAATTAGTTTAAGAAAAAAATGGGATAGTGTTAGGACCTTTTGTTGTCAAATTCCATGGATCAAAACCAAGGTTGTAACAAGAGTTCTTTAAGAAGTTGGTTTCCTTCAAAAACAGGATTACTTTGGAGTTCTGCAAGAAGTTGGTTTTCTACAAGAAGTTAGTTTTCTTTCCCAACTAGGATTGCTTTGGTTTTCTATAAATAGTTGGATTTCTCCCAAATCTAGGCTATTCATTGATTCATTCATTGAATCTCTCCAGATCTTCTTTTTGATTCTTAAGGGTTATATCTGGAGATATTTTGTTAAGTTTTCTTTGATGTTTTTATTGAGCATTCAACTCATGGTTTAAAGAGAGTACATCAAATGTTTGTTTGTTATACACAAAAGAGAGAGTTGTTCTTCAGTTGTGGATTCTGAAGAATTCGAGCCTGAAGCTTTGGTGGAATCCGGAGTGGCTCATCAGAAAGACAATTCCGTGGTGAAGATGGGGTTGGAAGAGGCACATAGAGGTTGGTTCAATTAGGCGTTGTGGATTCGCTAGATAATTGAGAGTATACCTGTGTAATTCCTTTAATTCTTCTTAGTGGATTGTCTTGTGGCAGTTGCCCGTGGTTTTTTGATCATAATTGGAAGGTGTCCAATTGTGGTTTTTCCACGTAAAATCTTTGTGTCTCTTTCTTTTGATTGTTTGATTGGGATTGTTATATTTTGCTTAAAATTGGTACATAATCACAAATCAACATCTAGGAGGTTTCTAGATTTTTCAATTGGTATCAGAGCGGGTTGTTCTATTTTTTTTTTTTTTTTTAAATTCTTTTGGATCGCTTTATTTTATTTTATTTTTTTTAAAAAAAAAAATTTCTTTTAGAACGAGATCTTGTTTGATTTGTGATAATGGATTCAATTCATGATGATGATGAAGAGCTTGAGCAAGCTTATAAAAAGTTGTATAAGGAGTCTCTTAAGTTATTCAAATTGAATGACAAACTCACAAAGAAACTCAAAGCATGTGAATATGAGAATGTCAAACTTAAGGAGGAGATTTCCAAGGCTAGGATCAATGCCATCAAGATAGCTGATGATCAACAAGTTCTTTGTGCTAAACTGTTGACTTGTGAGACAGAGAGGAATGAGCTACAGGAAACTCATACCATGTATGAAGAAAAGATTGAATCTCTCGAGATATCACAAGTTGCCTTGGAAGAACTAATGATCAAGAAAGAGGAAGAGCTAAAGTGTGCTATGGTTACCATTGGTCTTTGGAACAAAGGATCAAAGACTTTGGAGGATATCATTGGGTCTCAACAAATCTATTCTGACGAGAGTGGCATTGGCTTTGGAGGTAAGAAAGAGCAACAACAGAGTGCTTCCACATCTCATGACACAAGAACTCAAAGAAAGGGAGGACAAAAGATTCAACAAGAGAAAAGACTTCTCAAACTCCCTAGAGTTGGTAAGGTAAAAGAAAAGAAGGTACACCCTGTTTTTATTTGTCATCATTGTGGTATGCATGGTCATATTCGCCCTTTTTGTTATAAATTGCATGGGAGAATGTCTCAAAAGGGTAGAAATTCGAATATTTTTTGGGTTAGGAGACAACCTTACTTGTCTAGACGGAATACCAAGATTCATGAGGGTGTTCACAACACCATGACATTTACCAAGACCGCTAGACCTGATTTTGTTAAGACCAAAAATATTTGGGTGAGAAAACTTGACTTGTGTTAATTTGTTTATTTGTTTTTGGGTTTTTGTTTATTTGTTTTAGTTGTTTTTTTTTAATAAAAAATATGTGATTGTTTGTTTTTTTTTTTTTTTGTCTTGCTTTGTTTAGAAAAAGATTTAAAAAAAAAAAAAAACCCAAAAAGATTTTCTTAGTATGGTTTTGCAAGTTTGAATTTTTGAGATGTCCTTGGTGCATATTGGAATTGATAAGAATATCCATTACATGTTAATATGTGTGTGCTTTCTATGGTCATTACCCATTTTGGAGTGTGTGTTCTTTGATTAGTATGTCTCATTCTGTACACACTCTTGGATTAGCAAATATCGGAGTCTTCCGACTTAGTGTTTTTTTTTTTTATGGACTTCTGGCATTGTATCTTTTGTTTTACTAGAGGAATTGACCTATACTAGCATATCATGGGTGATGTTGAGTCTCTTAACCATCTTCCATCTTTTTGCATCTCCACGGCTTTCCCCTCTATTCTTTGCAGTCCAGGCATGAGGAAAAGGCTACCTCAGAGTCACCAACCAGGCCATCCTTATTATATTCATGCTTCTCTGGTTCGGTTTCCATACTCTTGAGCGTGTCAGCCGCCAATGAGTGTGCAAAAGAAAGAAAAAGAAAAAAAAAAAAATGTGCAAAAGAAAGAAAAGAAAAACATGTGAAAAAAAATAAGAAAAAAATAAAGGATTCATTGATTGAGGGGGAGCCTCCGCCTTTACTCACCAAATACCCCTTGATTCCTAGTGGTTTGACTTTCCTTTGTTGTGCTTAGATTCTCTTGTCGGAGGTCCAGCTTTCATATCACTACTAGGATTTGAATCTAGTGTTTGTCGAACTCCAAGAGTCACACACACACTTTTCTCATGGGATCTATGCTTTTCACATAATGCATCACTTTCTTTTATGAGGAATTTTCTAGAGGCTGTGCACATTGTGTTTTCAAGTAATTGTGTTTCTTGGATAATCTTGTGTGTTTCAAGGTACAAATCTGAAATTCCTTACTTGCTCCACCATATTATTTTTTGTCATTTTTCTTTTTGTTCACTGTTTTCAGTGTTTGTGGTTATTTTTAATGAGGGGGAGTTTGGTTGATCATTACCAGTGTTTGATGTATATTGATGGTACAGTAGTTTGGTTGATGGTACAGTGTTTTTACTTTTGCTTATATCCTTCTTTGGTACAGTTGGATTGTTAGTATTTTGTTTATGGATTGATTTATATTTTGTTATTTAATCCAGTTCCACATATTTTGGTTGGCTTGTGTGGTTATTTTATTTTAGGATAATTGTTCAAGAGCATGGATTTGAGTGTTGGTTCATAGTTGGTGGTGCTGCTTGAGAGATTTTGTTAGGAAATTTGTTTTAGATTGGTTTTATCCAGAATTTGACAAAGGGGGAGATTGTTAGGACCTTTTGTTGTCAAATTCCATGGATCAAAACCAAGGTTGTAACAAGAGTTCTTTAAGAAGTTGGTTTCCTTCAAAAAAGGATTACTTTGGAGTTCTGCAAGAAGTTGGTTTTCTACAAGAAGTTAGTTTTCTTTCCCAACTAGGATTGCTTTGGTTTTCTATAAATAGTTGGATTTCTCCCAAATCTAGGCTATTCATTGATTCATTCATTGAATCTCTCCAGATCTTCTTTTTGATTCTTAAGGGTTATATCTGGAGATATTTTGTTAAGTTTTCTTTGATATTTTTATTGAGTATTCAACTCATGGTTTAAAGAGAGTACATCAAAGGTTTGTTTGTTATACACAAAAGAGAGAGTTGTTCTTCAGTTGTGGATTCTGAAGAATTCGAGCCGGAAGCTTTGGTGGAATCCGGAGTGGCTCATCAGAAAGACAATTCCGTGGTGAAGATGGGGTTGGAAGAGGCACATAGAGGTTGGTTCAATTAGGCGTTGTGGATTCGCTAGATAATTGAGAGTATACCTGTGTAATTCCTTTAATTCTTCTTAGTGGATTGTCTTGTGGCAGTTGCCCGTGGTTTTTTGATCATAATTGGAAGGTGTCCAATTGTGGTTTTTCCACGTAAAATCTTTGTGTCTCTTTCTTTTGATTGTTTGATTGAGATTGTTATATTTTGCTTAAAATTGGTACATAATCACAAATCAACATCTAGGAGGTTTCTAGATTTTTTCAGATAGGTTAGACATTCTTAAAAAGATTTGATGAAAAATTGATTCTCTTCAATGGAGTAAGCTACATCAAATCAAGCTTTTGGTCTAAGTTATTTAACGAATTTGATTTTAATTTTTTTTTTCTTTTAAAACCTGAATTGGTAAAAGAAGTTTTGGGATAGGTTAAATATGATTAAAAAGATCTAATAATTATTTGATTCTCTCCATTAGAGTAAGCTACTTCAAATCAAGTTTTTGATCTAAATTATTGAACGAATTTAATAATAAATAAATAAAAATAGTAGTAAAGGGTTAGAGATGCTCTAACCAACACCATTATTACTCATAACTAAATATCATTGAGATTTGCGGAGAAATTTATAGTGTTCAAAGAAAAATAAGGGGAAAAGTAAATAATTTTTTCTTCTCTTTTTTCATGTATTGTACAAATTCCTCCTCCAATTTGAGCTTCCATAAACTCAAACGCTGTCAAATTACATAAGAGGATAAGATGTTGGATTTAGACCCCCAAAAAAATAATAATAATATGATGGAATGGAATGGATTGGAAAGGAATAAAAACAGCATTTTGAAGGTCCAAACTACATGGAGAGACAATTCTCAAGTGTTTGATCACCCGACACCCAGAACCCCTCATCATCTCATTCTCATTCACATCCACAGAGATTGAACAACAAGCATGAACACAACGTATCTTGAAGCTTATAGAAGCAGGACATAATCCACCAGTAGAATCTTGATCAGCGACGAGAGCTTCCAAAGCGGCCACTGACCTGACGGGCATAAGTAGCAACAGTTTTAGCCCATTTTTTAATCCCCAACTTCAACTTCTTCGAATCCAGGCGTCTCAACGATATGATTCCTGGTTCTGCAGAAGCCTCCGCAAAGGAGAAGCAGTGGCCAAAGCGTTGGTGCTTTGCTGCAGTGGCTTTCTGTTTCACAATTTGGTGGTCGTTGCTCTGACCAACAGCTTCTTTCACAGACATCGTCCCCATGGAGTCTTCTTCCATTTGCTCCTCAATGTATCAAAAACGTATACCATTGCAAATTTGCAATGCAATGGTTGCTCCAAAAGTCAACATTCCAATCCAATCCAATCCAATGCGTGTCTAGTCACTATTGCCTTCAGACTTTTCCAATATTTTCTCTACCACAGTGACTCGCTCACGAAACAAGTAAGTACCTTTTGTTTTCCCACTAGCGCTCTGTTCAAAAAAACGTTTTGCGTTCTTGAACACTTATGCTGGGTCTTGTTAAGAGATTTGAAGAGGAATTTAGAAAGAAAAAATGAAAAGGTATATGAAATTAGGTAAAATATAAGCATGTTTTATTCACATTTCACCTACCTTTTCCATTTTTCTTTCCAAATTCCTCCTCAAATCTCTAAACTAAACACAGCATTAAGGAATTAATAGTTACATTAATGGTGGTCATAGTGGCAGGGGTGGTAGCAATAGTGGTGTGGTGATGATTGTGATGGTGACGACTGTGATGGTGATCGTACTCGTAGCCATGGTGGTAATGGTAAAACTTTGGTTCATAAAATATTTTTTGTTAAATAAGCTTATAAGCTTATTTTTCGTTGACCGTTAAATAAGTTTATTTTTTCATTGACCATAGAAAACCTTTTTTGTTGTCATTTATTTTCCATTATACCAAATACTGAAAAATGGAAAAATCCTCAAACCAGATAGTTTTTGTGTTAATTTTCATTAGTTGATGGTGATATTAGTCTCATACTCAATATTTTAAGTGAAGCTGGTTACTGTTGAAATTACGTGATAAAAATTAGAAGAGACACTAGGGATAGGGAGATTTGTTAACTATTTGTTAAACATGGCTCAATATTTGTCAAAAATACCAGGAAAAAATTAGGAAAAGAATGGCACCATTGAAGAGGGAAGGAGTTTTCAAATGAAGCAAAGAACATTCATGATTGTTACAGGTAGCAGCAGCACAACAGATCACCCAAGTAGATAGCTCAGCATCTTCCCTGGAGACATTCCCGGAACAAGCCCATATCTCCAAAAGTTATAGTTGGAGTAGTTGGTTGAACAACACATTCTTCAAATGGCTTCAGTACTTACCAACTATGATTGCAAAAGCAAAGATCACATTAGGTAAACAATTTGCCTAGTTTTATGTCCCCCAAAAAATGATGGGAGCAGAGGAAACTATACCGGTGTTCAAAATTAAAGATATCTGACGTTCATAGATTTCCGCCACCACCACCTATTTCTTTCCATCACTCTCAAGAATGCTAATTAATTGCAACTAGAAATGCAAAACTCCTTCCGTATACATGGGCCATCTTCCTGGGGGGAAAATTATTTTGTAGTGATTGTCTCACAAACAAAAAATAAAATAAAATGGAAAGAGTAAAAAATTAGCATAGTTTTGCATCTTGTTCCACTTGATTTCCTTCATTTCCTTGGACACTTTTAGGTATGTTTTGACATAGAGGCCAAGGATAACATAATAAGAAACCTACTTAAGGCATATTTAAATAGAAAAGAGGATTAAAGTCTAATTGCACGACCAACTAATATAGGAAGTTAAGGATTATGCAAATGTTTCAATGCCTTGTTCTTGTTTTGTATAGGTCAGGCTTGAGGAGGCTAAGCCCTTATTCATGGAGCTCATTGTGAGTAGCAATTTAGTAACACTATGTTGACAAATTATGTTTTCAATACCAAGCTTGATTATGTTTACAAGCTTATTACGTTTTACAATGAATGAACATTCTATACTTTCGTATCATCTACCTAGATGGCATTCTTGGACCTTGTCCCACAATCGGGGGAATATCCGATCATGTATTATGGCCGAACTCATCTTGTTTCGTTTAACCAGTACTTGGGCTGGTTAAGCACCTTGTTTTCCTTGAATGTTCATCACTGTGTAAATTGTTTGCAAGTCAAGCTATGCTCTGTCTTGTACATATATGTATATGTTATTTTGAAAGAATGTCTCAAAGCTTGAAATGTTTATTCATTTACCGCCTTACTTTATTACTATTCACTGGGCAATGGCTCACCCATCTCCCTTATATGTATGTAGGCGAAGATGTGGACCAAGGACATGAAGAGGAGTTGCACTAGCACCTTTTTTTTTTTATTTTGTCTTTTTGTAGAAGTCGTAGTTTTGGAACCAGAGTTTTACCTTTGTGGTTTAGTTTTGTAAAAGTGACTTTTGTTGTTCTTTCTTTTCTTTTTGTTGTGTGGTCATGTAAATATCAAGCAACTAAATAAAATATATGATTGTGTTGTTCTCATCCCACTTATGTACTTGCTCTGAATGGATATTAATTAATATAATGAACAGGTTGCTTCCGCTCAAGTCCCAAGAGTACAGTCCAGTCCTGTCTTGTCTTGTCAGGCCTTTGGTAGTCGAACACTACCGGCCGATCATGACTACTATCATATTTGGGGCTGGATGGAATCATGACAACTTTACCCTCCTATAGTTCAGAAATAGGCAAAACACCCCCATGTAATTTTTGACTAAATTGCAACTAATACATTTTTCGTCCAAACTAACGACATGTGTAATACACTCGCCATTTTTTAGAGTGAGTTTCTTTTTCTTTTTAAATTAAGATAAAATTGAAATAGAAAAAGACAATTCTACCCTTATCTTCATCTTGAATCACCAAACTCTAAAAACCCTAACCTTCAAGCATTCTACCCTTATCTTCATCTTCAATCACCAAACCCTAGAAACCCTAACTTTCAAGCATTAACACTAACCAGCTACACCCCTTTACTTGCCATCACTACTCCCCTCTCTCCCCTCCCAGACCATTGTTGTCAACTCTTCTCCATTTTAAGACCATTGTCGTCGCCTCCTTCTCTCTCCCTAACCATCTCTGCCGTGACCTGTCTTCTAATCGACAATCGCCACTGCTTCCTCTCTTCTTCCCAATTATATCCAACAGCTCCTCTCCTCTCCTGGACCATGGAGGCCACCTTTGTGCCCCCTCTCTGATCATTACCAACGCCCTCTTTGTTACCCAAAAATACAACTTTAGTCAACCATGATTTTGTTATCTAGAATTATGGTTTTAGTGATTTTTTTATTTTTTTGCTAACCTCCATCGTCATTGTAAATTCGTTCAATCATGGCTGGATTGACTTTTTCATGATATTTAATCCAAATAATTTTATGATTCCAATATGTCTACAGTATATAATATAATGGGAAATTTACTGAAAAATCCTACTCTAAATTCTTGTATTCCAATTAGTCCAAACATTTTTCTTATGTTCTATTAAATCCTGTCAGTTGAGACTTTTGTTCCAAGATCATATTTATCATTTTCTAATTATTGTTTTGACTGTTTTGCTTTTCCAGTTATCATATATTCTCTGTTAGAATATATTCACATATATAGGTGGATTTTGCATGTTATGTTTTGGCATGTTCGTGATCTTCGTTTGGAGTTCCAGATTTCTTCATTGATGTTGGTTTATCATCCTCCATTAAAAAATTTCATACTATGCACACCTTAAAAAAAATAATTTTCCTAAGAACATCTTCAATTCTTTATCAAATTTAAATTTGATAAAAAATTTAATAAAGCTGAGATCCAATCATTTAATCAAACCAAGTTTTCACTAAATTTTATCAAATCAAGTATGAATTAAATTATCCACCAAATTTTCAACGACCTTTTCTGACTTAAACTTTATGAAAATATTAAAAGATGGAGGATTGGAAATTGATTTTTTTTTTTTTTTTTTCCCACCTGAATTAGTTTAAGAAAAAAATGGGATAGGTTAGACATTCTTAAAAAGATTTGATGAAAAATTGATTCTCTTCAATGGAGTAAGCTACATCAAATCAAGCTTTTGGTCTAAATTATTTAACGAATTTGATTTTAATTTTTTTTTTCTTTTAAAACCTGAATTGGTAAAAGAAGTTTTGGGATAGGTTAAATATTATTAAAAAATCTAATAATTATTTGATTCTCTCCATTAGAGTAAGCTACTTCAAATCAAGTTTTTGATCAAAATTATTGAACGAATTTAATAATAAATAAATTAAAATAGTAGTAAGGGGTTAGAGAAGCTCTAACCAACACCATTATTACTCATAACTAAATATCATTGAGATTTGCGGAGAAATTTATAGTGTTCAAAGAA
Organism: Camellia granthamiana; assembly: GCA_036172215.1. Taxonomy (NCBI): domain Eukaryota; kingdom Viridiplantae; phylum Streptophyta; class Magnoliopsida; order Ericales; family Theaceae; genus Camellia; species Camellia granthamiana. The sequence continues at coordinate 40,158,546 of CM069906.1, read as the reverse complement.
AAATAAGGGGAAAAGTAAATAATTTTTTCTTCTCTTTTTTCATGTATTGTACAAATTCCTCCTCCAATTTGAGCTTCCATAAACTCAAACGCTGTCAAATTACATAAGAGGATAAGATGTTGGATTTACACCCCAAAAAAATAATAATAATATGATGGAATGGAATGGATTGGAAAGGAATAAAAACAGCATTTTGAAGGTCCAAACTACATGGAGAGACAATTCTCAAGTGTTTGATCACCCGACACCCAGAACCCCTCATCATCTCATTCTCATTCACATCCACAGAGATTGAACAACAAGCATGAACACAACATATCTTGAAGCTTATAGAAGCAGGACATAATCCACCAGTAGAATCTTGATCAGCGACGAGAGCTTCCAAAGCGGCCACTGACCTGACGGGCATAAGTAGCAACAGTTTTAGCCCATTTTTTGATCCCCAACTTCAACTTCTTCGAATCCAGTCGTCTCAACGATGTGATTCCTGGTACTGCAGAAGCCTCCACAAAGGAGAAGCAGTGGCCAAAGCTTTGGTGCTTTGCTGCAGTGGCTTTCTGTTTCACAACTTGGTGGTCGTTGCTCTGACCAACAGCTTCTTTCACAGACATCGTCCCCATGGAGTCTTCTTCCATTTGCTTCTCAATATATCAAAAACGTATACTATTGCAAATTTGCAATACAATGGTTGCTCCAAAAGACAACACGGTATTCCAATCCAATCCAATCCATTGCGTGTCTAGTCACTATTGCCTTCAGACTTTTCCAATATTCTCTCTACCACAGTAACTTGCTCACAAAACAAATAAGTACCTTTTGTTTTCCCACTAGCGCTCTGTTTGTTCAAAAAAATGTTTTGCCTTCTTGAACACTAGAATTAATAGTTACATTAGTGGTGGTCATAGTGGCAGCAGGGTGGTAGTTACAGTGGCGGTAGCAATAGTGTGATGGTTATGATGGTTAGGTGATGGTGATCATTCTCGTAGCCATGGTGATAATGGTAAAACTTTAGTTCATAAAATATTTTTTGTTAATCGTTAAATAAGTTAAATTTTCATTAACCATTAAATAAGTTAATTTTTCATTGACCATAAAAAATGTTTTTTGTTGAAATTTGTTTTCCGTTGTACCAAATACCGAAAAATGCAAAAACCCTCCACCCAATAGTATTTTTTGTTAATTTTCATTAGCTGATGATAATATTAGTCTCATACTCAATATTTTAAGCGAAGCTGGTTACTGTTGAAATGACGTGATAAAAATTAGACGAGACGCTAGGGATAGGGAGATTTGTTAACTACTTGTTAAACATGGCTCAATATTTCTCAAAAATGGAGAATATTTCTGGAGAATTCAGGTGCTCAGATTTTCCTGAGAATGGAAATACCAGGAAAAAGTTTGGAAAAGAATGGCACCATTGGAGAGGGAAGGAGTTTTCAAATGAAGCAAAGGACATTCATGATTGTTACAGGTAGCAGCAGCACAACAGATCACCCAAGTAGATAGCTCAGCATCTTCCCTGGAGGCATTCCCAGAACAAGCCCATATCTCCAAAAGTTATAGTTGGAGTAGTTGGTTGCACAACTCATTCTTCAAATGGCTTCAGTACTTACCAACTATGATCGCAAGAGCAAAGATCACATTAGGTAAACAATTTGCCTAGTTTTATGTCCCCCAAAAAATGATGGGAGCAGAGGAAACTATATCGGTGTTCAAAATTAAAGACATCTGACATTCATAGATTTCCGCCATCACCACCTATTTCTTTCCATCACTCTCGAGAGTGCTAATTAATTGCAACTAGAAATACAAAACTCCTTCCATATACATGGGCCATCTTACTAGGGGGAAAATTATTTTGTAGTGGCCGTCTTGCAAACAAAAAATAAAAAATAAAAATGGAAAGAGGAAAAAAAATAGCCAAGCAGAAGCTGCGAACTGGACATGGCAATGAATAATGCAAATTACAGTCAATAAGGTGGAAACGATTTAAAGCATTACATGTATATGAGAAGAAAATCCCACGATGTGAAGAGCGAGCGGTTCTCTAATATGTTATGCCAGCCTATATAACGAAAGGGTATTGGAGGAAATTCCATTCAAAACTACTACATTATAATGCTAAACAGATGAAGAGGTAAAAAGGCAGAAAATTCTATTTCTCTTTTGTTCCAAAACTAATATCTACTAGCATCACAAAAAGAAAAGCTTCAACAAGGCTAAAAAAAAAAAAAAACTCTCGGAGCCTAGAAATGATGGAAAGACGGATCACTCCTACATCACTAAATTCACTTCTTAACAGCTTGCCTGTTCCTCTTTTTGACACCAGATTTGGAAACCTTAAGGCTCCTCTGCACAGCACTCAACCTCGCAAGGGCTGCATTCTTCAGATCTGGCCTGTAATAGTTATCTGCCACATGCAATATATGATATAATAAAAAAACAATAAGAAGACAATAACCTTGATGACACCTATATTTCCTAGTTGGAATTTTTAAAAAAATAAATAATCAAATAAATAATAACAGATAGCGAAAGAGAGAATTTTAGAACACTTTCACAGTATAGAGCTATGTTACCTAGAACTTGGATTGTTCCGGTACATGGAACGGGAATGTTATACGCCAGATGCTCTAAAATGTGGTACGATAAGAATAGACTTACATATAATACACTTAAAAATTTAAGGTACTTCTAAAATAATTTTATTTTAACTATTAGGTATCCAATAATTATTTATTTATTTATTTTCATGTAACAAATCATTTCTATGAAAATTAGGACCCATTTTTGATATTGTTGTTTTGTCAAAACTTAACTCACCTTAGATTTTAGTTCATATATTTGATTTTTTTTTTTTTTTTTTTTTTTCCTCCTTAGGTAACATTTAAGGAAATATATTGGAAAAAACTTTTGGGATCGCTTCAGATCACTAAATTTACCGTTTTGGAACGAAAGTGTACCATGTTTTGGAACGTGTGTACCAATACATAATTCACTAAGATATTAACATTTTCTGGTAACATAGGTATAGAGGAAGGTTAGATAAACAAATAAAGAAACAACAAAGGTAACCGGGAGAAAATATTCATGTCCAGACTGCAGTCATGACCATATCAAGAAGGAAAATTTCAAAACATCTTACCTTGTGCCTGAAATAGATCTTAATACTAAAGGTAAGCTAGTCAACATCTTAAAACAATGCTTGCAACAGCACAAGAATCAGAAAAAGCAAGAACCAACGCTTGCTGAATCACTAACAGCACAGTAGAAGCTCAGAAACCAATCAAAAACAAAGGACCAGACCAGCAAACAATTCATTAAGCTATCTGATTATATTACTAGCTTAAATTTACCAAAGCATGGGCATGTTAAAAAGTTACTACCTGGTTTTTAACCGCCTTCGCCATGCGGGGGAATTCCTTCTTCATGACAGACTTGTGAAGTAAGCTTGAAGGTTTGCCCTGTTTCTTGGTCTTTGATGTTGCAAGCAACACAGATTGATCTTTGCCCCCTGGTTGAATGGTTACAGTTTTCTTGTTTGCCAACCCTATAACATGATGCCCATTAAAAATACACGTTAAATAGATTACCGTAAATATCATTTCAAAATTCAAACTAACCCAACCAGAAATTTTAAACATGAAACACAAAACCAGATAAGCATAAAAATGAACAAAAATCAAACTCATATCTAACATAATTAGGGTATAAAAAAACAAAATTTAAAAGGTACCAACTTGGGGTTGGATTAATTATCCAACAAAATACATAATTCCATATTTAGCTAAGAAAATTAAGGTCACCCAAACATGATATCCCTCATACGAGGGACTATTGAATCCCAGGAGAGGGACACAAATTGGGAGATTTAAGGAGAGGTCTAGATAAACTAGCTAAATTACAAAAATAACCCCAACTATACAATGTTGTTTCTCCGTCAATTTTTCAAAGCCTAACCTCTTTCAACACACCACATTATACGATGACAAGATAAGTCGCCAAACTCATTCGTCGATCTTGAGCTACCGTTCATTGATATGGAGATTATATATGAAGCATATATGTACTGATGCATGTAATTATATATTAGGTTTTACTTCAATGAGATCTAGAGATTTTGTTTCTTTTAGTTGTAACTTGAGGTTTTATAGGTGGGTGGTATGGTTTTAAAGCATTTTGTCCAATCTAAAAATTTTGGTATGGAGCTACTTTGCCATGGAAGAAACTGGAGGGAGAGAGAGAGCGAGAGGGATGACATTTGTGTTAGCAAATTTGAAGATCTACAAAGGGTATTTTTGTCTTTAAAATGACTTACTTTCCACATAGGTGTGTTTCTCAAGGCCCTTTGATGCGGAACGTTCTTACTTTAAATTGGCATCAAAATTTTGTTTATTTTTATTTATAGTTTAATAAAGATCTTAAAATAATTAGTTTCTTATTTTATTAAAGATTAAGTTTTTAAATTCTAATCATGCTATGATTTAGTTTTGGATTAATTACACAAAGACCCCTAACTATTATCGAATATTACTTTATCCTCCTCATCTACGAACATGTACATATCGATCGCTTCAACTATGAAACTCATACAAATGCAACCCTTTCGGAGGTGGTCCAGAGGGGTTTGTAGCGTAAAACTGATACATTTTTATAGCTGTGGGGGGTCAAAATATGTGGTTTCCATAGATGAGAGAAGTGAAGTGATATTCGCTAATAGACATTTTAGTTTTCTATTATAAATTAGGGTTTAAACCCTATAAATTACAATGCAAAGACCTAAATTTTTAGGCTTTTGAAACTCTAATTTAAAATAGAAAACTAAGGGTTGGTTTGGGGTGTCCTAAAAAAGTGCACTTTTTGTCTTTTTACGAAAAGATGTGCAAAAAAGTAGAGAGGTGATGTGATGGAAAAAAGATAAAAAGATAAAAAGATGGATTATATAGTAGATCCCAAACTAGGCCTAAATCACACCATTATTAGAAACTTAAACTATAGTAAAATAAGAAACTAAATATACTAAGATATTAATTAAACTATAAACAAAATTACAAAGCAAATAAAATCTCGATGTCAATTTAAAGTAGGCACGTTCCACGTCCCCCGTTACACTAGACAGAAAATCTAAAAATGCACTTTTGTCCACAAACTATAAAGAGATTATGCGATTATTTCTAAATGAGAAGGGCAATTACTGAACATGAGCCAAACCACAAGAGGGTAAAGTGCAATTTGCCCAAAAATCAATTTCAAATATCAAACACTTGATTGTTTACCGATCAACAAATATGTTCGCAAATGTTCGTCAATCTTGACTCCATGTTCGCTAACAAATTGATCATCACAAAGGATGCGAGGATAATTCAAGAAGAGTCGTTGCAATGTATGCAACTAGTAGGCAGTTGCTCCAAATCGTAAATGGTGACTCAAGATTGACAACGATGGCACAAGATCGACAAATGTAATGGAAGGGTTGTTGATGTTTGGCCAACAAACCGGGGGAGATATTTTTTGCCACCAATGAGAAGGTGGATTTCATTAGTCAAATGATGGGGCATGCACATGATCTCACATCCAAACGAGCAACTCTAAATGATGAACTTAGTAAGTTGACAAATTAGCCATGATGAATGGTTAGATGCTTGTGATATCATAACCCTCGATGCCCAAAAACTTGGCATGCTTTTCAACTTGACACATGATAGTAGACTAACGTGGGTGATGAGGTTACTACGTAGAAGTGCTCCATGACAATCTTGTGGCCCTTCGACGTCTTCCTAAGTAGTTGGTTTTTGTTAACTCTAATGGCCTATGATCACGATTCATGACTTAAAACTTTCTATTACTTTTCTATGCAACCACCCATACTTTGCAACATAATGCTACTTGGGATGTTTACTATATATATATACGAGCAAACTAGTGCACAAGCTGCATAGTGGAAGAAGCAGCACATGCAAGCATATGAAGCTCGCGGTATCTATTATCGGCAATGAAAAGGGCTGAATGCACTATCCCCAAATATTACCTTTGGCAGAGCACTTCAGTGACGCATATTGATTGCCTTTCCTTCACAAACAAACAATATATACTTATATATGTATGTAATAATGCAAGATTCAACAAGAAACATATAAAGATGAATAAATAGGTGATTAGTTGCAGAGGCAGCCTCCACTGCTGCTGTTGCAAGAATGGGAGGAGTAGATGAGATATATATATACTAGCGGTCCGCACACGCAAGACGTGTGCAACTCAAGAAAAAATAACATTATAAAAATAATAACAAAGAAAAATACACATATAATGTGTGTTGATCAAGTGTTAACGGCTTTTATTATTAAACCCAAGGTCATGAGTTCGAGGTGTGTACTCTTCATTGCATAATTTCTACAAAAACTCCCAATATAGGGGTATTTTGGGAAAACCAAAAATATTAGACAAAAAGTGTCAATATCACCATCAGTTTTCCCTTTATATATTAGAATAGATAAAAATACTAAGATATTAATTAAACTATAAATAAAAATAAACAAAATTACAAAATAAATAAAATCTCGATGTCAATTTAAAGTAGGCCTGTTCCGCATCACCCATTACTCTAGACAGAAAATCTAAAAGCACACTTTAGTCCACAAACTATAAAAGGTTATATGATTATTTCTAAATGAAAAGGGCAATTATCTGCACATGAGCCAAACCACAAGAGGGTAAAGTGCAATTTGTCCAAAAATCAAACTCATATATTAGACACTTGACTATTTACCAATCAATGAATATGTTAGCAAATGTTCGTCAATCTTGACTCCATGTTCGCTAACAATTTGATCATCAAATAGGACGTGGCGATAATTCAAGAAGAGTCGTTGAAGTGTTCGCAACTAGTAGATGGTTGCTCCAGATCGTAAATGGTGACTCAAGGTTGACAACGACGACTCAAGATCGACAAATGTAATGGAAGGGTTGTTGATGTTTGGCCAGCAAGTCGGGGGTGATATTTTTTGCCACCAAAGAGAAGGTGGATTTCATTAGTCAAATGATGGGGATTTAATTAGTCAAATGACGGCGGTGTGCACATGATCTGACATCTAAACGAGCAATTCTAAAGGATGAACTTATTAAGTTGCCAAATTACCAATGATGAAAAGTTAGATGCTTCTAATATCATAACCCACAACACCCAAAAACTTGACATGCTTTTCAACTTAACACATGATGGCAGACTAACGTGGGAGATGACGTTACTACATAGAAGTGCTCCATGACAAACTTGTGGCCCTTTGATGTCTTCCTGAGTAGTTGGTTTTTGTTAACTCTAATGCCTATGATCATGATTCATGACTTGAAACTTTCTATTACTTTTCTATGCAACCACCCATATTTTGCAACATTATGCTACTTGGGATGCTTACTATATATATACGAGCAGACTAGTGCACAAGCCGCATAGTGGAAGAAGCAGCACATGCAAGCATATGAAGCTCGTGACATCTATATCGGCAATGAAAAGGGCTGAATGCACTATCCCCAAATATTACCTTTGGCAGAGCACTTCAGTGACGCATATTGATTGCCTTTCCTTTACAAACAAACAATATATATACTTATATATGTATGTAATAAAGCAAGATTCAATAAAAAACAGATAAAGATGAAGCAATAGGTGATTAGTTGCAGAGGCAGCCTCCACTGCTATTGTTGCAAGGATGGGAGGAGAAGATGAATTATATATATACTAGCGGTCCGCACAAACGACGAGTGTGCAACTCAAGAAAAAACAAAATTATAAAAATAATAAAAAAGAAAAATACAAATATAATGTGTGTTAATCAAGTGGCAAGGGCTTTTATTATTAAACCCAAGCTCATGAATTTGAGGCCTGTACTCCTCTTTTGCATAATTTTTACAAAAATTCCCAATATAGGGGTATTTTAGAAAAACCAAAAATATGAGATAAAAAGTGTGAACACCACCAGCAATCTACCCTTTAGATATTAGGATAGATGTATATATATCTATATTGATTCTGTCTCATAAGGTTTATATAATGGAATGTTAATACTTTTTCGAATCTGGGCAGTGGATGATTAAAGTAGGAGTGCATAGTTTTAATGGTTGCTTGTATATGTTTTACAATTTTATGACAAGCTTGTCATGAATTATTGCAAGGTTGTTATGGTGATTATCATCACATCATGTATCTCATACACTGCCCATTTCACTCTCCGAAACAAACCATGATACCATGTATCACATATCCTGCCCATTTCAGTCTGAAACAAACTTGGGATTGGATAGAATTTTTCGATCCCCTCATAATTTGGGCCAATCCACACATGATGTGATGGAATACACAATAAAAGTGATTGATAATCCAATGACTAACCATCCTAAGAACTAGTCCCGCCTAATCCTTAATGTGCTGCATGCTAGCTTATATTTATTTTTCTACATACCAAGAAACCAAACAATAGCACCTGTGTTTCCCCAACCAAAAAATGAGTAACAGGAAAACAAATGAGATTCAAATCAATCCAAGACAATCGGAGGGGAATTTAATAATCTGTTCTCCATCCAATGAGAAATTTAAGCTTGACAAATTTAAAACGATTTATTTTCAGGGTTAGTTTCACTTTTATCCCCTAAACTATCACTATTTTGTCTATTTCATCCCTAAACTATAAATTTCATCCCTAAACTATAAATTTCATCTAGTTAGTCCCCAAAGTTTCTTAGAGAAAGATTATATAAATCAGTAGCCTAATTTGATGGTTAAAAAGTCATTTTAAAGTATAAACAATTTAACCATGTAACCAAACACTTATCAAACTGATTGTGGGGTGTAGTTTGCTCAAAATAGTTTTAAAAATAAATGAGGGTTTGAAAGTAAGATTTAAGATGACCCTTTTACCCAACAAATCAAGCTTCAGCAGTTACTGATTTGTACAATCTTCTTCAAATGGACCACATAAACAAAAATTACAAACTTTAGATACTAATAAATAAAACTAACAGTTTAGGGATGAAATAGAAAAAACGGTAATGAAATTTTAACCCTTATTTTCCCACAATTTCTCGAAATCCAAACAATCAAAGGAAAAAAAACTATCTACGGAACCGAATAGAACAGGCAATGAAATGGCATTTGAATGTTACCCGAGTGCTTGTAAGAGTTGAGGTTGAAGAGGTTGTTGCTCTCTTTGCTGAACCGCACACTCGCAGTTCCGTTACCGAACTCCTTCACAAGAAAGGAGTTGTTCCTCTTCACGATCTCCCATATCAGAGGCCCTGGAACAGTCGCCATTTCCACACCTCCAAACACTGCATCCACAAGTTATTTAGAGACATAAACATATATAGCTATACAAACCTATATATTTATATATATAGAGAGAGAGAGAGAGAGAGACCAAGGAGCAACTTGGGTTTCAATGGCTTCTTCTGGGAGATTTTGGAGCGAGCAACAGGAGCAGATGAAGTTAATTGCAAATATATACTTGGTTTTTGAAACCCTAGGTTATGTATTGGGAACGCATGAGAGAAAAGAAGAAAAAAAAAATACTTGAGTTACGAGAGAAAAGAAAAAGAAAATAAATGATTGTAATTTTTCTCTTTTTTATTTAGGTAAGGAAGAAATAAAAGAAAAAAAATAATTGTGATTTCTTATTCTTATTTGATTAGAATTCATTAAGAGAAAAGAAAAAATATTACTTTATGTTATTTTACCAAAATAACATTTTTATATTTTCAATCATTTTATTTCTTTTATTTTTATAGAGATAAAATTGGTATTGTGAAAATAGTGATTTATTTTTTCTCCCAATCTCTCCACTTTTGGAAAGATTAAAAATGAAACTTATAAGAGAAATGAGTTTCTCTCAATTTCTTCCCATTTCTTTCCATTTAGGTTATCCAAACAAGTAAGAGAAATATATATCTCTCCATTTCTTTTCTTTTCTCTCCAAATCACTCAATCCAAACATAACTGTATAGTGCTAGAGTGCCGAGCAAGATCCCCTTCTCCTTGTCTTCTCTACTTCATCCCTTCATTGTAATGGTCAAGATTGACTCTAAGAGAATTGAACAGTCCAAATCACTTTATTAAAAAATAATAAAAGTTGAAAAATAATATTTTTGAGATGATATGGATCATTAAATTTTCATAGAGTAAATCTTGATCATTGTAATGAGGGAGTCAAGTAACAAAAGGAAGGAGAGAATCTTAGAGTGCCACCCCATCAATAATTTTGAATTCTCATTTTTAAATTTTTTTTACTTACAATAATAATTTAAAATAAAATTATTTTTAAAAAAAATTTACTTTTTAGAAAATTTTACATTTTCGTTTTTTTTTTTTGTATATTTTTGTTTTCATTGATTTTTTTTAATATTTTAAAATTTTTTTTTAATATTTAGATACATCTAACATAAATATACTTAAAAGTATAATATTTGTGAATTTTTTTAAAAAAAAAATTCACAAAATACCAAAAATATGAAAAATAAAAAAAAAACTAAAATTCATTATATTTTTCATATTTTTGTATATTTATTAATTTTTTTAAAATGTTTTTTAACAAATATTTTACTATTTAAATATAGGGTTAATTACACTAATAGTCACTATAATTTGGGACTTGTGTCACTTTGGTTCTTAACTTTTCAATTGTGACACATTTGACCCTAAATTTTGAATCTTGTTCCAAATAAGGACAATTGAAAATGGAAAATGAGTGGGAGCACTACTAATTAGGTGGCAGTGGGTCCTACAGTAATGATGTGATGTTTTGGTCTTTGAGTTGTATTTTTTTTTTTTTTAACTTTTTTAATACATTAGTGCTATTAGTGGTGGTGTTTTTAGTGGGATGAATCATTGTTGATTGAAAATATTATTAGATTTTTCAAGGGTAAAATCATCAATTTGATAAAATATAAACTAATTTGACAAAAATAAATGTCAAAAAAATATTTTTAATTTTTTAAAAATTATTTTTATCCACCAATGATAAAATTATGTAAAATTAATAAAAATTACATGATTAATTTTTTAAAATTAATTTTACATGATCATCATCCAAACACATAATAAAAATTAATTTAGTAAAAAAAATAAATAAATGTCTAAAAGATTTATCAATTTTACATAATTTTATTTTTAGTAGGTAGAAATAATTTTTAAAAATTCAAAACTATTTGTTTGACATTTATTTTTGTCAAATTAGTTTATATTTTCTCATATTGACAATTTTACCCTTGAAAAATCTAATTATATATTCAATTGTCCTTATTTGGAACAAGATTCAAAATTCATGGTCAAATGTGTCACAATTGAAAAGTCAGGGACCAAAGTGACACAAGCCCCAAACTATAGGGACTATTTGTGTAATTTGCCTTTAAATATATCTAAGTAATGTGCATCTAAAAAAGCTAAAAAAAATACTTAAAATTTTAAAAATATTCACTAAAAATAAAAATAAAAAATGAAAAACAAAAAACTCTATCTCTAGAAAATTAAATTCACAAAACTAAAACCAAATACACTAATTAATTTTGAAACACTCCATTTTACAATTAAGCCCATACACCTACTACATCATGAATTAGGATTATTGAGAGCACCCACCTCCATTACTACCCATCCATCTTTCCCAAATCTCACATTTAAAATTTACCCACCCTCAAAACCTTGAAAATCCTTTAGAGGCAATATTCCGGCAATAACGGTGGCAACCATTTGATTACCTACACTTCTCCGGTAATGATTGAATAGAAGTTTTTTTGTCAATCACAACTCCATGAGACGAGAGAAGTACAACAATAAAAACTCATATGAGGTTTATAACTTTGATGGTGTTCTTAACTCAGAGGAGATTGGCTTTGTAAAAATAAGTATCTTGAAAAAAAATGAAAAAGTAATAAAAACTGTTCGTCATTTTTCGGGACTGAACTCCCAAACATATGATCGAAATTCGAGAATACAGGGCTGAACATTGTTTTTTTGTTCAGGAATAAGTAATCGAAAATTTATTATTTGTTCGAAAATAGATAACTGAACATTATTTATATGTTTATATATATATATAGAGAGAGAGAGAGAACGCGCGAGCATACAAACTCTGTTAATGATTAAATCGAATAAAATGATGAGGTGGCAGAGATAGCAATTCGTGGGTTTTGTTAGAGTTTTAGAAGAGAGGTTTTTTGTGGTGTGCATTTAATTAAATTGGTGAAATGTCTTTACAAGAATAATTTTGGCATTATTTGGGGAAAGAAAAGAAATTTTAAGAATTTTAAAATTTATAAGTGAGAGTTCAACAAAATAAAAAGTCTAAAATAATTGACGGAGTGTTAATAGCAACTCATAGTACTACTACTTGATTACTGATATTGCACCTCTCTTTTCATATTTGACGCTCATGTCCTTCAAAACTTGTAGACAAAAAATTTACGAGAAATTATACTTTTGCCCTTTTTATATTTATCATTTTTTCATATTGGCTTTTAAAAAAAAATTTCCCTTAATTTGACTTTTCACGTTTCAATTTTTAAAAAAAAATTTATTCTTAAAATTAATTTTTGTCCAAAATTAAATAGAAAATTCTACATTGACAATCACGTGATATGAAATAAATAATATTAGAGTAATACAACAAATCTACCTTTATCATCCCAGAAATTATTCAGAAATTAATTTTCATTACACCACACCCCATATTTGACTATCTTCTTCCTCCTTCATCCGACTGCAATTTCTGGTAAGCCCTCCACCTCTGTCTCTCTGCAATTTTCCCTTCTATGTTTGTAACGGCCCCAAAATACATGTCACAATTATCTCTATTTAATTATGCGTTAATATGAATTAATTTGAGAATATCTGTCTAAATTGGAATAGTATCTGTTGGGGCTACGACTTCGGAACTGAAATTGACAACTTTAATGGGTTCAGAAACCGAAATTGAGTACATGGATATGCTAATGGGATTTTTTAGAGCCATTTGGGAAATTTAACTAAAAATTGATTTCATCTGATTCGCTAAGTCATTTTTGGCTCTCACTATTTAATTAAGTTTAGAAATAGATATTTATGTATATATGAGATATGAGCTCATTTGAGTCAACAAAAAAAAGAAGAAAAATCTAGAGAAAGAGTGAAGAGAGAGAGTTCTAGAGAAAGAGGGAAACTAAGAGGAATATGTAGAATTTAAAATTGACTAGGTCAACATGTAATTTAGAATTATTAAAATTTTTTGGTAGATTTAATTAAAATCAGATTCGGAACCAAATAATTAGAATAAAATATTTGTAATTGAATAGCTTAATCAATGATTAATTTCTCTTCACTAATTGAGCTTATATATGGCTAATTGATTCTAGAACTCACTCATATTATACACTCCCTCATCTTCCTTGAGCTCAACAAACGTGAGAGAGAGAAAGAGAGAGACCAAAGGAGGGGATTAAATTTAAGGAGATAAGGGAAAATTGCTAAAGATTGCTAGAAGAATTGAAGGGAATTGGTGATAGTGAGCAAGAAATTACTAGAATTCAAGGTTAAGGTAGGAATTCAACTCTTCATTTATGAATTTGAGTTAAATCAAGAAATTAGAAGATTAACATGAGAATTGAGCTTGGATGGTAGAAAAGAAGAGTATTCCATGCATGCATGTCCATTTCATCGCAATTTGAGTTTGATTTCAAAGAATTCTCACATGCATGTGTTCATTTTGAGTTTGTTTTGAGACTTCATGTAGTTTCATACCAAATTACCTCAATAGTTCATGTTTTGAAAGCAAGGAATTCATATCATTGCATGCATGTCATGTATTCAAGTTTCAAGTTTTGCTGTTGAACAATTCACATGCTTTTGGGCTTTGATTTTGCGAAATAGCTTTCAATTCATGAAGTTCTATGAGTTTACAAGTGTTTTCTTAAGTATTGGCCCAAAAGAATGTGTTTTGATGCCTTAAGATTGTGTTTTGAACTTGCATATGAAATCTGGAAATTTCATAATTTAGTCGCACCGCTTGAGCGACCAAAGCTTCGCTCGAGCGTAAAATTTGAGCTCTCAGAAGTTTTACAGAGTTTGGGGGTTGGCTCGAGTGACCAAAGTTGTGATCAAGCAACCAAAAGTTGGCTCGAGCGTAAATTGAGAGCTCCCAGTACTTTTACAGACTTTGCAGACCTCTCGAGCGACCAAAGCTTTACTTGAGCGAACTAGCCTATTTTCAAAAATGTGGTTAAGTGTTTCAAAGTTCATTTTTGCATCCCATTACATCTAAGGCATTCCTAGGCTATGTTTAAGCTACAATAATGAGGATAAGAGTTAGAAACACACGCTAAGGAAAAAGAATGATAAGTTCAACACCTTTGAGACGTGTGTCCAATGTGTATATGTTACGCATTTGTGTAGGTCACGTGTTATAGTCTGCCTGTTCAGTCTGTTCTATTCAAGTGATTTGTCATACTCCTAGAGTTATCTATGAGTAACAACTCTGTAAAGCTATATTTGATTATACGTATTTTTCTAACTGAAATGATATGATTTGTTTTTTGAAATGCTATTTTATGAATCTTGAATGAATGTCCATTTTTCTTAAATATATCATGGCATCCTTAGATCACGTGGCCCCCGTCCGGTGATAACAATATCATGGCATATGTTCGTATGGCCCTCGCCCGAGGGTAACAATACCATGGCCAATATACAGGTGGCCCTTACCCGGAGGTAACAATGTTGTGGTCTATGTTTGTGTAGCCCTTGCCCGGGGGTAACAATACCGAGGCCTATGTTTACATGGCCCTCACCTGGGGGTAACAATACCATGGCTATATGTGCATAAAGATGTTGACTTTTATGGTCGTCGGTACCGACTATGTATATGGATCTTTATAACCAATCTGATTTGTTAGCTAATGGATGTACCACGTATAACTGTTTATGAAATATGTGCAAGTGTGTGAATCTAAATCTGTTTCTGATATGAACTCTGATTTCTGAATCTATTTTGGACATCATTCATAAACTCTTTACTTTGTTGTTATTCACCGGGCTCCAGCTCACTGTATTATTTATGTATATAGGTGATTAGGCACGGGACCAGGCCTAAGTTGCTAGCCTGGAGTTCTGTTTTGGTCAGCCAACCACTGTGTCTCCCAAGGAGGTTCCCGAATTGAGAAGTGGTCAAGTTTGGTGAACCATGTTTAAGACTTTTGTTTTATTTTGTTTTGTCTGAACAAGTTTATGTATTGTCTGTGTATTGGGCTAATACTCTTTTTGGTTTATCTGTATATAAGTTGACGTCATATATGTAAATATAAGTTTGAAATTTTTTGTCCCATATACATCTACACAACTCTATGGACATTGAATTTAAATAATTGCTTCTCATATCTCCTTAATTTTACTAATCTGTTCAAAGGCCTTCTGTAATTCCATGATTACTGACTGGTTACGATGATAAACCTATAGGGGTGGGTTTGGGTCATGACACCTTCCCAACCACAGTGATCACATTTCAAACTTTCAACTTTCTTTGCAGAGTTTTTGTTGTCTTTTTGATCTCGAGCATTTTGATTTTCTTTTACAGAAATCGCGGCAACATCTGCAAAGGTAGACTTATAGGAGGCCACTTCTCGTCGACATTCCTTTTGAAGCACCAATGAATATGCTCAAGTAACAGAAGGAAATGGATCCATGAATAAAATCTGTCCACAAACCGCTAAATATGATCGTTAAGACCCATTGTCCTCTTATCTTTGTTAATATTGAAAAGATTCCTTCATTACACCACAAGTGCAAGAAGGTACTGGACAAAGGGCAGATAACTCATCCCATAACCCTTTTAGATTGGTAAAATATGTCACCATAGACATGTTGTCTTGGATAAGATTGTGAATTTCTCGCTCAATTTGAAACACATGTGGACTGCTAATTTGGGAGAAACGTTCTCTCAATTCCACCCAAATTTCATAAGCAAGATTACAATAGATCACACTTGGACATATCTCCTTTGAAAGAGAATTCAATATCCATGACTTTACCATATTGTCGCGGCGAATCCATTGTTGCAATTCGCCCGCTGCGAAACTGTTCGGTTTTGGTATAGATCCATTAATGAAGGCAACTTTGTTCTTTGCACTCAACACCATTATCATGGCACAACTCCATGTACTGTAATTAGTTTCACCCAGGGGTTGAGAGACCAACACAACTCCTGGATGATCAGAGTGACGGAGATATAAAGGGTGGCTTGGATACCATGAAAAGGTTTGGTCACCAAGAGCTTATTGCTCTGATACCATGAAAAGAAATGAATATAATATAGAAGACTTTTTACACATCTTTACATTACATATGCTGAGATATATATAGACAAGAAAAGTATAATCACATTCCTATAATCATGCCTATCATATCCCTATAATTATGCTAGCCTACAATCAAGCTTTACAATTACAGCAAGTAACCATATTTTCCTTGTGCACTAAATCAAAGCCACAAATCATGTAAGGTTGACTTGATTATCTTTAACAACCTAGGTAATAGTTTGTCCTTGAGCCTTGTTTATCGTCATTGCAAAACACAAACGAATTGGAAATTGTGTACGCTTGAATTGAAAAGGATAATACTCGTTCTCAGCTGCTCAATGAGAAGGGCTGTTATATATTAATGTAACAAATTAACCAAAAGAAATTAGTAAGAAGGCTTGTTCAATGATTTAATTATGTTGAACTTCAATGCATTAAGTATGCCATTAAACCAATGCCCGTAGGTGGCTATTTTATTTCGAATTTTATCTCGAAAAGTGAATGTATGGTATAAATTTAAAATTAGTGAAATATAGGTTACACCCACAATGAATGTAGTTTATTAATTAATTTTTCTGAGTAATTTCTAGATATATTTTATGAATGTTGGCTACATATTTTGTATAAGCCAATCACAGTTCGACACGTGGCAGGATGGGGGCCATACGGGAAGACAATTCGAATCTTTAATCATAATCGCACACGCGGCAGTTAGTATTGGTTATTGTGGATCTGCATAACACTGGATCAGCAAAGAGATGCAAAATGACGTGGCTTCAACCGTGATCCATATTTAAATTCAAAATCATGAGAGAAGCCTAACTGCAAATAAGGCATAATGGAGCTAATTGTAAGGCAACATGATCAGCAATCATAAAGGGATGGTTCGATGGTTAGAACTGCATTTCGATGGTTAGAACTACATTTCGATGGTTGCCATTGAGAAATATAAATAGCAGAGAAGGCCCCAGAAAGCGCCCCAGACTCAGATCCAAAAAACCAGTGTTATTCTACTTTATTTCATTTCCAGTTTTTACATTTCTTGTTCTTTACATTTCTGTATTTCAATTCCTGCACTGCACTTCGTTCATAGGAGTAGTTTCAAGTAATTTGCTGCTGTAAACCTCTACAAGGCTGAATTGGATCTTTGTAAGTCTTTCATTTACTTAATGAAATGCTACAATTGTTCTTTATTTAATCATTGTTTATTCAATTCTCCTAAAACAAAGCCACTAGTAAAAGTCCTCTTCATTGAGGTTGAAAGAACTAAAACACAATCGTCTGATAATTGGTTAGCAATTAATATTCTGTGAGGACTGATTGATCCTTGCTGGCACGCTCACAATTACAATAATAACCTTCGAAAGCCAAAAAAGCCAACATACATTTTTGGTATGCCCAGTGGGACTCATTAAAATGGCTAGACGTAGGAGACAAGGAGAAAATAAACGCCTGGAAGAAGGCGTAGAAGGAGAGGTAGAAATACCTAATCCAGAGGATAATATGATGACACATCCTATGGAAGTACCTATTTTATCAGACCCTATGGTCGAACAGACCAGCACTTCGGAACAAGTACCACATGTTTAGAGTATTGGACGAGGCCAAGGAATTGGACCATCCACTGCTCCATCTACTCAGCCAATGAATCCATGGGGAGGCTTAGTAGATGCCATGGGACAGCAGTTAATGAACACAATGGAAAGATGGGCAACATCCTTTTTGGATTGAATGAATACTCATCAACCAACTAACGCAAGGCACATAGAGGAAGTTACAAATGTCCCTCAGCAATGATTGGCTAGAGATAAAGAGCCTATGCAGAGTAATGGACATACTAATGGTCAAACTAGTAACCAAAACTATGAAAGACCATCACCTCAGTCTTGGTATGAGCCTCTTTCAAGGCCTACAACAAATCAAAATGCCTCCTTACTTAACAGTGAAGCCATGCAAATTGGTGGATCTGGCCCAACACAAGAGAATGGCATAAGGATGTTTCCAAATCCCATGTTCGAAGCCATACCTGGCACAAGGGGGTTCAATAATCCCTTGTTCGAATTTATACCCGAGGAGTTGGAAGGGTTTCCTGCAACTAGAAGAGACACAACACCTATTCCAACACTTTTCGCAGGTCCTTTCGCTGAACAGGCTCAGAATGGTCACCCATACCCTCAACAGCAGCCAGCACCACAGGGACAACCAGTCCCAAACATACCGCCTTAAAGACTAAAAGGACCCCAGGTACAAGGTTGTCCACCAAATCCTGTGTTTGTTCCTCCAGTAGTGGTTCAACAAGCACAAAATATGGTTCCTAGGGACCAAATTGCTGATATTGTTAGAGAGATGTGTGAACCAATGGCTCAAGGGATTCAAACTCCTGTGTACAGGAAGCCATATCCAGAATTGGTAGATAGGGTACATGAATACCCAAGAGGATTTAGGATACCAGACTTTGCTCTTTTTTATGGAAATGGAAACTAGTCAACGGTTGAACATATTGCTAGGTTCGCTGCTCAATGTGGTGAATTTACTAATAATGACTACATGAAGTTAAGACTATTCCCAAATTCTCTTACTAGGGCAGCCTTCGTATGGTATATTAACTTTACACTTGGCTCTATTCAGACTTGGCAACAAATGGAGGAGGCATTTCATACTCAATTCTTCCAAACAGAGCCAGAAGTTTCCATGGCAGACTTGGCAAGGTTGAGTCAAAGGCCTAATGAAAAGGCTGCTCAATTTATTGCCAGATTCAAAAAAGCATGAAACAAATGTAGGATCATCTTACCAGAGCCAGAATCCGTGAGATTGGCTCAAAACAGTTTAGAGTTTAGGCTTCGAAAGAAGTTTGACTCAACTGAGTTTAGAGATTTAGTGGAACTAACCTATAAAGTGTCTAGGTAAGAAGCATTACTAGAGGAAGAATAATATCGAAGTAATGCATCATACAAGACGTATTATAGAGATCCTAATTATGAGATTGATGCAGCAGAGATTGTAGGAAAAGAACCTGTGATCTGTGAAGTATTAATTCATAAAGACACAACAATTGACTAGTAGTTTAAAAAGAAAGATCTTCATAGGAAATACTCTTTCGATTTAACAAAGGCAGATGACATTTTTGATCATCTGCTTGAGGCCAACTTCCTGAAGTTACCAAAAGGAGTCAAAATTCCGTCTCTAGAGGAACTTAAAGGAAAAGTGTAATTTAAATGGCATCATTCTTGGTCTCACTCAACTTAAAACTGCATTGTTTTTTGAGACAGGATCCAAGAGCAGATTCGAAAGGGGAGTTTAAAATTCCCAACTAAAGCAGAAAAGCCATGGGGATTGACACTAATCCGTTCCCAGAAATTGGAGAAGTGGTAGCCAATGTTATTGTGCCAGACTTCCAGAACTTGTCCTTGAAAGAATTGGAAGAGGTCAATGTGCAAATGCATGTTGCCACCCAGACCACTGTCGAAAGTTGCTAGAAGTTTAACAGTTGTTGGACAAGGTGTTGCAGGCCAGAGGGAAGACTTTGATGAAGAGACACAGGATGATGATGCTTTAGAGGCAGCTGTCATGCAAAGGATGTGTCCCAGATGTAGACTGAGCTACAAGTGGTTGAAAGGGCTTCCGATTGATGGCAAGCAGTACTATAAGGATGTGCAGAGGCGTCCTAAACCAACCAGTGCTTATAACAAAAGGTCATATCCAACTGGTATTAGGCAGCAGCCATCAATGGCTGAGCCAATAACCACCAGAATGCACTTCAAGGGCAAGAGACCTGTACATGAATTCAGACCACCCAACTATTACAGAATAGAGGGCAATTGTCCTGAAAGGAGGCCTGAAATAGGCTCAGATTATGGGATCAAAGCCAGAGATTGGCCCCCTAGATCAGCATCACGCAAGAGGAAAAGTGGCCACCTTCATGGAAAGCCTGAATTAGGCCCAAAGTAGGGAGTTAGGGCCAAGCAGTGGCCTTCACAACCAGCTTCGAAATTGGCTTCGAATGAAGAAAGAGGTAGCACGACAACTGAGCTAGTGAGTTCATGGGTACCTGGAGTTCCAGATTGTTTTGTCATGTAGAACAAACCTAGGAAAATGTCTACCCAGAGAAATGTTGTTGGAGACCAAGGTAGGATGATTAAACCTCCTTTGGTAGCTCCAAACAATTAGGTATTACTAAAGCATCCAAAAACAAAGGAACCAAATATGGTCCCGGTGATTTCTAGATCCCAAAGAAGGAAGATCCAGTGAAGGTACACTCAGTACTAGAAGGATCTGAAAGAAAGTGGAGGAAGCTCTTCATTGGTCCAGTCAAAGGGTCAGACAGAGGGAAAGAAAAGTCCAAAGTCATATCATAGTCCCAACTCAGCTCCTCAAGATAAAATGAGTTGCAGCAGGGAGCAATTGGCCAAAGTTCATTCTGAACTGAAGGCCAAAGAAAGATCTAGTTTGGCAGGATTGGGAAAGGCTTTGATGAAGAGTGATAGTGACACAGAGGGAGAAGTTGGCCTAGGCCAAAGGAAGGAGATGGTTGAGGAAGAAATGTTTGAAACCTTCATGGCTGAACAGACATTTTTGGTTGAAAAGCCAGCAGAAACAGGCCATTCGAAGAAGTTTGTTAATAATGAAGTACCAGAATGCAGCATGGAAGATGCTTCTGAAGTAATTGAACAAGTTGGCCAGGAGAATAAACAGGTACAGCCAGCCATCTAATTTGGCTTGTTTCCTCCAGTATCAGTGAATATGGTACATATACTACCATAGGAATTCCAAGCTGAAGATGAGAACCAAGAGGGTCAAGAAATTGGCCCAATTCCAGTTTCTAGTGAAGACTCACAAATGAGTATGGTGCAAGATGAATCTGAAGTGGCCATACTAATGGAAACTGGAGATGAGGGTAAGGAAGAGGTGAATATTAACCTCTCATATGTTTTTGAGTATCCTACGACATCCATGACATAGCATGTCAAACCCTTGTATATCAAGGCCTTCTTTGATGGGATACAGATGAATCGGGTATTGGTAGACAATGGGGCAGCAGTGAACCTACTTTTGAAGTCTTTTTTGAAGAAACTAGGAAAGAGGAACCCCAGACTAATCCCAACCAGTACAACCTTTACTGGCTTCGCTGGAGACAAACAGATGGCTCAAGGCATTTTGCCCATCAACTTGAGTGTGGGAACCAGAGACTGTATGACTGCATTCTTCGTTATTGACAGCAATGCTAAGTACAATGCTTTACTTGGTAGGGATTGGATTCACACCAACAAATGTGTGCCTTCCTCTCTACATCAGAAAATAATGATGGCCCTGGGCAGTGGAGAGACAGAGGAAATCAATGCAGATCCTCAATCCTTCATAGCTTGTGCAGATTTTGCAGAGGCCAAATTGTATACTGAAGGAGTGGCACCACTCAGTGTACTGAGGAAACCTAATGGGTCAGCTGAAGTGACGATTGATGAGGAATTAGCACACCTGAAGCACTTAGTTCAAGAAAGTGCTGATGAGGAGTTTGTCACCAAAGATGACAATGATGCCTAGTTGTAGGCAAAAAGATGGCACACAAGAGGCCAGATCTTTGGCTTTAATTAAGTTCTCAATATTGGACATAAAATTAATAGTCCAGAAGGTGCAGAGGTAAGAAAAAGAAGCCATGGCAATTGGTTGTAAGCAGGAGCAGCAATAGATCAGGGTTTTGGCCTTGGGTAAATATTGTGCATTGGATATTGAAACAAAAGTCCAGAAGATAGAGGAAGAAGAAGCCTTGTGGACAGACTTTGTCTATGAGGAGGAGGGCAAAGAGGTTGAATCAAAGAAACTTGAGGCAGGACAAAGCAAAGAGATTGCTTCAAAGGTAAAAGAAATAAAAAAAGAAGCATCAGCAAGTCCTCAGATGCAAGACCCTTTGGAAGAAGTGAACTTGGGGGAAGATTCTATACAGCAGCCCACCTATATAAGTGCTTGGTTGAATGCTCTTGACAGGGACCAGTTGTTGGTGGTCTTGAAAAGATATAAAGATTGTTTTGCATGGTCTTATAATGAGCTACCAGGGTTGGATAGATCATTAGTGGAACATAGGCTCCCTACGAGGCCTAATTTCAAGCCATACAAGCAAAAATAAAGAAGGATGAGTCCTGAAGTGATTCAGAAGGTCAAGGAAGAAATCCTTAGGCTCCTCAAGGCAGGCTTTATTAGGACAGCCAAGTATGTTGAATGGCTATCCAATATTGTGCCTGTAGTTAAGAAGAATAGTAAAATGAGGGTATACATCGATTTCGAAAATCTGAATCTAGCAACTCTAAAAGATGAGTATCCTATGCCCATAGTAGATTTATTGGTAGACAGTTCAGCAGGGCATCAAATTTTATCAATGATGGATGAGCACTCTGGTTATAACCAAATCTGCATTGCATAAGAGGATATCCATAAGACAGCATTCAGATGTCCTGGGAATATTGGCACCTTTGAATGGGTTAAAATGCCATTTGGTCTGAAGAATGCTGAAGCTACATATCAAAGAGCTATGAACACTATCTTTCATGATCTCATTGGAGGATACTTAGAGTCCTACATTGATGATATTGTAGTAAAGTCCCAATCCATGGAGGAACATTTGTTTCACTTGGAGGCAGCTTTTGAAAGAATGAGAAAGTTCAAGTTGAAACTCAATCCTCTCAAATGTGCTTTTGGCGTATTAGCTGGAAACTTCTTGGGCTATGTAGTACACCAGAAAGCAATACAGATTGATCAGAATAAAGCCAAAGCCATCATTGAAGCCAGACCTCCATCAAGTAAGAAAGAAGTACAAAAGTTCCTTAGGCAGGTTAATTTTCTTCGAAGATTTATTTCTAATACTGCAGGAAAAACTAAAGTATTTTCTTCCTTATTAAGGTTAAAGGATGAAAAGGAATTTGTATGGTCAGCAGAGCATCAAACTACTTTCGAAGGAATCAAAGCCTACTTGGCCAAACCTCCAGTGTTGATGCCACCAAGGGGTGACAAGCCCTTGAAGTTGTATATTGCTGCAGCAGAAGACTCATTGGGAGTTTTCCTAGCCCAGGACAATGGAGAAGGCAAAGAGCAAGCAGTTTATTACCTTAGTAGGTTTCTAAATTCTTGTGAATGTAAATATTCAGCAGTAGAAAAGTTATGCCTTACATTGTATTTTGCTGCAATGAAATTAAGATACTATCTTTTGCCTACAAATGTCTTGGTAATTGCAACCACAGATTTGGTTAAATATATGTTATCTAGACCTATGTTGAGAGGAAGAATTGGCAAATGGATTCTAGCTTTATCAGAATTTCATCTAGAATATGTTCCCCAAAAGGCAGTAAAAGGACAAGTTTTGGCTAATTTCTTGGCAGATCATCCATGTTAAACAGAAAGTCAAGAAATAATGGAACTTGGTATGGTTAGTGTTGAGTCATGGCAAATGTGGTTCGATGGATCAAAAGCCAATGGTCTAACTGGAATTTGTGTGGTGATTAAGTCACCACAAGGGGTAGAAACCAAACATGGTTTCAGAGTGGATGAAATTACTTGTTCCAATAATCAAGCTGAATATGAAGCTTTAATAGTGGGACTGGAAATACTTATTGGATTACAAGCACATGCAGTTGACATATTTGGAGATTCTCAATTGGTAGTTAACCAGGTGAAAAGAATTTTTAAATGTCAAAGTGTAAGTATGTTGCCATACTATGTTGTTGCATTACATCTGTTGTCTCAATTTCAGATAGCAAATGTAACTTATGTCCCAAGATTCTTGAATAATAAAGCTAATGATGTGGCCCAGAAAGCTTTGAATTTCAAGAGAAGAGACAATACTCAATGGAACATAAGTCAAACAACATATCAAAAGGTAATACCGCCTTTGAATAAAAGGAATATGGTCTTAGAAGTTAATCATAATGACTTACAAGAGTAAGGTTAGAGGCATCCAATAATGCAGTATCTAGCTGGCCCATCGTGGAAAGCTAGCAGAAAAATCAAATTGCAGTTTATGCAATACATAATGTATGGTAATGCTCTCTACAAAAGGGGGGCAGATGGGTTATTATTGGAATGTTTAGGTCCAAATGAAGCATTGACAGCCATGGCTGAGGTTCATGAAGGCATCTGTGGCACTCATCAGCCTGGTGTGAAGATGAGATGGCTGCTTCGAAAGCATTCTTGCTATTGGCCAACCATCCTTAAAGATTGCATAGAATATGCTAGAGGTTGCCAAGCATGCCAGAAGCATGGCGCAATAAGACATGTACCCACAACTGATCTACATGCAGTTATGAAGCCTTGGCCATTTAGG
Organism: Camellia granthamiana; assembly: GCA_036172215.1. Taxonomy (NCBI): domain Eukaryota; kingdom Viridiplantae; phylum Streptophyta; class Magnoliopsida; order Ericales; family Theaceae; genus Camellia; species Camellia granthamiana. The sequence continues at coordinate 40,133,933 of CM069906.1, read as the reverse complement.
GGATGGGCTTTGGACATGATAGGGAAAATACACCCACCCTCTTCGAAGCATCATTGTTTCATCTTAGTGGCCACAGATTACTTCACTAAGTGGGTTGAAGCTAAGCCATATAAGGCTGTAGATCAGACCGAAGTTATTGGATTCATTAAAGATCTGATTCACAGATTTGGCATCCCACAAACTATAACTGTTGATAATGGGACTGTATTTGATGGGAAGATGGCAAAGTCTTTTGTGGCAGAGTTTTGAATTAGCCTTGTTAATTCCACACCTTATTATGCACAAGCCAATGGTCAGGCAGAATCATCTAATAAATCTTTGAAGAAAGGAATACGAAAAGTTGTGGAAGACAATCCGAGAGATTGGCATAACTTACTATTGGATGTCTTATGGGCTTACAGGACATCTCCAAGATCAAGTACAGGAGTTACTCCTTATGCCTTAGTATGTGGGCATGATGCAGTATTACCTGTAGAAATTAACATCAAGTCCTTAAGGGTGAGATGCCAGGATCAGTTAATTCCTAAACAGTATCATCAGAGTATGTGCTTGGAATTAGAAAATATAGATGAAGCTAGAATTCTGGCATTAAATAACATTCTTTTCCAAAAGAAAAAGGCAGCCAAAAACTATAATAAGAAGGTTAAGCATATCAGCTTTGATGAAGGTGATTTGGTATAAAAGACAATACTACCAATAGGGATTAAAAGCCATAACTTTGGCAAATGGTCACCTAACTGGGAAGGACCATGTCAAGTGCATAGAGTCTTGCCTTCGGGAGCATATCATCTGAAAAAATTGAATGGGTATGTATACCCCAAGAAGATTAATGGCAGATATTTGAAGCCTTATTTTCCAACCATATGGGAAACACAAGGAATAGAATAAATGGTAAATAAATAAGCACGAAACACTCAAAGAATAAGATAAGGATTTTATTTCATAATGAGTTGAATGCATATAGCCATAGATTGGCCTAAAAGTCAGTACAATGTTTCAGTTGTTCCTTTACAATAGATTTTCTACTCTTAAGAGATGAGAACAACTGAATGGCTATAGCCATATCTTGTTTTCGACCAGCTAGTCCTTGGTTGGTGATCTGTAGCTTAGTGGCTGTTCGATCCAAAGCCTGATTGACCGCTGATAATTATTCTTCAAGTTGAGCTTTCTTTTCCAGTAGTTGAGCTCGGAATTAGGAGACAGAGGAATGTTGCTCCTTCAATTCTGACACTTCAGCATGAATTTGAGAAATAAAACTCTGGTCTCTCAACAATTTCTCTTCTGCGACCTTGGCAACATGGCAGATGTTGACATAGAAATCAATGGTGGTCACCGCTTGAGATAAATGCCTTGAAACAGTCATGTTGGATTGCTCAATAACCTTACAGCACTGGAGGAAGCCATTCTTGATTATAGACCTTTGTAAGGCTTCGAAAGGAATCCTTGAAAAGGATGTCAGCAGCTCCAAACAACTGTCCAACTCTATTGTAGGTGAGGAAGTCCTACCACTGGAAGAAGAGCTCTCAAAAATTTCTAGAAGAGAATCAACTAGGACTAATGGCTCAGTCTCATTACTAGCTATTGGAGAGGTGGAAGGCACGTCAAAAAGACTAGCTAGTTTAGCTTCGAAGATGTCCATCTCGTCCATTGACATGAAAGGTGCAGAAAGAACTCTGGTAGAAGGAAGAAGTGACTGCATAGGAATTGGAGAAGAAGGTGAAGTATCCCTAGCAGTCTCCATAGTTTTGGCTACCAGTAGCTCGAGAGAAGAGGGACTGGAGCCGGGCAGAGATAATGGACAAGGGATTGGACGACTACTAGTGTCTTTTCTATGGAAATTAGCTATCACCGGAGATGATGTAATAACTGGAATTTCCTTAGAAGAGGAAGGAGCGGCAAGGCTTAAAGAAAGAGCAAATCGAGTAGAGTTGAAAGATACGTGAGGAAAGTATGGAGTCAAGCTAAAAGATAGGGATGCAGGAATGTTTGGCCTCAAGAAAGGCATGGAAAATATAGGGCCAGGAAGTGGGAGTATTGTCTGAATGGGCTCTACATTTTGAGGTTGTTCAACTTCAGTTGAAACTAAAGGAGTTCTTATTGGGAAAATAGGCACAGTAGTTGTCGCTACAAAAGAAGAAGTACAAAATAATGTTAAGTCTTAGTATCAACAACTTGGGAAAAGAAAGTGGAGACATGAAAGGATATTACTGGTTTCAGAGGTGGTGGCAATGATGGGAGAACTACAGAGGGAATAATGCTCAGCAGTGTATTGCCTTCTCACAGTTTCCCTTTGGGTTGCATCAGTGGCAGCTGATTTATCTTTTAGTAGTTGCTGCTGTTGCCTTTTCTCAGCTCTCTGAAAAATAATTATTTCTTTAGAGTGTTCCTCCTCTACTGCTTTGACAGCTGCCTCATGAGTGGGGTCTTCGACCAAGTCAGAAGGAAAGACAGTCATCTTCTTTCTCTTTTTTCTCTGCAGAGGTATTTCCTGCTCTTTCTCTGTCTCTTTCTATTCAATCTGGGGCTCAGATTCCTCAGAAGTGAGTATTAGTTTTCTCTTCTTTTTCTGCTGATGTTTATCCTTCAGAATAGCTAGAGCTTCAGCTCTCTTGGGGGATTCTTCTTATGGAGACCCTATACCAAGTAGTATGAACATGAAGAAAATGAACATAAAATTCTGAAAGAAAAGAAATCTGAAAATGCATACCCTTTTTCGAAGCAGCTCTAGTGACTCTGGAAAGAGGAAGTGAGACTGCAGGAATAGTTTTGGTAGCTGTAGAAGGAAAGGAGACGGTCCCAGCTTCTTTTGATTTTGCCGTAGAAGGTACACCTAGCCCTATTAGTAAATCATGAGGATGTATTGCTAGATGCACCTCCATATTAGTTGTCCACCAATTTTGAAATCTCTTTAAAGCTAAGCCGGAGAAGATGAAGGGAGTAAATTTGAACTCACTCAAGTCTTTCAACAGTTTAAATGTTACCTCCTCTAGTTTGGATTTGGATACTCTTAGATCTCTGGCTGTGAGATGGACATTCGAGAGACTGCAGAGTGGAATGGGAATTCCTTGGGTAAGCCCAAATTGCCTGGCAAATTGAGAAGGGCAATATACCTCAAATATGCACTTGTAGGCTCGAGGGTTTAAAGTACCAATGAACAGTTCCCTCGGCAACAAAATGGAAGCCCACATATCTTTATGTGATGGGATGGAACACTCTTTATCAGCCAAGAATGTTTGTAGCCAAGTTGGTCCTTTGTTGGCATCAAAGGGGTAAAAAAAGGTGGCAGTTGGGGAAATAGGAAGTTGATGAAAAAATGTAAGGTAGTAGGCAAATGAAGCAGGATAAAGAGCAATTCTAGCATACTTTTCTCCATAAGTGCTAGGGTCTTGAACTAAAAACTTCAAGCACTTAGGATGCAGGTCAGTAAAGTATGCAAAGAGCCAGAGTTGAAGCACCCAGAGAAGACCTCCTTGATTGATGTCGAGAGGTCTTTCACAAAATTGGGAGCATGCTCTATAAACATGGCCTAAAAGGTAAGGGGCCAAGGCTATTCGTTTATTCAGAACAAGGGCCTTCGCAAGTGGGGCGAACTCATGCATGATTCGCTGAGATGATGTACAAAAGAGAAATTTACACAACCAGTATAAAATAAAGGAAAAGAGTTCTCGATCACTCACGGGGCCTTCCTTTTTATTTTCAGCCTTTACAAAGTCACTGAAGGAAGAATTCAAAGGTGGAAGGGAAAATTTAACAGAAAGGTCTGGATAGCTGGGTATAAAAGGAGTACCGAGTGGTGAAAGCCCTAAGAGATAGCAGATATCGAGAACGGTGGGGGCCATCATGCCACACCGAAACTGAAAAAAATTAAAAGCCATGTTTCAAAAGCAAAGAGCGGCAGGAATCAAAAAAGGGTCTTCAGGAATGATAAACCTAGAAAGACGAAGGGCGTCGAGAATACAGAGTTCTTGCAGGTCCTATTCTCTTGCAGACACAACCCTGTCATACCATTCCTCCCACTCAGCCCTCAATGGTCACCAGCAACGATGAGGGCGGTTTATTCTCCAATTTCTCCAGTCAAGCCCTCTTTCATAGAAAAGAAAATAGTCTTCCAAACGAGGGTACAAAATAGGGAGTTGGGGGGGAGCCTCTCGAAATATAGGACCTAGGACATATTCTTGTTTGTTGCTATGGCGAAGGGCAAAGAGGCATCTGTTTATGGCACTCGATCCATCAGCTTTAAATTTAGCAATCTCTTCCTCAATACATCTTTTCAAAGCCATTGTTGGGCTTATACGTTCGCCAATTGGTACTTTCAAAGAAGAGGACTCCATTGATAACAAGCAGCGAGGAAGAGAGGGTCAGTAGAGATGAAGGGTTTGTGTGTTAGACAAATGATTGAATTCGGAGAACGAAAAGTAAAAGGGGTTTTAAAACCTTTGTGCCTGAAAAATATATCTAATCGTTTCATATAGGCGGATTTCGTAAGAAGTACTAAAGGTACATGTGCGAAAAGCTTTCTTCAATATTGATAGTCATGGAGGGAAACGCATCTCAAAATATTGATGTCATCTTCGAAATAAAATATTTGGCTTCGAAGCCAAGTTTTGGCGCCAAATTCAAATGACAAACAACTTCGAAGGCAGGAAGCCGACTTCGAAGCACATTCCATGCCTAAATGGTGCAAGAATGCTTAGGTATTTGTTTACTTCAAAAGGATTAAAGACCTATTTTAGGTTTCTTAATGAGAGTAAAGTCCTTCGAAGCAAAATTTGAAATACCTTACGACTGGAAATTGTGTGTTCTAAGTTTCAAACCAATAGTTTGTTTGATAATATACATAAGAAATCACTTTTGTTTTATTTAGTCCTTAAAAAAAGTTTCCATATTTTGGAAAATGTAGGCTGATTGTTTGAAACAAAATTAGTTGATTTGAAATTACTTGATTAACCATATGTTGGGGAGCTGGGTATGATCAAATAAAGTTTCGAAGAGCAAAATTGATAAATTCGAAGCTTTAATTCTGGACGGAAACCAGCTAAAGTTGTCAATTATATTCCATATGTTTGAAAGGTTTAAATTGAACTTCCATTATTTCATTGAAATATGATCAAATCGAGTTTTCGAAAGACAAAGTTGGTTAATTTGAAACTGATGGCTGAAGAATTATGTCGGTCCTAGAATCAGCATAAGAGGCAATAATTGTTTTCTTCGAGGGAAAATTTCACACTTTGGAAGAGTTTGAGTTAGAATTTGGGATAAAATTGAGGAGTCAAAGCACATTAACCATACAGTTTACAATTAGAGTCTAACAAATGAGATTCGGAAAGCCCAGTTTTATTGATAAATGTTGTTTACATTGGAATTCATTGGACTACATTCTCAATTTCGTGAAAATATGGAATGGACAGAGTTACAAGGTCATGAAATTTAGTCCAACAAAATTCAATAAATGAAAACTCTTTTTCTACTCTATCCTCTATTTTGCCTAAGTTTGGCTTATCTAATTAGTAAGCCCTTAATTGAGAAGTGAGTTGTTGGGCTTTCACTTCAAATTCTATCAGTTTAAGGACTTTGTCTGTGGCGTCCATTTCTTCTTCTCCGTGTACTTCGCTCATTGCAACATCCTCCCCATACTCAAAATCCGGGTTCCTGAAAGCCTCATATTCATCAAGGAGGTTCTCTGCCTCATATTGAACCTGAATTCGAGCAAAGAAGGCTTCATCCAGAACTTCACTGGTAATGGAAGCCTGGAAGTGCCAATTGAGCAGGAGAGGAAGTTGATCTAAAAAGATATGAAGCTCTACTTGGGCCACAGGATTGAGAAGGTGACTTCGAGATATAATGTCACAAGCCCATAGAAAGTTTTTGTGGGGAATGTCATCTCAAAGGACTTCAAAAGATAAATGGGAGAAGGCAACAAGTAAGGTATGAGCCCTAAACTGCTGATAGGGAGTTGGAGGTACTGGGGCGTGGTAGGGAGTGAAGCATTGGCCCTCAAAGAGAGTGAGTCTCAACTCATCGATCCAATTTGGATTGGAAGACAAGGGAGGAATAGTCGGAGGTTCCTTGGTTGAAACCAGGAATTCAGGTCTGGCCACACATTCTAGCCAATCGGAGGTATGGAGTTTTGCTTTTTTGGCTAGAAGCGCAGGACTGATCCCTAAAGCTTCACTAGGACGTTGGACACTTCGAACCATCCGAGATGCAAGGTAGAGGTATACCATGATGAAAGCAGATTGTCCTCAAGACTGCGTATGCGGTCAATAGGGACATATGGGTATACTACAAAACTGCGTTTGGAAGAAGGGATTTCAAGAGGGTCATCGAATTTTGGGAATCGGTGATGAATGCGTTCCTTCGTCTGAGGTTGAGTAGGGATAGGCCAAGTTCCCCAGCCAGAGGTCGTAGAAGAAAAAGAAGCAGCAGCTTCATCCCATGCAGAAGACTTTGTTGCAGAAAAAGAACATCCGATATCCATGATTGCCAATTTGTGTTCCAAAGAATCGTAAGTAGTAGGTTCTTGGTTCGAAGGTCGGTGATTTGCAAAAGCTTCATAACTTGTATAAATGGAGGTGGATAAATGTGGCTAATCAATGCATGATGGTTCTTTCGAGGACGAACAACATCATAATCAAATAACTCTTCATATGCTTGATCGAGGTAAGAAAAGGTCTGCTTGGCCATGAGAGCTGAACTAGTCTTTTCGAATACTGAGATAGTGGGAGTGTTCAAGGGTTAGAAGAAAATTTAATGCAAATGTTTCATTAAGGAATGACGGTTGCATTTCTGAAAAATGCAGAGCCCATGCACGTTCTAAGACGTGGGTAAAATGTCTTGATCCACTAATATCACCAAGTATTGGGTATATTAGTGCGGGGGGTAATGTTGGCTACATATTTTGTATAAGCCAATCACAGTTCGACACGTGGCAGGATGAGGGCAATTCGGGAAGACAATTCGAATCTTCAATCATAATCACACACGTGGCAGTTAGTATTGGTTATTGTAGATCTGCATAACACTTGATTAACAAAGAGATGCAAAATGACATGGTTTTAATGGTTATCCATATTTAAATTCAAAATCATGAGGGAAGCCTAACTGCAAATAAGGCATAATGGAGCTAACTGTAAGGCAACATGATCAGCGATCATGAAGGGATGGTTCGACGGTTAGAACTGCATTTCGACGGTTGCCATTGAGAAGTATAACTAGCAGAGAAGGCCCCAGAAAGCACCCCAAACTCAAATCCAAAAAATCAGTTTTATTCTATTTTATTTCATTTCCAGTTTTTACATTTTTTGTTCTTTACATTTCTGTACTTCAATTTCTGCACTGCAATTCGTTCATAGGAGTAGTTTCAAGTAATTTGCTGCTGTAAACCTCTACGAGGCTGAATTGGATCTTTGTAAGTCTTTCATTTACTTAATGAAATGCTATAATTGTTCTTTATTTAATCATTGTTTATTCAATTCTCCTAAAACAAAGCTACCAGTAAAAATCCTCTTCATTGAGGCTAAAAGAACTAAAATACAATCGTCTGATAATTAGTTGGCAATTAATACTCTGTGAGGATTGATTGATCCTTACTGGCACGCTCACAATTACAATAGTAATCTTTGAAAGCCAAAAAAACCAACAATGAATTTATAGTCATGTGCTTGTGTTTTTCAGAGTGATTTGATTTGAATAAAATCAGTGGTGTGATTTTGAATGAAAAGCATGGTTGGTGGTTGCATCAACAGGTTCCAAACAAAAGGATTGTAGCCTAAGCAGCTAATCCTTTCCGCTATCAATTTTTTTTAAAGAAGTCTTGGTTTCACTTTTATAAATAAAATGGAGGGCAAGACTTCACAAAGAAAAGGTGGGAAACTCCTCCCAAGTGCTAATCTGACAATAACTACTGACTTTTGCCACCAACCCAACACCACCACCACCCCCCCCCCCCCCTAAAAAACTAAAAAATAAAATCAACAGGTTGCATACATTGTAACTTGAATATTAAAAAAGAGACTAATGGTGAAATGAAGTAGATCAACAGGTTCCATATGTTTGGTTGTGCTTAAGTTTTATAAATCTACATTACAGATACAAATTCCAAATACTCTGCATTTTTTAAGGGTTCTTACTCATATTTATTCGTATTTATTTCCTGCATCGGTAGAGTTTTGCTTGTTTGTATTGAAGTCACTGTTCTGTTTGATTATGTTTGTCATCTATGTTTTCATGTTTTCAGAAACAAATATAATGAAAAGTTTGAAACAATCATTCTGTTTGTTTCTAATTTTTAGAATTTATTTTTCAGAAAATTATACTTTTTCATTTTTCTTATTTTTTTGTTTTCACTGAATTTTTTTAATTTTTAGACACAACATAAATGTACTTAGAAAGTATAATATTTGTGAATTTTTTTTAAAAAAAAATTCACTAAATACCAAAAATATAAAATAAAAATACGAAAATTTAGTACATTTTTCTTATTTTGTGTATTTATTAATTTTTAAAATATTGTTTCATAAATAATTTACTATTTAGATACATCTAAGTAAGATACATCTAAAAAAGTAAAAAAAATTGCTTAAAATTTTAAAAATATTCCCTAAAAACAAAAAATACGAAAAGCAAAAAATTTAATTTTCAGAAAACTAAAACCAAATAAACTGCATAATTTTCATGTTATTTGTTATTATTATTATTTTTTTGCATGAAAATAATTTTTTTTTAAATTCAAAAACCACATGTTAATTTTTTTTTTTCTAAAAAAGTAATATTGAAAAATTTTCACTAAATAAATAAATAGGGGATTTATGTGTTATTAAAAAAGTGAAAGTAAAAAAATAAAAATACAACTAAATAGGCACACACTATAAAGTTAAATCCAAAGAATTCATAGCATAATCTTTTCCTAGTTGTTGTTTAGGCAAGTCATCAAATTATATGTTTTGGAGAAACCAATTAAGAATATAAATAATCCCAGGTACAACAAGTTTAAAAAAACAATCCAAATGTTATCAGTTTGCTAGGAAGGCTATTTTGAATTATCACCAGCCATTCAAAGTATATCAATTGCAAAAATATTTATTTTCTTTATATATTTTCATAATTTTTCTTGATTTGAATCTCACAAAATTTCTATCACTTACCGTTCATGAAAAGGTAGTGGAGAAAACAAATATTAAACATGTCACAATAATGGAATTATTAAAAAAATAATCATATTATGATATTTGAATGCTTACGGTTCATAAGAAGGTAGTAGAGGAGACAAATATTAAACAGGCCCACAATAGTAGAATTATTAAACAAATAATCATATTATGACATTTGAAGGTTTTTAATGTTTGAATTTCGAAAAGTGTTTGGTTGTTCGGTAGATGTAAGTTGTTGTGTGATGTGTGATGTTTATTAAGTTTTGGAGAGTATTTTTAGAATACGAAAAAAGTAAAAAAACATACTATGTATTCTTCATACTTTTAAAATAATAGTGGATAAATGCAAGACCTTAGACAATTTTTAAATGACAAAAATCTTAAATAAATAGAAATCAATAAATGTAAGACCTTAAGCTATGTTTGGATGTTTGGATGACAATAAAGGAATGAAAATTTCATTACTGATAATAAATTTTATGTATCGATACTATATGATTTCGTTAGGAATCATAAAATGATAAATCTTTGGATCTAATTGCTATTATTTTACTCTTAAATAACTAATATTTGTCTAAAATATATGAAACTTGAAAACCTCTTGTCCTCTTAAGATAGATAGCCATTTTTTCATTAAAATTACAAAAAAACTAGTTGTGTTACCAAATGCTTCACACTTTTTTTTTTAATTATTTATTTTTATTTTGTTTACAGTTAACTTGGCTTCAAAGGAAAGAATTAAGACTGTACACGAGTCGAGTTGGATCAGTTTTACCGACGATCCTCACCCAACCCGACCATATCTGTTGGGAAAAAAAACATCCGCTTCCAACCAATGTATGGTTCAAAATTGCACAAATCAAGTAAACTAACTTTGCGGTCAGATTGGATGAAACCAAACTATATTTAACCACCACAAGAGAGTAAGAAAAAAGATAATGCTGGAGATATTAAATTTTTTACCAAATAAATATCAGATATTTGGTCATTTGTTTAATAGAAAATTTGAGACCTATTATATTTTTTAAAGAAAAAACCGATGTTCAATCATCACCATATTGCACATATGACTTTGGTTATTGTATTATCCCACAATCATCTCATCAAAATCATCCAAAAAAAAAAAACTACTAAAAAAATCATTTCACTTTGGTCCCTATCTCATAAACAATAGATCAGGAAAAACAATTTTGCAAAGGTGAAGGAAAGGAGAAAAATACGAGAGGATGGGGGCAGTGTGTGATATATATATATATATGAATAATATAGAGAGTTTTAAATTTTAAATTTTAAATTTCAAAAAGAGTTCTAGTAATATAGTAAGGGTGAAAAAAAAAAAAAATCAAAACATCACGTTAATGGAGTGAAATCCATCCATCATGTTTTAGAGTTTTAAAATATTTATATATATATATATAGAGAGAGAGAGAGAGAGGTGGTTGAATAGAAGATGAAAGAGGGAGAGAGGAGAGGAGATAAGAGAGAGAATAGAAGAAGCTAAGGGTGTGTTTGATTGAACGGTTTGGATAAGGGGAATTAGAATTTATCGGACTTGAATCTTGGGACTATGAATCCCAGATTTTTTGGTTGGATTGGATATGTATCCCATATTTGTTTTCTCACGGGACTAAATGTCTGGAAATGACTATTTTTAGTGAATCAATGAATGGTTGAACAAACTGGATAAAGATAAATGTTCAAAAAACTATTTTACCCTTGTAATTTATAATTTATAATTTTTATTTAATGTATAATTTTAAATTTATAATTTTAAATTTATAATTTATAATTTAACAACACTAAATTTTTTTAATTTATAAGGCCATAATTTTTAATTTATTATTTTTAATTAAATTTCATTTATAATTTATATTTTTTATTTAATATATAATTTTAAATTAACAACAATAAAAAAATAATTTTATTTAATATATAAATTTAATTTTTTAACAACACAAAAAATTTAATTTATAAGGCCATAATTTATAATTTATTATTTTTAATTAAATTAAATTTATAATTTATAATTTATATATTTTATTTAATATATAATTTAAATTAACAACACTAAAAAAATAATTTTATTTAATATATAAATTTAATTTTTTAACAACACTAAAAAAATTTAATTTATAAGGCCATAATTTTTAATTTATTATTTTTAATTAAATTTAATTTGTAATTTATTATTTTATTTAATATACAATTTTAAATTAACAACACTAAAAAAATAATTTATAAATGTTTAAAAGATTATTTTATCATTTTTGAATTGTTTTAAAGTAATAATATGAGGGTAAAATGAACATTTTACATATTAGTTCCATAGGATACCAATTCCATAAAAATAATCATACCCCCTAGGATTGTTTAATCTCACATATAAGGAGTCCGGCTGGACTCCATATTCAGCGGATTAAAAAAAAAAAAAAAACTCCGAATTATCCACTTCAATGTTTTGAGAAAATGAAGTCTTAACTGAAATGACATTTATTTGACCAAGTAAGAAGGCAAAAGTGACGAATTCTTTACACTAATCCCTTTTCATCACCACCGACAAGCTCTAATAAATCACCTTGCTGCTAATTTGTGAATTTGAAAATTGCAACTGTTAAAATTGTAGAGAAGACAAGTTACACATAGTTACAGAGATTGTAATTCATTAGGCTTAAAAAATAATAATAATAATAATGATAATAAAGAGATTGTAATTCAAAGGGCTTGAATTATAAAGAATAATTTTATTTCCGATATTAATGTTCGACATTTTCACAAGATTGCAACAAAGAACTAAACTTCTTAATTGGGCCAAGAACATTAAAATTTTCCCAACCACCCTATTCTCAGTTATGTATCTCATTTATAGAAAAGGCATATATACTATCAATCCTCCATATAAAATTACACATAGTTACACAGATATCTCTTGCCATGTCCTAATACTGAATGCCTTAAGCTTATGGGAGATATTACAGCCCACATGACAGTTGCTCAAGGATTAAGCTGATATCTTTCGGTTGTATCGATCGCTAAGGTTCTGCCAATAGGATATGTCTCCAGTCTCATCTAAGCATGCAGTGTAGAAAAACATGCAAATGGGCCGCCCGTTCTATACGCATCCTTGATCCGACATACCATTAGCAATAGCCAGAAAAGCAGAGATCGTCGCTCCATGTACCAAAGCCCTAGCAAGCAAGGAAAAGACAAAATTAGAGAGGCATAGGCGGTGAGGGGGGTAGATTTCTCATGCAATATTATGTCAACTTCTACATCTTTCTTTTTGATGACTGATCTAAACTTCTACCTTTTTTTACTGCATGTCAAAGAAGTGGTTACTAAAGCCATGCAACTCACATAAATTCTAGAAGAAATGAAAATCAGCCAACCCCTGGAGACACAAACCACTAGTGTTTTGCATTTCTTTTTCTCACAATTATCAGAGTGAGAAAAATGCACGAACCAGGCTTTCATGTTTTAACTATATGGATCTTAAGGAAGGTATTAAAGTATAGAAATTATAAAAGGGAACAATGGAGATCTTAAAAAAATTTAATGCTTTGTCAGTGATTTCCGTTCCTCTCAGTGGCATAAAAATTGACAGAAGGGAGAACTTGAAACCGACAACCAAAGTAGAGGGGAGGTCTCTGTAATTTTGTTAATCCCTCAGGGTCCGTCAGTGTAACTTACCCGAATTTCTATAATCTTGACCCTCCATGCAAGATATGACTTAACCCCCAAATCCAACCTACTGTCTCTACCTATTTGGACAGTATGAACTGCCACAATAATTGAAGAAAATCACTTGAAAAATTAAATTAATAATTGAAAGAACAAGTTAGAATGGCAAAATAAGAACTATTTCAAGATGCACATATGAAAAGGTTCACTGAATGCAATATTGATGAGTTTCACAAAATACTACACAAATTTAATTAAGTGACAAGTTTAATCCAGCCTAGATTACACTTCAAGATGGTGATTAATAGCAGCAAAAAAAGTGACTAATAGTTTCCACTGAATACAAGAATAAAGAACCCTTCTACCAATTATTTTTTCTTTTTTTTCCCTATAGACTTCTGGTGGTATTTACCTTCTTGTTTTTCCACAGAAATAATTTAGTGTCATTTCAAACTAAAAATATTGCCTTTGCTTCATTAGTTTCTGTACCCAGTTCCCTTTGGCACAAGTGGTCCGTGAGTAGTACTCTGTTTTTTGGTTGCTCAGGAAACCAAAGAAAGAAAATTTGGAACTCATCTTAAGGGAAAAAATATATAGAAAACATGTCACTGATTAACCTTTTAATTAGTACACTTAGACAAGTTGGATTCTATACGATCTTGTGGCAACTCATGTAAGGACCAATTTATCCAGAAAGTTACTTTTTATTTAGGCACCATTTGGTTCTTGATGTGCTTTCATCATGTGATCCAAAGATTGATGAAAGAGACTAGGGGAAAATTAGAGAACAAGGGAAAGGTTCCCACCTCTTCATCACAAGGAAAAAAGCTTCAAGAACAAAATCATGAAGACGACATTGAAGGGGTGGAAACTAAGAATGCTTAGAGGGGATGCCCAGGTTCAATTCTTCAAGAGTGGTGATTGAAGAGAACACCCCCAATAAGGGTGGAGTGAAGAGGAACATGGGCCGCACACCTACATCTAGGGAAGCAAACAAAAGAAAGCTTGAAGAGAAGATCCACAATCTAAGGACTTCCAGGGAGAAAGTTGTTGTTTGGTTTGCCTTTGCGCAGTGCCTGTGCGCTCCTCGGGGTGTGAATTGAGCTTGATTGCATATTCTTTCATTTGGTTACTAAAACAATGAAAAGAAAAAGATTTAATCTAACACAAAGGAAATATTTTTTCTATGTTTGGCTACAACGAAGAACAAGGAAAAGAAAATACGATGAAAATATGTCACAAAATTCTAGTTCTAGATATCTTTCTCCTCTTTTTCATGATTACTTGTCATTTCCTAAAAAAAAATTAACCTAACTCATTTTTAATTGGGAGAAAAAACATGATTCAAACTCATTTCCTTTTCCTTTTCCCCTATCAATTCCAAGTCCAAATGGAGCATTAACATTCATGCCAATGTGTTGGTCCTGCTGGATGATATGAATATATGATTCCAACCAGGACTATGATTCATTCCACCAAGTCATGGCCAACTTTAAACAGGGAATAGTATCAGCTAGGCAGAATTCCACTGAAAGGGCAGAACAAATTATCAAGATGAACATCATGATACTATCAACATTATTGTTTCTCCAGACAATTAACAATCATTCTTCCGTGTGTTTTTAACCCAAGTGACCCATGATTCATTCCACCAAGTCATGGCCAACTTTAAACAGGGAATAGTATCAGCTAGGCAGAATTGCACTGAAAGGGCAGAACAAATTATCAAGATGAACGTCATGATACTATCAATATTATTGTTTCTCCAGACCATTAACAATCATTCTTCGGTGTGTTTTTAACTCAAGTGACCATGATAGGGATGTAAAACTCGTGCCCCCCCCCCCCCCCCGGCCCCCAAAAAATAAATAAATAAATAAGAAACACCCACGGCACTTATCTCGAAGCATGCAGTATATTTATAAATGTGAACAGCAAGAACACATGCGTGTGGAAATTGGATATATTGGCGGTGAGGATTTTAGAATAAGCACTTACTCGGGGCTCTCTTTTTGATAACCAAAATCAGTCCCGGCTTTGAGAGTTCTCTGATATGTCTGCTTCACTGCTTCCTGCCAGGTAAAGGGGATAAAAATGTATGACAGTATCCACAAAAAAGAGTTTGAATTACATAACAGGTAAAGGTCAGGCCAAAAAGAGCCCAAAATAAGCATCACAGCTTCATGATGAAGCCCCACAAGACTTTCTACCAACAAAATCATCACCAACTATTTCTGTCTGGGAAGGTAATAAAAATTATCAAGGTTTTTTTTTTTTTTTTTTTTGAAAGAGCGACAAAACAATTTTATTGAAATAAAAGATGAAAACAAGCAGAGGACAAGAAGTCCTCATACAAAAGCAAGAAAACAAAACTAAATCCAGAAAATCGCCTATTAAACCATATTACAATCCACCACTAGGTGTGACAAACAGCCACCCAATCCCAAATAATCAAAGAAAGGTATCCTTGACACACAGGCCCAAACTGATGCGAGAAGCCTCACTCTATCCCACATAGCTTCTACCTCAGATTCCTTATCATTGAAGATCCTATCATTCCTTTCCAATCAAATGGTCCAAAAAAATAGTGAAGATAATGCAAGACCACAGTGGAGTCGAAGGCCTCCTCACTATCGGGGACCTCAGTGTACCTGCGCAAGAAGATGACAGAACCTCTTCATCTTAGAATAGCCAATTCAGTTTTGGATCAAAATCCTCCTCCGTCAGATCCTTAATTCCTTCTTCATCATCTGGATTTGTCGAATCATCTGAGCTATTAGTAGACCCATATCCTTCAAGAGCTTGCAACACCTCGTGGGGATTGTACTCCCCCTCCTCCGCATCATTCGACAGCCAATCACTCCGAATGACCTCATCTTCGTGTAGCTCTGGCTCTCTTCCCAAATCCTGCTCATCCTTCGAGATTCCACAGAGCAAAGTGTCTTCCTATGATCTGTCAACGCTATCTGCTGCCCAAATAAGTTTCGGATACATTGAGTGCTGATATCGGCACCTCAGAGGCCTTTTGCCCATCACCCTATGCTTCGCTAGCCTTCACATCCCTCGTCAACCTTTTCCTCCTCCGAATTCGTCGGGCAAAAGAGAAGAAGCCCTAACCCATGAATCATCTTGATCTGACCCATTCTTCCTAGTACAAGATTAGGTATTAGATGATTAGCCCACAGGTCTAAATAATGGGCCAATATGCTGGTCACATTCCTTTGTAAGAACAAGTGGATTCATTTCTAAGCTTGCCCCATTATCTGACAATAGCCCATTTGAAAAATCATGGGCTGAACAATTGCACAGCTGTTTGCACCCAATTTTTTAAAATGTCTGTGGACAGGTGCACAAATCAAATTGTGACATGTGGCAACAAAGTCATAGTTGGGGTGCGTATTATTCAGAGGATTATGTGGCAAGGAAATGGTAGTCACATGTGCAATACAACAAGAGCATCTCATGGGCTAAGATTGTGGAGTAGTTGCAAGCTTTATTAGAGATCATGGTCTAATTTCTAGGATATGTTGATGTTAATAGGAATTTCCTCTGTCGATCATGCTCATTAGTTGAAGGGAAATTGGGTGATGATGTGGCTGCAGGTTTAAAAGTAAAGTTGGGACAAAGATAAAAAGTTTAAAGAAGCAAAAGAGGTTGCAAGTAGGTATGGGCTTTAGTAAAATGGTCTGCTCTGTCGAAGGTAGTGCTAGAGATCATGGGGGACATGTGGCAAGTCTGTGTGAAGTGCTGGAGAAAGATGAAGAAGCAATTACAGCAGTTGGGGAAAGATTGGCCAGCAAATTTCAAGGAAGGTGGGATCATATGCAAGAGTTTCAAGTGAAAGTATAAAAGCTGAAAGTTTGCAGAGAGAGGCATGATCATCACAACTACACTTAGTTTTTAGACTTAGGAGTAGCTCTGTAATTTAGTAGTAGTTTCTCTCTATAATTTGTAACCTTTGTAAACATTGGTGGTTTCATCTTGAAATCATCTTTAGTTTGATGTGTTCACTTTGTTTGATCTTGTTGGTTGTAACATTTGTTCTAAAGAAGTCTTTGTATTTTCAAGGCATTTAAATCAAAAACACAGTTGCTTGATTACTCTTGTTTGATTGTTTAGTTAAAATTGTTGTTTAATTCCTGTCGATTGGGAGTTAGCATAATTTTTCCTAACAGCAGCCCATATCACTTTCGAAAGTCATTTGGGCCCTGACCCTACAACTTGCTCAACCCAATAAAGTTATCTTCCTCCTTTCTCTCCTCACCCACACCCTCAGAAATAATCTCATTTGGCTCAACATCCTTTGACGCTTCAATTCCACCACCATTTCTGATCCACTGACTTCCTAACTGTTTTTCCTTATCATAGTTGCTACGTGTCCTGCCTGTCCCCTCCAACGTCTCTTCTTCCTCACATCCGCCACTAGGGCTGTCTGAGAAGTCTTGCCAGAAAATCCATTGCTGCTGGTCCTCCTTCTTTCTAACAGATCTTGACAAAGGCTTTATTCGAATTTTAACCAAGATTCCATCCACCTCCAACTCCATTCTCGCTACGAGAAAGCCACAATTAGAGCCCCTTACCTTCAGTCTTGCTTCAAACAGATTTTCAAAGGATTTTGTTCTTTGATCAATCTCCAGTAAACCTCCACACTTCCTTCCGATCAAATCGAAAGTCCCATGATTCCATAAATTGAAGGGTAGATCACAAATAGCAATCCAACCTCCATACGATGCAAAAAATCTGCAGAATTGTGCTTTTTTCCCATTCATTTCTCCAGTGTTACTGCTATTCCTTCATCAAAGAAGCGCATACTGTTAGAATATTTCATTGTTTCCTTATTTAGATTAGATTGTGATTGATTGATTAATTAATTGATTATGATTCCTTAATCAGTCAATCAATCAATCAAGATAACAAGTGATTCCTTAATCAGTGCCTTAACAGTTGATTGATTAATATAAAAGGTGGTGATATCATAATCATCACTCAAGCTTTATATTCTCTTAAATTACAAGGTATTAGAGCCAAAACCCTAAAAACCGTCACCCACACAGCCGCTGCCACCAACCAGCCATCACTTATCACCACCCATCCTCCATCACTGGTCCCTGAGTCTCTGTCAGAACCAGCCAAGGTCCCACAGAGCTGTTTCGGCTTTAGTTGAAGGCCCCTCTGGCCTAGTCGACCCTTGTGAGGGTTGTCCTAGCCTCTCTTTATGTATTTCGGCTCCTATGGATGAGTGTTTGAGGGCTACCCATCTTCTGTTATCCCAAACTTCTTTCCTTCTACTTTCTTGAACACAGTTCACCATTTGTTTTGATTGGAGGTCCATTTTCCTGTATTTGATTTATTTTTTGAGTCCATAGATGACCCATTAATATGATTGTTATGCTCCTATAATGGTTTGTATGTGATTTTGCTTGTTCCAGCCCATTCCATTCTTGTGATTGTGCAAAGTTTTTTGGGTTGAAATTGTAGAGTTCTTATGACTGACCTAACTAGTGAATCCACCACTACTTCTCACCCATCTAAAGGGGAGAGTTCCAGTCCAGTTATGACCACTACATCGGAGAACCTGAACCCTAACCTCAAAATCACCACCGCTCTGTTTAATGGTCAGAATTACCTTTCATGGTCTCAATGTCTGACACTTTTTCTAAAGAGTAGAGAGAAGATGGGATATGTCAATGGGAGAGTTCAAGCACCAAGTATTACGGATCCTGGCTATGACCAATGGGAGATTACCAACTCTTTAATCATGGAGTGGGTCATTCATTCCATGGTTCCTAAGATTGGTGAAGGCTACTTATCCATAGATACTGCCCAGGACATTTGGGAAGCAGTCACTGCTACATATTCTCGAAAAGAGAATTTTTCTCAGTCTTTTGAGTTGCGCCGGTCTATTCAGTGCTCAGTACAAGGAGAGCAGATAGTTCTAAAATACTGCACCTTTCTGACTAATGGTTGGAAACGCCTAGATCATCACTTGGGTTACAAGCCTGTCTGTACAATTAACTCGGTTGGTTACTAGAAGTTTCTTGCATAGGAGAGGGTCTTCAAGTTTCTAAAAGGCCTCAATGTGGAGTTTGATCCGATCCGATCCGAAGTCGTGTCCTTCGCATAGATGTTCTTCTATCTCTTCAAGAGGCCTTTGCATATGTACAGAATGAGGAGAGTCGTCATTCTGCTATGTTACCACCAACTATTGGAGACCGTTCAGCATTACTTTCTGCTCCTTCTCAAGATGGGGCTGGTTTGTCACTACCTCTTCCCATCCTTCAGGAAAGGATACTGTGTTCTGTGATTACTACCGCAAGCCGCAACATACTCGTGAGACGTGTTGGAAGCTTCATGGGGCTCCATTAGGGAATCGAGGTGATCAGTTTGGTACTAGAGGCAGTCGATAAGGCCAATCTAGAGGATGTGGCTCTAATCCACGAGCCTATCAATCTAGTGCTGTTGACGTCCTTAATTCAACTTCTGCTTTAGTTGGTCCGACTTCTGATAGTTTATCTAACATGCTGTTGACGCCCTTAATTCAACTTCTGCTTCAGTTGGTCCGACTTCTGATAGTTTATCTAACATGACTTCTCCTGAGTTTGAGGATGTTCTACGTCATTTGCTAGCCTGCCGGTCTTCTGTTGCTCCTAGTGCATCTTCCTCGTCGTTTGCCCGTTCAGGTAATTTAGACTCTTCTCCTAGTGTTTTTCTTTCCCATAAGTCTTTGCCATAAATTATTGATTCTGGTGCCTCAGATCATATGTCTAGGTCTTCTGACTTTTTCTCAGCGTATAAGCCCTCTTCAAATCAAGACAAAATTAAGATTACAGATGGTAGTGTTTCTTCTATCTCTAGGAAAAGTTTAATTCATGTCACCCCTACCTTACCTCTGTCTTCACTGCTCTACGTTCCCAATTTTTCTATTAATCTTCTATCCTTGAGTCGTATTACTAAGGATTTGAACTGTAGTGTGACATTTTTCCCTGATCATTGTCTTTTTCAGGACCTTGTCATGAGGAGGACGATTGGCAATGGTAGTGCAAAAAATGGTCTCTATTTCTTGGATCAACCAAACAAGCTTGCTCATCATTCCATCTAGTTCCCAACCACCAAGAAGGATTTATGGTTGTGGCATCAGCGTCTTGTGCATCCTTCTTTTCATTTACTTAGGCATTTATTTTTGTTTATTTTTACAAACAATAATGTGTCTGAGTTTCTTTGTGAGTCTTGTCAACTTGGCAAACAATACCAAGCTTCTTTTGCTCCAAGTCTTAATAAAAATTTAGCTTCTTTTTCTATAATACATTCTGATGTGTGGGGTACATCTCATGTTGTGTCTTTAAAAGGCCATAGATGGTTTGTTACCTTTATCAATGATTTTTCTTGTACTACTTGGATATATCTCATGAAAGAAAAAAAAGTGAGGTTTTCTCTGTGTTTCAAAATTTTCATAAAATGATTTGTACTCAATTTGGGGCAATTGTCAAAATCTTGCGTTCTGATAATAAGGGTGAATACATCGATTCAGGATTAGAGAGCTATTTTTTCACTCATGGCATTATACATCAAATATCTTGCACCAATACCACTCAACAAAATGAGATTGCAGAGCGCAAGAATTATCATTTTCTTGATATGGCTCGCTGCATGTATTTTTCTATGAGTGTGCCTCGGTCATACTGGGGTGAGGCCGTTCTCACCGCAACATATCTCATTAACCGTCTTTCTACCCAAGTTTTGCAAAAACAAGCTCCACTTCAAGTCCTTCTCGGTTCAGAGTCTTTGTTTTCCATTCCCTCTAAAATATTTGGCTGTGTTTGTTTTGTCCACAATCATTCTCCTACTTGTGATAAATTGGACCCTCGCTCTCTCAAGTGTGTTTTCCTCGGATACTCGCCTACTCAAAAGAGGTATAAGTGTTATCACACTCCTCATAAGTGGTTTGTGTCCATGGACGTCACATTCTTTGAGTTCCAGTCCTACTTGTCTTCTACAGTGTCACAGTCATCCCTTCAAGGGGAGCCTTGGTGTGAAGAGATTCCTGTTGTCCCTGTTGCTCCTATAATAGAACCAGTTGTTCCTACACCACCTATTATTGGGACTATAGAATGACAGAAAAGGGCAAGTTTATGTAAGGGACAAAGACAGAAAGAAAGTTACTTGGATACAAGAGACCACTTCTGCTCACCCATTGCCATCTCCTGCTTCTGATAAGAGTCCAGGTAACTTTGAACCTCTCGTTTCTCTTGAGTCTACTGATATTGCTATTCCTGACACTACTGATCTTGATATTCCTATTGTTAAGAAAAAGGGTGTGAGATCTTGTACTCAACATCCTATCTCAAACTTTGTGTCCTATTGTCATTTATCTTCCTTGTATAGAGCCTTTATGTTAAACATTTCTTCTGTTAGTATCCCTAACCATTTTCAGGATGCTCTCACTACCTCTGAATGAAAACTTGCCATGATTGAGAAAATGAAAGCACTTTGCAAGAATGGCACTTGGGAATTAACTGAGTTACCTAAGGGCAAACGATCCATGGGATGCAAATGGGAGTATACTGTAAAGCACAAAACAGATGTTTCCATTGAGCATTACAAGGCTCGACTTGAGGCAAAAGGCTTCACTCAGATTTATGGAGTAAATTATTAGGAGACTTTTGAACGAGTGGCTAAGACAAATTCAGTCAGAATACTTCTCTCTCTAGTAGGTAATTTAAATTGGCCACTTCATCAGTTTAATGTAAAGAATGCTTTTTTACATGGTGATCTAGAAGAAGAGGTATATATGGACATTCCTCTTGATTTTGAAGATCATCAGATAGAGTGTAAAGTATGCAGGCTTCGGAAGTCGTTATATGGTCTCAAACAGTCTCCAAGGGCTTAGTCTGAGAGATTCGCTCAAGCTATGCTTAAATATGGTTTCAAACAGAGTCAGGCAGATCACACTTTGTTTGTGAAACATTCCTTACGTGGTAAGACTACAGCTCTCATTGTTTATGTGGATGACCTAATGCTTACAGGCGATGATAGTGAGGAAATACCCCTGTTGAAGAAATATTTAACTAGTGAGTTTGAAATAAAAGACTTGGGGAACTTGGAGTATTTTCTAAGAATCGAAGTTGCTCGCCCCAAGGGTAGGATTTTCATCTTACAACGGAAATATGTTCTTGACCTTTTGAGGGAAACATGGATTCTTAGATGTAAGGAATGTGATATCCCGCTGGAACCTAATCAGAAACTTGGTGATGATGAAGGAAAAGCAGCTGTTGATAGGGGGAGTTATCAGCGACTAGTGGTTAAGCTCATTTACTTATTTCACTCTCGTCCTGATATTGCTATTGCTGTCAGTATGGTTAGCCAGTTTATGAATGCTCCTCATCAAATTCACTTAGAGGCTGTTATGAAAATTCTGAGGTACTTGAAATCTTCTCCTAGAAAGGATCTTTACTTTTCCAAACATGATCACCTTAGAGTGGAAGCCTATACAGATGCTGATTTGGTAGGATCAATAACTGATAAGAGATCTACATTAGGATATTATATCTTTGTGGACGACAATCTTGTTACTTGTAGGAGTAAGAAACATAATGTAGTGGCTAGATCGAGTGCAGTAACTGAGTTTAGAGCCACGACACAAGGTGTGTGTGAACTCTTGCGGATCAGACTGTTATTGAGTGATCTGGGGATGGGCCAGACAGACTCTATACGGCTATATTGTGATAATAAGGCTGCCATCAACATAGCTTACAATGATGTTCAACATGACCGGACAAAGCATGTTGAGATTGATTGCCACTTCATCAAGGAGAAACTCACCATTGGCATGATAGGTACTCCTTTTGTGAAGTCAGGCGAACAACTTGCAGACATCCTTACCAAGGGTGTTGGGAGTAAACCATTTCATGACCTTCTAAGCAAGCTGGGCATGCGAGATATCTTCGCGCCAGCTTGAGGAAGAGTGTTAGAATATTTCACTGTTTCCTTATTTAGATTAGATTGTAATTGATTGATTGATTTATTAATCAATCAATCAATATAAAAGGTGATTCCTTAATCAGTGCCTTAGGGCTTCCTTTTGTAACAGTTGATTGATTAATATAAAAGGTAATGATATCATAATCATCACTCAAGCTTTGTATTCTCTTAAATTACACACCATATTTACCCATGAATTCTGCCACCTCTCTGCTTTTAGCAAAGAACAAAGCTCAGCTTAACTAGAACGAACGAAGAACAATAGTCATCTTAAGATATTTGCTCAATTCCTTCTCAATTTGAACCCAACTAATGAAGAAATCACTCCTAGTACAAGACCCATATCCTAATCAACAGATATCCTCTCATGTTTTTTTTTAAAATGGACAGAGTGTCCAATGACCTCACTTCTGTTATATCTACTCACAAATTTCTAGTAGAGGTCCTTGTCTTAGCAAATTTGTTGAGGCAAATTACCTGGCTAGAATTATGTCATACCGTATATATATATTTGATCAACATTACCATATATATATAATATTATATATATGTTAGTACGTCTTTTCTCATGTTTCTAGACTATGATATTAAAGCAGAATATGGTTTTTATTAAATGTGTAAGCTTACCTAATTTTTCAACTGTCAATGACTATCACACCCATTTGTATAGTATTTACCTGAAGTTGTTTGGTGCAAAAAGAATGTGGTAATAATGAATCACTTGATTCACTTCCAAACATAACGGAAAACCAATCTAGCTCAATATTTTATCCCTTATCCGGGGTAACTCAGCATTGATATTTAAACTCACATTGTCACTCATTGGATCCGTTTGTTTGGGCAAAAAACATTTTCTAACGGAAAACTTTTTCTAGAAAATATTTTCTGGAGAAAACATTTTTCTATGTTTAGTAGTAATGGTGGTGGAACGAAGGTGAAGGTGAAGGTGGAGGTGGAGGTGGAGGTGGTGGCATGGTGGTGGGGCGGCAATGGCGACGGCGACGGCGACGGTAGCGGTAACCGTGGTGATGGTGGTGTGATGGTGGAGGTAAGAGTGGTGGTAGTAGTGGTAGTGGTGGTGGTGATGTTGCAACATTGGTAAAATTTTAGTTTGGGAAACCTTTTTCACCTTTTAAAAGTGGAAAACATTTTTTTTTCCTAATAGGCTTGTTTTCCATTGACCATGGAAAATGTTTTCCGTTGACTTTAGTTTTCTATTGTACCAAACACCACAACATACGGAAAACATTTTCCAAAAAATGTTTTTTGCCCAAACAAACAGAGCGTTACTAAAAAATACCAATTCCTGGGCACTGATAAAGGACAGTACTCCGAGCAGTGCGGACTGCAGACACCCAAATTTCCTCAATACTTCTGTTGCTTTTTCTCCATCAGAGCATTTTTTTTCTTCCTATTTATCGGGTTTCTTTTTGCAACCATTTTGACACAGGAACAACGAGCAGAAAATGAGGGTCTTTTATTTTTATCTCTGATTAGGATTAGTTAAGTTGTTATAACAGTTTAGAAAGTCACATTTGCTGGAAAATATTTAATTCTAGGAATTTCTTTGTTAACTAATTTCTATTTTATTTTAGTTTCTGATTTTAGGAGTCCTTCCTTGGGCTGTAATCCAGCCTATTATTTGTTTATAAACTACAAATTTTGCTACATTTGGAGTCTTCTATGGTTTTTATATTGGATGGGGCAATTTGAAGGTTTTTTTTTGTCTTTTGGGGTTTCTAGCATCTTTCTAAAGGACCTCATGGTATAATACCAAATAAGGTGGAACATAAGTCTTTCTAGGTTATAGAATGAGTGGAACTTTTCTGAAGTTTTGAATATGGATGTCAAACAGCTCTCGTGGAGTAGGGTTCTTATTTCTCTCTATT
Organism: Camellia granthamiana; assembly: GCA_036172215.1. Taxonomy (NCBI): domain Eukaryota; kingdom Viridiplantae; phylum Streptophyta; class Magnoliopsida; order Ericales; family Theaceae; genus Camellia; species Camellia granthamiana. Next base: position 40,109,239 of record CM069906.1, on the reverse strand, counting down.
TACTTCGCTTATTTGCTGAATTACATTATTTTTAAATCTGTTTGTGGCACTTTGATCTTCAAGAGACATCCTTTGATTTACAAACTCTATCCTTATTCCCCTTGTTTTCATCCCTGAACCCACCACTTTTCCCTTGCAATATATCCTCAGAATAGTAATAGGTTGTTCTGTGTGACGTCTACTTACTGCAACCCTCCTTTCCCAAAGCTTGGGATTCAAAATTATGAAATATACCTGTTAAATCACCACTAGTCTCAAAAGCTTAAGTTGTTAGGAAATGGCTCAACAAAGCTACCCAACACTCTCCCTCACATGCAACCCCGTCTTGCATATGGAGAGACAAACATAGAATTAAACAGAAGGAGAAGCAAGCAACCAAATAGAGAAGAAGAAACCAAATGGGGACAGAATATCAAATATCAATGGAGACAAAATATCAAATACCATGTTAAGTCACCACTAGTCCCAAAAGATTAAGCTGTTAGGAAATGGGCCCAACAATATATATCAAACTATCCAACAATACCGACAATAAATGCATCAATAAGGAGTGATTTGATCCAGGGTGAACACTCTAAAACTTAAGTTCGATAGGCTGACCTGGGAACAAAAGGTGACCCTCACCCAATCTCTCAAATCAATGGTAACTAAACAATATATCCAGCTCCTTAAGGAATACTTTGGGCACATTTTCCTAGAGTTGCTGAGATGTCTAAGCTAGATGCAAAATCATCAACCACGTGCTTAATATCAAACCATATGCTAAGCCCATCAAGCACGCACAACAAACTTTAATCCACACTCCACACGAAGAAGATTGAGAGAAGCAGAAATTTGTGGTTGTAGATTTCATACTAGAAGAGAATTGTCCTCAAGGCAAGAGAAGTCTAAAGAATATGGCTCGAAGTAACCATATAAACAATATGTCCCACAATTATATAGGGAATTGTCCTCATCGCCTCAAATCATCTCCTCTTTGGCCTTCCTCTTCTCATTCTAGCACCTTCCATTTCGATAAAATCACTCATTACCAGAGCATTAGTTGACCCCGTATCAAGCTAATTGGTGAAAAAGGACACCTAGAGGGACTGAAAGTATTCCATTATTAATACTGCCTCTGTTAAGTATTAAGAGTTATTTATGTCTACGGATGGTTATGTAATTTGAGTCTTTAGCCTTTTATTATAAATACATATCTAAGGGGAGAACCTAATTCATTGGTGTGTTAATACAATTTCAGCTATTCTCTCTCTCTCTTTTCTTTCGTTCTTCTTCTTCCTCAAATGTAAATCTAACATGGTATTAGAGCTACATCTTCCTCCTTGAAGATTTTTCTTTTCTTGTTTTTCTCGTTTTTTTAAATAAAAAATAAAAAATAAAAAAAATCCCTCCATGTTCGAAATCTGATGGATTTATTCACTATAAATTTATTTTAATTTTTTGTTAATTGTTTGATTGTTTTTCCAATTTTTGTTCATTTTTTGGGGGAAAAAAAATGGATTTTTTTCAGAAGTCCCTGCTGAAGCCCTCTTAGGGCTGATTTTTCCCTTCTGTCTTATCCTTGGGAGCCGACTGAGATATAGAAGTGCCTGCAATCCTTGTTTTGAAGGTTTATTGTGGCTTCTCTCAGTTTATGTCAGTTTCGGCTTCTTCTAGCTGCATTTCAGCTCCGTTTTTGTCTCTAGAGGTAACCTATTATTTCTAAGTTGGGTTTTGTATTTGCCTCTCTGTTTTTACTGCTTCCTCTGTTGCTGTGTGTTTTTCGTTGTGTGGTTTTGATATTCCATGGCTGAAGGTGAGAATAAGGATCCTAAGGTCAATGCGGAGAGTGGGATGCATTGCGTTATGACTCTTAATGATAGTCCCTCTCTTCAGTCTCATGAAACTTGATGGCACCAACTACCTGATCTACTCGCCGTTTGGTTGGCTACATTACCCGTGCTCTTCCACAACCTGTTGATGATGCCTCTTCGCATACTCAATGGGTTTCTGAGAACACTTTGGTTATGACTTGGCTGATTAACTCTATGCAGCCCACCATTAGTCGGTCTTTCCTTTTATTGGATACTGCGTATAAGATTTGGACATCTACAACAAAGATGTACTCCCAATGGGGTAATGATTCATAGGTGTATGAGTTGAGGAAGAAGCTTCGAGGCTTGGATCAGAAGGATAGATCACTCGCGGTGTACTATGCTGAGTTAAGTAGCTTGTGGCAAGAACTAAATTATTACCAGTTTCCAGGTTGTTTGTTCCAAGGATGCAACTTTGTTTCAGCAATTCATGGAGAAGGAGCATGTGTATGACTTTCTTGCTAGCCTTAATTTGGAGTATGATCAGATCCACGTTCAAGTGTTGGGTCGCTCTCTTTTTCCCACCTTACGCGAGGCTTATGCTCTTGTTCAGCAAGAGGAGAGTCGGTGTAATGCATTGGTCCATTCCTCTATTCAGGATTGTTCTATTATTGCTTCTACCACCTGAGATCCTAAGCCTAGTCTAGTTCAGTTTGGGAGTAAGGGTACACTAGTTGATCAATATCGATTGAAGTGTGATTATTGTGAAAAAGAAAGACATGATCGAGAGCATTGTTGGAAATTGAATGGTCGTCCTACTGGGGGCCGTGGCCGTGAGAGTATAGCTTGTCCCCAAGCACGTGTTTGAGATTGCTGCTAGTACCTCTTGTGAGGCCAATACTCTTTCCCAGGATGAGTTACACACTCTCAGGCGTTTGATGGCTCAGCTTGATTCTCCATCTACTATAGCTCCTTCTACTTCTGTTTCTTCCAATTTTGCCCACACAAGTATTCTTGCTAGTGCCCTTAGTACGTCCTCGTTGCCCTCTTGGATTATCGATTCCGGTGCTACCAACCACATGACAAGTGCCTCTAGTCTTTTCTATTCTTATTCTCCTTGTTCTGGACGGAATAAGGTTAGAGTGGCTAATGGCACTTTATCCTCAATATCCGACAAGGGTTCTATTCATTTCTTATCTTCACTTTCTCTTTCTCCTGTGCTTCATGTTCCTAATTTTTCTACCAACTTACTTTCTGTTAGTAGCCTTACTAATTCTCTAAATTGCTCTGTGACATTTTTTCCTACTCATTGTGTCTTTCAAGATCTGGTTACGAAGAAAGTGATTGGCAATGATAGAGCACATGGTGGACTATACTTTCTAGATGTCATCCCTCCTACATTACCTTTGTCTTCCACCTAGGCTCTTCAGTGCACTACTGGCTCCTCCCTTCAACTCCTTCATCAATGGCATTGTCGTCTGGGTCATACTTCCTTTAGTATTTTGGAAAAGTTTTTTCCTTCCTTAGTTTGAGAATGTCCTAGGAATAATTTTGTTTGTGATGCTTGTGAACTTGCTAAGCATGAACATGCTTGTTATCCTTTAGTTAATGAAAGAAGTACTTTTCCTTTTATGCTTATTCATACTAATGTGTGGGGGCCTTCCCCGGTGATTTTTACTTCTGGGTATCGGTGGTTTGTTACTTTCATTGATTGCTATTCCCGTGTGACTTGGGTTTACCTACTTCGAAATAAAAGTGAGTTGTTCTCTTGCTTTCTCCTTTTTCATAAAATGGTGACCAATTTTTTTAATGCTACAATTAAAATTCTTCAAAGTGACAATAAGACTGAGTATGTTGATGGTCGTTTTCGGGCATATCTTGATAAGCATGACATTCTTTATCAAACTAGTTGTGTTGGCACTCCTCAGCAGAATGGACTTGCTAAACACAAGAATGGTCATCTCCATTAAGTTACTCATTCTCTCTTGTTTACCATGAATATTCACAAGTCTTTTTGGGGTGACGTTCTTACCGTTGCTTATCTTATCAACCATATGCCTTCTAGTATCCTCTAGAACCCTATGCCTTCTAGTATCCTCCAATTCCAAATTCCTCTTAAAGCTCTCCCTATGGCTTATCCTACTTCTTCCCTTCTTGGGTTTTTGGGTGGGTCTGTTTTGTTCATCTGCATCCTCGTACTTGTGGAAAGCTTGATCCTAAGGTTGTGCGTTGTGCCTTTATTGGCTATTCTACTAGTCAAAAAGGGTTACAAATGCTATGATCCTTACACTCGTAAAGTGTATGCTAGTATGGATGTCACATTTCGTGAATCTGAGTCTTTTTTTACCTCTCCGCCATCTCTTTAGGGGGAGGGTATTACGAATGAGATTGCAGATGAGATGATGTCATATCAACATGAGTTATCCTTTTTCATTCCCAGTCAACGAGCTGTTATTTGTGAAGTGGGAGCATAAGAGTACTATTAATGGTGGGCCTAACATCGGTGGCCGTTTGGATAGGGTTGATCTGAAAACTTAATCACAGCATCAAAACGAGCACACATCCCTTATGCCACCAGATCAATCATCGTCCCTCGTGCCAATTCCAGATCCTGTTTCGACTGATTCCACAAGTAGTCAGCCTTATTCTATTTCTTCACCAACAGTTGACAGTCATGTTGTTGATGATTTGAGTCTTCCTATTACTGTTAGAAAGGGGGTTAGATCTTATACTCAACATCTTACTTCTAAATTTGTGTCATATAATTCATTGTCTCTTGTATATCGAACTTGTATTTCATCTTTGTCTTCTGTGTGTATCCCACAGGGTTAGAGAGAAGCTGTTAATGATCCTAAGTGGAAATGAGCTAAGGTAGAAGAGATGCAAGCTCTGAGCAAGAATAATACTTGGGAGTTGGTTCCTCTTCTAAATGAAAAAAAAAAAAAAAAATACAGTGGGGTGCAAATGGGTGTTTACTATTAAGCAAAAAACAAATAGGACAATTTAATGGTACAAAGCAAGACTAGTGGCCAAGGGATTTACACACACATATAGAATTGATTATCAAGAAACCTTTACTCCTGTAGCAAAGATGAATTCCATTCGAGTCATTCTTTCACGTACGGCTAACCTAGGATGGCCTTTACAACAACTAGATGTGAAAAACGCATTTCTCCATGGTGATTTGGAGGAGGTATATATGGATGTGTCATCAGGATTCTCATCTCAATCTACAGTTGGAAAAGTCTACAGTTTGAAGAAATCTTTATATGGTTTGAAACAGTCTCCTCGGGCTTGATTTGGCAGATTTCTAAAAGTTATGTTAAGATTTGAGTATAAGCAAAGCAATGCAGATCACACCATGTTTGTCAAATGCAATACAAATAAGGTGATGGTGCTTATTGTATATGTGGATGATATAGTTGTGACAGGGAATGATGAGGATGTGACACATTATAAGATCCAGTTGGCCAAGGAATTTGAGATTAAAGATCTTGGCCCGTTGAGGTACTTTCTTGGGATAGAAATTGCCAGGTCTGATAAAAACATCTTTATTTCTCAAAGGAAATACATTTTAGATCTTCTTGAGGAAACTAGCATGTTAGGTTGTAAACCAGCTGATTCGCCGATTGAGGTTAATTATCATCTTTGCAGTAGTGTTGGTAACTCTGTGGAGAAGGAAAGGTATCAAAGACTTGTGGGATGACTTATATACCTATCTCACACTAGGCCGGGTATTGCCTATGTCGTTAAGATAGTTAAGTCAGTTTATGCATGATCCTCGTACAACACATTTGGAAGCCGTGTATCATATTTTGAGGTACCTTAAATCAAACCTGAGAAAAGGGATTTTGTTTTCTAATCATGGTCACTTGAGGTTGGAGGCATTTACAGATGTAGATTAGGCAGGTTCTATAAATGACAGAAGATCTACATCCGGTTACTACACTTTTGTGGGGGGAAACTTAGTAAACCTAATGTACTAAGAAGCAAGTAGTGGTATCCAAGTCTAGTGCAGAGATAGAATACCGAGCTATGGTGCATCGTACATGTGAACTTATGTAGCTTCAGTCCTTGTTGGATGATATAGGAATCGTTGCGGTGAACCCATGACTCTATACTGTGACAACAAAACTGCCATCAGTATTGCTCACAATTCTGTCCAGCATAATAAGACCATGCATATTGAAATTGACAGACAGATATTTTATTAAGGAGAAATTGAATACAGGTTTGATATGTATGCCTTTCGTGAAGTCTGAAGATCAATTGGCTAATGTATTTACAAAAAGGTCTTAGCAATAAGATCTTTCATTCTATTTGTTGCAAGTTAGGCATGAGAGATATCTTTGCACCAATTTGAGGGGAGTGTTAAGTATTAAGAGTTATTTATGTCTAAGGGTGGTTATGTAATTTGAGGAGAACCCTAATTCCTTAGTGTGTAAATACAATTTCTACCGTTCTCTTCTCTTTCTCTTGTCTTTCTTCATTCTTCTTCTTCCTCATATGTAAATCTAACAGCTTCCATCCAAACTTAATTCTTTGTTCCTTACAAATACAAATCGTCGACAAAAGTCAACATGTGATATATGCCACAATCAAGTTCAACAATAATGCTTATATGAATTTACCTTGAAGCACCATTTTCGCACACTCTTGAGCCAATTAACACATCACACAGCTTTTTTTCTCTACATTAAATGGGGTGTTTCTGAACTTGTGTTAGACTTCAATTTTGACTTAGAAAAGAAATAACACAATTGAAGTTAATACAATCTATGATGGACCCTCCAAAATTTAATTAACCCCAAATTGACTCAAATAGGAAACACAAGGCCATTGTATAGGGCTAACTTTTAGAGGGGTTAGTTCTTGTTATAAGACTACTTTAAAATTTCCTTTTTTCTCCTAGCTTATTTCAATCCAGTTGCTGTTGTTGCCTCAAGAACCACGGGAAATCTTTAGTGGATGGCAAAACAAGAGAAAAAAGGGAGTCATCGTCAGCTAAAGATTTGTGCGCTATAAACTCAAGGAGATGAAAACTTAGTAACCAGTGCAAAAGATGAAAATTAGACAACACTATGAAAAATGCACCAGGACCCTAAGAAAATTCATGGTCTGTATAACAAAATCTTCAACTTCTCAATGAATTTGAGGACAAAGTTTCATATTACAAATTCAAAGAGTAGACAATTTGGATTAGCTTATTGATTACAACATCAAATTACAAAAATAATGATTTACTTAGTAATTGTCTGTAGATGTCATTAACAATAATAAAAATGGCCTTTCCAATAATTTCCAAGTTACCAAGACTACATTAGAGTTAAATTCCAGAGTGAAAAAGATGTGCATATCCAAGATTGAGTTGTTTTACATTATTGTCTTTATTCGGCATTTTTGAGCTACAATATGCCAGAATGAGAAAACTGGCATAAAAAAATAGTCAGTTGGCTTCTAAATTTGTACACTCCAGGATATAGAACTGTTGGTCCCTCTCTAGAGTTGAGAGCTTCTCATGGGTTGAGCTTGAATGCCACCCCATGGTGAAAGGAGGCATGCTATTTTGGCTTATCCTTCCGTTGCTGTGCCCCAGCCCATGGTTGGGGTTTTAAAAATCTCTTGTGGTTTGGCTGTGCTCTTGGGGAGTGTCAAGGAGCTGGATTCTATCTTTCCATGGGAGCTTTTATTGGTTGTTCAACTGTGATGTAGAACCAAGGGTGCCCTTGGTCTGTTCCTAATGCTTTACACACCCCGATACCTATTTGTTCAATTCTCATTTCTCTATTCTTCTCCTCTAACCCTGACTTATCATATTTTGCACTTCAACTTGGTATGAGAGCTTCAGTTCCAGGAGGTCCAAGGTTCAAATCTTGTCACCTCCTGTCATCTCTGTCATTATAAACTGTATTCTATCTATGTTAGTGCACCTTATTCTTCGCAATCTGTTTGACTCTCTATGTGCAAGATAAGGGTCGCACATGAAGGAAAAATATTAGCTTAATATACATTGTTAAGCCCATTTCTTAACAACTTAATCTTTTTGGGACAATTGTTGACTTAACATGGTGCCCTGTGTGGCATCATCATGGTTAGTGGGCTGCTTTCTGATAGATAGAGGGTCGCTTTAGTCTTGGGTTGTTTGTTGCCTTTGCTGATTTGGTTTCGTCTTACTCTGCTCCAGTTGTGGGATTGGTGGGATCTTTTTAGTGCTTGTCCAATGAACATTGATATAGTTCATGTCTATAGTACACAAAACTAGTAGTTGGTTTTAAATTAATCATTTCATGGTTTTTTCCTTCTGCGGCCAACCGACTACTATTTTGTTACACCGACGAAAAACCCTGGTTACCATGGTGATGGATGAGGGTTTGGTGGTGCAGATTAATCTTTACAGAGTGGGGGAAGTCAAATGTAGCTTGGCTTCAAACTTATTGTGTTGCTGCTTTCAAGTCGTGAGGTTGAAGTTGCAACATCGTCTCACACTTGGCTGCATGTGTCACTCTTGGGAGAGAGGAGAAGTTTGTACCTGTTTTTTCTCACATACCAGATTGGGCCAGGAATGTTGTGGAGCTTGTAGGAAGAACTCTTTTGGGAAGCAGAGTTTGTCTTGGGTGTTTCCAATGAGAAGCCAGGCTTTCCAGGTTTATGTCAGATTGGTCAGGGAATGTGTTATTAAGCTCCATGTCTGCGCGGCATTCTACCGCATTTGAGCTTATGTGAAACAGTTGGATTCCTTTTTTGCCAGCTGTAGTTGTTTTCTGACACTTGGCCTGAGTTTGGTGTGTGCCCATTGGGCTTTTATGCCAGTTGGGCTGTGTCTTTGTGCATTGTTTAGCCTTTTTGGGCTTTTTTAAGATGTATAGTTTTATTTGGCTAGACATTATGCTTCTCCTAAGCTAAGTAGCATAGCCACAGACGTGACACAATATGAACACCCTAACAAGTCGATTTTCAAAATGCAGGACAAAATATACTTGGCAACAAGTTAAAAAATTTATTATATGTGAAAACATAGGAAATAGTTTATTCAGATGTAATGGAAAAAAGAAAAAAAACAAAAGAAGCAACATAATACTAATTAAAATTAAAAAAGCAATACATTTCAAAAACTTCAACATCAAGGGGAAATTCACATAAACAATTGATTTTCCAAAAAAGGCAAAACAATTGTAAAACATTGAAATACATATGATATATTCATCTCATAAATGTTTTAAAACATAATTAGAATGCAAAAATTGCATTATGAAAAGAAAAATGCTTGGGAGCTCTAATTAAGCACCCCCAATGATGTGGAATGGACCCACACTCCTCACTCCTTATCCCTCCTCTCTCTATCTCTCTCTATTCTCTCTCTCTTTCACCTCATTAAAGGTCAAAATGGGGGTAATTTATTGGGGGGATGTAGCACCACTCTTATGAAAAATGCAAAACATTGTTACTATAAAGAGATTCATTACATAGGTCATCTAATATTACCAAAGAGTCTACGAAGTGTCTGTAAAGCTAAGAAGCACAGACACTTCTATAGAGGAGGCGTGTCGTGTTGGACACCCATATAGAACACGACACTGTGTGGATACTCTTAAAAATTGTGTCCAACACTTCTTCAACGTGTCTTAATTAAAAATGAAAATTCATAATATCGGACATTTTACGGACACTTTGGCAATACTTCTTAAACCATCCAAACATGACCTATGTGATGAATGTCTTCATGGTAACAATGTTTTGTATTCTTTGGAATGCAACTTATTCAATTTAATGTCTTGAACCACTTATAAGATGAATACACCATGCAGTGGCAGAGTCAAGAAATTAAATCAGATGGGGCACTTATTAATTAAAACATTGAAAATTTTTACAAAAAATATTTTGCATAAATTTTTACGATTGACTTCAAGAAAGATAAATATATGTATATATATATATTTTATTTGTAACTAGTATATCATAAACAATATAAAATAAAATAAAATAAGTCATGGATACAAGTTTTAAAATAAATTATATAATGATAAAGTAATTTTTTATACAAACTTCCAGTAAAAATTCAATATAATAGTATTACCACGTTATCATTGACATATGATATCACCAACCAATAGTAAAGAAACACATGGAGGGTAAACCCCACAACTCAAATATGACTAACAATTCAATAAATTCCATATCTTCATTGAGATTAATTATAATTGTATGTCAATAATGATAGACATCACCATTGTATTAAAATTTTCATAGATAATAATATGACTTATCGTAATATCTTTATTTTCAATAAAAAAAAACAACCGTTATTATTCTAATAATTTTAAAAATGTCATTGATATTTCACTCTAAATAATATATTATAATTTTTTTATTTAAAATATTTTCTTTATATTTGCAAAAAAAAAAAAAAAAAAAACTTCCCAAAACCTATGGGGGGCACGTGACCCCCTTGGACTAGCTGTGGCTCCGCCACTGACACCATGTATATTTCTATATTCTCCAATTGTTTTACATTCTTGAGATTGTAATTGTTATGTGAATAATATTTTGATGTTTAATTTATATGACTCTTTAATTTTAGTCAGTGTTATGTTTTTTTGTTATTTACCTTTGAATAAACTATTCATATATTTTACATACATAATAAATTCATAAAATATAAATTTTTAACATGTCCTAGAAGTGTTATGTCTTGCATTTTTTTTGAAATCGAAGTGTTGGCGTGTCATTGCCGTGTCCATGTCTGTGCTACTTGGGTGTAAAGTGTATGATATTATGAATTTAATTTTTTAATGAAGACATGTTGAAGAAGTACCAAACAATTTAAGGAGTGTCCGTAGATTGTTAGTGTCTGACACAAGTGTCTGATGTGACATGCCTCCACCATAGAAGTTTACATGCTTCTTAGCTCCTTAGTTAAGGAGTGTTTACCTGGTTGCCCTCTAGCAAGTCTTAAACTATATTGTAATATCCTATATTTTGTCATAAAATTTTCTTACTTAACAAAACAAAACAAAAAAGATGAGGAATTGTTCTAGTCCTAACACAATCCAGCAACTAAGTTCATGATTAGAAAACCTCACCTGCAATTTAGATTCAAATTCTTCAGGGGACCAGTTAATCAGTTCAAGTTCTCCAGCAGCAACCTAAAAACCAAGCGATTACACATTTCACACATAAATCGAATAATTGTTATTGTTAAATAGAAAAACCAAGAGCAATATCACAAATAAAGATGGGAAAGAAAAACAATTACAGAACAATTTCTTCCATTTAAATTCCTCCTACACATTTTCTCGTATTCAGGTTTACCTTCAATTACTCCATGCATTTCTCTCCAAGCTATTTCTGCTCAATATGTTCATCTAATTCTATTTTGGGTGAATACATAGTACCAATATAATCTGCCAGAGGAGAAGATTTAAGACTATGAGCATAATTGCATATAACTTCCTCCTCTACATTTCATGTATGTTTAACTATAAGCACAATTGCATAGAACTCCCCATCCCATTCATGTTTTGGTCTTTCTTTATGCACTGACATAAAATCCAAGTTTCTTATCTGCAGGTTTTTCTTCAACCTACATATCTTTTCCTATGGACTTGGGACTACCTAAAAGAAATATAAGACCATGAATACTTCAAATGATGATGTGGCAGAGACACTTTGAATTAGAAATTATACAATATCATCAAACAAGTTAGTTTGTTAAAGCATTTTCATTATAATAATAACCGAAGAATGTCTACAATTAACTGAAAATTAAAATAGTAAGCGAAATTTTTTTGCATGGATATAAATAATTATTCCATAATTGCATTGTTCTTCAAAATGCTGAAGATATACGGCATGCATAAGTGAGAGAAGGTCAGTGATAAATCCTACCCCTCCAGCACCAGCAGCAATAGCAGGAGCAATGAGGACGTCAGCTTTTCTCAGAACATCAACTGCTTCAGGCGTACAGGGCATATTGGAACCTAGGGGACATAAAAAAATAATAATAATAACAAACATAATTTTTATAAAAAAAAAATGAAAAAGAAAAAAGGAACTAAAAGCATCATCATATTGAGAACCACTACCTTCTACTAGTATACGACAACCTGAATTAACCAAATTAATGGCATCAGACTGATCAATTTCATTTTGCGAAGCACAAGGAAATGCAACATCACACCTTTCTGTCCAAGGTTTTGCTTCATCATAGTACTTAGAACGAGCATAAGTCTTTGAATAGTCTCTGCACGCGCCACTTAATGAATAAGGAAATATCGAAGTTATTGAATGTTGCAATTTGGTACATAATGACAGGACAACAAACCTCAAAGTTCTTTGTTGAGCTTTAATATCTCTCAAAAAAGCTATTTTCAAGTAATCAAATCCATCCTCATCCACCAAATAACCCTTGGAATCTGTACAATATTTTTTTTCGGCAAAGGCACGTGTTTATACAAACTGTCCATAAAATTGTATTCAGTCATTGTAGGGATTAACTACTGTCACTCCTAAAGTACCTAGGAAATAAAAATAATAATGAAATGCAAAAACAGTTATCACTTAGGAGATGAGAAAACAACTGAGAAGAAAGAAGAACAGACCAAATTTTCCACACTTTACGTACTTGTTTTAACAGACAACATCAGAGATGAAACAACCCTAAACCATTTGTTTCTACTACAAAGTAGATATACATTGGTAGAAAACTAGTTCTTAGGGTCACTTCAACTGAAAGGTCTGAAACTAAACACTTATGTGAATCACATTCAAAAGCATAGGAACACTTCTAGAATATACCTGACTCAAATGCATGTACTATGTTGCTTGGGGTCAACTTTCTCACATGGTATCAATCAACATCATCATTATTGCACAAATCAATATAAATGGAAACAACCGATTTGGCAAGTTTGGAATTTTTCCAATTTGTTACTGACCATCATTGTTTTAATTATATTTCCAATTTATCCTATTCCTGCAAGCAACCATGCTTCTTAGAAGCGGATTAAATGCTTAATAATCAGAAGATGTGCTATCCGTGATGACAAGCCCACTATAGATAGAATGTAGAGGCCAAAAGACAAACTCAATGAAATTTATCAAGTTATGTAGGACAAAATTATTGTATTGCATGTATAAATCGTAACAGAATTTTCTGTGTACTCCACTCTGAAAAACAAAATGGGAGGGGAGAAAAACTTATGCCCACTTGATTATTTATGGATACTAATCACAAGCATATTTAAGAGATGGCATTGCCAATTGTAACTGGTTGAAAAAAAACAATTGAAACATTACAAGACATCCTATAGCCATAACGACTCTAAAAGCTAAGCATGATGATCCAGGTATTTCAGCATATGCTCCAAGTTAAAATAACAGCTCAAATACATATTTACTTTTACTTGTAAAAAGAAGAGGTGCAAAGTGCTAAATCAGAAGAACAGGTTTACAGGGAGGAAAAAATGAGAGAATTAAAAGCATTTCAAATAAATTAATTTTTGTCGCACCAAAAAATAAAAATAAAAATTTTGTCGCACCACAAAAAAAAAAAAAAAAAAAAAAAAAACTCCTTCATATGATTTGATTTGAAAATAATTTAGTCGGACATTAGAGCATACCTGATACTGTGATGGGAATAGCACCAAAAGCAAGAAGCTTCTCTATAACATGCATTGCAATCTTTCCAGAACCAGTAACAACGCATCTGGACAAGTTCAGATAGGAACAGTTAAAACGAACTTATCAAATAACAAAACTTTTACATCATGTCTCTTGCTCTTCTTTTCGTAAATGAAGCAGTCAATAAGCCTAAGAAAAAATATACGGTAAATCAAATCACCTTCTTGAGGCTTCTGACAATTATACATGCCTATCCTCATGATTTTTAAGTTCACACTGACCTCCCTTCCGGTTTGCATGACCATCAAAAAGGTAGGTAAAACAAGTTGTCATCATGAATTTAACTTATTTCAGTAACAACTTTGCCCTTCTCTAATCTAGTTATGTTCATCCATTTTCTAATATTTTTTGTTTTGATCTATAATCAATCGAATGTAACAAGTAAAACTCTCATGCACTTTATCCCCATTTTGTTTTTGTTGTTGTTGTTGTTGTTGTTGTTGTTCGAGTTCGTCTAGTAACGAGAAAGTAGGGTTCTTGGTTTGACAAAAGGAGTTCCGCGGTTTGACAATTGGTCTTAGCCATAATTTATGTAAAAAAATACCATTTTTCAAATATAGAATCAAGGCATGAATAAAAGGTTTGACACATGTCTTTTGAAGTGCCCATGTTCTTAAACCACATCCCCAAGCCAGACACTCTGTCACCCACAAGTTCTCTTCATGAACCATCCAGTTTGCTAGGATTTCGCTGTAAAGTCACTTCAGGATCAGGTTGCTCAATAGTTTTCATTGTTAAAAGCCATCCCATGACCACAACCTTCACTGAAATCCACCTTATTAGTGACCACCTCATTAGAAAGCACTTCCAAAGCCACCACCTCCACTAAACACACCATGATAACCAAGCACAACCATACATACCTGAAAGTTTATTTATTTAAATTTTTTAAAATCTGAAAAATAATCTCGCAAATTATGAATATCTCCATCATGTCTGTCAATTAACCTCAACAGTATTCACCTTATTTCCCCTTACAAATTTTTCTGAACCAGCAGCTTTTGCTTGAATTGTCATTCAATACCTCTATCAGAATTTCATTAGAGCATAAGCTTTGTGTTAGAGCTGAATCTAAAGGTTATGATCTTATTGAGAAACTCCATACAAAAGCCATATTTCTCAGTGAGGGCGAGTGCTGGATGGATAAGGTCTTTTACGACACGAGAAGTAGGGGCAAACAGGTCTTCTTTGAAATCTTACAAGTCAGTCATCACAAACAAGATGAAAATCAGTGCAAAAACAAGCAGGAAAATAACTGCAAATTATCTTTATTCTAAATTAGATAGTAAAGATGGAAAAAAGAATATTTACAAATTTGTTAAATTGAAAGAAAGGAAAACAAGATACTTCAATCAGATTAAATGTATAAAAAGTGAGGATTTCAGAGTGTAGTGAAAGATGAGGAGAATAAGGAAAGGTGAAAAAAAAATTATTTTGAGACACTGTTAACCAAAAAGCATTTTAAAAACTTAAGGTGAGAGGAATATGATAGAATTGATGGAACTAAAGAATATAGATTTTATCATCAATAAGGGAGTTTGAGATTGAATTTGCATGGAAGAAGATGAAAGTAAGACATTAGGACCAAATTGTATCCCCATTTGAGGCTTGGAAATGCTTTGATAAGAAGGGGATGTCTTGGTTAATAAAATTCTTTATTAAGATTCTAATAACTAAGAAAATGGTTGACAAGTGGAGAAAAAGAAAGAGTCTTTTAGTAATCTACATATTAAAATAAAGAAGATATTGAAAATTGCATTAAGTATAGAGGCATTAAGTTAATGAATGAGTCATACAATGAAATTGTGGGAGAATGATTGAGTATCGCTTAAGAGTTGCAATAATAGTGGAAGAGAATCAGTTTGGATTTATGCCAGGCATATTAACTATGGAAGAGATATATTCACTAAAAAGATCAATAGAAAAGTACAGAGAGAAAATGAAGAATCTACATATGGTTTTTATAGATATAGAAAAAGTTTATGATAAGCATACCTAGAGATATAATATTGTGGATGTTGGAGAAAAGGGTGAGATCAAAGGATATATTGATGCGATTATGTGATAAAAGACATGTATGATGGAGTTGTGACTACAATTAGATCACCTTTAGAAGAAACTAGTAAATTTCCAATCACTATAGGGTTGTATCAAGGGTCAGCTTTGAATCCTTACCTATTTGTGCCCAAGTTATAGATGAATTAATTAAACATATTGAGGATAACGTCCTATGGCGTATTTTGTTCGTAGATGATATTATTCTAGTGGATGAAACTAAGGATTAAGACTAAACTAGAAATTTGGAGAGAAGCACTTGAATAAAAAAGGTTTAAATTAGCAGAATAAAACTGCATATATGAAATGTAACTACAGTTATAATAGAAGTAGAAATAATGGATAAGTGAATATTAAAAATCAGAAAATAACTAATAGTAAACATTTTCATTACCTAAGTTTGATTATTGATAAGAATGGCAAGGTTGGAGACGATGTGATCCGTAGAATCAAAATAGATTGGCTCAAGCGGATGAGTGCATCGAGCATATTATGTGATCAATGAATACCAACAAAATTGAAAGAAAAAATTTATACTATAGCTATAAGCCTAGTGTGCTTCACAAGACAGAATGTTCAACAACTGTGAAACAACATGTTCATAAAATGAGTGCAACTAAGATGAGAATGCTTAACTGGACGTGTGGTAAGACTAGGAAAGATAGAATTAGACATGAATATATTCATGAAATGATAAGAGTAGCACCAATTGTAAATAAGTTGAGAGAGAACATGTTAAAATGATTTGGTCATGTACAACGAAATGTATAGATGCAACGGTAAGTAAGAACCATATGATCACCTAGTGTGCTTCACAAGACAGAATGTTCATACTATAGCTATAAGCCTAGTGTGCTTCACAAGACAGAATGTTCAACAACTGTGAAACAACATGTTCATAAAATGAGTGCAACTAAGATGAGAATGCTTAACTGGACGTGTGGTAAGACTAGGAAAGATAGAATTAGACATGAATATATTCATGAAATGATAAGAGTAGCACCAATTGTAAATAAGTTGAGAGAGAACATGTTAAAATGATTTGGTCATGTACAACGAAATGTATAGATGCAACGGTAAGTAAGAACCATATGATCACCAAAAATGGAAATATTTGGGGGAGAGGAAGGCCTAAACTGATATGGAAGGCGGTAGTAAAAAAAATGAATTTATTTAAATTAATTGAGCATATAGCCTTCACAGCGTTGAATGGAAAAAAACAAAAGATTCATATAGTCGACCCCACTTGATTGGGACACAAGGGTTAGTTCGGTTTAGAATATAACAATAATCCTACATTCACACAAATGATGGGAAAAAAAATAAAAAAGGGGAAAAAAATCCAATCAAATCTTCTAGAACTATACAATGGTAAATTTGTTTCAGTATATATAGCAAAATATGACTTGGACTTCTGATGAGAAGAAAGAGCCATTTTTTAAAACAATTGAAGAGTAGAATTTCGTCCATTTCGTATAGTTGGTTCTTGATAAGTATTTATCCATCCTTGAACCAATTTTTTGAACTTTGTAGTTTTTTGAGTAGAGATCTTATGTATAGAAGTTCTAGGTGCTTTTTTAATTTTCTTGTAGTGTATACAGGAGGCAACCCCTTGGTGCCTTTTCTTTATAATATGCCACTTATCAAAAAACAATTTAAGTAACGAACCTTAGTCCTTTAAGTTCTTTATTCATGTCTGCAAGAATAAGTTGTGCAAAGAAAACCTGCAAAATCAAGGGAGTTGTGAGATTTCAAATATGCAACAGAGGCATAAATCAGGAGGCGATAACAACGAAAAAACAATGACAGACATCCAGTCAAAGAAAAAAATAAAGATTCTCCACACAAACATACAAAGAAGGATGCATAAATGTGAACATGCACATCTCAAACCCACCCATCCATGCACATGTGCACACATACATACAAAGAGAGATGGAGAAAGAAATATTACATACCAGCCCATAGCCAGTAGCTTCAGTTCGTAGGCTAGAGCCAGACCAGATTATCCTTGGCCCTGTAAAACTTCCCTGCATAAGTAAGGCATACAAATGAAATTTTCCAGAAAAATTTCACATGAATCATACTTGCAAAAAAGATTTAAGAAAAATGACTCCATGAAAAAACCTAGTCTTAGCAGCAAGTTGATGCATTCATGGATAATACTGTATAAATATAACTCATAGAGCACAACATAATAGCACTAATAGAGTCATAAGGAAAAGTTCAAATTAGAAAGACAACATTCAATTGATATAATGTAAGAAAATATCCACCAATTATATGATTTAGTGGTACCCATGCTTTAATTATGTGACCATGCACATACCAAATGTGGCATAACAACAGTAGCACAATTTAATATAATTATTTTCATGTATTTTACAAATAAGTAACACCCTCTAGTATCAAAGCAAATCTTCCGATTAAACAAAGATTGAGAAACAAAAGGCACGCAACCATGAAAGCAAAAAAGGAAAATACTAGGAAAATATGAAAGCCCTGGGAAAGAGGAGCAACCAATTGACGAGAAAACACTTAAATCACATCCTTCACAGAATCACGATAGTTTGCCACAGACTGTTCAACACAATCACACGAAAAGAAATTAATAATTATTCTTGTTCATCCAATGTAACATTGCTAATGGCATCCACAAATTATCCATGGGTGATGATTATAGGTTTATCATGATGCCATAAGCCAGTCGACTATCCCTCCTAAGCAAAGCTTTTAAAGGCGAATGCGTAACTTGAGACGTTTTACCCCTCATGAAGTGAGGCAATAGCCTTAAGGCGTAAGCATTTCAAATTTTAATATTTAGTAAACAAATTATATATTTTAAAGTAGTGAAAAAACAATTAAAAATTAAATATAAAGTTATAAATACTTTTCTCCTTAAGGCATCGAACATTTCACTGCAGAGAATGAAACTTGCTTTCATTGAAAGTGAAATTGACATTCTTAGCTTCAGTGATTGAGCTTCTCACTTGAGCATTAACTTGTATTTTTTGTCCATTGTTCATTTACTTAAATTTTTCTGTAAAATATAGTCACAAAAGAAGCTCTTTTTTAATTTTTGGCTTTTTGATGGTTGAACTATCTGCTAGACTAAGTTTAACAAGAGTATAGGCAACCTCTTCATATGTGTACTCGTCATAGGCTTAAGCGCAAAAGGCATACAAGGCGCATCTAAGGTGCATGCCTCACATCATGAGGCGCAAGCCTTTTGGGAGTATAGCCTGAAAATCAAAACCTCGATGCATTTTCCCTTAGCCTCGAGGCAAGGCGAGCATCATTAAAGCCTTTGAAAACATTGCTCCTAAGTACGTAATAAATTATTTGTAAGGCCTTTTAAAGAACCCAACATTGGAAACCCCCTCTTCTCCCCCCAACCACCACCACACAAAAAAAAACAAAAAAAAAAAAGACTAAACAAAACAAAAACAGAGAGAAAAAATGTACTTCTTTCTTTAATGTGCTTGATGTTGCAGCTTCTTGCGATTCAAAACAGCTAGCATATTTGTAATATCGTACAAACCAAACATCTTCAAAGTCCAAAAAGAGGAAGAAATCATTACAAGAAACATGGTTGTAAATAAAAAGTATCCCGTCCTGGGTTCACCTCCGTAAGGATCCGTTTGGCAAGAAGGTTTGGGTTGGGTTTGGGCTATTTTAGTCACAAAAAGACAAAATAAGTTTTTTAGCCTAATAAGACAAAATGTCATATTTAAACCATAATCATTTCATTTTTTCTCTCACAAAAGTAAAAAAAATAAAAAAAAACTCATCCCAAACAAGACTTTTAGCCCCAGGCTAAAATAGCCAAAAAGTCAAAATATCAACCCACATCCCAAACAAAGGCTAAGTAGTTTTTGCTTATAAAATTTTTCTTATCAACAAAAAAAAAAAAGTATCCTGTAGAACATTAATGGACAATACAAGAACATATTTTTCCTCGTACATGTCAGATTCACCATTTAATTCCGTTGATCTTCAAATGGATGGTGCATATGTGGTATGCCTTAAATCTTAATCCAGTTCATGTGCATGAGGTTCAGATGTTGGTCAAGAACGTTTCACTCATTCTTGAGCCATAACTTGACATTATGATTTTTATCATCAATGTGTCTGTGTAATATAGATGAAAAATCAAGTTCAGCAAGAGACACAGCTTGATACCTGAACATGACTGGCTAGTCGCCGATATTGTCCAAACATATAACCCATTTCACGAGCACCCACACCAACCTCCTCCGAAGGAAGATCCTAATAATTTAGAAAAAATAAAACAGGGACTGTAAAATTTCTTGGCATAGCAAAATTAAAAGAGACACCATCACATCCGACATGCTTAAAATTTCATATATAATCCACTGAGAGTCTGAAACAACTAATGAAACATCTCACTTTCTGGGTTACCTTATCAG
Organism: Camellia granthamiana; assembly: GCA_036172215.1. NCBI lineage: Eukaryota > Viridiplantae > Streptophyta > Magnoliopsida > Ericales > Theaceae > Camellia > Camellia granthamiana. The sequence continues at coordinate 40,089,282 of CM069906.1, read as the reverse complement.
GACCCAAATAACGATATAGCTCATCCATAAAACTCTGACAAAAGCGCATGATCTGCAAACAATTATTAAAAACAAAAAGAATCAGAACAACCAAGAATACATCATCAAAAGCAAATACATTTTAAAATGCAAATAATACCTCACTGTCACTTTTTCCTTTGGGATCAAAATCACTACCACCAGCAGCGCCTCCAAGCTTATATGGAGATAAGGCACATTTTAATGTCTGCAAAGAAGTAAAAACAGAACATTGTCACACAATCGCAGGCTTAGGTTTGCTACACATCTGTAATATCTATCTGGTAGAGAAGTTCCGGCAGTAACTATCACCTGAAATGTGTTCATAAATAGACCTCACCCAGATTTAAATAAGGAGCAAAGCTACAAAGCATTGCCATAGGCTCTCTCATACTCCTAGTAAGGGTAGGAAAGACTCTGCAAACTATTATATTCTTGAAATCTATCAATTCAGTAGAGATTAATTTGGAGAATATCCTTGTACGGTAGTGCCTTTTGAAGCTCTCCAATGATGCAACTTTATTCTAAGGACCATAATAAATAGAGGTGAACTCTCTCTGAATGCCCAAAAGACGTCCAACAAGGAACTCATTTTGGCAAGTGTCCTATATGGCAATTTTTAATCGGGGATGAGTCATGTATCATGGATAATTGATTTTATTTAATCCCAACAAAAAATGGTATCATGGACAACAGCAGTCTTACTCTTCCAGATGCAGGTCATTCAGATTTTGGTGAATGATTAGAAACTGTGCTTTCAATTTTTTTCTCCCTTCGGTCGTCTTTTGATAATTATAAAAACAAACAAACAAATTTGTAAGAAAGAAGAAAGAAAATAAAAAAAACACACAAAGGAAAGGATTCATTTGATCTAGTTAATCGTTAAAATAGTAAGTTAAAAAGGTCATAGGGTTGAGTTTATTCGAGGGGTTTTACAAAGAGGATCATTTCATAACATATTTTTTAAATGTGGTCGAACATGACATAGATCATTTCATTTTCAGGCGGTTGCCTAGTATCTATAGATAAAATCAAAAAGGAATAAGGTTTTACTGTTTTGTTTGTGATTATAAACAGACTTGCTTTATCTTTATTGTCCTAACGAGCCACTGACCAGGAAAAGAAAATTAAAAACAAGAAAAAAAGGAGGCAGGGAAGAAACCCGTGTAAAATCTAAAGCAGAAAAATGCAATCAATCAATTGCCTTTAATTTAGGGATATAAAGAAAAAACAATCTGACTATGATCCTAAATCATTTAGGAGCTTGACTCTGGCTGGCAGAACTATCCATGAATCCAATCAATTTCATGCAGATAAGCAAATTAACAAAATGGGAAGCATAACCTAGAAAAGTTTAATACAAAATTTGAACAACAAACCATAGAAGGAGAATGTGAAAGAACACAAGCACCAGAAATACCAATGATACCTGTTGGAAACCCATAAACTTTGCAATGCTTAAGTTCATTGAATGATGAAAGCGAAGACCTCCCCTACAAGGTCCCAGAGTCTGGTTAAATTGAACACGAAAGCCTCGATTGACATGTGCCTCACCCCGATCATCAACCCAAGGAACTCGGAAAAGAATCGTACGCTCAGGTTCAAGCAAGCGCTCCATCATGTTGACATAACTGAAACATCATAGAGCATTGTCTAAGAATTGCAATAAATTTCACTGCAAACGTGGTTTGCACTAAATGATGAAGTGCTAATCAAGTATAACTCATCCATGAGACAACTCACTTAGAATTTTTTGCAATCACTCTTTCTAAAGCATTAACCACTTCTTGTGAATACTGTATGAACTCAACCTCATGAGGATCCCTCTTCAGTGCAGCTTCAACAATTGATCCAGCCGTTTTTGACATAAGAGCTTCAATTTAATAAAATCAGCAGAGGAGTGCAAAAAATGGAAAAAGAATTAGAAAGTAAAATTTAAATTGTTTTTAGGAAGCAATATGTTAGTAAGCATCAAGTTGCATTAGGAAAATATTCAAATGAATTGACAGATCTGAATAAATATTTCCTAATTTCCACATTTTCGCCCCATCTTCTTTCCCTCTCTCTCTCTCTTCGGAGTTCAGACACAAGAGTCAGAGGACTGAGAGTATTTGGAGGACAAGAGGTGTGTTCGATTTTTCTTCATCTGTTCTCAATCTCCGTTTTCTGTGTTCATTTTTTTTTTTTTTTTTTTTCCATAGCTTCGATTCAAGATTTTCCGCTTCTGGATAGATCTAATCTTGTAAAGTCGAAGACCAATACTTCTCAATCTCCAAGAACTTCTAATCTGGTTGGGAAGGATCTCATGCAAATCCTCAGGGGTACTGCTCTATCCCTATGCATAGCGAAGGTGTTCCCATGCAGGAATTGTCGAAGGATTGGCTTGATGATACTGGTGATATTCGTAATCAAGCTCTGATGGTGATCAGCATATGCAACTATTGTTCTTCCCTCCTCAATATGTGGATGGTAAGATCTGAACCTCTCCCCCTTTAGAGGTTGTTAATGATGGTACTAAACAATGGCATAATTGTCTTGTTGGGTATTACATTGACAAAAAGCTTCCATTTCCTGCTATGTGATGCATTGCTCTTAAAATTTGGAGCAGATTTGGGATTAAAGATGTTCTCTCTAATGATGGAGGGTTTTTCTTTTTCTTGTTTGAATCTTATCAGAAGTTGAGAATGGCTTTAGAATACCCTTGGCACTTTGGTGGCAAGCTTCTGGTACTTAAAAAATGGCTTCCCCAAATGACACTAATAAGAGAATGCCTGTGTAAAATTCCAATTTGGATTCAGTTCCATACTGATAGCTTGACTGGAAAACATCAGAGGCTTCGTTATGCTAGAGTTTGTGTAGAAATTGATGCTGATACTGTTTTGCCTAGCTCTATTGATGTTAAATTTCCCAATGGTGAACTTTGCTGTGTTCATACCAAATATCCCTGGAAACCACATTCTGTCTTCTTCTTCTTTTTGGTTTTGGTTCTTTCGTGTTCTTCTTCCTCCTTTTTTTTTCCCCCTTGGATTCTTCTTCTCTTTTTCTTCTTTCCAATTCCATTCTATAATACTGAATACTTAAGTTGTAACTTGTAACTAGCAATGGAACTTTAGGTGTTTTTAGTGGCATTAGGCAGTAGGCACTAATGTGTGTTCAACTAGTTTGTATACTCCGTATTAGGCACTCTGTTTTAGGTTATTTATTTAGAATTATCTGTCCCAACTCTCAGTCAGTGGACTTGTATTGAGTAATGGTATGATTGCAAGTTCATATTAAGTGTTGAATTGAGTTATTTGGGTGGCACTAGCATCACCATACCTGCCTTTGGTACTAGAAAAGAGAAGAAGCGGAAAAATGCTGTGGGTCAAAGATCCGATCCAGGTTGGGAACAAGGGATTGAAATAGATGTTGCCACAAAAAAAATGTAAAATGGCATTGCTCGTGTTGGAGGTATATTTAGGTTGAGGCATCATTTAGCTTCTTATCAAAATGTTGAACCATAACCCAAGTCTTGGAAGACGTTAGAGAAAAGTTAATAAGTTTTCAATAACTCAAACATTAGTCTCGAAAAAAAAAAATTAAAAAAAAAAAAAGAGGATATGGAGCACTATTAGGTAATCAAAATAAACAAAAAAAATTATAGGGTTGCAAATGAACAGAGCCGTTCGTGAACAAGCTCGAGCTCAACTCGGTAAGAGGGCTCATTTGAACTCGGTTTGTTAAATTTTTATTATATTCGAGCTCGAGCTCATTAAAATCTTAATAAACAACCTCAAACATACTAAAGCTCAGCTCGTTAGCTGGGCTTGTTAGTTGCTTGTTTAACATTTATTTAAATAATAGAATAAATATATTATTTATATATTAAATAATGTAAAAATATCTATAAAATAGGATAAATATGTTATTTATATATTTAAATAATGTAAATGTAAATAATAACTAACTACAGATAATACATTTATATAATAGTGGTGGTAGATATTATTATTTTGGTAAGATATTGACTTTTCTTTTAGTTTGTTTATATATATTGTATATATAATTGTATAATCAAATTTTCAATTGTAACTTTAATCTCATACGCAAGTATAAATTTATAATATCTTTGGCTTGTTAAGGCTTGTGAACAAGCTCGAGCTCATTTGGTTAAATTTTTATTGAGCTTGAACTCATTAAAATCTTAATAAACAAGCCTAAACATACTAAAACTCGGCTCGGTTCGTTTGCAGCCCTGAGTTCCATGAATAAATTTGTGGTAGACAAATCTAGACGTCAAAAGCAAAAACCCCTTAATCAAATGTTTAAGAAAGAGAAGAGAAATGATGTTTGTCAAACTATAGCTCGTTTCTTTTGCACTAGTGCAATTCTTTCAATTGTGTCAACAATCTATATTTCCACTCATGGTTAAAAAGATTGGAGACTATGGAAAGGAACTTGTGCCACCCTCTTATCATAAAATTAGGGTGACATTTTTTAAAAAAAAGAAGGGCATGAGACAATGCAATTGCTTGAAGAGTTCGAGGAACAATGGAAGAAGACCGAATGTACAATTATGTAAGATAGATGATCAGACAGAAATGGAAGGTTCATATGTAATTTTCTTGTGAATAGCCAAAACGAAACTATTTTTTATCATCATTAGATACATCTAGCATTTCAAAAACTAGTGAAAAGGTTTTTGAGCTGTTCGCTGAGTTGTGGAGAAGGTCAGAGTGAAAAATGTGTGCGAGTTGTAACAGACAATGCATCATATAAATTGGTGGCATAAATATTAATGGATAAAAAAGGAAAGGCTTGTTTTGGACACCTTATGCAACACATTACATAGCTTTGTGTTGGGAGGATTTTGATAAGCAAATTCAACTTCATTGTGTTACAATTGCAAAAGGAAAAAAGATTGTCATACATTTATTCAAAAATCAACATTCATTTGGATAAAGGAGTTTACAAAAAGTACTGAACTTATTAGGCCCACGATTACTTGGTGTGCAACCTATTACTTGACATGGAGACGCATTCAACGTTCTCTTTGTTTACATCGAACAAGTGGAGAATCATTTGGAAGAGCGTTTCTATGTGCTTGAAGGATGCAGTACCTCTCATTAAGGTACTTAGGTTGGTAGATTCCAATGAGCATCCGACAATGGGATTCATTTATGACGTAATGGATTGTGCTCAAGAGAAAAATCAAAGGAATTTCAATAATGTACTAACAAGGTAAAAAAAGAAATTATATACCTATCTGATTTTTCTAGTCTATCTTTTATTTTTAAAAAGTAAATTATCTAATTACTATTTACTCAATTCCATCAACTATGATCCTACATGGGCCATCATTGATAAAAGATGGGAATCTCAACTCCATCACCCACTGCATGTTGCAGCATACGTCTTAAACCTTCAATTTCATAATAGTCCCAATTTTCAACCTAATGTAGAGGTTAAAATTGGGTTGTACAAGTGTCTTTAAAGAATAGTCCCCTATGCTAATGAGAGAGTGAAGATAGATTCAAATTGATGCAATAATGGTCCCCTATGCTAATGAGAGAGTGAAGATAGATTCAAATTGATGCATTCAAGATTGCACGGGAACTCTGGTATAGAAAATGCAAACTTGACAAGAAAAAAGAAATCTCCAGGTTCTTTAATTTTACCATAAGTTGATTTGTATCAATCATAATATCTTATTATTTGTTTTCAACCTTACACTTGGAACTACCTTTTCATGTAGGTGATTGGTGGGACTCCTTTGGGGATGAATGTCCTAAGTTGAAATGGATGTTAGACTTGATATCTTAATTGCAAATGTCTTCCAACTTGTGACATTTATCACCAAACCAAGTAACCACGGATCTGATAAATCCATTGCTTTTTGTAAACTCATTCATCCAATAAATAGGATTGGTTATTGAATAAATATATGCCATAATCCTTTTTCCTATTGCAATTGTAACACGATGAAACTGAATTTGCTTCTCAAAATTCTCTAGCATCAAATCAATGCAATGTGTGGCACAAGGCGCCCAAAACAAGCCTTGCCTCTTATCCATTAGCATTTCTCCCGGCAATTTAAAATTAGAAGCACTTTTCCCTACGACCTTCTCAACAACCTCATCTAATATCTCAAAAAACTTTTACCAATTTTTGAAATGTCAAATGTATCTAATAACAACAAAAAAATTAGTTTCATTAGGGTTATTCACAAGAAAATTACATATGGAGCTTATCTTTCTATAAGACCATCAATCCAACATAATCGCACATTTGGTCTTCTTCTACTATTCCATAAACTTCTCAAGCAATTGCAATGTCTCAGCACTTCTTTCTTTAAAATGTCACTCTAATTTCATAGTAAAAGAATGACACAAGTCCTTTTCCATAATGCCAATCTTCATAACCATGAGTGGAAATATAGGCTGTTGAAACAGTTGAACGAAATTGCACTAGCATAAAAGAAATGAGCTATAATTTCACAAACATCATCTCTCTTCTCTTAAACTTTTTTTTTTTTTCTTGGTTGATGACCGGGTCAATTACGCGCACTTCAACTAATCTCGGGACCCACACAAAGCGTCCCCTCTACATGGATCAGGCAAATCTCGAGCAAAACCTACAGGCGTGGCCCCAATGAGTTGATAGAACCTAATGGGAGTTGAACTTGAAACCTGGAGGGAGCATACCCTCAGGCCCCAAGTTGTACCCATTAGGCCAACCCCTGGGATTTTCCTAAACATTTTGACTAAGGGTTTTTTGATTTTGATGTTCAAACTTCATTACAAATTTATCCATGGAACCATAATTTTTTGTTTATTTTACAGACTTAATAGTCCCACCTCCTTTTGTTTATTTTAAAGACTTAATAGTCCCACCTCCTCTTCAGAGTCATTGCCAATATCAACCATCCCCCCCTTTTTTTATTTTTTTTTTAGTTTTTATTTCGAGACTCTAATGTTTGAGTTCTTAGAAAACTCATAAACTTTTCTCTAACATCTTCCAAGACTTGGGACATGGTTCAACATTTTGATGAGTACAAGCTAAATGATGTTTCAACCTAAATATACCTCATGCACAAGTAACGACACAATACTTGCATTTACTTTTTTTGGTCGCAACATCTATTTCAATCCCATTCTCCCAACCTAGATCGGATCTTTGGCCCACAACATTTTTCCTCTTCTTCTCTCTTCTAGAACCAGAGGCAAGTATGGTGATGTTAGCGCCACCCAAATAACTCAATTCAATACTTAATACAAATCTGCAATCATACCATTACTCAATACAAGTCCACTAACTGAGAATTGGGATAGATAATTCTAAATAAATAACCTAAAACAGAGTACTTAATGCAAAGAATACAAACAAGTTGAACACACATTAGTTCCTATTGCCTAATGCCACTAATAACACCTAAAGTTCCACTGACAATTACAAGTTACAACCTAAGTATTTAGTAATAGAGAATGAAATTTGTAAAAAGAAAAAGAAAAAGATATATAAGTGTCATAATGAGTCCTCATACCCAAATCCTACTTTTGGATACATATCCCAATATCTTAAGATTTAAGTTTATAGACACACACCGTACCCTATGTTACATGGACTCGAGTGCGAGTGTGTATCTAACGATTGGACCCATAAAACCTCAAATTTAAGGATATGTGGACTTGGCATAAAAGGTTTATATTTTTATATTTTTAATCTATTATGTGAGATAACATGGTGTTACAGTGTCAAAAAGGGATTATACTCATTTTATAGCAATTATTCACCAAGATATCAACTATGCTCAGTGTCTCATCATTAACAGCCAATCCCAAACTTGGATAAAAAATAAAAACTGCGCTATGTCACTAATAGCCATTGCAAAAACTTGCTAGAGCCCTTATGAACAAGAACACAGGGAATATAGCACGTGGTTTACTGCATGGCTACAAGTATTGCTCTCAATAGAGCAAATTAGCAAACAAGTTTCACGTGGCTGACCCCAAATAGCCCAGACTCCAGACAATGCATGAATCTTATATTAGTCGAGCTGAGTTGGGTTATAATTTACTGCACAACTATCATATAAATAAAATTTATAAATAATAAATCAATACATTATTTTCACATAACAACATTGCAGAATCTATTTATTAAAATATGAATGCCAGTAAAAGCATCATGCTAGTACAAGGAATACAAACCGAAGTGGTAGACTAACCTTTTACATAAATGGGTTTGTCAACAATAATCTTGTCTTTGGAAGCCATTTGGAGACGAAGGGCCTCTTTGTGTAGCAAACTATTGTTGTGTTCTTCCAGTGCACTCATCTGCATATTCCTACTACCTTCATTGCCATAAGGATTTCTTCTATGCTTCCTACCATATTCCTTACAAACAGAGCAGAATATCCTTGCTGTCCCTTCCTTCACATCAACATATGCCCACTTGTACGTGTCAGCCCATTCCTCTCTCCATCTTTTAACCACCTTCTTCTTCCTTTTCGCTGTTTGCATCTTTGACAAATCTTGATCTTCACTGACAAGTTGGGAAACCATCACCATCTGTTTGCTATCATCATGCTCTTCAGCTGAAGGCTCTCGCGGCAGGCCACCGATAAGGGGAGTGGTTGCAAATGTTGGGTCATCATCACCAGGACCAATTTCTAAATCAATCTCTTCTCCAAGCTCCCTAACGACCAGGTGATGTCTCTGTGACTGATGAATCAAGTTCATATCATCCATTGTAGAATTCATCCCTAGCCCAAAAACCAGTAGCAACATTCAGCATGACAGTTCAACCCACACCTCAAATCCTTTCCTCTGCACGAAGAAATGCATAAATAGCTAATTTAATTCATACTTCTCCAACCACAAAGAGAAAGAGTAGCTGACAGAGACATAATCATATAATAAAACCAGTATATACTACCACACACCTCCAGCAAATCCTGATAAAAACCCATATTATAAATCCAATACATGGCAACATGACACTAACCATGGATGGTATTTAGAACCCCAACACACAGTGTGGAACTTTTTCACTAACCATGGAATGGAACCTATTTAGAAACTCTGACCTCAAACCCAAAGTAGAAAATTCCCAATAATTTCTAACAGCAAGACTCAGACTTCAAAACTATAACCAAAGAACCCACGCTTTTCCACTAGAGTCACATAATTATCATATCTGATCACAGAAGACAAAAACCCAGCTCACAAGACAATAACACTATGTTTGGGAACCTAGGAGAGAAAAGAAAAAAAAGGATTACTTAAGTTATAAGAGAAAAGAAAAGAAAAGAAAAGAAATAGTTGTGATTTCTCTCCTTTTTGTTTGGATAAGGAAAAAATAAAAGAAAAGAAATGATTGTTATTTCTCTCATTCTTGTTTGGTTAGATTTTATTAAGAGAAAAGAAAAGAAATTATTTTATGTTATATTACCAAAATAACCTTTTTATATTTTCAATCATTTTATTTCTTTTATTTTTATAGGAACAAAATTAGTATTATGAAAATAATGGTTTCTTTTCTTTCCCAATTTCTCCACTTTTGGGAAGATTGAAAATGAGGCTTATAAGATAAATGAGTTTCTCTTTATTTCTCTCTATTTCTTCCCATTTCTCTCCACTTAGATTATCCAAACAAGTAAAAGAAATACATATCTCTTCTTTTCTCTCCAAATCATTCAATCCAAACATAGCAGATTCATACATTAAAAAAATTATCAAAACAAACTTTCTGAAAATCACACATGAGACCCAGATCACACCTATACTTAACACCAATTTCCCAAGTTTTTGGCACAGGTCCCAAATCCCTATGTTTTTTGGGTAAGTACCAAATCTCTATGTTACTCTATCACAAAACACTCACGGTCATTGGATTATGTCTTGAGGTTCTTGTACCTTGAGATTCTCACATGATCAAACAGCTGTGATTTTTGGGACAAGGGCACAGTGATTTGGGGGAAATAAATTTAGCTTTAATGTATGTTTCCTAAAACAACATAAATACACTTCCAAAATGGGAAAAAAATCACTAAGCAAGCATTAACACTTCAACCCACATCAAATAACCACTAGTTTATTCTTGATACCCAGAAGCACAGGAATTCAACAACTGTGGTAACAACAGAAATAGTAAATAAATAGTGAAAACAACAAAAAACAGTTTCAGAAATTACTTCCAGAAAGCAAAACGCAAGCGGAAATCAAAATTAAGACCATGGAGTACCTAAATTGAAGTAGCAACTCTCTTCTTCAGTCTTCTCTGAACTCGCTCATATCTGTAAACAGGCTTGAAGATGGAAAAACTGAAGCGAGATCGTGTTTGGTATCGGAAATACTTAGTTGGGTCGTGATCAGATTGTTCTCCGATTCTCTTTTCTACTCTGATTATAGCAGTGTAGATAGAGAAAGAGTAAGTGATGAAGGAAAAAGAGGCGGGTTTGTTGTGATTTCGTGAGAGTGAGGGGTGGGTGATTTACCATACCAGGGAGCTTCCATTTTCATCCAATAAAATAAATTTTTTTTTTTTTAATTTTCTCAATTTAAATTAGTGTGCATAATGTTTAAAATATTTTTTTTATTAAATTTAATGATTAAATTATTATTTTTTTACGTCATTTTAACGAAAATAGATAGATAATTTAAATTGAAAACAAATTTAAAATTTAAAATTTAAATTAAGAAAATTAAAATCTCATAATTTATTTTATTATAAGGATCAAATCTTAAATTTTTTAAAAATTTTTCTTAAAATTTTATTTGGACTTACTTCTTTTTTAAAAGCTAGTGGGTGCACATGCATTACATGTGATTTTCATCTAATTTAATATAATGTAATGTAATTAGTTTTTAAAAAAATTTCTTACTTCTAATTGCCCTTATAATATGCAGAACACATTTTAGAACAGAATGAGCATCTATATAATAAAGCAGGACGATTTTTGAATTTGTCCTACACATATTTGTCCTACTAGGATATTTGGACGGCTCAGATCTATTCAAATTATAAAACATGGCTGAGATATATTTTTCAAAAAATACCATACATGTACATTTTCTATTTTCCCGCTTCTTTCTCTTACTTTTTCTTTTTCTCACACATCCTTCTATGATCCCATGATCCCACCTTTATCTCTATTTTCTTTTTATTTTTTTTATTTTCTTCCATTTTTATTTTTCTCTTTATTTGTTTATTTTTTTTATTTTCTCATTTTTTTCCACTTATTTTTATTCATATTATATGGAAAATCTACGATCCAAGAATTTGGAGCCAAATTTTACTCTGTGTAGTAGAGATTAAATTAATGAATTTTATAGTCCTCAAATTAAATGAATTTGAACAATTAATTATTATTTTTGAATATATTGAATACCTAATAGATTTCATAAATTTAGACCTCATATGAATCTTCAACATCTATATAATAAAGCATGACAGTTTTTGAATTTGTCCCACACACATTTGCCCTACTAAGATATTTGGACGGCTCAGATCTATTCAAATTATAAAACAATGGCTGAAATATATTTTTTTTAAAATATCCTACATGTACATTTTCTATTTTCCCGTTTCTCTCTTACTTTTTTTTTTCTCGCACATCCTTTTATGATCCCATGATCTCACATTCATCTCTCTTTTCTTTTTATTTTTTTATTTTCTCCCATTTTTATTTTTCTCTCTATTTGTTTATTTTTTTTATTTTCTCATTTTTGTTCACTTATTTTTATTCATATTATATGGAAAAGTCTGCGATTCCATAATTAGAAACCAGATTTTACTATGTGTAGTGTAGATTAAATTAATAAATTTTATGGTCCACAAATTAAATGAATTAGAACAATTAATTATTATTTTAAATATATTGAATGCCTGATAGACTTCATAAATTTAGACCTTATATGAATCTTCGACATATTTTAATAAATCAGGACGGTTTTTGAATCTTCAACATATTTTTGTCCTATTAGGACATTTGGATGGCTCAGATCTATTCAAATTATAAAATAATGACTGAGATATATTTTTCCAAAAAATATCCTACATAAACATTTTATACTTTCCTGCTTATCTTTCTCTTGCTTTTTCCTTTTCTCGCTCATCCTTCCATGATCTCACCTTTCTCTCTCTTTTCTTTTTATTTTTTTGTTTTTTCCCCTTTTTATTTTTCTCTCTATTTGTTTTTTTTTTTTTTCCCTTTTTGTTCAATATATTTTACACATATTTCCATAGAATGTATGTATGCCCGTAATACACTAGGACATTATGAACATACATACAATTTCCATATAATTATATAAGGAAAAGCAATATTATATATATGCCCGTGGAAATTGTATGTATGTCAAGTACATCTATCTATCTAGCTATATATTATATAAGCAAAAGTAAGTTTTCGTGAGGTGTTTTGTAAGAACTCTAAAATTTTATAATAAATTTGTGATTTTGTCAAATTAAAAAATAAATTTAAATAGTGTTGGGATTACAATTATATTCTAATTCTAATATTATTTACACCGTACCTTCAGGCCCGGGCATATGCTAGTACTAAACAATGCAACCCTTTATAAATATATTATATAAATAATTTAGCAAAATCATGAACAAAATATAACATGTATAAGCTTTAAAAATATAATAAATAAGTTCTTAAATACATAATGTTACCAAAAAGAAGGAAAAAGAAAAGAAAAAAAAAACGAATAAAGAGTTTTTGGGACTAGTTTCATGTGCAGTGAACATCCTGCATAACGAGAAAGATAATGTTATTCATAAGAATCATTCATGTTTCAAGCAGAAAATATGTTAAATTTATTTTGTATGAAAGTGAATTTTATATTAATGTTTCAATCCATATAGAAATTGCATAAGTAGTTTCATGATATTTATAGACCTATTGTTATGAGTGTATTTAATTTCACTGTTAATTCACATTATCAAAATCTTTTATACGAATAATAAGTAATTACATGTTAATTTATCAAAGATTTAATGTAATAGACTTACTTTTGCACCATGAAGTTCTGGCCATAATGTTTGACCATCATTTGATTTATCTCTTTTATTATTGTGAGTAATATGTGTATTCGAATAGAAAATAAAAAATAATAATTTTTATATGCAACCGTATCGAACCACAGAGATGGAATGAAAAGAATTTGTCTTAAAGGCAAAGTCTATTTATATATCAAATTCTTCATTTTTATTTTTATTTTATTTTTTTATAAATAAAAGCATATCAATTGTAAGTTGTAATTGGTGTACTAGTTTAAGTCTAAATTTAACACCTTTTAAATTATGTTGTTATTATTATTCTTATATATAAATAGTGACCTATTCAATAGAAAATAATGTATTAATCAAACACTATTTGGTTTCAAACTCCAATAGTAAACTAACTTTAAAATAAAAAAAAAAGAAATTAAAATAATAATAAATGAATAAAAGAAAATGAAACTTTCAGTCATTTTGATAACCGTAAATAAATCAAAATTTTGAATTTCAATACAATTATAGAATAAATTATATATTTGTAAATGATTACATTTAGGAGTCTAATTTCTCATTCACTTTTTAAATAAATGAATATTTTCTACAAAGGTAGTTACCATATCATGATTTCAAATGAACTTGAAACCCATCTCGGACCCAATTTTTTGGGAAGCGTTTGAAAAACTCTCAAACTAGTCACATCAAGGAGGCACTGCTCGTCGATGGCGATGTGGTGCTTGTCGTAACAGCTCTTGAATCGAATGACAATGTCAATACCATCGCATCTGAACCTCGCGACAACCTCTCACCGTTGATAAATCACCTTCTTCTATTGCACAACTTCATCTTCGCTCACTCACAACCATGTCGTCTCCACCTGTCGCAGCCTATCAAGACATCTCACCTTCACTTGAGATCTGAACTCTGACCATTGTCGGAGGCAACCAGTTGATGCAATTTCCTTCAGCAACTTCTATTGTACATCATGACCGCCATATTCTAGCTAATCTTATCAAGTATTAACCAAACCCTTACCAACTAATTTGCAACCCATGCTCTGGTGCAATCATTCATACCTTAAATTATTTTCTCTCTTCATATTCAACAAAGGTTTTTTTGTTTATGTGGTGAAATGGGTGAGGAATGGGTGTATAGCGAGAAACGATTTTGTGTTGACCATAAGTGAGGAAAGAAAAGGCAACGACGGGGAGGGACGTCGCTGAACATGATGCTTACAACAGGTAAAACCATTACCTTTTTTCTTTAATGCAATCTGAATTGTTGAATAGACAAAATGATGAAGTGGTATCATCTCATTTACAAGACTGAGAGAGCACAAAGGTATAAAAATCACCATGGATAATTATTCAAGCTAAACAGAGAATAGTTTGGTTCGAACATATAATATAGAAAATCATATAAGCAAAACAACCATAACCATGGTACATAACAAAACAGAATAGAGGATCAATGGATATTTAAGTCCCCCAGACATGAGACCTTCAAAGGGTCAGATATTTAAGTCCCCAGGCTTGGGACCTTCAAATGGTCACAAAGGTGACAATAGAACAGAGGGTCAGTGGATATTTAAGTCCCCCGGACATAGGACCTCCGTAGTGGTACTAACAAAATTCATTTTCAACTATCAAAATCTCCAAAATCATAATCAGCTTATATCTATGGTTTCTCTTTTTAATCAAATAAGGTCCATTTAACAAATAATATATTTTAAAGACTAATATAATTGCAAAACATAATTTATATATAACAATTTATGGTAGCTCAAAATATAATAAAACTAACTTCAACTCACTCCTTTCTCTTGTTGCTTTCATGTTTCTTTGCTCTCATTCCTTCCTAAAACATCTTCTATTTATAGGAGATCTTACAACAAGGCTCTATGTCAAGCACATGGCTCCTAATCCATACCAAAGACATGGCTTCTAATTCATGCCTTACATATGGCTCCTAATCCATGCCAAACACATGGCTCCATACACAATGTTGAATTGCAATTCAAATAATTTCACACCTTTTCCCAATTCACTTTGGCCCATAATAATTACATTATTATCTTTTAGTAAAAAATAATGATCCCTAATTTCAAATTAAATTATAGTTTATCACATACAACTATAAAATTAAATATTCTTTTTCAAGTGTCAATTTAATTATTTTATATTATAAGGTAACTAATTTAGATTAAGGTATTTAAAAATAGATTATCATATAATTTTCATAAAAGATATTATTCGGGTTGTTACAATCTTTCCTTCTTTTAATATTTCATCCCTGAAATTGATTTATAGGACTGTCTTTTCTTTTTGGGTGCGCACTCTGCCAAAATTATTTCCTACTTTTTTTTTTTTTCTTGAACTTGATATTCACCATGCATCCCAATCTTCTTTGTTATTTTTTTGGTCTTTGGTTAGATCTTTAGCTTTTAATTTCATTTTTTTTATAATATCCAATTCTTTTTTTGTCCTAATCACCACTTTACGAACTAGTATACCAAATGGTTATAAAACTAATTTAGAATATCCAATTCTTTTTTCTTTTCGTTCTGATGAGGCATCAAGCACCTTCTTTTTTTTTGTTTTGTTTTTTCTTCTTTTTTCTTTCTTTTTTCTTCTTCTTCTTCTTCCGAAGCGTCGAGCGCCGTGTTTAAATTTGCAAATTCAACATCTGCGACACCTAACAACACAACATGATCTGGCCCTGATTCCCTCCACCGATTGTCTTAGCCTCCTCGCCTTGTCTTCATCCTCTACTCCATCCTCTTATTAACCAAGGCCTATGAGGGAGAGGCAGAACAGAAACAAAAAGCTACAAATTAGTCTGTGGTAGCTAGAGTTCCTCTCTGACATGGCTCCTTCCCGTCCTCTTTTCCTTTTTCCTGACCTGAATGACACTCCGGTGGAGTTACCTGACATTGGCTCTTCAGAGCCTCCTTAGAGTTGTTTTCAATCCCCCTGTAATATCGTTCGACCAACTACTAGCAACCATGCCTAACACTGATACCAACTCTCATACAATGAAATCGTGTGTAGAGGCCTTCACTATGGTATCTAATTTGTCCTGCCGATTGTAGAGCAAAACGAATGAGGTGTAGCGACAAAGTGCTCAACTCTCTCTTTTCCAACGCATGTATCAAGACGCTCGGCAGGAGATCAGCCAATTGAAAACACGGGCATAGACTCTGAGGAGGCTCTGAAGACCCTATGTCAAGTATGTCCACCGGAGTGTCGTTAAGGCCACAGAAAAGGGATAGAGGATAGGGAGGAGCCAGGTTAGAGAGGAACTGTAACTACCACATACTGATTTTGAAGCCTTTTGTTTATGTTTTGCCTCTCCCTCACAAGCCTTGGTTAAGAAATGAATGAAGTAGAGGAAGAAGACAAGGCAAGAAGGCAGAGACAATCAATGGAGGGAATCAAGGCCAGATCATGTTGTGTCGTCAAGCGCCGCAGATGTTGAATTTGCGAATTCAAACATGGTGCTTGACACTTTGGAAGAAAAAAAAAGAAGAAAAGATGGAGAAGAAAGAAGAAAAGAAAAGGCGCTCGATGCCTTAACCAAAAAAAAAGGGAAAAAAAAAAGATTAAAAAAAATGGATATTATGAATTAGTTTTAATAACCATTTGGTACAAGAAAGATTGTCAAGAACAATAAATCCTAATTTAACGAAGGCATACTAGTTTGTAAAGTGGTGATTAGAAGAAAAAAATAATTGGATATTATGAAAATTTTGAAATTAAAAGCTAAAGATCCAACCAAAGACTAAGAAAGACAAAGAAGATTGGGATACAAGGTGAATATCAAGTTCAAGATATATAAAATAAAATAAAATAAAATAAAAAGAATAGTAGGAAATAATTCTATCAGAGTGCGCAGCAGAAACGAAAAGACAGTCCTATAAATTAATTTTGAGGACGAAATTTTAAAAAAAGAGAAAATTGTAACAACCCGAATAGTACCTTTATCGAAATTACACGATAATCTATTTTTGAAATACCTTAAACTAAATTAGTTATCGTGTAATATTAAATAGTTAAATTGATACTTGGAAAATCATATTTAATTTTATGGTTGTATGTGCTAAAATGTAATATAATTTAAAATTAGAGGTCATTGTGTTTTGCTAAAAGATGATAATATAATTATTATGGTTTTTTAGGGGCTAATGTGAATTGGGAAGAGGTGTGCAGTTTTTTGATATGCAATTCAACATTGTGTAAGGAGCCATTTGTTTGGCATGGATTAGGAGCCACGTGTAAGGCATGGATTAGAAACCATGTGGAAGCCATTTGTTTGCACGGATTATGAGCCATGTGTTGGGCATTGAGCCTTGTTGTAAGATCTCCTATAAATAGTAGATGTTTTAGGAAGGAATGGGACAAAAGCAACAAGAGTAAGGAGCAAGTTGAAAGTTAGGGATTAATTTTGAGGTGAGTTTTATTATATTTTGAGTTACCATAAATTAGTTTACATAATTTATGCTTTGGAAAGTATATTAGTTTTTTAGGGTATATTATTTATTAAATGAATCCTATTTGCTTAAAAAAGAAAACCTATGGATATAACTGTTTATTAAATGTGTTTGTAAATAATTATTTGTAGATAACCATTGGCTCTGTAATAAGTCACTTTTGTGACCATGTGATATACTTTGATAGTCTCATGCTTTAGGAGACTTTAATATCTATTGGCCCTCTGATTTCTAGTGTAGAGCAAAGTGTTGTGCGGAGTTAAGTACAACACTATTGTGGGAGCTACCTCTAGGGTCCGTATGAATCCACATACATTTATTTGTCATGGATCCACTAATCTCCTATTCTGTTTTTATTTTGAATTGTCACTCTAAGTGACCCTCTCGTGACTTCAGGTATTGTCTTTTTTTTGACTTCGTCACGACCCGAACCTAACAATTCAGAACGAAATAGAGGGTCAGTGGATCTATGAAAAACAAAGGGTCACTTAAAGTGACAATTCAAAACAGAACAGAATAGAGGGTTAGTGGATCTATGACAAATAGTTGTATGGGCTCAAGAGGTGGCTCGTACAGACCTTAAGTTGGCTCCCACAATAGTGTAGTACTAAGCTCTGTATATCACTTTGCTCCACACAAGAAATCAAAGGGTCAATGGATATCAAAGTCCCCCAAGGCATGGGACCATCACAGTATATCACATGTTCACAAAAGTTACTTATCAAAGGGCCAATGATTATCTACAAATAATTATTCATAAATACATTTAATAAATAGTTCTATCCATGGGTTTCCCTTTTTAAGCAAATAAGGTTAAAACACATTTTACATGAAACAATTTATGATAACTGAAAATATAATACAACTCACCTCAAAATTAATCCCTAAGTTTAAACTCTCTCTCATTTCTCTTGTTGTTTGCTTGTTTGTTTGCTGCATGTGTTTTTATAATTTCTCTATTGTGCATATTGCATTTGTCTAGGACACGTTTTTCCTTGGTTGAATAAACTTAGGCATGCCAGATTTTAGTTATGTGTGTTTTTATTACCTAATTGATTGAGAAATAGGATTGGACCAAATTTTAGCTATGTTACTATTACTTCTTGAAAATCAATGCAAGAATAGACAATCCAAGAGTCTCGATCAAAGGGCATTCGAGCAATTCAAGAGCTAGACAGGCACTTGGTTTGCCACCCAAGAGGTCCATTCATAGCCCACTTAAAGGTAGCTCGACCAATGTACAATGATTGGATTTCCAATGCAGCATGCTCAAAGGCTACTTGAGCATTGTATAGAGTTTTGGAATTAAAGAAATACTATATTGATCAACCTAGAAATAGGGCAATTATAAAATTATGATATACACAAACAGATTTCCGTGGTGCCCTAGCCTCTAGAGAGTTCCAAACCTCCAACAAGTAATTGATCATATGAAACTTAGACAAACAATTGTAATTCAATAAACTAACAGATCTATAAACCTTCACTAGTTTTGATTATTAAAAAGTCACACGCACATTTGCATCTCACATTCTTTGGCTAGCGGTGTTTGAGACGCTTTGTGAATTAACTCCCCAAGTTAGATCCGTTTAAACCATTTCAATGGATTTAGACTTACCTAGGAAAGTGGTTTTCTACTAAACCTTAACTATTTGATATGAGTTATTATGCATATTGGAAAGCATGCATGAGATCTTTCTTGAGGTATAGAGTGTTGGGTTATTTGTTGACTATGGCTATACACCACCTTGCGTAATAAATGCTAGGGTTAAGTCTGAGCCTAAACCCCTTTCAGATAGGACAAAATTGACAAAAAATAATGGCAAGAATAGAAAAGCAATGAATGCTAGTTTATATGTTATCTGTCCCATAAACTAGCCTTGACTACTAAGTTTCAAGCCTTACTATTAAAAACTCTATGCTTCAAGCACCACTAAGTTTAAAGATTGTAGATGCAAGAGTCTAGACTTTTGATCGATTTTATGCTAGACCAATGACATGATCAGCTTCAGATTCAACTTAAGTGAATCCATTACAGAGTCAAAAATTGTGAGAAAGGTTTTGAGGCTTCCCCTTGACTGATTTAGGGCTAAATTGTTATAGGAAAGAGTATAGACATAGATTCCCTCATGATAGAAGAGCTCATAGGTTGTCTATAAACCTGTGGACTTAACATATGACTTGCTTTTCCCTAATAAAACAAAGAGTATTGCACTTAAAAGCCACTATAAGACACAGTAGAGTATCATGATGTAGAAATAGGTGAGAAAGACCTTCCTATGTTTGCTAAAAAATATAAGAAATTCCTCTAGGTTCAATTTGGATGGTAGGAATCTTAAGGGGGAATGAGAATATGATTTAGGGCCCTTGTGATTCCACTGTTTAGAATTAATTGGAATCGGAAAGTGATTCATGATTACATACTCAGACAAGAATCACTTTCCCAAATTAAGTGAAAATCTAATCCCTACACTCTCATACGGAATCACTTTCCTAAAAAAGTAGATTGCTTCACAACATTTAAAATTTTATAATTTGCCACATTTGTCAATAGATAATTCTTAACTAAATCAAATGCTTGAATAACATTGACAAGTAATTTTATTATTGGTAATAAGATTCTTATTTCTTCTTTTTTAGCATTCTCCATCCAAATAAGCCTAAGTTTAAAAATAGCAATACGTCCTCAAAACCTACGAAGAAACAATCACTATTGATAAGTATAGGCCCATATGGGATGATCCAAACAATGTCGTCAGGCCAAGGCCCAACTTGAGTCTACCAAGACCCCTTCGGTCAATAAGGCAAACCATGTGTTCAAGTCGGACAACCACAAGCATGCAACTAACCTCTGGCACCCATCCGTAATGGGCACAACACAATCACATAAAGGACGTGCTATGTCATCTACTTGTCTCCCCTACCACTTGAACCTGCAAGTGTACTATCATGCATGTCCCAAGAAAGGAGTGCCATGTAGCCACCTATGAAAGGGGCAAGATGTACTTGGAGCACATTCCCCTTTGGCAGATAAGAATATACATACAACCACAATATGCATTCCAGATATCTTATCTCTTTCTCATCTTCTACATTCCTCCATTGCTCTCTATCTACAAGAGAACTAATTCATTTGTCAGAGATCCCTTGAGAATGACACCTACCGGTGAGTTCTTAAGGGTTTTGTTCACAGGGCCGAGTGATGTAAGCAATACATATGTGAGATTGGGTGGGAAATATTACCTGCAGCAGTAGTGGACAACCCGCAAATCTAGTCGTCTCTCGACGATGAAAGGCATCCAAGCCCATCAACGTCTCAGCCAAAGTCATGGCAATGCAGCTCTTGCCCTCCTTCAAGCCTTGGGCAACCTCGATCAATCGGACACTGTAGACACCTCATTTTTGACCGACCTTAAGACTCAGACGTCACCGATTGAGCGCTCGGTGATGTTGCATATCGTGCTCGTTCAGAAGTCCCAGAGTCGCGGGCCGTGCGCCCTGCCTCCGGACTTCCGAACCCTCTTCTGTGCCTTGCCTCGGTTTGCGAACCAGACTCGGTTTTCTCTGTTTTCTTTCCTGAAGGGAGGGAGAGGTCCCGTAGACTATCTCTCAGTGGCCATGGGCTACATTTCGTGGCCGTAGGCCATTTTGTCCATTTCGGAGCCCGGTTCCCCGGTTTTCGGAGCCGTCAGGCCGTGTGCCTCGGTTCGGGGACCGTCTAACCATCTCCGATTCCTCCAGTTTTTGGCATGCATCTCATTTACTCCCTTTCGAGGGACACTGGGGTCTTAGATACCCACTTCGTGGCCAAACACCCCTTTCGGTGCTTAACAGCCAGTTTTCGAGATCCCGAACTACGTGTTTCGGCCCCCGAGCATTTCGTTTTGCATCGGTTTTTGTTCATTTTTGGCAGGTACCTCTGTTTTATCACCAGGAAGATCACTGAAGGGTGGGATCACAGTAATTGTCTCAAACAACCAGTTATGCTCCTCCGGCGCCCCCCGGCGCCCGTTTTTCTCACTTCCGGGCTAATGTTGAACACCCTGGGGCCTTTTTCTTTGAGCCAAAACCACATATTTGTGTTGAGGAGACCTGGGAGGACCCTAAAAAATGGTGCTCGGCCAGTAATTATTCTTTTCATTTTGAGCCTCTCCTAGGGTTGGATTGTTGTTCCTCCTTGTTCAGAGTTGCCAAATTCCAACCACAGGGCCTTGAAGAGGGGACATGGGAGGACACCAATGTATAGAGCTCGGCTAGCAATTCTCACTTTCCTTTTTTGCCCCTAGCCGGCCGGCTAGGGGGGGTGGCCGGCCGGCCACCTCCAATAAAAATGCCTGGCCGGCCTGCATCCTCTCAGTGCATACTTTATAGCTGTATAGCTGTTTCCCCCAGATAAGACCTGTATCCGGGGGATATTTTGGAGGGGAACACTTGGGTGCATTTCCCTCCACCTTTACACCCCTTCTTTTGTCCATATAAGGCAGCCAAGAACTTGTCCCAAGGGTTAGAAATTTTGCTCTCAAGCATACATACACTCCTCTATCTCCATTTCTCTAAAATCTTCAAGTTTTGGTGCCTTTTGTTCATCATCATCAAGCACTACCATCACCACTCCATTTCCCAGCAACAAGAAGAGATTCTTAGAGGCTTAGAAGCAACATTTCTCAAGTCAAGAAGCAAGGAAAGAAAAGGTCTTCAAGGGTAAGTCTCAATCCCTCTCTTTTACACCATTTTCTTGTCTCTTTTCTTAACCCTACTTGCTCACTGTTTTGAGCTCCGACCAATACTGAAAGTGGTCCTCTTTTGAGCTATTCTTGATGTTTGTTTAAGGGCTCAACCCTGTTTGAGCCCTCTATCTTACACTTGTTTCAATATCCTCTTATATGCCATTATTTTGCATTGAATATTTGGCCTATGTGTGATCTGATTTGGAGTATCTCATGAACTGATATTGTGTCTATTTTGAGCCCCTCTTCAACATTGAAGAAGGGCTCAACCTTGTTTTCATGCTCCATATGCCACTTGCTTTGAATCCATGTTTAGCCCTTGTTTTTGCATGCTTCATCTAGCTTATGAGTGATCTGTTTTCGAGAAAAATATAAACTATGAGTGGGCCTATTTTGAGCCCCTCTTCAACATTGAAGAAGGGGCTCAACCCTGTTTTGCCTTTCTATCATACACTTGCTTCATAATCTCTCACATTTACCGTAAATTTGCATGATTTTTTTGGCCTACATGTGATCTTTTTTGGAGCATGTCATGAACTGTGAGTAGGCTTATTTTGGATCCCTCTACAACATTGTAGAAGGAATAAACCTTGTTGGGGGTCTCCATGTTGTGCTTGTCTTTATATCCCTCTTTGGCTCCCATTCTTGCATGCTTTGTTAGCATATTTTACTTCTGTTTTTGGGCCATCCTCAGAACTGAAATGGGTCATTTTTTGACCCCCTGGACATATTTCATTAATGGTTTTAGGCTGTTTGGTGAATGCTTGGTATACCTCTCTTTATAGCCCTCTTTTGGCTCATATTTTGCATGCTATTTTGAGCATATCTACATACTGTTTTGGGGGTTTTCATAAGCTGTAAATGTTCATATTTTTGGTCCCTCTTCAATGTTGTAGAACTGTATTTTTCAGTTTGAGCATTGCATATATCACTTGCTTCATTATTCCCCTCTTTTCCCCCATTTTTGCATGCTATTTTTGCCATACTTGTGATTGTTGTTTGGCCATACTTTGTACTGGAAACATGCTAGTTTAGGGGCTGCCTAGCATCTGTATTTACACTTCATGTCCATATTGTGCATGTTTGGCATAGCTGCAAGTCATTTCGGGTGCTTAGCATAGCATTTCGGGCATCGGGTGTAATTTTGCTATAATTCGGGGGCTGTTTTTGCATCATTTTGGCTGCTGAAATTTGCATTTTCCATATGCCATATGCCACGTCTCATTTCGTATGCCATTTCATGCCTTAGGGCCATTGCCTCGGTTTGCGTGCCCACGGGCACGCATTTCGAGGCATCTCATTCTGCGTCCTATGTGAGTGTGGCTGAGGCTCACTCATGTTGGTATAAGCCCATCATTGCATTTGCATGCCATTTCATGCCTTAGGGCCATTGCCTCGGTTTGCGTGCCTGTGTGCACGCATTTCGAGGCACTTCACTTTTATCCGACGGCTTCTTATATGAGTGTGGCTGAGGCTCACACATGTTAGTGTAAGTCCCTTTTGCATTCTGTATGTCATCTTAGCATCATTGCATTCCGAATGCTATTGCCTCGGTTTGCGTGCCCGTGTGCACGCATTTCGAGGCACTTCACTTTTCATCTATTGGCCTCCTGTGTGAGTGTAGCTGAGGCTCACTCATGTTGGTATAAGCCCATGTTGCATCACATATCTCATTTTAGTCCTGTTGCATTCCGTATGCCATTTTCTCAGTTTGCGTGCCCGTGGGCACGCATTTCGAGACATCTCATTTTAGTCTCATTGTATATCATATTTAAGGCCATTTCATGCATTTATGTCATTGCCTCGGTTTGCGTGCCCGTGTGCACGCATTTCGAGGCACTTCACTTTTATCCGACGCCCTCTTATGTGAGTGCGGCTGAGGCTCTCTCATGTTAGTATAAGTCCATGTTGCATTGTATTTATCATTTCGGTCTCATTGCATTCCACATGCCATTGCCTCGGTTTGCGTGCCTGCGTGCACGCATTTCGAGGCATCTCATTTTCATAGCATTGTGTATGTTAGGATTGTATATTAGCTACATTTCATGCATATTGCATCGTGTTCGGAATAGGAGTTAGCCCGGGCACGGGAAACGAGGTACGCTCCGTACTCCGAGTGACGGAACGGATCTCAATTCCCAAGTCACCGACACTCCGGATTATCCATGATGGAGTTAGGTTTTGTTGTAGCATTCACATACATTCATCCTATATTGAGTTGTGCAATTCGGCTCCTCGGCCATCATGCATCGAGATGCGTGATTGGTGGCACGAGGACCGAGGCATGCATATATTTGTGAAATACATTGCTATGCCCCTTTCCTACTCTCTGTTGCAGCAAAATCCAGGATCAGCAGTCTTCCGGGACTTGGTGCGTTTTTCAAGAAACATTGCAAAACAGAGGCTAATTGGGGCATCGCCGTGGATTTCCGCGAGAAGGCAGCCCAACATGCATCATTTCATCATCCGGAGCGGAGTCAAGGCAGTCCCTGGCTTGCATGCCAGTTTACAGCTTTCTTAGTTAATTCGTTAATTAATTAGGAATTTGTATTATTTGGACTGTAATATTTTGGACTGTAATATTCTTTTATTCGGACTGTATATTTATTTGGACCCTCTGCGCGAGGGCATAACTGTAATAAGTGTGGGTGAGTGTGATGTATGTCTTCCAACCCCACGTCTTTCTCCCTTTTATTTACCTGCTTACAATGGTTAGATATAGGGCATATTTCAATTAGCATACAAGTATGATAGCATGTTTGCATTCATTCATTTGTTTTGCACGCACCGGGCTCGGCGCATCATACAAACTGCATTTGTATTTCAATTCCAAATTGAATACGTGTTAGTTGTAGCATTTCATATGCCATGTTTAGAATAGCCGAGCCTGCTATAGTTGTATTTTGCATGTGTTGCATTAGGCATTTCAGCATATTTAGGATCATGCATGATTTCTAATGTAGTTTCTGTTTTGGCTGGGAGTACTCAGTGAGTTTTTATGCTTTAGCATCCTTGCATGCGTGTGAGTGACTGCCATGATAGCATGCTTACCATGAGGCTAATTGCTTATGTGATATAGCTGCCTTGAATGCCTGTGGGTGAAGGTTGGGTTATCTGAATTGGAATAATGCATTGACTGTTTGTTTTAAGCCCACTAGATAGTGGCAAAATCACTGTTTTCTAAGCCCACCCGAGGGTGGCAAAATCTGCATTTTTAAGCCTACCTGCGGGTAGCAAACCATTTTCAAACAAACAAATATGAAATGTTTTGTTCCAATTCAGACGACTCAGTCTATATTTGTATGCTGTGCGCATCACATAGTAAACCTAGGCTAATAACCGGAATAAGAACTCACAATGTTTTCAAAATAAGATATCATGGTTAGTAGAGGCCGGTCTTTGACCGGGCGAGCGGGGGTGCTCACGAAGTGACCTTCCCCAATCGTACCCAAGTTCCCGAGCCGAGGCAACTTTGGTGATGACGGACACGTGGCCTTTGGCACCGAGTCAGGGTTTCCTAAATTTCCCATTAAAAAACATTTAGGTGGCGACTCTGTATCTGGCAAAGCAGTCCATGTTTGGCACTTCTTTCAAAAAATCTGTTTTCAAAACGATTTGCCGGATTTGGACTCTTTGGTTCGAGATTTAGAACCGTGGCACAAATCGAGTCCGAACTGTAGCGAGGTCCCTCGCGGACTTGTTACAGTTTCTGGCGACTCTGCTGGGGATTTAGAGAACTTGACTTGAACTCGTGATATCTGGTTTTGACTACACTTGTGTGTTTCTTTGCATTGCATTTGCATTGGTGCGCCTAGGACACCGTGTTTGCCATATGCCATTCCCGAACGATTTGCCGGAGGCTTGTCTTGTCAAGGCATGACCATAAGGCTGATCGGCTCTGGGCTCTGACAGCATGGGAACACAAACCCCGGTTTTACCGGGGCACCCTTTTTGACCATTCGACCTAGTGCATATTCGGATCCATAGTGACCATTCCAAACTAGGACAGGTTGCTTACCCGTTTATAGGTTGTTTGAAGCCGCTGTGTGCGTAGTGAAGCCCTAGTTCCTGACAAAATAGGACAGGGAAACCCTACCCCAACATAGGGGTGTTTTGGCTCTCACTTATCTGTTATGTGCTTGTTAGAGTGCGTCTCTACAGGGAATGGATGTATCAGTTTATGAGTCGCATCAGGCCTGCAGGCATCAGTTTTTGAGATTGGGCGTCAGGCCTGCGGGCATCATCCAGTCGTTTGAGAATCAGTTGTCTGCGGATATCAGATTCGGTTTTGGGAAACAGTGATACAGGGACAGTAATCAGTGATTGAGGACAGTGTATACCCAGCTTATCAACCGTGTGTTGTATGCCCGACTGTGTGTTGTGTATTTAATTTAAGCTGTTATGCTGTCCGTTTTTCTGGTTATTTATTTCCTTTTCGCTTTATTTATCTTTTTGCTAGGGCAGGTTTGTAGCACAATTGCTTCCGAACCAGTAGATATATCCCAAGCACTTTGGACACGAGGTCGCCGACTTATTCGATCCGAGGATCTGATTGACGGACATCCAGTGTTCCACTCATTACCCCGAGTTGTTAGGAGAAGGCCGAGAAGGCGCAGTCCGTCTGAACAGAGATCATCAGGGCAGAGGCCTACCCTAGCAGTGAACAATTCGATTGAGGTTGCTATTTCCGCTATAGAGATATACTTACCAGTTATTCAGATGGACCCGCCGAATACATCAAGGATGGAGGCGATGATGCGCCAAATGCAAGAGAGCATGAGACAGATGCAAGAGGATGCCATCCGCCAAACGGAATTTTCTAAGCAACAGGCTACAGTTTTGGCCCAACAGGCTGAGCTTATTACCAGGCTCCAGCAGCAAACCGGAACATCAACCTCACACCCAGCTCCTCCTCCACCCGGAGCTCCATTACCCGAGCAGGCATCCACTGGTCAGAATGCCCTGCCGAATCCCCAGAATACCTCCCTGAACACCCAGAACACCCTACCCAATGTCCAGAATATTCAAGAGGACACAGGCCATCCAACGGGGCTGGCTCCGCCCCCGCTTCTGCCATAACTGTCCAAGAATCTTACACCCAATCACCCGGACTCTCCATTCGAGTTCGAGGTAGACCACACAGCTCTGAAATTGAGCAAACTGGAGAAGCTTTTTAAGAAGTCTCAGGGGGTGAAGGCCATCCCAGACATTGAAGATGGGTACACCGACGTGGCCGTAACATTGCCAGACAGATTTAAGATGCCACAGATTGATCGTTTTGATGGGTCAGGGGATCCCATGGTCCATCTTCGGCTATTCTCAGACATCCTGCGGCCAATGGGCCTAACCCGACCACAAAAGCTTTCCCTGTTTGGCCGTACTTTGTCGGGTGTGGTAGCCATTTGGTACGCGAAGCTAGAAGATGACGTGAAGAGAAACTGGGATGAGATGGCTGAGGCCTTCGTTGCGTAGTACTCGTACAATACACAGATCGAGATTAAAACTCGTGATCTCGAAACGACGAGGCAAGAGGCCAATGAGACTTTCTCAGACTTCGTAACTCGATGGAGGACAAAGGCATCGATGATGACCTTGAGGCCTACAGACAAAGATCAAATTAGGATGATTGTGCGCAATCTCCAACCAAAACTCATGCAGAAGATGATCGTACTCCCCTTTCCCACCTTCTCAGACTTACACGAGATGGGGGTACAGATCGAGGATGCGATGAAGCAAGGTCTGATTGACCAGGACCGGGAGTAACCCCGGAGGACATTCAACCGCAACAACAACGCAGGCCCGAGTGGCGCTGCAAACACAAGGACTTCGGAGGTCAGTATGGTCACCACCAATCCCCCTCCCCAGCCAAGGCCCATGGCGGCCACCCCCTTTTCCAGTACATCCGGGAGCAGTACCCAAGCCCCGAGATTCCAGCCCAGAGGCCAAAGAACCTTTACCCCACTATACATGCCTTTGTCCAAGGTTCTGGGGGTCTTGATTAGAAAGGGACATCTAAAACCCCTGGAGCTGAGGCCGCCACCAAATCCACTCCCCCCCTCTCACAACCCAGCCAAGTACTGTGCCTACCATCAGCAGCATGGTCATGATACCGACCATTGTTTCAGGCTGCGTCATGAGGTTCAGGACCTCATCGACAAAAATATTATTCTACCTCCAGATAGACCTAACATCACAACCAACCCACTCCCTACCCACAACCAAGATCCACCACCCAAAAGAGTCAACTTCATCCAAACTGGGGTCGTATCCTACGATCCTAGTATCTATATTACTCCCTCTCACCTACCCAAGCCGGAGGTGATCCTTCCTGATTGCACCGATTCCTTGTGCATGATGGACACCTTCACAACCCAATCCGAGTCAAAGGTGGTGACCGCTGAAGATGGAACAGGGCAGGTTTTAGACGAGAACAGAGTTGTTGAGTTTGGGGTCAAGCGGTCTGGGAATTACGCTGGGGGAGCCTATGATCCAAGCGAATACATTTTATCAGTGGGCCGGTCTGAGCTGAGTGTGGGGTTGCCAGAAAAAGCTGAGCTGTGCATGATTCAGGGGGACAGACTTGAACAGGGGGCAGATGATCTAGCAACAGTGGAGGAGGACTTCACCAACCTCCAGTTTTTCAACGATCAAGAATCAGGAGATGCAACAATCAACTGGTTTGAATATGAGGAGTCGGCGGAGGCCATCGGGTGGTTAGATGATCAGCCTGATATTGTGGAGTTTCAGCCAGAGCAGAGCCCAGCAGGGACGAGGGTATCAACTGTGGTCGGAAGGGCCGAGAGTCAGAATGGATTGCCGGAGAGCGCCGGTACAAAGAATTCTGCTCGGGACTTAAGCGTTATAGATGCAAAGACAATGGAACAACAAACTGCAGCAACGCAGACAGAACAGGAGAAGCTTTGGGATTCCGAGAGAATCAGAAAGGCAAAAGCCCATGAAGTGGCTGAGAGTGTTGTGGGCACGAGAACGGACAATGCTGTGAGCATATGGGATGAAGGTACTGAGAGTACACATCTACTAGAACCAGACAGGTGTCTTCTGGATGCTAACGGGATGTGGTGGGAAGACGACGACTTATGTCTTGCCCACACAGACGAAGATTGGGGAGTAAATCAAACAGCACCTGGTACCTCGATGAGGTGGACCACATGACCAGGAGTGGGCGGTACTTCAAGCCCCCGCACCTAGACCAACCAGAAGCATCTGGTAAAGACAAGGAAGCTGAGAAACAGAGAGAGAAACAGATTGAAGAAGAAGCTGTGCTGAGGCAATTAAAGAAGATACAAGCAGACATCTCCATCTGGGGACTGCTTATGGCTTCACGGGTACACAGACAAGCTGTCCTATCTGCCATGGACAAGGCCAAGCTCTCCATCGATACTACACCAGAGCAACTGGTTGGGCTGGTTTTTCCGGGAGGAGGTTCCCCGGCTTTAACCTTTTCAGACAAGGAACTGCCGCCTGAGGGCGTGAATCATAACAAACCTCTCTACATTTCCGTGGAATGTAGAGACAAGTGGATACCGGTGGTACTTGTTGATACCGGGTCTGCCATCAATGTCTGCCCAGCCAGAACAGCGTATGCAATCGGGTTGAAGCCCGCGGACTTCATCCCAACAACTCAGGTGATCAAAGCATACGATAATACAAGTCGAGAGGTGATGGGGACCGTCAAGATCCAGACGAAGGTTAGACCTGGACAACACGAGATAGATTTCCATGTCTTAGAGGTTCCCGCAACTTTCAACCTGCTTCTGGGGCGACCATGGTTGCATCAGGTGAAGGCCGTCTCGTCTACCCTGCATCAAATGGTGAAATACCCCTGTGGAAAGGGAGTAGCCATCGTGTTTGGGAATTCATCGATCCATCCCCCCCAGAGGTGTCTACACCAGTCCTAGAAATCGAACACGGCATGGAGGACGTGTTTATATCAGGATTTACTCTGGCCGAGGCCCGGGTTGTGCAAAACATTATGGCTGTGAATGAAGGTATGTACGTCAGTGCTCAATCCGTTTACCTCATGAACAAGCTACAACATATTCCCGGGATGGGATTGGGAAGGAGCGGCAGGAAAGGAGTCGCTGCGTTGGCCGAAGTGCCACACAACCCGCATACCTTTGGACTGGGTTATCTGCCCACCAAAGAGGACTGGGTGAGGAAAGAGAAGGAAATGGCCGGAAGAGCCAAAGCAAAGCAGGCTGGGAAGCCATTTGACTTGATGCATAGGCCCATCCAGGGCACCCTGAACGGACGCTTCGTCCGGGAGGGGGAGGATTTTCCATTTTGCGGCTTCCCAGAGCCGTGGATAAACGCGGAGAAGAAGCGCGTGCCCGGTTTTGAGATCTTTTTCGACCTGCAACTACCCGGGGATGACGTTGCCGCAGAGCAGACAGACCCATCAGCTAAGGTTGAGCAGTGTAGGGCAGTGGATCCTGAGGGCACAGAATTTGAAGTAGGGGTAGCGCTGGCATGTCTACTCTCTGATCCTCCGATCGACCATAAGTGCTTGGGGGATAACTCCGAGGTTTCCATGATTGGGGATGAAACGGCTGCGAGCCAACCAGCAGCTATCTTGGATGCATCTATCGCACCCTCTCTCACTTGGCAGTACGAGGAGGGATTTTTGTCCAGCAGCACCGGGTCAGGTAATGAGCCGGAATCTGATTCCACCGAGTCTTGTGAGTCGGAATCAGGTTCCAGCTCGACTGAGTCTGAGTCTGGTACTCCTGGGAATGTTAACCCGGATGCCACAGTCCTGTCTAGGTCGTCTTTTTCCTTTTCATTTGAGTCTGTTGTAACCGATGAATTGGATGATCTGGCAGTGCCTAATGAGAATGAACCATCTGTGGTTTCCGAGTACTTTTCTGTGCCCCTAATTTATTGCATTAATTCAAACTTTCAAAATTTTGATGAAAACGAAGAGGACGAAGTTCCTCCGGTTTTACAACGTTTAATTGAGCAAGAGCAAGAGAGATTTGTCAAACCATTAATGGATGAAATCATTACCGTGAACATTGGTACTGAGGAGGACCCGCGGCTGGTCCAGATCGGGTCTACGTTGTCCTCGGAGGAACGCGAGCGACTAGTCGCTTTATTAAAAGATTTCAAAGATGTTTTCGCGTGGTCCTACGAAGACATGCCTGGAATCGATCCTGAGATTGTACAGCATCGGATCCCCCTTGACCCCGAGGCTCGACCTGTCAAACAGAAACTCAGAAGGATCTGCCCGGACTGGGCTCTCAAGATTAAGGAAGAGGTCACCAAGCAAATCGACGCAGGCTTCCTGCTGGTATCTGAGTACCCAACTTGGTTGGCCAACATTGTTCCGGTGCCGAAGAAGGACGGCAGGATCCGGGTGTGTGTAGACTTCAGGGATTTGAACAGAGCTAGTCCGAAGGACGACTTCCCTTTACCGCACATCGATGAGTTGGTAGATTTCACAGCAGGGCATGCATTGCTCTCATTTATGGATGGCTTCTCAGGATACAACCAGATAGTGATGGCACCAGAAGACAGGGAAAAGACTGCATTCACCACCCCGTGGGGGACATACTGCTACAGGGTAATGCCGTTTGGGTTGAAGAACGCTGGAGCTACTTATCAACGGGCCGCGACCACAATATTACATGATATGATCCACAAAGAGGTTGAGGTGTATGTGGACGACATGATTGTCAAGTCCAAAGAAAGAGAGGGCCACTACACCACCTTGCATAAGTTTTTCCAAAGGATCAGGGAATTCCGGTTGCGGCTGAACCCTCAAAAATGTACGTTTGGTGTTACAGCGGGAAAAATGCTGGGGTTTCTGATTACACAAAGGGGCATCGAAGTCGACCCTTCCAAAATCAAGGCCATCCTAGAAATGCCCCCACCAAGGACTGAAAAGGAGGTGAGAGGCTTTCTGGGTAAAGTGCAATTCATAAGACGGTTTATCTCAAAATTAACCTTGACTTGTGAACCACTTTTTGGTCTCCTGAAGAAAGGCAAGAAGTTCCAATGGGACGGCCGATGTCAAGCTGCGTTTGAGCAGATTAAAGAGTATCTACAGAACCCGCCCGTTTTATCGCCACCAGAACCGGGGAAACCGTTGATTTTGTACCTATCAGTGACTGAAACCACAATAGGCTGCATGCTTGCTCAAGAATCAAAAGACAGGGTGGAGAGAGCCATCTACTATTTAAGCAAGAAAATGCTGGAATATGAGACCCGATATACACCGCTGGAAAAGGCTTGCTTAGCTCTAGTATGGGCTACCAGGAAGCTGCGGCACTACTTGTTAGCTCACTCCGTAATGTTGGTTTCACGACTCGATCCCATCAAATATCTTTTCGAGAAACCAGCGCTTACGGGTAGGCTAGCTCGTTGGTTGCTGTTGCTCTCCGAATTTGATCTGAAGTATGTCACACGCAAGTCAGTGAAGGGAAGAGCAGTGGCAGAGTTCCTTGTCGACCACCCGGTTGAGGGGGATGAAGCAGTGGAGTATTTGTTCCCAGATGAAGCCATTTTGTATATCGACGATGAAACTTGGACGATGTACTTTGACGGAGCGTCAAATCAACATGGGTATGGGATAGGGGTGTTGCTGATAGCACCCGACGATTTCCGTATCCCTCTAGCCTTCAAACTCCGGTTCAAAGTCTCGAACAATGAAGCAGAATATGAGGCATGTATCGCTGGTCTAGAAGCAGCCCTGGAACTAGGGGCAAGACGGCTGGACGTCATTGGGGACTCGAACCTCGTTGTGTCTCAAGCTAAAGGAGACTGGAAAGTAAAAGAGGAAAAGATGATGATGTATCACCAAACCTTGGATTTGTTAATTCCTCGGTTTGAGAAGCTAAGTTTTACTCATCTACTAAGAGAGAACAACAGGTTCGCAGATTCTTTAGCAACTCTATCATCCATGATAGACATCCCGTGTGGAGTCCAGATGCGTCCAGTCATCATCGACCAGAAATTTGCACCAGCCTATGAGTCGATTGCAGCCATAGATGAAGTTCAGGACGAACACCCTTGGTATTACGACATTTGGAATTTCTTGGAGAAGGAAGCATACCCGCCAGGGGTAAATGCCAAGGACAAGAGGGCAATAAGAAGATTGGCCGTTCAGTTCATCATCTGTGGGGGTAAGCTGTATAGAAGAGGTCATCTGGGAATGCATAAACTATGTGTTGATGCCGAAGAGTCAAAGAGTCTAATGGAAGCCATCCATGGAGGGGAATGTGGAGCACATATGAATGGGGTAATGCTAGCACGGAAGATTCTCAGACAAGGTTACTACTGGTCCACCATGGAGGAGGATTGTATTGGTTTTGTTCGGCGATGCCATAAATGTCAGATCCATGCAAATCGCATGAACATCCCGCCATCAAAGCTGTACAACATGACTTCGCCATGGCCATTTTCAGTCTGGGGAATTGATGTGATCGGAGCTGTCACGCCAAAGGGGTCGAATGGGCATGAGTTCATCTTGGTAGCAATAGATTATTTCACGAAGTGGGTTGAGGCCTAATCTTACGCGGTGTTGAAGGCTTCGCACGTTGCAAAGTTTATCAGAAACAACATCATCTGTCGCTACGGAGTCCCAAATGAAATAATTTCAGATAACGGTTCCCACTTCAAGAAGGAAGTGATAGACTTGTTGGAAAAATACAACGTGGCTTTTCACAAGTCGTCTACCTATCGGCCGCAAACCAATGGAGCGGTTGAGGCTGCCAACAAGAATATCAAGCGCATACTACAGAAGATGGTGGAAACCTACCGGGACTGGCCAGATAAGCTGCCGTTTGCTCTGTGGGGCTACCGAACTTCAATCAGAACTTCAACTGGGGCGACTCCGTATTCATTGGTTTATGGGATGGAGGCCGTTCTACCTATTGAGATTGAGGTTCCGTCATTACGAGTATTGGCTGAATGTCAAATAGCCGAAGCGGATTGGCAGCAAAACAGATTTGAGGAACTCATGCTCTTTGATGAAAGAAGACTGAAAGCACTGTACCATGTTCGGGGTTATCAACGCAGGATTGCCCGGGCTTTTAACAAGAAGGTTAAGTCCAGGAATTTGAAGGAAGGAGATTTAGTACTCAAGGACAACCGAGCTCCCATCCACGACCCTAGGGGCAAGTTCAAACCTAATTGGACTGGTCCCTACATCATTAAGTCTATCTGGTCAGGTGGGGCTGTGGTTCTGATGGATCTGGATGGCTTAGAATTTTCCCAACCGATCAACATGGATAAGTTGAAGAAATACTACCCTTGAGAGGCTCGCTAGGCCGAAAACCCGAAAGGGCGACCTAGGCAAAACTCAGAGCACAAAAAATTTGAAAATATAAAAACTGAGCTCGCAAGGTTGAAAACCCGCAAAGGGCGGCCTTGGCAAAAGTTAGAGCGCAAAAGGAGAGTAAAAATACCCGAGCGAACCTAAGCCTGAACTACGTAAGGCTTGATTCCCATCTTTGGGATACGTAGGCAGCTTCATCCTGAAGTCCAGCCATAAACATTTTCCCCGATCAACTTTGTTCATTTTGATCATCTCAGTCATCCTTGTCCATCAGCATTCATCGTAATCTCCGGTGCAGTGCTATTCAGACTAGGGGCAACTTTCCGTTGCCAAGAGGTGCTGTGGTACCATTCAGACTAGGGGCAACTTTCCAGTTGTTAGGATCCGGAGTTGTGCACCTCAGTGACAGATCTCAGGCGTGTCCAGTTCTGATCCTTATCGAAAATAGTTTTGAAAAGTTTTAATAAAAGTTGACTTTGTTCAAATTAATCTTTTCACAACTAAGACCATTTTTGGACCAAAAGCGGAAAATTTTTAGTACCACAACCTTCAATTTCATTGATTTCAAAACAGAGTTCTCTTGCTCTTGCATACAATTGAAGTTGCTTTTTATTACACTCATAACGAAAACTTGAAAGTACTAATAAAGCAATAAATCTGGGGCATAGTCAAGTCAGGTGTCCCTGCGCCCCCTCCCAGAGCTAGTTGAAGCTTCCGATGCCGACCTAGGCCCAATCTGTGCCTCCTCATTGAGCCAATCCCAGCACTCATCAGACAAAGCATAACTAAAAGTAGGGGCGGGGGCCAGGAGCTCTCTAATTCTCCACACTGCGGCCTGCCGAGCCAGCTGTGCGCCTCGAACTAGGAATGTAGCCGGATACTCTATCCCCTCTAGTGGGCAAGTCTGATCACGGCCGAACTGGCGCAGAATACGGAATGGGAAATAGAATACACAGTGAGTCAAGCCGATCAGCCGAACCCTGACTTGTGGGGACATGCTGAAGCTCATCGCCGGGAGATTAAGCCAAGGGCAACGCCAAGCAATGTGGTCTGCGGACAAGTTGCACATCCATTCAAACCACCATCCCTCATCAAGGGCGTCGACCAGGCGTTGTCGAAAGAAGTAGCCGCGGGCTGAGTAAGCAGGGCAAGAGTCCACAACTTGCAGTTTGTCCATCAACCATATCTGGGGAGGGATAAAAAATGAGAGAATAAAGAATAGAGAGATGTGCGATGAGAGAAAAGTAAGATGAGGGTCTTATGAGAAAAACTGAGCCTGAGGGCCGAGTGATGTGAACAAATACATATGTGAGATCGGGTGGGAAACATTACCTGCAGTAGTAGTGGACTCCCTGCAAATCTGGTTGTCTCCCGACGGTAGAAGGCATCCAGGCCCATCAGTGTCTCGGCCAATGTCATGGCGATGCAACTCTTTCCCTCTTTCAAGCCTTGAGCAACTTCAATCAGACGGACGCTGGATCCTCCAAAGCTTGAGGCAAACAGAAAATGAGATAACATGCACAAACAGAGAGCATGTTGTCGGAAGCCTTGCCACTGATGGTCGCTGCGGTCACCAGCATCGGAGAATCGGTAGACCAAACTTGGGATATCCAACATTCCGTTACAAATCAGGGACCGAGCGTCATGCGCGGAGAGCCCGCACATCCGCCCTAAGTATTGAGCATAGCCAAAGTTGAGTTGGGGCAAGAGTTCCTCGCCGCGCTCGGATTCCAGCAAAACTTGAAAATCTTCAAAAGTGGGACATACCTCTTGACCGCCGAAGCTGAAAACGTGCGTCACCGGGTTCCAAAACTTCGCCGCGGCATGGAGGAAAGGAAGGTGCAGTGGAGTGCGGCTCAGCGGGAATAGTGCATTTAAGCCGAAACCCCAGAAGTTCAACTTTTCCGAGCCATCTAGAGAAGAGATCCAAGATGTGAGAGTTTCTGCAAGAAATGCCTCCATTTTTGTGAGAAACGGTGATGAAATGAATAAGTTCCAAGGTTGGGGCTTTTATAGGGGGGTAAAACACTATTCAAAGGACACGTGTCAAAATTCTGGGGGTTGCGGGAGAGGTGGCCGGCCGGCCATCTATTCTAGTAGGCCGGCCACCCTCTAGTCTCCAGATGCAAAATGTGTTCGGCCCCACATTGGTCCTGTTTTATCCTCCGGAAGGAAATTTGAGGCATCTCGATGCATCGGGAATGTCAAAGGCCTCCATTTCTCTCAGTTTCGGATACATTCCGTCACCCAGATTATCTGAATGTACGCTTTGTTTTGCCCATCGAGTTGTTGTTTTGCTTATCGAGTTGTCGTTTTGTTTATCGAGTTGTAAGTTTTGTCGAGCTGTCACATTTGGTGTTTTGAGTTGTTACTCTTTTGTTTACGCAATTTTGTTAAGTCTTGTTTATCGAGTCGCTAACATTGTTATATTTTGCTTATCGAGTTGTAAACTTGTTAAGATCTTGTCTTTTCTTAGCAAGTTGAGTTGTTTGTTTTGTTGTGTCGACTCATTACCTGACCTGGTAAATACACAAGGCATATTTTCATTCAATTCCATTTTTGTGCAAAATGATGCGATGCGATGCTAAGACTTTCAAATACAAGCACATTTTCAAAAGCTGTTTCATTCCATCATGTTTTACAACAAAATAGAGGTACAAGTTTTACAGAAAATAAAACTGCCTAACAATATGCAAAGTGCTACAAACTACCAGCAAAAAGTAAAATAAAGCAGGAAATAGCATCAATGTCCTCGGGAACGGGAATAAGGGGGCCCTCTCATCCTCTTCTGCGGGATAACCTCTGCACCATCATCACCATCCGGGTCAGAGCTATCATCCTCCGGATCCCCCTCAGCCTGGTCTCCACTCCCGGAACCAAGACCAGAGCCTCCCTCCCCAGCAGATGTCTCTGACTCACGGTCTGCGACCTCCTCCTCCTCCTCCTCCTCCTCCTCGATAATGGGTGCCCTGCGTCTGTGAGACGACCCTGCTCCTCGAGCTCCTCGAAAAGGCCTAGATGGCCCAGCTCCCCGAAAAGGCCCAGATGGCCCAGTAGCTCGAACAGGCCCAGTACCTCGACTTCCCTGAGAAGGCCCGGGTGGCCTGGTCTGCGACGATGCATATACAGGAGGCATCTGAAAATGAAGAGTTCAATACATCAGTTTAAATATGAAAAGCAGATTCAAGTACAGTATACGAGTGGGGTGTGTGTCAGATGTGCTGAGTGGGGTGTGTGTCAGATGTGCTGAGTGGGGTGTGTGTCAGATGTGCTCTATACAGCCTATCAATACAGCAGAACGTTCAAAACCAGTATGTCATCAGGAGTATGCTGAATACGGGAAAGATGGACAATACCTGCACGCCCATAATGGCCAGCTGTGCCTCCCTCCGTAGGATCATGCCCTCGAATGTGGCCAGCATCCCAAGTAGCTCATCCGTGTACTCAACTGGAGGCTGCAAATACAAATGCAAAACTATCAGTAAAGGGATGAACGTCCAGATATCTAACTGATGAATCAAAACTGAAGAACATACCGGGGGTGAGTCAGGATCTCTGACATATCCGTGGTCAGGAAGAGGAGGCTCTAGCGGGACCTGGTAAGGAGCCCCGAATCGCCAACTCGTCAACTCGGTCGGCATGTCTAGCCACCCAGGATGATAAAGAGACGGAGGGATCGGAGGAATCGAACTACCTCTCCCCCTAGACGCACTAGCTCTGCTAGAGGAGGGGATATCCGTGGTATGAGCCCGACTCGACGATGGTACATCAGTAGACCTCCGTGACGGAGCACGCACTCCCGTCAAGGGAGGCATCAGATATATGCGACGATAGGTGGCGTAGCCCCCCTCCATGAGATGTAACAAAGCATCGGTGCCCTGCCTGTCACTAATGACCTCCTGGGCAGAGAGTCTATCGGCAGTCCGCATAGTGGCTGGAGGTACAGCAGGAGGGTCCTGAGAATCGTACCCCCACACCTGACGAAGAAAGCGTTCCCCCAGGAACCATGCCCTACCAACAGGTCCTTCGAGTAGGAACCTATACTGGGAATTGCTCGATCCTCCGGGATACTGATGTCGGAGACCATCACCTAAGACCGCCCAAGGCTGCCAAGTAATCTGCGGATAACCAGTGCATAAATCAATTAGAAATCAGGAATATACAGGGCAAATCAAAGATGAAAATGAAAGGAACTGAGTGTTCTGAAATACCTCTGTCGCCCGCACAGTATCAAAATACTGTCGCAAGTAGAAGAGAGTCTCTCGAGCTCTCGGTCGGTGCTCGCCTTCGAATACCAGCGAAAACGGAGTCATGAGGACTCCAGCCACCTCCATCTCCGGAGCTAATGTGGGAAAGTATACGTACACCCATAACTGAGAAAAACAGTGCGGAATGTGAATACAAAGTGCTAAAAGCAGAATACAGAGTGCAAAGTGCGCCGTGTGTGCAATGAACAAGTAATGAGGAGCAGAAATGTAAATCAAGAGGACAGAACGTACCTCCCAGGCTCTCCAATAGCCGCCGAGTAAGTCTCCCCGCCCGCGAGAGGCTGCACTCATGTAACAATAGAGGGTAGCCAGGCCAGCGCCACCCCAGTCATACCGACTGACCTGTGATAGGTCCACTAGGGCACTCAGAAGATACAACCCAACAGTGTTCCCCCTATCGGCAAACAGAGTGGTGCCAAAGAGGCACATAAGGAAGCCACGGGCGTACTGCTCGACCTCCCCAGGAGACTCAGGCTCCATCTCCGGCCTCCGGAAATGGGAAGAGAACCAAGTGTACCGGATTCTCCCGGAAGCTCTGTCTACAGGTGGACGGGCCCCCAACAGATGTAACCATGCGGCCTCCCACTCTCCCATATCCTCTTCATAAGGAATGGGCCAACCGCCTATGTCTAGGCCGGTGAGTACGGCAAAGTCTAGTGGAGTCATGGTCATATCCCCGGTGGCAGAAAAATGGAAAGAATTGGTGGTGTCCCACCATCTCTCCACCAAGGCAGCTAACAATGTGCTGCTGGCAGGGCAGCGTGATAATCCCACGCAGAATGCTCCGAATCCTGCTAGATCAACCAGATCCCGAACAGCCTCTGGAAGCTCAGCGTACCAGTCTCTCGCGGCGGTAGAGCCGTATCCGCGCACGGTGCGATCGCCAACCTGCATTCAGAATGAATACATGTGTCAGTGATGAAATAAATGAGCTGTGTGCTAATGAAATGAATGAGCTGTGTGCAAATCAAATCAAATTTCAGAAAAATCAGTGGGCTGCGTGTTCGCTTCAAATCTGAGCTGCGTGTTCAGTAAATTTGTTATTTGGGCTGCGTGTTCAAATTTCAGAAAATCAGAGTCAGGGCTGCGGTTGCTGTTCTCTATTTATGTGGGCTGCGTGTTCACTTCAAATCTGGGCTGCGTGTTCAGTAAATTTGTTATTTGGGCTGCGTGTTCAAATTTCAGAAAATCAGAGTCAGGGCTGCGGTTGCTGTTCTCTATTTATGTGGGCTGCGTGTTCACTTCAAATCTGGGCTGCGTGTTCAGTAAATTTGTTATTTGGGCTGCGTGTTCAAATTTCAGAAAATCAAAGTCAGGGCTGCGGTTGCTGTTCTCTATTTATGTGGGCTGCGTGTTCACTTCAAATCTGGGCTGCGTGTTCAGTAAATTTGTTATTTGGGCTACGTGTTCAAATTTCAGAAAATCAGGGTCAGGGCTGCGGTTTCTGTTCTCTGTTATGTGGGCTGCATGTTCACTATCTAACTGGGCTGCGTGTTCAGTAAATTTGTTATGTGGGCTGCGTGTTCACTATTTACCTGGGCTGCGTGTTCAGTAAATTTGTTATTTGGGCTGCGTGTTCAAATTCCAGAAAATCAGAGTCAGGGCTGCGGTTGCTGTTCTCTATTTATGTGGGCTGCGTGTTCACTTCAAATCTGGGCTGCGTGTTCAGTAAATTTGTTATTTGGGCTGCGTGTTCAAATTTCAGAAAATCAGAGTCAGGGCTGCGGTTGCTGTTCTCTATTTATGTGGGCTGCGTGTTCACTTCAAATCTGGGCTGCGTGTTCAGTAAATTTGTTATTTGTGCTGCGTGTTCAAATTTCAGAAAATCAGAGTCAGGGCTGCGGTTGCTGTTCTCTATTTATGTGGGCTGCGTGTTCACTTCAAATCTGGGCTGCGTGTTCAGTAAATTTGTTATTTGGGCTACGTGTTCAAATTTCAGAAAATCAGGGTCAGGGCTGCGGTTTCTGTTCTCTGTTATGTGGGCTGCATGTTCACTATCTAATTGGGCTGCGTGTTCAGTAAATTTGTTATGTGGGCTGCGTGTTCACTATTTACCTGGGCTGCGTGTTCAGTAAATTTGTTATTTGGGCTGCGTGTTCAAATTTCAGAAAATCAGAGTCAGGGCTGCGGTTGCTGTTCTCTATTTATGTGGGCTGCGTGTTCACTTCAAATCTGGGCTGCGTGTTCAGTAAATTTGTTATTTGGGCTGCGTGTTCAAATTTCAGAAAATCAGAGTCAGGGCTGCGGTTTCTGTTCTCTATTTATGTGGGCTGCGTGTTCACTTCTAACTGGGCTGCGTGTTCGGTAAATTTGTTATGTGGGCTGTGTGTTCACTTCAATCTGGGCTGCGTGTTCAGTAAATTTGTTATTTGGGCTGCGTGTTCAAATTTCAGAAAATCAGGGTCAGGGCTGCGGTTTCTGTTCTCTATTTATGTGGGCTGCGTGTTCACTTCTAACTGGGCTGCGTGTTCAGTAAATTTGTTATATGGGCTGTGTGTTCACTTCTATCTGGGCTGCGTGTTCAGTAAATTTGTTATTTGGGCTGCGTGTTCAAGTTTCAGAAAATCAGTGGGCTGCATGTTCACCCCAATTCGGGCTGTGTGTCCAACTCTAAATCAGTGTGTGCCGAGTGTTCACCTAAACAATGGACTGTGTGTTCAACATTCAAGGATGGGCTGTGCGTTCATTTCAAAATTCAAGTATTGGGCCATGAGTTCAATTTTCAATCAGTGTATGCCGTGTGCTC
This sequence comes from Camellia granthamiana, assembly GCA_036172215.1. Classification (NCBI taxonomy): domain Eukaryota; kingdom Viridiplantae; phylum Streptophyta; class Magnoliopsida; order Ericales; family Theaceae; genus Camellia; species Camellia granthamiana. The sequence continues at coordinate 40,047,749 of CM069906.1, read as the reverse complement.
ATAATTAATTCATAGGCTGATGTGTTCAGAAGTTCAAGTGTTTAAATCACGAGTTCAGAATGCAAACAAAGTACTATGTCGTAAGCTAAAACTGCGTATACAAGCATGGCAAAGGCACGAAATACAAGGAAAAATGCAGGAAATAAAGTAGAATACCTCTCGTGCATCGTGAGAGAGGTGCTGCTCCGGCTCTCGCAAAAGTAAATCCCCGGGTGCCCGGTCATTGAACCCAGTGAAACGACGAAAAACGGCCCGCGGAAGCACATGTACCGGCGGGACGTATCTCCCGGGAATAAAAGGGCGGACTCTCGGGGGCAATGTCATAAAATCAAAGTCATCCCCGGCACCTGGAGGGCCTCCACCGTGAGGAAAATCACCTGCCATTTCGAGAAATCTGCAAAAGGGGCAAAAAATGAGCAAAATGAGCCAAAATTGGAAAAAGTCAACAAAAGTCAACTCCCGGGAAATGAAAAAGTCAACAAAAGTCAACTCCCGAGAAAATCTTCCAAATATTGAGAGAAACTTACCTCAAGTGGTGAAAATGAGAAAAGAAGCCCCGAAATCAAAATTTAGTCGGCTCAAAGTGCTTAAAACTGAAAGATTTCGCAGAAACAACTTGCGTGGAAGGCCGAAAAGCGCGTATAAAATGCAGATCTGAAGAGAAAAATGGTCTGGGGAGCAAGGGAAGGAGTTTTCACAGCTTTGGGAGTGATTTCGGATTGAATGGAGGTGTATATATATAGAAATGGGAAAAATGACCAAAATGCCCCTACTTTTGGGCAGGTGGCCGGCCGGCCACCTTTTCTGGCTGGCCGGCCATTCCCTTTTTCTTCCCTAGCCGGTGGCCTCCCCAAGGGCAACCACCTGGCCGGTGGTGGTCCCCACACCCCCCTCTAGCTCTCTGCAAATTTTGAGGAAGATCGGAGTTCCCGGGACCTGAAAAAGTTCAAGAAAAGTGCACTTTCTGGCGCGAAACTGCTCCGCCGGAACTTTAGCTGCGATTTCTGACATGTATCTCATCATCACTCATCAAAATCAAGGTGTATCCTTTTCAAACATGTTGTAACCTCTCCGGGAGGTGAATCAGAGGCCGCGATTAAGTTGCCTTCGCCGAAGTGCGCGTTTCCCAGCTCGTTGTTTCGCAACAAACGGGCACCCTGATTTATGCTCGCTTTGCTTTGTTTTGCATATAACTTGCATTCTTATGAGCATTTTGCATTGTCATGCATGTTTTCTTGGTCTACCACACCTCTGTGTTTGAGCATGCGTTGTCACGCACGTTCCTTTCTCGCATTGCGATGCATTCACTCACCGACACTGCGTGTGTCAAACTTTCGGAACCACAGGAATCACATTGAATATATGTTGTTAGCATATTGTTCTTGTTGAATTTCTCTCTTTTGCAGGCACGATATTATATGTACGGTTCATTTGAGGCTGGTGCGACCAGACGAATCGCGCAGGTATCGTATCTTCTCCGTGTGAGACGCGACGAGAATTGAATGATTCTCCGCATTCTTAACTGCATGAAATGTAGTTGTTGCTTTGCATTCTTGCTTAAAACTGTTGCATTTATTTGCGAATACTTGCTTCTTTACAGCTTGCTGCATTTGCACGAACATCGAGTTGCATTTGGCTTCCTGCATATCATTTTGCATTTTGCCCCTGCCTGCGGGCACGCCTGCGGGCACATATCTCTGCTTATCTTGTTTGTTTGTCTAAGTCTTCGGCCTTGTCAAAAATGGGTCGTCTCTGGGCTTTGACATTCACTCCCGTCACTTGTGACTTCCGAGTTCTGTCAAAGAGGGGCAACTGTAGACACCCCATTTTTGACCGACCTTAAGACTCAGACGTCACCGATTGAGCGCTCGGTGATGTTGCATATCGTGCTCGTTCAGAAGTCCCAGAGTCGCGGCCGTGCGCCCTGCCTCCGGACTTCCGAACCCTCTTCTGTGCCTTGCCTCGGTTTGCGAACCAGACTCGGTTTTCTCTGTTTTCTTTCCTGAGGGGAGGGAGAGGTCCCGTAGACTATCTCTCAGTGGCCGTGGGCTACATTTCGTGGCCGTAGGCCATTTTGTCCATTTCGGAGCCCGGTTCCCGGTTTTCGGAGCCGTCAGGCCGTGTGCCTCTGTTCGGGACCGTCTAACCATCTCCGATTCCTCCGGTTTTTGGCATGCATCTCATTTACTCCCTTTCGAGGGACACTGGGGTCTTAGATACCCACTTCGTGGCCAAACACCCCTTTCGGTGCTTAACAGCCGGTTTTCGGGATCCCGAACTACGTGTTTCGGCCCCCGAGCATTCGTTTTGCATCGGTTTTTGTTCATTTTTGGCAGGTACCTCTGTTTTATTACCAGGAAGATCACTGAGGGGTGGGATCACAGTAATTGTCTCAAACAACCAGTTATGCTCCTCCGGCGCCCCCCGGCACCCGTTTTTCTCACTTCCGGGCTAATGTTGAACACCCTGGGGCCTTTTTCTTTGAGCCAAAACCACATATTTGTGTTGAGGAGACCTGGGAGGACCCTAAAAAATGGTGCTCGGCCAGTAATTATTCTTTTCATTTTTGAGCCTCTCCTAGGGTTGGATTGTTGTTCCTCCTTGTTCAGAGTTGCCAAATTCCAACCACAGGCCTTGAAGAGGGGACATGGGAGGACACCAATGTATAGAGCTCGGCCAACAATTCTCACTTTCCTTTTTTGCCCCTAGCCGGCCGGCTAGGGGGGGTGGCCGGCCGGCCACCTCCAATAAAAATGCCTGGCCGGCCTGCATCCTCTCAGTGCATACTTTACAGCTGTATAGCTGTTTCCCCCAGATAAGACCTGTATCCGGGGGATATTTTGGAGGGGAACACTTGGGTGCATTTCCCTCCACCTTTACACCCCTCCTTTTGTCCATATAAGGCAGCCAAGAACTTGTCCCAAGGGTTAGAAATTTTGCTCTCAAGCATACATACACTCCTCTATCTCCATTTCTCTAAAATCTTCAAGTTTTGGTGCCTTTTGTTCATCATCATCAAGCACTACCATCACCACTCCATTTCCAGCAACAAGAAGAGGTTCTTAGAGGCTTAGAAGCAACATTTCTCAAGTCAAGAAGCAAGGAAAGAAAGGTCTTCAAGGGTAAGTCTCAATCCCTCTCTTTTACACCATTTTCTTGTCTCTTTTCTTAACCCTACTTGCTCACTGTTTTGAGCTCCGACCAATATTGAAAGTGGTCCTCTTTTGAGCTATTATTGATGTTTGTTTAAGGGCTCAACCCTGTTTGAGCCCTCTATCTTACACTTGTTTCAATATCCTCTTATATGCCATTATTTTGCATTGAATATTTGGCCTATGTGTGATCTGATTTGGAGTATCTCATGAACTGATATTGTGTCTATTTTGAGCCCCTCTTCAACATTGAAGAAGGGCTCAACCTTGTTTTCATGCTCCATATGCCACTTGCTTTGAATCCATGTTTAGCCCTTGTTTTTGCATGCTTCATCTAGCTTATGAGTGATCTGTTTTCGAGCAAAATATAAACTGTGAGTGGGCCTATTTTGAGCCCCTCTTCAACAGTGAAGAAGGGCTCAACCCTGTTTGGCCTTTCTATCATACACTTGCTTCATAATCTCTTACATTTACCGTAAATTTGCATGATTTGTTTGGCCTACATGTGATCTGTTTTGGAGCATGTCATGAACTGTGAGTAGGCTTATTTTGGATCCCTCTACAATATTGTAGAAGGGATCAACCTTGTTGGGGGTCTCCATGTTGTGCTTGTCTTTATATCCCTCTTTGGCTCCCATTCTTGCATGCTTTGTTAGCATATTTTAATTCTGTTTTTGGGCCATCCTCAGAACTGAAATGGGTCATGTTTTGACCCCCTAGACATATTTCATTAAGGGTTTTAGGCTGTTTGGTGAATGCTTGGTATACCTCTCTTTATAGCCCTCTTTTGGCTCATATTTTGCATGCTATTTTGGGCATATCTACATACTGTTTTGGGGGTTTTCATAAGCTGTAAATGTTCATATTTTTGGTCCCTCTTCAATGTTTTAGAACTGTATTTTTCAGTTTGAGCATTGCATATATCACTTGCTTCATTATTCCCCTCTTTTCCCCCATTTTTGCATGCTATTTTTGCCATACTTGTGATTGTTGTTTGGCCATACTTTGTACTGGAAACATGCTAGTTTAGGGGCTCCCTAGCATCTGTCTTTACACTTCATGTCCATATTGTGCATGTTTGGCATAGCTGCAAGTCATTTCGGGTGCTTAGCATAGCATTTCGGGCATCGGGTGTAATTTTGCTATAATTCAGGGGCTGTTTTTGCATCATTTTGGCTGCTGAAATTTGCATTTTCCATATGCCATATGCCACGTCTCATTTCGTATGCCATTTCATGCCTTAGGGCCATTGCCTCGGTTTGCGTGCCCACGGGCACGCATTTCGAGGCATCTCATTTTGCGTCCTATGTGAGTGTGGCTGAGGCTCACTCATGTTGGTATAAGCCCATCATTGCATTTGCATGCCATTTCATGCCTTAGGGCCATTGCCTCGGTTTGCGTGCCCGTGTGCACGCATTTCGAGGCACTTCACTTTTATCCGACAGCTTCTTATATGAGTGTGGCTGAGGCTCACCCACATTAGTGTAAGTCCCTTTTGCATTCTGTATGTCATCTTAGCATCATTGCATTCCGAATGTTATTGCCTCGGTTTGCGTGCCCGTGTGCACGCATTTCGAGGCACTTCACTTTTCATCTATTGGCCTCCTGTGTGAGTGTAGCTGAGGCTCACTCATGTTGGTATAAGCCCATGTTGCATCACATATCTCATTTTAGTCCTGTTGCATTCCGTATGCCATTTTCTCAGTTTGCGTGCCCGTGGGCACGCATTTCGAGACATCTCATTTTAGTCTCATTGTATATCATATTTAAGGCCATTTCATGCATTTATGTCATTGCCTCGGTTTGCGTGCCCGTGTGCACGCATTTCGAGGCACTTCACTTTTATCCGACGCCCTCTTATGTGAGTGCGGCTGAGGCTCTCTCATGTTAGTATAAGTCCATGTTGCATTGTATTTATCATTTCGGTCTCATTGCATTCCACATGCCATTGCCTCGGTTTGCGTGCCTGCGTGCACGCATTTCGAGGCATCTCATTTTCATAGCATTGTGTATGTTAGGATTGTATATTAGCTACATTTCATGCATATTGCATCGTGTTCGGAATAGGAGTTAGCCCGGGCACGGGAAACGAGGTACGCTCCGTACTCCGAGTGACGGAACGGATCTCAATTCCCAAGTCACCGACACTCCGGATTATCCATGATGGAGTTAGGTTTTGTTGTAGCATTCACATACATTCATCCTATATTGAGTTGTGCAATTCGGCTCCTCGGCCATCATGCATCGAGATGCGTGATTGGTGGCACGAGGACCGAGGCATGCATATATTTGTGAAATACATTGCTATGCCCCTTTCCTGCTCTCTGTTGCAGCAAAATCCAGGATCAGCAGTCTTCCGGGACTTGGTGCGTTTTTCAAGAAACATTGCAAAACAGAGGCTAATTGGGGCATCGCCGTGGATTTCCGCGAGAAGGCAGCCCAACATGTATCATTTCATCATCCGGAGCGGAGTCAAGGCAGTCCCTGGCTTGCATGCCAGTTTACAGCTTTCTTAGTTAATTCGTTAATTAATTAGGAATTTGTATTATTTGGACTGTAATATTTTGGACTGTAATATTCTTTTATTCGGACTGTATATTTATTTGGACCCTCTGCGCGAGGGCATAACTGTAATAAGTGTGGGTGAGTGTGATGTATGTCTTCCAACCCCACGTCTTTCTCCCTTTTATTTACCTGCTTACAATGGTTAGATATAGGGCATATTTCAATTAGCATACAAGTATGACAGCATGTTTGCATTCATTCATTTGTTTTGCACGCACCGGGCTCGGCGCATCATACAAACTGCATTTGTATTTCAATTCCAAATTGAATACGTGTTAGTTGTAGCATTTCATATGCCATGTTTAGAATAGCCGAGCCTGCTATAGTTGTATTTTGCATGTGTTGCATTAGGCATTTCAGCATATTTAGGATCATGCATGATTTCTAATGTAGTTTCTGTTTTGGCTGGGAGTACTCGGTGAGTTTTTATGCTTTAGCATCCTTGCATGCGTGTGAGTGACTGCCATGATAGCATGCTTACCATGAGGCTAATTGCTTATGTGATATAACTGCCTTGAATGCCTGTGGGTGAAGGTTGGGTTATCTGAATTGGAATAATGCATTGACTGTTTGTTTTAAGCCCACTAGATAGTGGCAAAATCACTGTTTTCTAAGCCCACCCGAGGGTGGCAAAATCTGCATTTTTAAGCCTACCTGCGGGTAGCAAACCATTTTCAAACAAACAAATATGAAATGTTTTGTTCCAATTCAGACGACTCAGTCTATATTTGTATGCTGTGCGCATCACATAGTAAACCTAGGCTAATAACCGGAATAAGAACTCACAATGTTTTCAAAATAAGATATCATGGTTAGTAGAGGCCGGTCTTTGACCGGGCGAGCGGGGGTGCTCACGAAGTGACCTTCCCCAATCGTACCCAAGTTCCCGAGCCGAGGCAACTTTGGTGATGACGGACACGTGGCCTTTGGCACCGAGTCAGGGTTTCCTAAATTTCCCATTAAAAAACATTTAGGTGGCGACTCTGTATCTGGCAAAGCAGTCCATGTTTGGCACTTCTTTCAAAAAATCTGTTTTCAAAACGATTTGCCGGATTTGGACTCTTTGGTTCGAGATTTAGAACCGTGGCACAAATCGAGTCCAAACTGTAGCGAGGTCCTTCGCGGACTTGTTACAGACACTAGATCCTCCGGAGCCTGAGGCAAACAGGAAATAAGATAGCATGCACAAACAAAGGGCGTGCCGCCGAAAGCCTTGCCAATGATGCTCACCGCGGTCGCCGGCACCTGAAAAACGGTAAATCAAACTCGGAACATCCAGCATTCCGTCATAAATCAAAGATCGAGCATCGGGTATTGAGAGCCCACACATTTGTCCTAAGGCCTGGGCGTGGCCGAAGCGAAGTTGGGGCAAGATTTCCTCGTTGCGCTCGGACTCCATTAGAGCTTGGAAATCTTCGAAAGTAGGACACACCTCTTGCCCGCTAAAGCTAAAGACGTGTGTTACCGGATTCCAGAACCTTGCCGCAGCATGGAGAAACGGAAGCTGCAACGAAGTACGACTCAGAGTGAATAGTGCGTTCATGCCGAAGCCCCGGAAATTCAGCTTTTCCGAGCCATCCAAGTTATTAATCCAAGTTGTGAGATATTGGGCAAGAAACTCTTCCATTTGGAGCAAATCAGCGTTGAACTGAGCAAAGCCACGAAACTGAGGCCTTTTTTTTTTGTAGAAGATAAGGTTGAGTGGAGGACAGATGTCAACATTCTACTGGTCCTGCAATTCATGGCCGGCCGGCCAAATATAGTGCCGACCGACCACCACTTTTGGCCGATTGGTCAAAGAATCTGGCCGATGGCCCTTCTTCTTGTTCCATGAGCTGTTTATGAGTTGAACAGGCTAAGGGATTGTGGTTGGGACTTCTACTGATGTCCTCCGGTGATCGATTCTTGCAAGGTCACACCCTTTTCGCTTATCGAGTTGTTGTACATTTGCTTATAGAGTTGTATTTCACTCTTCTTAAGTCTTTAATTTACTTATCAAGTTATACTCGTACTTGGTTAGCTTATCGAGCGACTTTGTTTTGCTTATCGAGTTGTAAGACGGTTCACTACTTGATTATTACGATGCGAGTGCTCCATTTTCAGAACGAAGTTCAATTTCATTCACAATGTTGTGTGATGCAATGCGATGCGATGCGTAGAACGTGCAAATGTATCATCTTTTGAACAAAATAGCTATTTCATTTCCATCATCTGTTTTGTAAAAAAATACACAGTTTTGAGAAAAAGTAAAACCTGCCTGAGGCAGTGCAATGTGCTTAAACTACCAGTAAAAAGGAAAAGTAAAGCAAAAAGAGAGTAGGACAGCAAAATATCGAGGTTGATACTGATAGCCCCCCCTCTCTTGAGGTCGATGCGCCTCTCACGTCCTTGTTTGGATCAACTATATGGTTTGGCACCGTCGTTACTCAAGACAGTGCAAGAAAGCGCACTTTTGAAACAATTAGTAGATCTTCGAGTTGACCTCAGGCCATGTCCTCTTTCAGCGATGCTCCGTATGTGCGAGGAATACCCCTTCTCGTATCCTTTTTGTATCTTGTGAACTCCACAAATCACTTCAATTATACTGTGTTGCAGTACTTTGCGTTTCAATATCATGAATGACTTGTCTTTACCATATTTCAAGTTTCTATACACATTGCGTGCATACGTGCATGCTTTACTTACATGTGTTCAATTTCAAGTTTCTATACACATTGCGTGCATACGTGCATGCTTTACTTACATGCTTTACTTACATGTGTTAAATTTCAAGTTTCTATACACATTGCGTGCATACGTGCATACTTTACTTACATGTGTTCAATTTCAAGTTTCTATACACATTGCGTGCATACGTGCATTGCTTTACTTACATGTGTTCAAGTCCTTTTTATACACATTGCATGCGTTGTCGCGTTATGCTTTACTTACATGTGTTCAAGTCCCTTTTATACACATTGCATGCGTTGTCGCGTTATGCTTTATTTACATGTGTTCAAGCCCCTTTTATACACATTGCATGCGTTGTCGCGTTATGCTTTTCTTACATGTGTTCAAGTTCATTTTATACACATTGTATACATTGTCGCGTATACTTTATTTACATGTGTCTACATCTTCACACATTGCGCATGTTGTCCCGTGTTCTTTACTTATATGTGTTTGTGCCTTCACAGCATTGTTATGCTTCTCACTTGCTTTGCGTCGTCGCGCACTTTCAATTGCATTGATGTGCACGTTGTGCATGTTGCTGACAATATTGTACCTGTTAAGTTGCTTTCGTTTGCAGGCGCGATATTGTATGTACGGTTCATTTGAGGCTGGCACAACCAGACGAACCGCACAGGTATTCTACTCTCCGCGTGAAACGTGTCGAGAATTGCATAATTCTCTTACATCTTTTCTGCATTGTAGTGTAGTTTGGTGTATGCTAGCTTAAAACTGTCGCATGTTATGCTTCATTACAGCTTTCTTTGCATGATCATAAGTTATGCTCGGCTCCTTGCATTGTCGGTTGCATTTTGCCCCTGCCTTCGGGCACATATCTTTATCTGCAACTTGTATGCTTGTCTAAGTCTTCGGCTTTACCAAAAATGGGTCGTCTCTAGGCTTTGACACTCACTCCCGTCATTGTTATGACTTTTGAGTTCTGTCAAAGAGGGGCAACTGTAGACACCCAATTTTTGACCGTCCTCAAGACTTGGACGTCACCGCTTGAACACTCAGTGATCACCCATGTTCGTGTTTCGTTTTGAGTTCCCTGAGGTCTTGGCTGCGCGCCTTGCCTCAGGATCTCTCAACTCGACTGTTTTGTGTTTGGTTTTGCACCAAACACTTGTGTTTTTGCTTCTAGGGGTAGAGAGTAGCTTGTTGGCTACTCCTGGCACCCACCGGCCGTGGCTTGAGGCCACCGGCCGTGTTTTGAGGCTACCGGCCATTGGTAAAATATACCATTGGCCGGTTGGCATTCAGTGTGGCCGGTGACCATTTCCTTTGGCCGGTGGTGTTCCCACTTGGTCGGTGATGCTCCCCAGTGTTTAGAGAAGCATCCTTGGGACTTGTGCAAATTTTCAGAGGAGCAAGGCAGTGAAAACAGAAGCAACAGTGCTATGGCAGTGAGTTTCCGAGCGAGACGAGTCAAACATGCATTATTCACTCATTCCGAGGCAGGGCTGCGGCCACCTTCCTTCTATATTTACTTTGTTAATTAAATTAGAAGTTTTGTAATAATTAATTAGCTAGGATAGTTGATTTATTATTCGGACTGTATTATTCTTTCGGTCCCTCCGAGTGAGGGCGTATTTGTAATAAGCGTGTGTGAGTGTGTGCATGTCTTCCAATCCCACGTCTTTCTTCCCTTTTGTTTACCCGCTTATGATGGTTAGTTTAGGGCATATTCAAATTAGCATACAGTATGATAGCATGTTTGCATGCACCGGGCTCAGCGCATCATTCTAACTGCATTTGTATTTCAATTCCAAATTGAAGACGTGTTAATTGTAGCATTTCACATGTCATTGTAGATTAGCCGAGCCTGTCTAGATTGCATCCTTGCATGTGTTACATTAGCCACTTTGAACATGAACTAGGATCATGCATATGATTACTAACTAGTTTCTGTTTTGGCTTGGAGTACTCTGTAAGTTCTTTTGCTTTAGCATCCTTGCATGCGTGTGAATGTTGCCATGACAGCATGATTACCATGAGGCTAGTTGCTTATGTGATATAACTGCTTGAATGCCTGTGGATGGAGGTTGAATTACCTAAATTGGAATAATGCATTAAAACTGTGAGTTTAAAGCCCACTAGATAGTGGCAAAATCATCTTTTCTAAAGCCCACTTGAGGGTGGCAAAATCTGCATTTTAGCCTACTTGTGAGTAGCAAACCATTTTCAAAACAAACATGAAATGTTTTGTTCCAATTTAGGCGATTTGGTCTATACTTGTTTGCTGTGCGCATAACATAGTAAACAAACATGAAATGTTTTGTTCCAATTTAGGCGATTTGGTCTATACTTGTTTGCTGTGCGCATAACATAGTAAATCTAGGCTAATAACCAGAATAAGAATGCATAGTGTTTTCAAAACAAGATATCATGGTTAGTAGAGGCCGATCTTTGATCGGGCGAGAGAGGGTGCTCATAGCTGACCTTCCCCAATCGTACCCAAGTTCCCGAGCCGAGGCAACTTTGGTGATGACGGACACGTGGCCTTAGGCAAACGAGTCAGGGTTTCCTAAATTCCCCAAAAATAAAATATTTAGGTGGCGACTCTGTATCTGGCAAAGCAGTCCATGTTTGGCACTTCTTTTCTAAAAATCTGTTTTCGCAAAAACGATTTGCCAGATTTGGACTCTTTGGTTCAAGATTAAGAACCGTGACAATTCGAGTCCTGAACTGTAGTGACCCCAAAATGAACAGAACGGGGGTTCATCCCCCTGGGGCGTTCGGGGACGTCTACAATACCACCACGGAAGTCCCATGTCTGGAGGACATAAATATCCATTGACACTATGTTTTGTTTTGTTTTGTACTAGTGTCACCTTTGTGACACTCTGAAGGTCCCAAGCCTCGGGACTTAAAAATTTGGCCCTCTGAAGGTCCTATGTCTGGGGAACTTAAATATCCACTGACCCTCTGTTCTGTTCTGTTCTATTGTCTTGTCACTTTTGTGACCCTTTGAGGGTCTGAGGCCTGGGGACCTAAATATCTGGCTCTCTGAAAGTCCCATGTCTGGGGGACTTAAATAGGGGCATTTCCCTAAATAAGCCAAAATAGTAAGGGAATTCCCAAACTAAGCCTATTTTTCAAAGAATTCCCAAAATAGGCTAACTCGCGGTTCACAATCGCGAGTTCAACACTTTTTCCCCCGGAGCTGCGAAATCTTGAACTCGCTGTTACGAAGTGCGAGTTTGCTTAAGAACTCGCGGTTACAAACCGCGAGTTTAATTAATTTTTTTTTCTTTTGATTCCAAGCACGAGTTTAATTTCATCCCAAAAAAAATTTGTTCTGAACTCGCTGTTTGCAACCACGATTTCATCAAAAAAAAAATTTCTACTGAACTCGCTGTTTGTAACCGCGATTTCATCAAAAAAAATTTTCTTCTGAACTCGCTGTTTGTAACCGCGAGTTCATCAAAAAAAAAATTTCTTCTGAACTCGCTGTTTCTTAAGTGAATTTTTATTTTTAACATAAATTTTTTTGTTTTACTTTGTTTTAAGTGAAAATTTGTTTTTTTTTTTTCTCTGTTGTCATTGTTTTGGTGATAATGTATTTCAGAATAAATTTTTGGGTTAAAATTGTTTTACTAAAACTGTTCTCATGTTAATTTATTTTTTCTTTTATTTTGGGTTAGAATGTGTAATTCAGCATTTTTTTTTGGTTTGACTAAAGTAAATTTATTTTGTTTTTTTTGTGTTTGTTTTGGGTTAGAATGTGATAATATAATTCATAAATTTCTTTTCGCTTTACTAAAGCCATTTTCATGTAAAGTTTTTTATTTTTTATTTCTTTTCTGTTGTATTTGTTTTAGGTTAGAATGTGTAATTCAGAAATTTGTTTTGGCTTTACTAAAGCCGTTTTCATGTAAATAATAATTTTTTTTTCTGTTGTCTTTGTTTTGGGTTAGAAGGTGATAATGTAATTCATAAATTTCTTTTCGCTTTACTAAAGCCATTTTCATGTAAAGTTTTTTAATTTTTATTGTTTCTGTTGTCTTTGTTTTGGGTTAGAATGTATTATTCAGAAATTTGTTTTGGCTTTACTAAAGCCGTTTTCATTTAAATAATTTTTTTTTTCTGTTGTCTTTGTTTTAGGTTAGAAGGTGATAATGTAATTCATAAAACCTTGAGGAAAAAACACATAAGTAGTACAGACATAAGTCTCGGACAAGAATACATTGTGGACACCATGAACTGAACACACAATACGTAGATAAACATAAAAGTTAGACAGACAAATATTAGGCAGATAATCTGACAAACTCATTATGGAAACACTTACTCTAACACAGACATTACATATGAATGCATGACCTAATATTGCCGAAGTGTAGACATTAACACCTAATTCGCGCTTAAATCGGTAGGTGGCTCAGAGTCTGAACAATCCGAAAGCTCAGCGTCAGAGACAAGCTGAGGATCCTCCATGATAGCCTTGATAGCCACATCATTTGGTTCTGTTTTGTTCTTCTGGGCATCCTTCTTAACTATGAGTAGCTGCATATCGCGGGCCAACCTACGACCCATTTGAGAAATCTCACATTGTAGTCTTTGACATAGTCGATCAACATTATCAGGATCTTCCTTTTGGATCTCAACAGAACATGCTTTTGGCACCTTCAGTCGTCTTTCCCGACATAACCTTTCATTTTGCACTCGCTCTATAAATAGTGCGGGCCACTTCAGAAGTCTAGCGTTTGCATAACCATATCCTGTTTGATTACAACAAGGATCCTCCACCAAACCACATGGATCTCGATAGTACTTGGGCATGACAAAATGTCGCTTCCCGAACCTATCATGATAAGCACAAGAGGCATCTAACAAAGGAAATGGTGTTTCATCTTCAGCATCGCTACTTCCCCTTCCCCCTCCTCGTCGTGAACTTTCACCCCTTTGCAAGTTCCTACCACCTCTGCGATTCCCACTACTCCCTCCCATGAACCATGTAGCCATGCTAATTTTGTAAAGCAAATAAATGATAATTTCGTAGGGCGAAATGAGTTGTAAGGTTGTGTCTTCACCTTTACTCGTTTGTATAGTTGGTTATGAACGACTTTAGAAAGATGCCTCTGCATAACAATCCCACATAAATGAACAATGTATGAGTTGTCAGTACATTGAAAAAACAGAGAAAAGCAAATACTCTGTACGAAGTCACGTGACTTTCTGAATTCACAGTTACCATGTGACTTTCTGAATTCACAAATCAGTGAATTCACTGTTGCCATGTGACTTTCTGAATTGAGAATCCCACATATATTAATAAGAAATGAGTTGTCATTGTAATAAAAAAATCGAGCAAAAAATCGAGAAAACCAAAGTCTGTGCACCAAGTCACATGTCTTGACAATCCATCTGCATATACCGACAAAATAAGGGCATGCTCATTGTAAGGTAAATCAGTGAATTCACTGTTGCCATGTGACTTTCTGAATTGAGAATCCTACATATATATTAATAAGAAATGAGTTGTCATTGTAATAAAAAAATTGATTACAAAATCGAGAAAACCAAAGTCTGTGCACCAAGTCACATGTCTTGACAATCCATCTGCATATACCAACAAAATAAG